>CM062819.1:1957983522-1958676140 GCA_031772625.1 Pinus tabuliformis
ACTGACAATGTTGTTGAGCGGCAACTTGATCGCTTGGATAGATTCGCAAAAGCAAAATCATTTCAAGAATTTGATAACCAGACTCCACATTTTGAAGGGGGGATTCCTATACTAGATCAACATGTGGAATCTTCTTCTGAAGAACAATCTCCCCCGCATGAAACTCCAACAACGTATGATGCTTTAAATGATGTAATTGATAGAATTGGGAGACTTAATCCTGATTCAGTCCCAACTCAATCAACAGAGCAGCCTAGACCATCTCAGAAAGGTCCCCCAAAGTGGCTGACGAAGACACTTGAAAGTGTTCATCCTGATGAAATTGGAAAAACAGGAACCAGAAATTCAAACCGACAAAATGGAGGTGATATAGATGACTCTAATTCACCTGTTGATATGGATGTTTCTTATGATTGTGAATTGAACTTGTCTACAGATTTTGAACCAACTTCCTTTAAAGAAGCTGCTTCTCATGATGAATGGAAAGAAGCGATGCAAAAGGAGTATGATGCCCTCATAAAGAACGGCACTTGGAAGCTGGTTGATCCTCCATTTGGAACCAAACCAATTGGCTGCAAGTGGGTCTACAAGAACAAGTACAAAGCTGATGGCTCACTTGACAAGCACAAAGCTAGGCTTGTGGCAAAAGGTTTTGCACAGAAGGAAGGGGTCGATTATGAGGAACCTTTTGCCCCCACAGCAAAATGGGCCACCATCCAGACACTCTTTGCACTAGCAGCTCAGAATGGTTGGAAAGTCCATCAAATGGATGTAAAAACTGCCTTCTTGAATGGAGATCTAAAAGAGAATGTTTTTATGTCCCAGCCTGAAGGATTTGCTATGAAAGGACATAAACATAAAGTATGCAAACTTGTGAAGTCCTTGTATGGCCTCAAACAAGCACCGCGAGCCTGGTATGAAAAACTAACTGAGCATCTTTTGAAACTCAATTTCAATCATTTTGATCTTGATGATGCAACTTTATTTGTAAAGAAAGTTGGCAAAATAGTTGTATATCTTATGGTATATGTAGATGATCTTTTAATGACAGGGAACAATGAAAGCTACATTGCATCCATAAAGAAGGAATTGGGAAAAAGTTTTGAAATGACTGATTTGGGCTATGTTCATTACTATCTTGGCATTGAAGTAACCCAACATCCAAATTCCATATTTCTTTCTCAAAAGAAATACATTGGAGATTTGTTGAAGAGGTTTAGCATGACAGAGTGCAATCCTCTTACTACTCCAATGGAACAAAACTTGAAGCTCACATCTATTGAAGGAAAGGAATTTGAGGATGCAACAAAGTATAGACAGCTTGTAGGAAGTCTCAAATACCTAACTACCACCAGACCAGACATTTCATTTGTTGTTGGAATCCTCTCCAGATTTATGCAAAAGCCTTGTGAGGGACATTGGTCTGCTGCAAAAAGAGTTCTAAAGTACTTGAAGGGAACTCAATACTTTGGAATCAAGTACACACAGGCAGATGACTTCAGTTTAATCGGATACTCTAATTCAGAATTCGATGGAGACAAAGAAACTGGGGTATCTACTTCAGGATATGCTATGAATCTTAGATCAGGAGTTGTCTCCTGGAGATCACGCAAACAATCAGTTCCAGCAGATTCCACAACAGAAGCAGAATACGTGGCAGCAGCTGAAGCGACAAAAGAAATTGTGTGGCTCAAGAAAATTCTTGAAGATTTGCAGGTAAAACAAGTACAATCAACTCCACTCATGATTGACAACACCTCTGCAATAAAGTTGGCCAAGAACCCAAAGTCCCATGATCGAACAAAGCACATCAATACTAAATATCATCTGATCCGACATCATGTTGAAGCCAAAACAATCCATCTCCGTCATTGTTCCACAAATGAGCAAATTGCAGACATCTTCACCAAAGCGCTTGGAAGAGAAAAGCTTGAAAGATTCAAAATGATGCTTGGACTCACCAACATCCCTTCAGATTAAGGGGGGGAATGTTGACACCGAATCCTCAGGATTGGGTGAATTCATGTAAATAATTAAATTAGGAATGTGAACAGTCATCAGGAGATGCACTGAACAGTCACACCCTTTTGTATATAACAATAACATACCTGATGGAATAATACGAATCATCTTTTCTGCCTAATGGAGTTACTGCCTGGCCTGACAGTTCTATTTCTCTACCTGATTTGATGGTTGATGTAGTGCTTGCAGAAGATCTTTCAGGTTCTCATTGAGCATTTGGGGATAGTTCTCGGTTGGACCAGCCAACTCTCAACACATATTTTCTGAAGAGCCTACTTCATATAAGCCTCAGGATTTATATAACCATAATATTTTTTTTCTGCAGGGTGTTTTTGGGCTAGTACCTCTCTAAAATTTCAAAATCTTTTAAATATTTTGTGGAAATTTTGATAGTTCTGGCTATTAAGAGCCTTAGATTATCAGATCTGAGAGCGGAGTTGGACTCATACTCCTCAAATCTGATAAATCTGTAAATTATTTGTGTAGATTTGTTATTTACTTGTGTAGATCTGAAATTTTGTAACATAATTTTGAATTTTAACACTTGGGTTTTTTGGGATTTTCTCTATTTTTGTACATATTGGGCATTGGGTTTTTCTCTTTTCACTTGTGCAGGAATAGATCTGAAAAATCAGCCAAGAAAATTTTCAGATCTGAGCTAGATCTAGACCCTGGAGGGCGAGATCTGGGCTCAAAGATTGTTTGCGGGAATAGATCTTAGAAATCAACCAAGAAAATATTCAGATCTGAGCTAGATCTATATTCTGAAGGGCAAAATCTGGGCTCAAAAATTGTTTGCGGGAATAGATCTAAGAAATCAGCCAAGTAAATCTTCAGATCTGAGATTTTTCAAGCAAATCTAAGGGTTTTGAGGTCAATATCTTATCCCAAATCTTTTTACAAAGCCATCCATTAAAGATTTTGCAATAAATCTAAAGATCTGAAGCAAAATCATTTTTTTCAGAACAAGGGTTTCAACTTTTGGGACTCCTAAGCCCAGATCTACCTTCTCCTAGCCCAACGTTAGTTCTATTGGGCCTAGTCCTAGCTCTCATTGGCCGTAGATTCCCTTGCTCCACTTCTGATTTGAATATTTGATTTTCTGAAGCTAATCATTGGTGGGTTTTTGCAGAAAATTTGGTAAAAATTTGTGTTTCAGATATTGAATTTTTTTTCGCAACTTGCGCAAGTGATCTTCAAGGCCTAGGCCCTAAGGGTTTGATCTCTAAACCATCTTTTTCCTCACTGTTTGCTACAATAGTCATATACCTTTCTAATAGTGGTAAAAACACATCTAAGTGGTTTGAAATTAACTAAAAAATTGTTAAATACATTAATAAGTCATTTATGTATCGGAAAGATATCACTGTATCGGAAATATTTGAAATTAGTTTATGTTCTAGTTGTAATACCTTCAGGGGTTTAATTTTGATTCATCATCTAATAAAGTGAACATTTCATTTGGGTAATTGAGGGCTTCTGCGACGCAAGTGTTTTCCCATCCTCGAATCTAACTTCATCTCATCTTCTGGTGCATTCGCATATAAGTTAGCTTTGCATAATAAAATTTACTTCCAATCATAAGCTTGGTCGATAGAGAGATAGGTATCCATCAATCTTTGCTTGAGAAGCCTGTTTTAATAGTACTTAAAACGGTGACCTTGCAATCATCAGAGCCACAGCTCTCTGCAGCGCCGGAGGCACCAAGTATGTTAGAATTTTAGGAGAGGTATTGTTAATCACACCCTAGTGTGCTTCTCCTTATCTTCTCTCTACCAATTACTACAAAATCAGGTTCAACACAAAAAGAATTGAAGGGTTCACATTAAAATAGGCATTTAAACTAAAATTAACCCAGATTCTTGCATCTCACATTAGTTTTAGGATCTGCATTTCATATAAGATAATCATTCATCTAAGCAGCAGATGCTAATTGATTACTTGATCTTAAATTCCCTAGCAAGATCGTTGACTCCATAAGGCACTGGTATCAATCGTTTAAAATCTAATCAAATCCTAAGTCTTGCTAAATCTTAATCAAGTACTTGATCGCCTCGCTGTGTCTCCCAAACTGGTTGGTTCCCAACTAGTTCTTCTTCATTCCATTTTTCCATAAGATCTACCCCCCTTAGCCTACTGTAGGGAGACAGCTTAAACGGAGAGATTGGGGATCAGGGTGACAGCCCCCGATCTGAGCGTTGTCGTGGTGCCTAGACATTTTGTGCGACAACAGCCCATAAAAGTCATCATGCCTAGCTTGCGTGATAAATATATCATTCTAAGCAAGAAACATCTCTTGAGGGGTTCTCATTTTTTCCTAGAAGAAGATTTAACTGTAAAACAACAGGAGGAAAGAAGGGAGGAAATGTTAAAGGTTATGGCAACAAGAGATGAAGGCAAGAGAGCATTGATTTATAAAGGCAAAGTTATGAGCGCGATTTGGACCTCCTTCCAAAACAAAGCAGCAAGATGGTAATAAAGAAGAGGCAACAAACTCTTCAACAGGAAATCAGGAAGCAAGGTCAGTATGGGAAAGCAGGGACAAAGACTCAAATGTGAGTCTTGCATGTCAAAATAAATAGCAATCAAGTCATACCCAGGTTTCCTTAAGATTAGTTTGTTGGAACTGTAGAGGTTACCCATGGAGACGAGGACCTGGGTTAGGGCCTATTGCAGAAGATAGAGACATAATTTGCCTCATAGAAACACATGAGCATGAAGGGTGCAAGACACCTCTGTTTGAAAGATATTGGAAGATGGCAGTGTGGAACAAGGCAACAGGGAATGGCAAACGGCACAGGGGTATCATGGTTTTAGTAAGGGAGAAAGAAGGTCGTCTCATTCAGTTAGAAAAAGAAGACTCAAATAAGCAATTCATTTGGTTTAAAATATCAGAAAATGGAAACCACATCAAAATTGCAACATGTTATTTTGCGCCGCAAGTTTTCAAAATCTTCAAAGGTAGAGGGCTTGACCAAAAAGATCCATTTGCAACCTTAAAAGCGGATATTACAACTTATTCGCAGCTAGGTGAAGTCCTTATTATGGGTGATTTCAATGCTAGGACTGCAAGTGAGCAAGCTAGCATCCTTTGCTGTAAAGATGATTGCGACCAGTGTTGCATGAAGCGCCCCCCCCCCCCCCCCCCCCCCCCCCCCCCGGTTCCAAGCCCCGAAGCGCGTCCCGTACGGAAGCGCCTAGGAAGCTTGGCCGGAAGCGCGCTTCCGAAATTCGGAAGCGCCGCTTCGGCTTTTTTAGACGCTTCCTGGAAATTTGGAAGCGTTGGCGCTTCCGAAGCGCTGAAGCGCGCTTCGTACGGCGCTTCCCAGACGCTTCCCAGGCGCTTCCCAGACGCTTCCAGAAAAGCTTCCGGAAAAGCATTTAGAAAATCGTTTTTTTTTCAATTTTTTTTTAAATTTTAGGTGAGTTTGCTTGTTGGGGGTGGGTCCACCTTGGGTTAGGGTGACAAATGAAAGCAAAAAAAAATATAAATATAGCAGATGCTCCCTCATGGTAATGTTAAATTCTTAAAGTAAAAGTGACATTCTCCTTTATTTTTCATTTTCATCCTTTTACTTAAATTTTTAACATTACCATGAAATGACTCAGAATGTTTGAGAGTGGTTCCAGCCTCATTGGACTTCATATGGAGAAAATAGAATTTCATATCCTATTCAAAATTCAGCGGACTTAACAATTTTCAGGTATTCAGGATCAATGGGATTGTGGCATTTCATTAGATTATATCAAGTATGAAGGTATGCGATTAGCATTTAATCAAGAGCACCAAGCCCTATATGTACCCTGGTGTTGGTGGTGTTAATTGTTGAACTCCTTTGTCACGCGGCACGCCCTTAGCAAAAAATTACCTTTCAATCAAGTCAAAATCATCGATCAAACATGTTAAGCTTTTTCTACCATATTTTAAGTCTTGAATTAGGTAGTTTGATCAAAATTGGGCAATGTTGACTAATATCCCTAGACAATCGAGGTAGAGGCAAAGGCTAGACAAGAGGAGAAGAATCTAGATTCTAGATCATTAATGTACAATGGATGTTATATCTATCTTGATTTATGCAAAAATATGCATGTTTTCATGTCTTCTACAATTAATTTGGTATTTGGGATGTTTGTTTTGAGTATAAATGCAAAAAAATATAAAAATATATATATATATATAGCAGACGCTTCCGCGGACGCTTCGCTTCCTAGATTTTTGGAAAATGACGCTTCGGCGTCCCTGCTTCCAAAAAACGCTTCCGCTTCGCTCCCGCTTCGTGCAACATTGATTGCGACCCTATTTGGCTTACAGAAGAGAGTAATCATCAGTGGGAAAGAATTCTAGAGGACAAGGGCTGCAATATCTATGGTGAAAACTTGCTTACTCTATGTGGAGCCTTTGATTTAGTCATTTGTAATGGCTTGACTAGATGGGAAAAGTCCAATAATTTCACTTGCAATACTTACAACGGAGCAAGTGTAGTAGATTATGTAATTTGCTCGCATGGTTTGTGTGAGAAAATGGAGGAAGTCTTGATTGGAGATCAGCTGTGGGACTTAAAATCAAATCACAAGCCAATTTATTTATGTTCCTCTTGGACTGGAAAGAAACTGTTAGAGTCAAAAGTTCAGCATGTCCAGCGAAAGCTCCCATAGGGTAGAATTCTTTTGACCCCAGAAAATTGTAATACCTTCAAAATGACGCTAGAGAGGCTCTTCGAGAAGGAGAAAATCACAATTCACAACCTTCATAGTCATGAATTAACACATTTAATTCAATGCACACTTGCAAAGTGCAAAAGAGCAAAAATTAAGAAGTCTGAAACAAATTGCTTTCTGGTTAATGCTTGGTTTGACGAGGAATGCAAAAAGGCAAGGAGAATGTGGAAAGAGTCAAACAAGGATAACATAAAGCTCAAAGCTTACAAGCAGTTATTAAGCAAGAAAAACACTGATTTCATGGTTTCAAGGAGGGAAGAACTAATCTTCCTTGGGAAAAATAATCCCAAATTATTTTGGAAGGAGCTCCAACCGAAAAAGATACAAACTGGAAATAGTATTACAGCTTCTAAATGGTTTGACTATGCAAGACAACTCTATGAGCAAGATCCCAAGGGTGACCCTCCCCCCTTGGTCAATGCTGATACTGAACTCTTCATGGTGCAAGAGGTAGAGATGGGTATCAAGAAGTTGGGTGTTGGTAAAGCAAAAGACTTAGCTGAACTCCAAGCAGAATATCTAAAGGGGGGCTCAAAAATTCTCGCACCTCACATTACAAAAATTTTCAACAACATCATACAACAAGAGCTGCGACAGATTGGACAACTAGTCTGGCAATACCTCTTTTTAAGAGCGGTGACGTCAATAATCCCTCCAATTATAGGACCATCATGATAAACCCTTTGTTTGCAAAGCTATTTGGAAGCATGCTAGAAAACAAAATTAGCAAGTGGGCTGAAGAAAGAGATAAGCGTGCTAAAGGGCAAGCAAGTTTTAGACCTAAACATTCCACAGTTGATCATTGTATAAATTTAAGGCACATCATTGAAAAAGTTTGGGAGAAAAAGGAAGAATTCTTTTGTTGCTTTGTTGATTTCAGAAAAGCATTTGACTTGGTTCCTAGGGATAAACTTTGGCACAGAATGGAGGAACTTGGGGTTCCTAAACATTTGAGAGCAGTTGTGCATAGGCTATATGAAGAAGTGAAAGTCAAAATTAGAACTTCAGCAGGCATTTCTGAAAGTTTCAGAAGCGATATCGGGGTCAAGCAAGGTTGTCCATTGTCTCCTACCCTTTTTGGTTTATATATCGACAAGCTTGAGGAGTGGTTAAATTCGCAAGGGGGCGATGGTATCTATTTGGGCAAGTTTGTTATAAGGCTTCTTTTCTATGCAGATGACCTTATTCTCCTTTGCTAAATCGGCTCTTGGTTTGCAAGAGCACTTACTATCCCTTGAGCATTTTTGTAGAAGTGTGTGGATGCAAGTCAATATTAACAAAACGAAAGTAGTGGTTTTCTCTAAGAAAAGAAAACATAACCAACATAAGTTCCACTTTGAAGGCAACATTCTGGAAGAAGTTGCGGATTACAAATATCTCGGAATTGACTTCAACAAAAATCTAAGCTGGAATGGTTGTAGAAAGAAAGAACTTTGGGGGGTTGGAAAGAATTTTGATGCTTTTCAAAATAGGTGTAGGGAGGCAGAGTTATGGGACTAGAAAACCACTCAAACTCTTTTTGGACTTCTAGTGATTCCAGTGATTCTATATGGTTGTGAACTATGGGCCAGCAGTACATCCGACATGCAGAGGAGACAAATTGAGAAAATTCAAAAGTGTTTGATTACAAACAAATTCAAGATTAAAAGTGCAGTTCCTTATGCTATATTGTTAAGTGAAAAAGGGGTTCCTCCTATTGAATCAATTGCTATGGTGCGAGCCATAAGGTATTTAAAAGAAATTGAGCAAATGGAAGAGAAAAAATACTTGGATGCACTAAAATAACAAATGGTTTAGTAAATGGGGTATTTGTTTGAACGCATGTCCCATAAACAACAAAGAGATAAAAGCTTTTGTTATGGAAAGGTTCCACAAGCTTACTTGGGATAAGGAGCTAGAAAGAAAGACAAAATACCATACTGAAGTCTTTTAATCCCACTCATAGTCATCAACCAAAAGCATACATAGAGGCCACTATCTCTTGGAGAGCCAAAATTCTTATTGCTCAGTTAAGGACTAATTCTCATCAACTCCGTTGTGAAACAGGGCATTGGAAAAGGCCAAAAGAAGTTTGGGAGGAAAGAGTATGCATTTTTTATTCTTCCGGACAAGTGGAAACAGAAAAACATTTCATTTTAGAATATGAGGTCTTCAAATACAATAGGAAAAATGTTGAAATTTGGTACCGGAGGACAGGTGGTTCCCTAAGGCTTTGATCTTTGGCCTAGGGAAAAGTGTCCAAAAGAATTTAATTTTTCTCCTAAAGTAACTTTATAATTTTTTATAAAGTTAAATCTAATTTGAAAGTGACTTTAAGTGATAAAGTTACTAAGTCTAATTTTAAAGTGACTTTTATAAAGTCAATGAAAAATTAGAAAGGAAAAGTGACTTTGGAAATAAATGACTAAGTGGGTCTTTATTAAAGTGGGGTGAATTAAAAAATAGAAAGTGAGATTTAAATGAGCATTTAATCTCAGCCATTGATCTAAATCTATTTCAGCCATTGGATTTAAGGATCACCCAAAAGTCATTTAGGGTTGGGTTAAAGGAGGAAAAGGAGGAAAAGATCATCCTTTTTTTCATGAGCAGATTGGGAGAAGGAGAGCAAGAGAGCAAGGGAGATTTCTGGAAAAGGAGGAGAAAGAGGCAGCAGTTTGGCACACATACAGGCAGCACTTCAGCAAATCCGAACAGCATAAAGAACAAGCAGAAAAAGGCAGTTTTTGTGAGCAAAACAGTGGAAAAATTAATTTTCAGCACGAATATCGAGGAGGCGATTTTCTGCACATTTTTCGAGGTCTGTCTGTACAAGTCCGTACAAGTCCGTACAGTCCGTACATCCGTATGGTCCGTACAGCTGTACAACACTTTTCAGATTGTCTGTTGGGCTGAAAACAGATAAGTTTTGCTTGCTGGAAATTTCTGTTTTTGCTGAAATTTATTTGCTGAAAATTTTCTCTGTAAAAAGGCATTTTCCAGAAATAAAGAAGAGCTCTCAAACTGGTTTTCCCCAAGAGTTGTAGGGGGTTTTTCCAGGGTCAAGTTGACCAAAAATATCAGTGTTTTAATGTGTTTTAATGGCTGTTTTTAATTGCTGATTTTTATTTCTGCAATTTCCAGCACTCTGAAAAATTTCCAGAATTTGTGTTTTCAGCAATATTTATTTTTTCAGTGTGTTAAATGTATGGCTATGGGAATGGGCATTTAACTACATGGGAGAAATAAGGTGAAACTGAAAACCGGAGTGGGAAAACAGAAAATTTTACATGGTATCAGAGCTTGAGTGCTGAAGGGCAGTTTGGGACAGCAAAAGGAAAAAATACAGCTGCTGATTTTTTCACTCAGAAAATTCCAACAAGCTGATTTTTCATAAACAGCAGTTTTATCTTTACCACAGCAGTGCTATTTTTCAGTTTTAGGACAGCAAGATGTCATTGGGATTGAGGGTGGAGGATAGGTTGGATGGGCATATAAATTACAGCGTTTGGAAGGAGAGAATGCAGAGTATCTTTGAGGAGGCAGAAGTCTGGGATATCATGGTGCATAGAGCACAGCACCCTGTTGTTGTGCCTACTGATGCTACTCAGTTGGCAGCTTATAATAGAAAGAACAACAAGGGTAAGAGGCTGATTCTAGACGGAATCAAAGACCATTGCATTCCTCATGTGAGAGGAAAGAGCAATGCCCATGAGATGTGGACAGCATTGTCCAATCTCTACCAGAGCACCAATGCGAACCGGAAGATGGTCCTGAAGGAGAAGCTGAAGAACATTAAGATGGGGAATGATAGTGCAGCTGGATATCTCACAAAGATTACCAATGTGAGAGATGAGTTGGCAGCGATTGGAGAGGCCATTCCATCCACTGAGTTGGTGCGTATTGCAGTGAATGGCCTCCCCCGTTCATGGTTGAACTTTGCTGATGGGGTTTGTGCACGTGAGACCCTTCCCACGTGGGAGAGGTTTTGGGATGATTGTATTCAGACAGAGATCAGGAAAGGACAGCTTGGGGCAGCCAAGCCAGTTGAGCAGGATGAGGACGTAGCACTGGTGGCAGGAGGCAAGAAAGGCAAAGGGAAGAAGCAGGCTTCCACAAGCGGTGGTGGAGGCAAAGGCAAAGGTAAAGGTAAACAGGGTAACTCACAGAAGGACTATTCCAAAGTGAAGTGTTGGAATTGTCAGAAGATGGGACACTATGCAGTTGTGTGTCCGGAGAAGAAGAAGAAGAAGGGGAAGAACCAGGATGTGGCAGCTTCAGCTGAGATTGAGGACTTTGCAGGTCGTTTTGACCGGGAGTTTGCGTTCACTACATGTGAGTCCTCTAGTGCAGGATCACCTGCCACACAGGTTCAGAGGGAGCATGCTTTTCCCTCGATTAGCAGAGCATCTACAGGTATCTGGTATGTGGACAGTGGGGCTTCACGCCACATGACAGGAGTCCGGGAGTACTTCTCAGAGCTTTCAGAGAGTGGCACTGATATTGAGGTAGTACTCGGTGATGACAGAGTTGTTAGAGCAGTCGGGGTGGGTACACTGACATTTCAGAGGGAGTCCAGACCTCCCTTGAAAGTGTCAGATGTTCTTTATGTGCCAGGGATGAGGAAGAACCTCATATCCGTCTCAGCTTTGGAGGACAGAGGATATGAGGTACTGTTCAGGGGAGGACAGGTGTTGATGTATCCCAGGGGCACTCCAGCTGATTCAGCTAGAGTGATAGGTGTACGCCATGCAAAGGTGTACAAGTTTGCATTCCAGCCCCTTTTGGCATTGAGCAGTAGTACCGACAGCAGAGCTAGCAGTTCTGAGCTGTGTGAGATTTGGCACCGCAGGATGGGACACATGTATCATGGAGCCTTGAGGACATTGCGGGAGATCACTACAGGTGTGCCAGATTTCAGTACTGATCACTTTGATACTTGCAGAGGTTGTGCGATGGGCAAGTTTGCCAAATCCCCTTTTCCCAGCAGTGACAGTAGAGCGACGGGGATACTTGATTTGATTCATTCCGATGTGAGCGGTCGGATGTCTCATGTTTCCTTGAGTGGATATGAGTACTATGTGTTATTCATTGATGATCACTCCAGGAGGACCTGGATTTATTTTTTGAAGACCAAGAGTGAGGTCTTCAAGCGGTTTCAGGAGTTCAGAGCTCTTGTGGAGACTCAGACAGGTCGAAAGATCAAGTCTTTGAGGTCGGACAATGGAGGAGAGTACACCCTTGGAGAGTTTGTTGACTATTGTGCGGAGGCAGGCATTAGGAGGGATTTCATTGTTCCTTACAACCCCCAGCAGAACGGGGTTGCGGAGAGGAAGAACAGATCCATCATAGGGGCTGCCAAAGCCATGATACATGATCAGGGGTTGCCATTGTTCTTGTGGGCAGAGGCCTGCAACACAGCTGTTTACTTGCAGAACAGGAGTCCGCATCGTGCCTTGGGGCACATGACTCCGGAGGAGGCTTTCTCTGGGAAGAAGCCTGATCTTGGTCATCTTCATATCTTTGGATGCATTACATACTCCTATATACCCAAGGAGAAGAGGACCAAACTAGAGCCCACCGCAGAGAAGGGTATCTTTGTGGGCTACAGTGAGACCTCAAAGGCCTTTCGGATTTACATTCCTGCACAGAGGAGAGTTGTTGTCAGACGGGATGTGAAGTTCGAGGAGGACAGGGCCTTTAGGAGGTCACGGGAGTTAGAGGATCTGGATCAGCCAGACCCTCAACAGCAGTTGAGTCAGTCGCAGTGATCCAGTGGGCAGGGATCAGGAGGATCCAGAGGTACATCTATGAGGATGTCAGGTCCATCAGTGAGCAGTGGCCCGCCGAGCCAGAGGGGTGGTGCTCCGGGCAGCATGCAGAGCAGTTCACAGAGAAGTTCACTAGGGAGTCCACTGATGGACAGTTCACACAGTACCTCAGCTTCTACAGGTTCAGGTGCAGGCAGGAGGACAGCAGACAGACAGTCAGGAGTTCAGGCTATTGATGGTAATGAGGAGGAGGAGTTTCATTCTCCTATGGGAGAAGCATGCTCAGGGAAGAGGAAGCCCAAGTGGCTTCAGGACACCTTGAGAGATGCCACATCTTTTGCTAAGCCGAAGAGGCTGGTCAGAGAGAGTAGACCACCTGAGAGGTTTTGTAGTTATATGGCGATGGTTACCAGCATCCTTGACTCTGAGCCTTCTAGCTATGAGGAGGCAGCTAGCCAGCAGGTCTGGAGAGAGGCCATGCAGGAGGAGTATTCTTCTATCATGAAGAATGATGTTTGGGAGGTGGTGCCGAGGCCTGAGGGCAAATCCGTGGTTACTTCCAGATGGCTTTACAAGGTAAAGCATGCTGCAGATGGCAGCATTGAGAAATTCAAAGCGAGGTTTGTGGCTAGAGGATTCTCCCAGGTAGAGGGAGTTGATTATGAGGAGACCTTCGCTCCCGTGGCTCGATATACTTCGATCCGCTCTATTATATCGATAGCAGCAGAGATGGGTTGGAAGATCCACCAGATGGATGTGAAGACCGCATTTCTCAATGGCTTCATACAGGAGGAGGTGTACATTGAGCAGCCACAGGGCTTTGAGGTGCATGGGAAGGAGTCCCATGTGTGCAGATTGAAGAAGGCCCTTTATGGCCTGAAGCAAGCTCCCAGAACTTGGTACTCCAGGATAGATGCATACTTGCAGGGGATGGGTTTCACAAAGAGTGAGGCAGATCCGAACCTTTACTTTATTGTGATTGGTGAGGAGCCTCTCATTCTGGTGCTATATGTGGATGACTTGATCATTACAGGTGCAGAGAGACTCATAGAGCACTGCAAGAGAGATCTTGCGGCGGAGTTTGAGATGAAGGACATCGGCTTGATGCATTACTTTTTGGGTTTGGAGGTGTGGCAGGAGGAGGGGCATTTCTTCCTGGGGCAGGGGAAGTATATTGTGGACATCCTTAGCAGATTCCACATGGAGCATTGTAGACCCATGTCGACACCGATGATCACCAACTGGAAGAAGCTTCATGCTTCGGATTCCGAGTTGGTGGATCCCACATTGTACAGGCAGTTGATTGGTTCCTTGATGTATTTGGTCAACACTAGACCAAATATCTGTTTTGCAGTCAACACGATGAGTCAGTTTATGTGTGAGCCTAGGAAGGTTCACTGGGTGGCTGCAAAACACATTTTGCGGTACTTGCAGGGGACAGTGGATTATGGTCTGGACTACAAGCAGGGAGATGGAGTGAGATTGGCAGGATACACTGATTCTGATTGGGCAGGTTGTGCTTCTGATAGGAAGAGCACTTCAGGGTGTTGTTTTGGGTTGGGTTCAGCAGTAGTGTCATGGTTCAGCCGGAAGCAGCAGTCAGTAGCACTGAGTTCAGCGGAAGCAGAGTATATGGCAGCCAGTCTAGCTAGTTGTAAGGCCATCTGGCTTCGCAAGATGTTGTTTGGCTTATTTGGTCAGCCGTTGAAACCTTCAGTGATTTACTGTGATAATCAGAGTTGCATTAAACTCACGGAGAATCCAGTATTTCATGACAGGTCAAAGCATATCGGGATCAGATATCATTTCATCAGAGACTATGTTCAGAAGGGCGCTGTGAAGCTTGAGTATATTTCCACTGATGAGCAGGTTGCAGATATTCTTACCAAAGCCTTACCACGGGGCAAGCATGTCTACTTCAAAAACAAGATGGGTGTGGTGAGGAACACCTTCCTCGGTAAGAGGGAGTGTTGAAATTTGGTACCGGAGGACAGGTGGTTCCCTAAGGCTTTGATCTTTGGCCTAGGGAAAAGTGTCCAAAAGAATTTAATTTTTCTCCTAAAGTAACTTTATAATTTTTTATAAAGTTAAATCTAATTTGAAAGTGACTTTAAGTGATAAAGTTATTAAGTCTAATTTTAAAGTGACTTTTATAAAGTCAATGAAAAATTAGAAAGGAAAAGTGACTTTGGAAATAAATGACTAAGTGGGTCTTTATTAAAGTGGGGTGAATTAAAAAATAGAAAGTGAGATTTAAATGAGCATTTAATCTCAGCCATTGATCTAAATCTATTTCAGCCATTGGATTTAGGGATCACCCAAAAGTCATTTAGGGTTGGGTTAAGGGAAGAAAAGGAGGAAAAGATCATCCTTTTTTTCATGAGCAGATTGGAAGAAGGAGAGCAAGAGAGCAAGGGAGATTTCTAGACAAGGAGGAGACAGAGGCAGCAGTTTGGCACACATACAGGCAGCACTTCAGCAAATCCGAACAGCATAAAGAACAAGCAGAAAAAAACAGTTTTTGTGAGCAAAACAGTGGAAAAATTAATTTTCAGCACGAATGTCGAGGAGGCGATTTTCTGCACATTTTTCGAGGTCTGTCCGTACAAGTCTGTACGGCCGTCCGTACAGTCCGTACAGTCCGTACGGTCCGTACAGCACTTTTCAGATTGTCTGTTAGGCTGAAAACAGATAAGTTTTGCTTGCTGGAAATTTCTGTTTTTGCTAAAATTTATTTGCTGAAAATTTTCTCTGTAAAAAGGCATTTTCCAGAAATAAAGAAGAGCTCTCAAACTAGTTTCCCCAAGAGTTGTAGGGGGTTTTTCCAGGGTCAAGTTGACCAAAAATATCAGTGTTTTAATGTGTTTTAATGGCTGTTTTTAATTGCTGATTTTTATTTCTGCAATTTCCAGCACTCTGAAAAATTTCCAGAATTTGTGTTTTCAGCAATATTTATTTTTTCAGTCTGTTAAATGTATGGCTATGGGAATGGGCATTTAACTACATGGGAGAAATAAGGTGAAACTGAAAACCGGGGTGGGAAAACAGAAAATTTTACAAAAAATTATGCAGATATGCTGGGAGCTAGCTCTTGGGATAATCTATTTAGTGAGGGGTTTGTCGAGAAGCTGGGAGCAGTTATTTTGAAGCTTCACAGAAAAAAGGTCGGATACATCAAGCAGATGAAGAAGCAATCTATCCCATAAGCTATCTTTAGCCTCGTGGACGTTAAAATAATTTCTTTCTTTCTTCTTCTTCTTCTATATATATATATATATATATATATAGATATACACTACTTTATTTTAGAGCGCCGAATATATAATAGTTTGTATATATATATAGGTGTTAGTGTAAACTTTAATTTATGTGGCAATGTACAAATTTTAGGATTAACCTTAGCTTTTTACTAAACAAGTTCTAAATATTATATATTATAAATGTATATAGTAGTTATGTGTTCAACAATTTTCATATATTTAAATTTTATTTTTTTTCAAAGAAAAAAACAGTAACTTTTATTAAAAAGATAATGAAAAGTTACATCTAGCATATGCACTGAAAACCGCCACAAAGGCTCGGGTGCTTTCGCACCCCCCACAACGTTAGAAGACTAACGTGCACATAGAAAAAGAAAAAGAGAAGAGAGAAGAGAAAAGAAAAGAGGCAGAAAAACTGAAAGACTCACGCTTCAAGTCTTTCTCCCTTTTTTCTTTTCGACCTTACGCCACTCTCCTTGAGTGGGCTCGGTCGGCACTATGACTATCTGAGTTTCTGTATTCGGTGGTCCAGCTTCTTTGTCTGAGTCTGAAGAATCAGATTGATGTTGTCGTTTGATGCCTCCCATGCTTGGATCCTCTCTTGTCATCTCTGTCTGGTTGTTCAGTGTGGTTCCCTTCTGAAACTCCATTTCTTGAGATACCTCAGTCTTCTCTGCAGGGATCTCTTCCACCTCTGCTTCTGATTCTTCTTCCTCTGAATCTGGGGATGAAAATTTCCATCCTTTCTTCTGCTTCCCTTTCTGTTTCTTTTTACTGTTTAACTTCTTGGCGTCTGGACATGTGCTTTGTAGGTGACCTGTCTGTCTACAAAGCCTGCATCTGAAAGCAGTGTTTTCATAATCCAGTACTTGCAACCAGTTTTGTTGTTTGTAGATCAGCCTTATATTGTCCGGCAACCCTTTACTTAAATCTACTTCCACACAAATACGTGCGAAGGTATAGATCCTTTCATCAATCCTATCAGTGTCTGTTTTGATATATTTCCCTATGCTGTTCCCAATGCTTTCCAGGACTTGTTCATTCCAAAAGTGCAGAGGAAGATTGAATAATCTAACCCATACCGGCATTTTGGTTACAGTCATTTTGTTTGGATCAAAATCTGGAAACCATGGGGTCATAAACAGCCCCGATGTGCCCCAGAACCATGGCCCAGAACTGATGACTGTATCTCTGACTTCCTTGGATGTGAATCTTACTATAAAAAACCCCTTTGAGCATAGATGAATATCGCATTCCATGGTCCAGCTGGTGAATATCCAATGGAAAAGGTCCAATGGCTTGGGCCAAAAGCTGTTGAAACGGCATATTAGGGCTTGCGTTTCATAGGACTTAACGAAATCGTCAAGCCCTGGAGCATCTAAATTTAAAACTGGGGTTGTCTCTGACTGATCTACAATGTATGGCCTGGGTATATTCCCGCCTTGGTCTGAAGAGGACCCTGTGTCTCTGCTGCCCTGAAGAATGTTTTTGTAGGATAGCCCTCCCTTGGGTTGGTGCTGGGGTGCAGGTTTTTTCCCCCTGTCTCCCCCTAAGGAGCTTGGCTGTCCCTGAGACGGAGCCCCTCCTCTCAATCTAAAATTTAGAGAAATGATTGATCCTGGTCCGATCTCATAGCTATCCATCGACCTAAGATCCTGGAGAGACCGCCTGCCATTGACCAGGTGTTGGATTTGAACTGGGTATCCCATTTCTGCCCAGATCTGTTGTTTCAGCTCCAAGGAGGTGCTACCTGCATGGATCCATACTAAACGAGTTTTTCCTTGAGGAGGTTTAATCAAAATCTGAAACCAAGAGGTTGTTACCTGCTCTGGCTGTAAGCAAACCTCCAGATCTGATGCCGTTTTTGTTTGTTTTTCCTTGAAACTTTCTGGATCTGGTAATACTTTGCTCGATCTATGATTGGTGCCCTCGATCTGTTGCCTGGAAGCACGCTGTGCTCGGATATAGGCTAGATCGTGTAGATCTGAGCCGAGACTACGATGTTTGAGCCCCTGCGTTATGAGAGGGTTCGGATCTACACCATACGTCCCTCCCCTGCCGGTTCTCCGCGCGTTCTGGATTTGGCGGTGACTGGTTTCTGAGATCCATACGGCACGGCAATTCCTTTGTATAAGAGCGCTGTTAAGGGCCTCGTTCTCCCGCAAGAGCCAGGTCTCTTCGCATTTCCAGTTAAGAAAATAAAACCCCGTTGATACCCTCGCCTCCCATTCTCGCTGAAGGCTTAAGTTTTCTTCCCGATGCAAGGGTATATGATTCCTATCGGCAGCGAAAACCCCCGATGTATGGCCGCACTGGTCTGGTGGTATATAAGGCGTTTTCCTGCAAAGAGCATGCCTTTTCTCTGAGAGCACTTGCAGTAATGGCAAGCTACCCGCATTGTTCACCGTCGTCCCAGAACCTGGCTCGAGATCGACCCCTAAGGCATGCTTGGGATTCGATGCGGCGGCACCAGAGAACCTGCTTGCGCAAACCCTTACCATCGCCATTCTCATCTTGGTGCTAGTTATGACAAATATATATTTAAATTTTATACAAGTTTCATTTTTTTTAATTATAAAACTTCTTGTTTCCTCATCCAGATTTTCTGTTTTCAAAAATATGTTGCATCCGAATCCTAATCCTGGTAACTTTGTATTTTGGATACACTTTTGGATGTGCAATCATGGGACTATATGAGTCGATGCACACCACACTTTTATCAGACGAAAAAAACATTGGTTTATATTATGTACCAGTGCATATGTTCAATGTGTATCATAAGTACAACAAGCTTTCATAGATCTACCAACAAACCAAGCAAAAAGTAAGCGATACATATCCTTCCATAGTCTAAAGAGAGATAACATCATTATCAACATGACACAAGGGAAATAGTGACTTTCCCAATCCAAAAAGCCTAAAAATCATAATAAGGAAACATAACCATATAAACTAACATAGATCAAAATATGTAAAGTCAGAAATAGTAACTATGGGAGGGGAAAAATGCCCTCAGTCGAGATTGACTCATCCTCCAATAAAGTGTAACGCACAATACCATAATTATCGGAGATACCAAGATTTGACAGCGAGTCAGCACCCTGATTCTTCTCGTGAAATATGTGCTAGATCATATGTGCTAGAGAGTGATCATTGTGAATGTACTTCAGAGAATGTTAATCCGGGCGATCCAAGCATAAAGGTGTGGGGAGGAGAAGTCACGATTTGACGTTAGACCATTGATAAGTACTTGTGAGTCCCGATATATATATAGTGTCAATGCACAACTGCCTGGAGATCCACAAAAGGCCCCAAATTGCCAAAGTTTTGGCCCCTCATGTTGGTACTCGGTCCACCATTCTAATGAACCCTGTATTGGAAAACATGGTCCACCTAAAGCCATACACCGCAGCCACATTTGGAATTTTGGGCAACATCATCAAAGAATCCTTCCGAGAAATGTCGAGCATAAGGAGCGATTTTGTGGGATCGACCCTGTATTGTTCGAATGGGAACTCTAACATCATCCAATCTGAATAGGACCTTGTGAATAGTGAATTGTGTGTTAGTCGAAATCCCATCAAATATAAGATAGTTTCTGGCACACCATAATTCCCAAATGGTGAGAGAAGGAACAGACTTATCCTTTGTGCCCCATTGCAACCATCACATATAACAATCGACCGTGTTTCCAAAATTCTTGCAAGGAAGATTTAAAGCAGTGTATATGCCATTCCAGACAATCGTTGCGATCGAGCATTCGAAGAACAAATGAGTGTTATTCTCAGGAGATGTCTTGCATAGACGGCATCTCCCAATCCCATTAAATCCCCTCTTTACATAAATTCTCCCAGGTAAGGCTCTTGTTTCTCCATGCCAACTAGTTAAAAAGGATGATTTTTATAGGGATGTCGATTTTCCAGACCATATAAAACCAGAAAGGTTGATGTAGATCACAATGAGAAAGAATGAGATACCTGTATTTTTCCACCACATCGACCAGATTGGATCGCAGCTTTCCAGCCCAAGTGAGAGTCCCCAACATCAATTCTGCGAAGTCCCGCGAGTTTGAGATTCTGAATATACATCTCCCACTCAGCAGCATAAATGCCAATCAGTCCCAACACCTCCAATTGTTTCTAGATAGGAGAGCACTTGTTCCATCCAGTGATGGCCTGTTCGAACAGGAAAATGTCTATTAGGTGAAGGCGTTGTATCAATTCCCCTGTCAATTTCTGTGTAGCATCCACTTACTTGATGCTATCAATCCCGATTATTATATGATTCCCTCTTCTAAATGTCTAGCATATTCACTCCAAAAACATCTCTCACCTTTTGGAAGCATCTCCATATATAGGAACCCGTGTTGCTTCCAATTAGTCCCAATCTGATCCAGTCTTCTACCCTCCTCTTCTATAGGTATTTTGTGACAATAATATCTCTCCAAATACCCTCCTTGAAAAAACCTCGTCGCATAGATTTTATGATATGAGCCCATCTGAATACATTGATGTCTAAAATACCGCTCGAACTTTATTTAGAAGCACCACTAGTGCTAACTTTATGTAGGATCTATATTTGATGAGATGGAATCCCTTCTTAAGAAGCACAAACCTTCCACGCCACATGTTGATACCTTTGCTTTTATTTATTGACAAGGTGATCCTCTTGGCCTCTTTACTAGAGCGGTTACACAAATAGATTGGCGATACATCGGCACCCTATCCAACTTTTGTAATCTTCGACAATTGATGGTTAGCCTTAGTAAGAGAGAAATAAAGAAAGTAAGAAAATTATTTTAATGTCCACGAGGCTAAAAATAGCCCATGGGACAGATTGCTTCTTCATCTAGTTGATGTATTCGACCCTTTTCCTGTGCAGCCTCACAATAAACGCTCTCAGCTTCTCGACAAACCCCTCTCTAAATAGATTATCCCAAGAGCTAACTGTCAGAATATCTGCATAACTTTCTATGTTGTCTTTGAAGGCCTCACATTCTAAAATCAAATGTTTTCTTGTTTCCACTATTCCAGAAGAACAAAAAATACACTCTTTCCTCCCACACTTCTTTTGGCCTTTTCGAGTAAGTCACATGGTTTGGGTTCGAGGTCAAATTTGACAAGGATAAATTTCAGACTATTAGAATTCCGATTTTTCAACAAGGTTCAAAGAAGGTTCGCCATTAGGTTTGTGATATTCCTAATTAGCTATGGCTAATTGGAATATTCGATTTTGTTCAATTTTTGCCTTCTATAGTTATTTGTAAATAAAAAGTGAGGAAGGGGGGCATAACTCACTTTAGAATAAAAAGTCACTTCCTAGGTAGCACAACATTGTGACTTAAAGGGGAGCCAAGGGGGACAAAGGGGGACACAGAAATGGAGCCCACACAGACACGTGGAGAGACTGCGCTGGAGGGAAGAACACATGGCAAGAGGAGAAGCACGCAGGAGGAGGTGAGCCTAGGGATTGTGAGAGGAAAAGGCTATAAAATAGAGAGGAGCTCCCTCATTTTGGATCATTCAGTTATGTGCATTTGTGATAGTCATTTCGACTTAGAGCATGCTGGCTGTTTAGCTAGTCTGCAGCACTGTTTAGTGTATTGAGTGTCTCCGTTCGGAGATCTCACCCTTAGCCCCGGGGGACTTCGAGTTCCTGCTCGGGCAAGGTATTTCCATTGGCATTTCAGCAAAAGATACTTCAGCATTTCAGCAGCAGTTTATTAGCATTTTGGAGGACTGCGCATCACTGAGAGAGGGACGCAGTTCTGGAGGACTGCGCAGCACTGAGAGAGGGATGCAGTTCTGGTTTGGTGCTAGCAGGTAGAGTAGGGGATCAGCCCTTGCAGCTGGAGAGTTTTGGCAGGGGTTTTAGACATATTTCTAGAGGGTTGCTTTCAGTGGCAGCGCAGAGCACTAAGAGACTGCGCAGAACCCCAAGGAGGTGATTTTCGAGGGTTGGCCATTCCAGGAGAGCTTCCTAGGTTTTTCTGGGTTTCTTGAGTAGAGTCCGATTCCAAAGTTTCAGCCTTTTCTGAGGAGGGGAGCAGCCCCAAATCCTCATTTGATTTCTAGCAGCAGCAACAGCATAGCAGTTTCCCAGCAGCTTGGACGCAGATCAGAAAGGGGCCATTCCTTCGCTATTCTGAGTGGATTTCTTCACTTGCCTAGTGCAAGTAGAGGTGCCATCTTCCTGATCACCTCCTGTACTCATTTTATTACTCAGTATAATAAAATGGCTTAGCATTCTCTCTGCATTTCTTATGTATCTGCTTATGGTTTATTTGATATATATATCGTATCATTGTTATTTGTATCTCTTTGAGCATTCTCGACTATTATACCACTTGTGTGTTTCTATTATACTCTTAGACAGAGTCTGGAAAGGGCCAGGTAGCCTCCAGATCTCGTCCTCTTTTTAGAGGCGACATATCTGGTAAATGCCCTCCCAGTCCATCTCTGGTTGGAGTTTGCTTATGTTTGAGGTATATTCCTGATAAGGGATATTACAAGGTTCGTCCATATACATATTTTCAAAATATAAATCTTTTATAACATATTTTATATATTCAAAATATAAATATTTTATTACATATTTTATATATAATAAATAACATTTCACATATTTATATATGATACTTTAACAGATGTACTAAATCTATAGTATATAAAATATACTACGTAAAGTTTTTACACCATTGTATAATACAATATTACAAAACTAACATAAAATAAATAAATAACATTCTAACATCGCTAAAATTTAAAGGACTGTTGCAAAAAATTAAGAGACTCACCAAAATTAATCAACTTGTGGCAAAGGTTCAAAGCACAGAAGCGAAAATTAATCGACACAGTTTCACAATTAAGTAATAACCATCCTCGCAGTTACAATCACGTGCAGACTGCATCCCCGTCATAGCATACTGGTATATTTGAAGGATCAGTTAGTTCTCTGCCATGGAATGTCAAGCGAGATCAATGAGTTGAATCTCTTATTTACTGCACTAGCATTTTAGCCCTTCTCTCGTCGACTTTTTCAATTGTCCAGAAAAAAATAGTGGCATTCGTTCCTTCGAAAACGCGTTGTACGATTACCTGGCGAATTTTATTGCTGAACCGCAACCAACTTAAAAGAAATTATTCAAATTCGCCAAATTTTGAACCTCAAGGTTCGAAATTTGGTACCCTGTGACATTAACAGAAAGGTTATGATTTTCAATTTGTTTAGTATGTTACCTTCAACTACCATTTGTAGGCCAAGATCAAGATCAACACAGTCTACACATAATTGTGGTTCAATTCTAAGGATCTCACTTCAACTTAACCCTAAATTAGCAAGGGTTATATTTCCATTTCCCTACTTGAGAGATGGTACTTTTAACTTCAATTCCAAGATGTACCTTTTAGACAATCATAAAATCCCTAAGCCTTTATCACTCTAAGGTCTACAAACATAGTTTGTTTTAGGCCAGCTAAGGCAGTACAAAGATAGTGCAAACCCCTCTACTAATATGTCATCTATTACAAACAAACAATTTTTATGCCATCACCTATGTGAAGTTCGAGGCACATCCATTGTGCCTTGAGGCCATCTTTATCCTTGTCTCCTTTTTTCTCAGAGTCCAAACTCTAGGAAACTTTGCTTCTGGGATGGATAGATACCACAACATAGTTATTTACTCTTTAGAAGATGTTTCTCCCATAGGCAGCTATTGGTAGAGACATTCTTGGTTTATAGAGGTTTCCATGTTCCTCGAGTTAGTGGCCATCACTATCGATCATATACCCCTTTTAAAGTACTATTTTCATGCTCGAGGCCATCTTCAATCATCTAAACAAGACTAGAGAGGATGTTGCAAGTAGTGCAACTTAGTCACTCAGATGACCCCACCACCCCAAGGGGCTTATAAAATAGCATTATATTCCAAGCACTGTATGCAACAGAAGAATGGTATTACTATTATACTTGACTATACGAGCATACACCCAATGCACAGACTCAAGATCCCCCTTGATCGGTTCAAAGTGTGATTTGATCAAAATCAATTTGAAAGGGATCATAACATTACATGCCCAAGAGGATTTGTTAACTATGATATTTATAGGACCCTAAGTTGGAGGACGATCTCATCTTCAAATGTCTCATCTATTATAAGATCCAACGATGTTTTCACTGCCTCTACCAAGAATCCAAAGGCTCCCCCAATCAACCTTCTTACAATATCCTA
This sequence comes from Pinus tabuliformis, assembly GCA_031772625.1. Classification (NCBI taxonomy): domain Eukaryota; kingdom Viridiplantae; phylum Streptophyta; class Pinopsida; order Pinales; family Pinaceae; genus Pinus; species Pinus tabuliformis. Next base: position 1,958,007,501 of record CM062819.1, read on the forward strand.
ACTAGAGTTACCTAGCTTTACTCACAAAGGAAATGTTGGAACTAAGATCACATACTCAATGTGGACTTCATTAACTAGACTCCATAAGGTAAATTACCTCTTTATTCCATGTTCTCCTATCAATCGGTGGTAGCAAATAGCACAATGAGGCCCAAATCATTTAGGACTCTTGATTAAGAGACATCAAATCTCTTTGCCAAAACCCTCTAGCCCCCCCAACCCCCACAATAACCACCTCCCATGATACTTTTTAGGATCTCTCTAGTTCTAGATCCCACAAAGGTAGAAAAATGAGTTATGAGCAACAAACTCACCCTGTATAGTGTTATTCTTGCTAAGTCCATTTGAGTAGCTTGTTGCCTCTAAGATCTACACAAAAGATCAATCCAATATTCCAAGTACAAACCCTACGAAATCTTTTGGAAGTTTTACCCACTATCACCTAAGTAGAACCTCCCTTCAATTTAAGTTGACACTCCTCTAACACAAAGTGGGCTTGTTACCGTCCAATTTAGCAGTGTCAACAAGATTCTTTGAAGGTGCTAAGGTGGTACCATAGAGAATAAGTGCCCACCATCACCTCAACACAAAGGATAAGGAGGGTTCCCTAATCTATGCAAGTAACTTCACCCAAAATAAGTACATTAATGCCTAAATATGACATTCTATGGTGAAGGTAGGAGTTAATTATCTATTGTACTAATATGGAATAATTAAACAAATTGCAAGAAAACATAGACCAATGAATAAAATATCACTCAAACCTCTAGATTTTTTTTTGTAAAACCACAAATGGTGAGTGAGCCAAATATTGTGCCGCAGATGGGTTACGTGTCTTGAGGGTCTAAGCCAAATGTGCATTCCCTCTTTGAGTCTTGTAAATGTAAAATCTTATGTATTAGAGGGTCGGAAAAATATTAAATCCCCTCATGTGTAAATTAATTAATTTTTCTGGGAAAATAAAATAAAATCATAAGCCATCAAATTAATTAATCAGAGTCAAATTTAAATTGTCTTAGCAAATAAATTCTTCAAATGGAAAAATTCGTGGGTCTTAAAAGAGTCAATTTTTAAAGGTCCTCCACCAAGGGAGTATTGTATATTTCAAGAAAATTCGGACCCTTGGACCTTGGTGGTTAAGTCAAAGTCAAATTTTTTAGGCAATTAGCTCAAAATAATTAATTTCGAGCTAATTAAAATGGAATTCAATGATAAATTTGAAAATTCCTCAAAAAAAAAATCAAGGGCCAATATTAAAAGATCTTTAAGTGTTTAGCAATGACCAAGATTTTTTGACATGGATCAAAGAAACTAGCAGTTATTTTTCCACTTGGAGGATTAATCTATAAATTAGAGAGTCAGTTGAGTCTCTAGGAGCCAAATATTGTGCCGCAGATGGGTTGTGTCTTGAGGGTCTAAGCCAAATGTGCATTCCCTCTTTGAGTCTTGTAAATGTAAAATCTTATGTATTAGAGGGTCGGAAAAATATTAAATCCCCTCATGTGTAAATTGATTAATTTTTCTAGCAAAATAAAATAAAATCATAAGCCGTCAAATTAATTAATCAGAGTCAAATTTAAATTGTCTTAGCAAATAAATTCTTCAAATGGAAAAATTCGTGGGTCTTAAAAGAGTCAATTTTTAAAGGTCCTCCACCAAGGGAGTATTGTATATTTCAAGAAAATTCGGACCCTTGGACCTTGGTGGTTAAGTCAAAGTCACATTTTTTAGGCAATTAGCTCAAAATAATTAATTTCGAGCTAATTAAAATGGAATTAAATGATAAATTTGAAAATTCCTCAAAAAAAAAATCAAGGGCCAATATTAAAAGATCTTTAAGTGTTTAGCAATGACCAAGATTTTTTGACATGGATCAAAGAAACTAGCAGTTATTTTTCCACTTGGAAGATTAATCTATAAATTAGAGAGTCAGTTGAGTCTCTAAGATCTTGATCTTTGGCTAGAATATTGTTGCTGAAACATTTTTGTAAACTATTGTCCCACTGGGAACTATTTTTTCTGCTATAATAAAAGACTTTGGGGTGCAACTCAAGGTGTTCTCGTTCATTGATCTTTGGTATGCACTGACTACATGCTTCCTATGTTGTGCTTTATGTGATTATTTTCAGATAATACATAGTGTTTGCAGGTACTCAATCCTTTGTCTCCAAGTTCACAGAATGTGGGGAAGGATCATTTTGCTTGGATCCTTAGTTTTAAATGGTGGATTAAATATTCACTAAGGTTATAGTGAGCATAAATTCTCTGAAGCATTTCTAGTCATTCTTCAAACGAAAAATATCCATAAAAAAATTTCTCAAAAATTTAAAATTTTCAAAAACCTTCTATATTTGTAAATCTTGTGGCATGTGATAGGCGAGGATGGAATCAGAGTCCCCCAGGAGAAGATCCGCACCATCATTGATTAGCCTGCACCCAAGAACATTACGGAGTTGATGGGGTTCCTAGGCATATGCACGTACTATAGGCGATTTGTGAGGGGATTCTCCCAGTTGTCCACGCCCCTCACAAACCTCACGAAGAAGGGGGCTTTTGCTTGGTCAGACACAACATAGGAAGACTTTGAACACCTCAAGGTGGTCATAAGTACAAGGTGGAGTAGATGCATTCAGCGAGACTATTGCAACCCCTCCCTATTCCTAAAAGGAAATGGGAGAGCATCTCGATGGACTTCATCACTGAGTTGTCAGCAGTGCAAGGTCGAGACTGTATTTATGTGGCAGTGGACCACATAATTTACTTCTGGGTGGAATTTCCCAAAACACTTTCTGAGTTCTTTGGAATCCTGTGCCCAAGCCTGCCTGCAAAATTTGAGGCTTATAGCACATCTGATGCTACCCCAAATCAACACTCCCTCTTAGTGAGGAATGTGCTCTAGCAAGACACTGCCTCTCTGCATACTGCTCTGACTCTGAAGCATCATCTTTGCATTGTTGATGCCTGACATGCTTTCCATCAACCACTGCATTGTTGATGCTACTGTACTGCTGCCTTTGACACTGCCACTGCCAATGCTACATCTATACTGCAACCCCCTCTCAAACGTTGCATCTGCTATGCTGTTAGCACTGCCACTACTAGCACTGCATTCGTACTGCAACTCAGTTGCTGAGGGAAGCGACTAAAAACACCCACGACTGGATAAGTATCTAGTGGATACTCCTCGGTGCTGACATCCTGACTACTCCTAGTCCCACTCTGCCTCTGAATCCACTACGCTGTTGAAGCTCTGCACTGTGCCTCCTTGCACTATTGCCTCCCTGCGCTGCGCTTCTCGGTCTCTGGGTCTCCTAGCCACTGCGTCTATTGAATCAACACTCCATGGCACCAACTGAAACTCCACCATCCTGCTACTCTTGATCATGGGCTCCCGTAGCAAGGTGACGATCCAAGAGGTGGGCTCCTCAAGGATCTTGCGCACCTACAATCCTCCCGATTACAGCTCTATATCAGCCCACCTCCCTCCTGGACGTATTTCAACTATCATTGTGAACTCCTCGTCAATCATCGCGGTTGCAACTTTCAAATCAAGCTTCTCATCCTTGTCCTTTTTCTTCAATGGACACTGGGATGCATAGTGGCCCATCTCACCACATCTGAAGCACTTCACCTTGGAGACATCCTTCTTTCGTCTCTATTGCCCCTGTTGTCCCTCCGATGTAAGGGTTGTGTTATCCTCTTCCTCCACTTTGGGCTTTGACCCACTGCTGCTACTACTCGCGTCAAGTTTTACCTTGAGTAAGTCTCTCCTCAGCTCTTCTTGTTTCAGAGCTGCCCACATCTCGTCCCAATTTGGCAATGTTGCCCTGCCCAAGATACTCTGGACAAAGATCTGCCAATCATCTGAGACGGAGTTTAGAGCGAGTCTCACTAACTCCGAGTCATGAGGAGTATGTCCCGCAGCTAACAACTCATCACGAGTCTCCTTCGGTTTTGTAAAGAACGGATCCACTCGCTCCCCCTTCTACATCTGAGCAGATCTCAACTTTTGCTCTAGGTACATCTTCCGTTGCTCGGAAGTTCCTTGATACAATGTGGCCAAAGCATCCCACGTCTCCTTAGCGGTCCCTTTGCTGGCAACGTGGCATACCACGTGATCCTTGACCCCGTCGAGGATCATCCTCTTTGCCTTAGCCATTTTAGCTTTGTACTTTTTCAGCAAATCTGTAACCACAGGTTCAGCCACCACATTATCAATGTACATCTTGAGGGCATGCTCATCAAGCAGGAAGGTCATCCTAGCCTTCCAGATGGCATAGCTCGAAGCCCCATCCAACCTGTCCTGATCCCTCAAGCCACTGGTTGCCATCTCCTCCAAAAATTATCGAATAGCTACCTCTTTCTCCCTAATGCGTAGCTCCTGGGCTGACTTACGCACTCCCTAGTGGAGCTAGTAAGTTGTTGCTCCTCTGTTACTCAGCAATCGAGAAATGTTGATTTCCTCAACAAGAAATCATTGAGGAAGTATTCCCTCACTATGCTTTGTTGCTTCTTTCTTCTGACGTCTTTTCAGCCCGGCAAAGCTGCCTACTGAAAAATCTGCACCCACCAGTTGCTCCTCACGTAGAGGCTCAACGCTGCTCCCTCTGACACTGCAAAAATCAAACTAGAAGCTCTCTCTCTCTGTCAACTCACTCGGAGAGAGACTCCCTTGGATTTTTGACCCTCTAGCAGGAACTGTGCAAAACCTCTAGGGTTTCGACTTGCTGCCTCCTGCAGCTTTTCGATTTCCCCTTCTGCTCAGCGTTGGGTTTTATGGTTCTGCTCCTCTTGCTTCTCCTACACTAGCTCCGATACCTTGTGAAAAATCCTACACTGGAATCCCTACTGCAGCAAACTGATGTTACTTCTCCTACTTGTTAATCCATACAAGTTATTTACTGTGTGCTACAGCGAATATCAAAGTAACTACTGCAAGCTTCACTTAATTAATATATTTGCAAAAAAATACACTGAGCAAGAAAGAACAATGCAACACATAGGACAGTTATTTTTGGACAAATAGTCCCCGGAAAAACCCAGTGCGGGAAAACTGGTGCAGCAGCTCTGAGGGTTTATTATTATGCAGGAGAAAATTATGAGTACAATTCTACGATGCTCAACTAGAAATCCTTTATAGAGAGAATACTGAACAAAAGAATAGTGAAATGATCTCACCCTGTCACTGGAGAATCAGTGACTGATCCTTCAACTCTAGAGGCTTTGTGTCACCCTCTGCGTGGCTTCTGTGCAGAACTGCGTCACCCCTCCTGGGTATTATGCTACCTCTCTGCTCTGGATCCTCTACTGGCTGAGAAATTGACTTTCCTGCCTCCTAGACTCACACCCTGGCTTCCGACAACTGACCTTCGAATTCCCTCAACAGAAACTTGACTTCCCCTCTCTCACTGCATTGCCTCTGGATCAACACTGCGTAGGCCAGTGTCAGCCTTCTTTTGGACGTCTTTTTGTCATCTCTCTGCCTTGTACTCTTCAGAAATCCCTTCTCCCGGATTCACACTGCCCCTCTGTTGCAAGATCTCCTCAATCGATTTTCCTCCTGAGAATTTCTCACCTCAGAAAATCGTTTTTCTCAATCTCTCTGTGTGTTTTCCAAATGACCCTCAAGTCCCTTCTCATATCTACCTATTGCGCAACCAACAGCGTAAACTAAAACATAGTCAAAGGCTCAGATCATTTTGACCAGATCCATGGCTTTTTCTAGAAGTTTCACCCCTTATTAGATTAATACCCATTAATATTTTAATTTTCCTAAGTTTAGACTTAGGAACCCCATTAAAAATATTAATTATTTTAATAAAATTACTTGTGGGTGGAATTTCCCAAAACGCTTTCTGAGTTCTTTGGAATACCTGTGCCCAAGCCTCCTTGCAAAATTTGAGGCTTAGAGCACATCCGATGCTACCCCAAATCAACAGATCCCACAAAGAGCATGAGGGATGGCTAGCTATAAATTGGAGGTGAGACTCTCATTTTGGGGTCTTTTGACAATTTGATAATAGAACCAAGTTCTCTTGAGTTGTGAGCCAAGACAACTTAGTGATGTTCAGTGGTAGGGGATTCCAAGCGCAAATCTCCACTCTACCTTCAATAGACTTCGAGTGCCACTCTAGGGGAGACATCTTCATACTTTAGAACTATCCCGGGAGGAATTTGCAGGTACAAACCGTCATCACTTGGAGTAGTTTGGGCGCAAAATATGAGTACGCGTTTCTTGGAAGAGCCATCATGTGCTACGCTGATTCTGGGACTTCGAAGGTTGGTTCCCTTGAGCATTTACTGGAGGTTTCAGGTGAGATTTGTAGAGTTGATTTAGGGGCTATCTACTAGGCCGAATTTTCCTATTTTGGGTATGCACAAAGGAGTACTGGGCCTGGTCAATTCATAGAGGAGGTTGCTCGTGGGTGAAGCTTGGTGGGAACTTGGCGTTGGGCATTGCTAGGAACTATAAGGAGGACGATTGGAGGTTTTGCTCAACATTTGCAGGGCTTTTTAGTAGTTGATTCCTTGTAGTGTGAATTACCTAGCTAGAGGAGGAGCTCACTATAATTGGGGTAATTTCGAAGGTTGGAACTAGGCCCAACCCTTTCTGGGTCTTTCTAGGTTATTTGAGGGGAGTCCAAGATTGATTAATTTGGCCGAATTTGGATCAAACAAGGGTCTCTTTCTAGCCAGCGGTTGCAGATTTTCAGGGCCAACGCAGAGCTTAAGGAGAAAGCACTTTTCTATATTAGAGCAGCACATTTTCTCACCTAGGATTGGCAAGCCCAGGTGCACCTATTCCATACATTTGTACTCTCCTCTTTGATAATAAAATGGATCAGTTTGGCGCAGTTTTGGCTGAATTCGTTAGTGTCTAATTGCAAGTTCAATTTTGTTTGTGTTCCATGTAGAATTTGCTTTGTTTATCATTGTTATTTCCCAATAGGAATATTATCGTGAGGAGAGAGCAATTGTGGATGCATGAGTTAATCCAGCCTTTGTTTTTCCACCCCTCTATTGCCTTTCGTTTTTCTTGATTTTTCTTCAATATTACTCCTCGAAGCTCTAGGAAATGAGAGAAAACTTTGAGTGATGTGTAGCAGTGGTTACCCCCTTAGTGGTGGGGCAGTTCATTGCCCATCAAGGCTTTGGACATGCAAGGGTTCCTTTCTATGATGTGATAGGAAACATTGGCCCCAAGAACTAAGTGATGGCCATAATGATAAGAGGTAGAGCTCATGCTTGGCTTTTGCCCATGTGCTAATACCATCTTTTGCATTTTATAATTTTCTTTTTGTTTCTTGCTTGTGACCATTATATGCTCTTTTTTTCTTTTAGGTGCATCAACCTCCTAGGACAACATTTCCCGGCCCAACCCAAATATGTGGAAAAGGGAAGAGGGTGTGCTAAATCCCAATCGACCCATTGTTAAGTGGACTCGGAGAAGGGAGGTGGAATAAGGGCTCGTAATGTAAGAAGGGGAGTGATAAGTATGGAAAAGGGATAAACAAAACACGTTACTTCAATCATGGATTCCCAACTAGTGCCCCTTACTAAAGCACTAAGGCATTAGAGATGGTCCTGCTAGACTAGGATAGACAATTAACCCCCCATTTAAGGTGAGGGAAAAAGACTACGAACAAGACCCTTATTTCTTCCAAGTCACCCCATAATCCATGCCAAATGCCCAAAATACAAACAAGCATAAGCACATGAATGCAAAATGAATAAAGTACCTTTGGACCAGAACCCACCTTCCAACATGAGATTCCGACAAATGGGCGAGGGGACATATGACTAATGTAGGAGGCGGAGATATAAATGACACGTCACGTGGCCTATTAGGTGGCTCTCAGGGGCTGTTGACTGCCAGCTGGAAGAGGTGAACAGGAGAAAAGTTTCTCCTAGGGGTCACCCACTTTTGGTGGGTAACACATAGGGAACAATTTTGTGTTGATTAAGCTTATACCTACAAGTTAGTCTACTAAGCACAAATTAAAGGCTAAAACTAAGAAGAGAGCATAGAAAAAGAAATCCAATACACATACAAGAGTATTTTTCCAATTAGTTTCTTAAGTGCACAGCACAAATGATCTCACAATCAACAACTCTAATGGGAGAAGGAGCTAACAATTTATAAGTTTCATTGCTAACAACTAGTTTTCCTCCTCCATTAAAATATGGTCATCCACAATTAATTTGGAGACCAAGTCTACTCGAGAGAAAAAGTAATATTTAATTACATTGAGTTTAGTGTTTTAAACTTTGGCCGAGCCCACCGAGCCAGACCCCTGCCCGGGTCTGCTCGGCACAAAAACTGGTTCAATGGTCAGTCTATTACCGAAACGGTTCTGTCGAACCCCTCGGCTTGCCACAAAAACTGGTTCAATGGTCAATTTGCTACCGAACCGGCCGGTAACAGACCGATCGGCTCGGCCGAGTCAGACTTAAACCAGCTGAGCCAGTCAAACCCTATCAATGACGGATTTTGGAGGGAAAGCGGACTCCAAACTTGCTTATTTTTTGGTTTTAGGTTCTTTTTTTACAATCTAACCTCTCTGAGGCCTATAAAAGCTACCCAACCCCCTCACATTTCCTCAACAGGTATCTCAATATATTTGTGTGACCATTTGTGAGGCCTTTGTCAAGAGTTGTGGAGTTGGTTTTTGGAGCAGCAGTGAGAAGTCTTGGGAAATCATTGGAGCAACAGTGAGGAGCTTCTTGGGCAATCATTGGAGCAGCACTGACGACTTGGTTTGTTGGAGCAGCATTGAGGAGGCTAGAGCCTAGAGGTATTTTTTTTTCACTTCTCAAATCCGCCTTTGCTTGTGCTTTTTGTTTTTTTGCAAATCTGGAAATTGAAAAGAGTAATTTTTGTAAAAGAAATGAACATTGCAGAGTTGTTTTTTTTCTTTTCATTTTCAGATTTATTTCCTTTCATTTCCAAGTCCAAAATCAGAAATGGCTCCTAGAATGAAATATGTTGCTTGGGCATATGTTGAGGATGATTGATAATCAAATGCATTGCAAATTTTGTCATAGAAAAATTAAGGGAGATGGAGGGGGCATTCATAGGGTGAAACAACACTTGGCTACTATTAGAGGCCAAATTGCTCCATCCGCAGCAACAACAGAACAAATTGGGGATATTAGGAAGGAGTTGGTACCAAATTTTCAGAAGTTTGAGGAAGAAAAGGATAGGCAAAAATAAATAGAGGCTGAAATTGGGACGTAGAGTATAAAACACATGATGGCTGCCAACCCCAATTTTGATTATGAGGGCTCTTCATCTATCCCTTGCACTGATGCATCCAACCCCTTTCACTATGTTCCCCACTCTTTGGAGTCTATTTAAGAAAAGGGTAAGGGTAAATATAAAGAATGGCGATATCAATAGTTATTTCACACCCTCCTCTCCCTCTAATAGCGCACATGGTCCTCAATATAGCAGAGGTCAATGCAACCCACTTTAGATGACCATTGGAAGAAAGAACTGAGAGAAATTGCATGTGATTACATAGCTAGATGTTGGTATGATGTTGCTATCCCCTTCAATGATTCTCGTTCACCATACTATGAACCTATGTTTGATGCCATATTTGTTGCTGGAAAGGGCTTCAAAGGCCCTACTATGCTTGAGTTAAGGGGATCTCTTTTGCAAAAGGACGTTTTGTCCACGGATGAATATTTGAAAGATTTCAAAAGCTCATGGTCAAAAACAGGATGTACCATCACGTCATATGGAATGATTGATCAAAGGAACTGTACCATCATAAACTTTCTTATATTTTGCCCACAGGGAAACATGTTTCTAAAATCAATTGATGCATCTGATAGGGTGAAAGATGCACACTTTTTGTTTCAGATTTTGGATGAGGTTGTTGAAGAGGTGGGGGTGGCTAATGTTGTTCAAATTGTGAAAATTCCACCACCAGAATCCTTACTACAGCAGCTAATGATATTACTCCTATTTGTTAAATTCCTTTAAACAAATTACTTGTTGTTTCCTACGGCAAATATCAAAATACATACACTGCAGCCTTCCCCGCTGAGGCTTCAGCGCTGTTCCCTCTACCCCAAAAAAAATTCGAACTGGAAGTCCTTCTCTCCGTCGACTCACTCGGAGAGAGACTGCCTCGAAAATCTGCCCTCCTGGCTTGGACTGCGCAAACCCTCTGGGGTTTCGAACTGCTGCCTCCTGCAGCTTTTTCAAACTCCCTCTTTTGCTCAGCGCTAGATCTACTGGCTCTGCTATTCTTGCTTCACCTACACTGCGCTGATACCATGTTAAAATTCCACCACCGGAATCCCTACTGCAACAATTGATGATATTAATCCTATTTGTTAAATTCCTTTAAACAAATTACTTCTTGTTTCCTACAGCAAATATCGTAATACATACAGTGCAGCCTTCACTTAATTAAATATTATGTAGAAATAAGAGACTGCGCAAGAAAGAAAATACAACACAATTGACATTGTTATTTTTAGACAAATGTCCCCGGAAAAACCCAATGCGGGAAAACCGGTGCAACATTTCTTAGGATTTATTATTATTAAGCAGTAGAAAATTCTCAATACATCTTTGAATACCTCTCTAGTTATTCAATTACAAAGAGAAATATTGGCAGAAAGATTTGTGAGATTACCTCACACAATCACTGAGAAAATCTCGGTTGATCCGGTCACTAGATGAAGTGCCTCTAGCAAGACCTACGTTGCCTCTGCGCAATCCTCACGCAGTCCCTGCATCAACCCCTCTAGGCACTGCATCAGCGAGCCAGCTCATCGATTTGCTGCCCAGACTCATTGCTCTCAGCTTCCCAGTCTCACACCCCAGCTCCCAGCTTCTGAAACTGACTCTGCCCACCAAAATCTCGAACACTCTCACCCTCTGCGCTGCCTCTTTGTGGCCCTGCGTTAGCCTCAGCGTGAGAGTTGCTGGATCACTCTCTGTCTCTCTTTGTAGATGATTCTCTCGCTGAGAAAAATTCTCTCTCTCTCTCTGGATGCTATGCCTGCCCCTAAACTGCAAGAAATCTCCTTGATCAGAACTTCTCACTTCAAAAATTCGATCTCTTGATCTCTTGGTGTGTTTTCTAAATGACCCTCAAGCCTCTTCTTATATCTTTTTGTTGGACAACCAACAGCCTAGATTAACTTCTAATCAAAGGCTCATATCATTTTGGCTTCATCTCCGTCTTCTTCTAGAAGTTACACCAACAAGTAGATTAATACCCATTAATACTTTTAATTTCCTAAGTTTCGACTTAGAGTCCCATTAAAAATTATTAATTATTTTAATAAAATCGTTCCTGGGCGGAATTTCCAAAAATGCTTTCTGAGTTCTTTGGAATACATCTGCCCAAGCCTCCCTGTAAAATTTGAGGCCTAGAACACATCTAATGCTACCTCAAATCAACACATATCATCACAGATAATGCCTCTAACTATGTTCTTGCTGGTAAAATGTTAGAGGAAAAACACAAAACCATCTTTTGGACCCCATGTGCTGCACATTGCATAGACCTCATGCTTGAGGATATTGGTAAAATAGATTGGATCAGGAACACTATAGAGCATAGAAAAATATAACTAAAATCACTCACGGATTTTGAAACTAACGAGGAAACACACAGGGGGCAAGGATATTATTAGGCCTACCATCACTAGATTTGCCACTCATTTTTTGACATTGCAATCTATGCTTTCCCAACATAGAAACTTTCAAAGGGTGTTTTCCAGTGATGAATGGAATGAATGTCAATGGTCTTGCAAACATGATGGAAAAGATGCGGTCTCGCAAAGCTTTTGCCAGTGTTTCTCTCTGTAACTAAATAACCCTATGAGGTATTTAGTGATGTATTCATATTTTTCTATTGCTTAATAATAATGAACCCTCAGCGCTGCTGCTGCACCGGTTTTCCCGCGTTGGGTTTTTCCGGGGACTTTTGTCCAAAAATAACTCTCCTATGTGTTTCTATTTTCCTTGCTCAGTTTCTATGTTTCAGAATCATATTTAATTGGTGTAGGATGCTTCAATAATTTACTTCAATGTTTCAATTAGAAATTTGAAATAAGCTTGTAATGTAATTTACAATCTAGGTGAAGTAGATTCAGTTGGTTGCAGTAAGATTCCTGAGATTATTAGATCTAGGAATTTTCACATGGTATCGGAGTTGTCGATGTGAAATAGGGAAGAGCAAATCTAACACTGAAGCAAGGGCCAACTTGCTGCAACAATCAATGGTTCGAATCCCTGAGGGATAGCGCAGTTCTAGCCAGGAGGGCTACATTTTCGTGGGTGTCTTTCTCTGAGTGAACCGACAGAGAGGTAAGACTATCGCATCGAAAATTTGGCGAGCCAAAGGGAGCTACGCGGAGCCACGCATAGCTAGAGGGACGCAGTTTTTCTACAAGTTGAGGGCTGGGCAGAAAAGTTGTTAGAAGGAAGAAGCAAATCGCATAGTGAGGGAATACTTCCTTAGTGATTTCTTGTGGAAGAAATCAATATTTCTCATTTGTTGAGCAGAAGAAGGGCAACAGCTTATCAGCTCCATCAGGGAGTGTGTAAGCCGGCCTAGAAGCTACGCAGTAGGGAGAAAGAGGGAGTTCAGCATTTTTCGGAGGATATGGTAACTAGTAGCTCGAGGGATCATGACAGGTTGGACTGGGCTTCCAACTATGCCATCTGGAAGGTTAGAATGTCTTTCCTTCTAGATGAGCATGCCCTCAAGACGTATGTTGATAATGTGGTGGCTGAACCTGCGGATGCAGATTTGCTAAAGAAGCACAAGGCTGAGATGTCAAAGGCCAAGAGGATGATCCTCGATGGAGTCAAGGATCACGTGGTGTGCCACGTTGCTAGCAAAGAAACTGCTAAGGAGATGTGGGATGCCTTGGCCACTTTGCATCAAGGATCTTCTGAGCAGCGGAAGATGTACTTCGAACAGAAGTTGAGATCTTCTCATATGCAAAAGGGAGAATGTGTGGATCCGTTCCTCACGAAACAGAAGGAGACCCGCAATGAGCTATCAGCTGCGGGACATACGCCTCAGGATTCGGAGTTAATGAGACTGGCTCTAAATTTCGTCTCGGATGATTGGCAAGACTTCGTCCAGAGTATCCTAGGCAACGCAGCATTACCAAATTGGGACGAGATGTGGGCAGCTCTGAAACAATAAGCGCTACGGAGAGACTTACTCAATGTCAAACTTGACGGGAGCAGCAGAAACAGTGGGTCGAAGCCCAAAGAGGAGGAGGATAACGCAGCCCTAGCATCGAAGGGATAGCAGGGGCAACAGAGATGAAAGAAGGACATCTCCAAGGTGAAGTGCTTCAGATGTGGCGAGATGGGCCACTATGCATCCCAATGTCCTTTAAAGAAAAAGGACAACGATGAGAAGTATGATCCTAAGGTTGGAGCCGCAAAAATCAAACAAGAGGAGGAGTTCGCCATTCTTGAAGGAAATGTAACTAGGTTCGGTCTTCATAAATGTACTTTTGATATTTGTATTTATTTAAGAAAAGAAATATTATTTTTATAATATATGCCAATGAGTTTCTTGCTCATTGAAATAGGCCTAGCACATGATTAAGTGTTATAGGTAAGTCAAATAGTCAAAAGAAAATGTTGAAGACCTTAAGGGCATGTTGCACCATGTATATAAGTCAAAGAATACTCCTCCAAGCAAAGTCAAGTCTCCTCCAAAGCAAAGGCACCATCAAAGAGTCTCCTCCAAGCATGTGACACCACCAAAGAAGCCATCTGAAGTAAGATAGCAAGTCGACGTACAAACAGTGCTTAAGTCGGCCTTCTAGTCTGCCTAAAAGGAGGGACAATCCTCTATATATAGAGGTTGTCCACTTCACTATAACGCACTCACATAGCTCTAAAATAAGCGAAGTTAAGGAGACAAGGCAAGAACGAAAAAGGACAAAGTCAAGGAGCCTCTAGTGCAACGAAGTAAAGGAAAGCATAAGCGAAGGTTGTAGTTGTTTTCTAGAGCAAATACAGTCACACCTGCAAGGAAGAAGAAGCTTGCATGCGGTCATAACAACAAAGACTCACAGCCAACATATCTCATCATTTGAGCTAGAGATAGAGACATAGACCTAAAGGGTCTCCCACTCAAGCGAAGTAGCAAGGAAGAAAAGCGAAGGTAATAGGGTTGTTCTAAATCCTATTGCAGTCACATGTGAAAGGAGGAGGTTATCTCTGCTATCATAACAGCCCTCCCATTACAGTCATACAAGTTCGTTGGTTGGTGAAGAGAAGAAAAGGGTCTCATCAAAGGTATCTCTTCTAGAACAAGTGCAACAAGATCTAACAACATGTGGAAGAAAGACGAAGTGCCGGAAAATGAAGTGCCAAAAGAAGGAAGTGTCGGGGAACGAAATGCATAAAGGATGAAGAACTTGACATGTGCTTGGCGGACATTCTAGTCAAGGGTCTAGGGTTTGGCATTGATCAATATGTTAGGTCCCTATACTACCAGTGTAACCCCTTATTGTTATGAGTACAACTCCCTTATTATATTGTTGTGCCCATGTAGTCCCCATATTGTTATTATTGTGCCCCATAGAGGCCCACTATTATTATTATTGTGCCCTTACATTATTATTGTTATGTCGGCTCTGATTATATTATGACCCCTTAGACTCCTATATATAGAAAGGAGGTCTTGTCATTTGTATAATCCAAGAATTGTTCATTTGTGTAATGTAAAGGAGGTTGCTCCCTCGAAGAGGCTGAATTCTAAGAAGTTGATCTATCTTTTCTATCTTTTTGTGAGTTGGTTTCATAACATTTGGTATCAGAGCTTTATATTCTAGGGTTTCGCTGCTCCAAACAGGTCATCATAGCATTTTCGTTATAACTTGTTTTCTGCGACATTTCAGAAGCGAACAAAAAAACCCATTTGAGACAAAATCGCACTGAACCTCGGGTCCAAATTTCAGATCTTGTCTCGCTATATTTCAGGATATATCATCTGAGAAAGTTAGGGTTTTGCAAGCTCTTGAATTTCATCTAAAACATATCATCGTGGAATTTTTGCTATACTGTTTTCGTTACAAAGTTTCAGAAGCTCAAAATAAAACCCATTTGAGAGGAAATCGGTCTGAACCTCGGGTCCGAATCTCAGATCTTGGCTCGCTATATTTTCGT
This sequence comes from Pinus tabuliformis, assembly GCA_031772625.1. NCBI lineage: Eukaryota > Viridiplantae > Streptophyta > Pinopsida > Pinales > Pinaceae > Pinus > Pinus tabuliformis. The sequence goes on from CM062819.1 coordinate 1,958,022,673, forward strand.
ATATATGATCTAAGGAAGTTAGGGTTTCTGCAAGACTCTCGAATTACATCCTAAACAGGTGACTTTGGGAAAATCGTCATAACGTTTTCTCTAAGCATCCGATTGAAAATTTGTAAGAAGTTACAGAAAGAGGACAGACTGTATTTTGTTTGGGTATAATTTTCAAAACCTAAGGTTGAAACAGTGACATGTCGCGCGTCGTACAAGTTCACTCTACTAAACTAATCTATAATTAGGTCATCGCGGGAGATTGGGAATAAAGCTTTCTTCAAGAATCCAATTGCGATCAGACTTGCAGAGTTAAAAAGACGACTCAAAGGGCTATTACAAGCCAAAATTTCAGAACTTAAAGACCCTAAGTTACAAAATTACAGTCATTTCAACATTGAGCTCCTAAAATCAAGAAAAAGCGATATGAGGAAGTTTGATGGAAAGGATCCGGTAAATTGGATACTACAGATAGAGAAAGCTTTTGATCTACATGGTGTACCACTGTTACAAAAGGTATGTATTGCATCTAATTATTTAGAACCAAATCAATTTTTATGATATAAAAGGCTTTGTTCTCGTAAACAACTTGTCACGTGGTCAATTTTCACGGAGGAAATGATAGCACATCATGAGGATACCAAGAGCAACACCTTCTTTAGCCAATTGACATATCTCAAACAAAAGGGTTCAATGGCAGAGCACATTGGTGGGCTCCAGTATTGTAGCAATAATGCTACAACTCCTGAAACTCCCCTCTTTAATTTTATCAACCCGGTAGTTCGTAACAAACTTGGAAGCGACGGTGCTGTATGCACAAGTACTAGCTCTTGCCGCAGCTGTCACTTGGTCAGCTGGCACAAGTCCACTAGGAGCTTAAGCCAACTTCTATGAGCTCTTAGAAGAAGCTTTTTAATTGATGGATGAAAGCTAACTCGAAGGAAGCTAATCTAATTGCAAAAAGAAACTGAAAGCCAAAAAGAAACGCAAACCCTAGCAAACCCTAATTCTACCAGCTAGTCCTACTGACGCAAAGGAGAGCATGCAAACTACTGAAAGAGATGCCATTACTTCTATGAAGGTAAAATACATGTGTCTAGACTACCTCTATCTGAAGAAAACATCTTTTTGTATTTTTGATTAAGTTATTAGAATTATCATGCATGTGCTTTTAACTAGCTTTTCACTGTGCAGAGGTGGATCAAGGAGGAGAAATGCTTGGAAGAGGTCGGGAAGGTTCAGAGAGGGTCTAAGGAGTCCCTAACACCCTTCCAGAGAGTTTCACAAAGTTTGGCTATCAAGAAACCTCATTTGTGAGCTTCTACAGGAAGTCTACAGGGGTTCTACAGGATGTTCAGAGATTTCTACAGGATGTTCTGAAAAGAGGATTTTGGAGAATGGATGGAGGGAAAAAGATGGAGGAATGAGTATGGAGGTGAAATAGGGGTGTGAAGAGGTCTAGGGCTTGGTGGATGAGGCTAAGGAGCGATTGGATTTGTTCAAGGATGGATGAAGCGATGTTGCACAAGAAGATGAGAATCATGGCAAAGTAAGCAGATGAGGAAAATGTAAGGTAAGGGTTATAAGTGAAGGGCGAAGCAAGTAGGTTGGATGGAGTATGGGCAGGTAAGGAAGGATAACAGGTACTCTGCAAGTGGTTTTTCAAACTGACCAAACAAAGACATGCAAGAAAACAAAGATCTAGTTATAAAACCTATGACCTAGTTACTTCACTCTAATCTGACCTAACAGCAAAAGGAAATGAACAGAAGTTTATTTGCAGTGAAACCATGTGAAACAACTATGAAACTAAGTGATCATAAACCTAAGCATGCATCCAAACTGATATCAAGTTCTACGAACGAGATTCAAACACTAATGATTGCATGGTGAAGCAATGAAAGTGTTTTTGTTTGGGACAGCATGGTTACTTCAACTCCAGCCCCTGATCCAATAAGGAAGAGGTGAAACCAAAAGCATTTGCTGACCCTTTTTTGGAGCTTTTTCCTGTTACTATCCTACCAATATATACTAAACATAAACAGCTACTTTAACCATCAAAAGAAATCTAAATAACGAAGCAAGATCTAAATCTAAATAGCAGATTTTATTTTAAGAACGCAGCAAACACATAAAGATAAACGAAGGAGGTACTGGGCGCTTGAGATGGGCCCAACCCCAAGAGCTACAGCCTCCCAAGAGAGATTTTGAGCTGGTGCAAAGCTGGATTCATCTTTATTGATCAAGAAATGAAAAGTTACATCAAAACTGTCCACAAGAAGAACTTGCAAATGAGCTGAAAGCAAAGCTAATCTATTGCATCCAAATCGAACTATAAACTAGCTAACTATTGGCTACAAAATGACTAACCACTAGCTAACTATCTACTGGCTAACTAGCTAACATCCACTGGCTAACCAAAATGAGGCCCTAAGCCTTCTTATTTATACAATTTGAGGACCCAACAGTCCTCCTAAAATTTAGGGACTCGGCTGCCCAAGACTTGTAGTTAACAGCAGTCCTACTTGACTTGCTTGGTTGCCCTTGTGTTGATTGATTCGGTGGCCCTTGAACTCCGAGCTGATGGTGGAGAATTCGAGGTAAGGGCCCATAAATGAAGGGGACACCTTCTTACAAATCCTCTCCCTTGTCTTCCCACGAATTTGGCTGCCAAGTGCTCATTAAGACCTTCAATTTTGTCTCCAAATTGACCAAAAAGGCTACACAAAGCGCCCATTAGACTTGTTGGCATAATGACTAACCAAATTCACTCTATTAGCATAAATATAATCAAAAACATGCAATAAACTAATGAGAATGGTGGATTAAGTCAAATTAGGAGGTTGAATGAGCCCAAATAATTGCCCATTTTTGGGGCTCATCACACATTGAGGACTTTCAAAAATTGAATATAAGGGTAAATGATATTATAGAGAAACGAAAGATAAATAGTTTTATCTATGCCATGGAAGCTGATATCAATGGTATGAAAGTATATTGGACGAAAGGCGTGGAAGATTTGAAGAAAGACATGGAAGGTTTGAAGGAAGGTGGGACAACGCTACTACAAGAAAGGCCTCCTAATGACAAAAAGGATCAAGAAATGTCAAAAGAAGAGGATATACACTGGGAACCAACACTAGAGAAAGAACAAATGAATCCAACCATATCTTGTATTGCAATGGCAAGAATTACCACTCCTCAAACTCTCAAGATAGGACATATCAAGAAGAAGAAGGTTTAAGCAGTGAAATATCAAGAAGAAAAGTATCAAGAAACATCAAAAGAAAAGGATACTCACCAAGAACCAACCCCCGGGAAAGAAGAAATGAATCCGACCATATCTTGTAATGCACTGGTCAGAATTACCACTACTCAAACTATAAAGATAGAAGGACATATCAAGAAGAAAAAGGTAATAGTGCTGATTGATTCGAGTAGTACCCATAATTTTATTAATTGTAAGATAGCCAAGGAATTCAATTGCTTCCTATATCCAACACCAGAGTATCAAGTGACAGTTGTAAGTGGAGGAACCATAAATTGCTCTGAAAAGTGCCATAATATCAAGCTATCCATGGGAAAATATGTATTGAATAGCCCAATGCTTTCCGTTCCAATGGGTGGTACTGATGTTGTACTAGGAGTCCAATGGCTACAATCCTTGGGTACAATAGCTTTTAATTTTCAAGAACTTTTCATGAAATTTTCTTCATAAGGATAGGGAGTTGAATTAAGGGGCATCGCAGGGAAACCAAGAAAGATAATCAACTCTAACGGAATGACAAAGCTTCTAAAGAAAGAAAAACGAGGCGTAATTGCACAATTATGTTCGCTAATGGTTCCCACATCGAAATCATCTATTTCTCCAGATCTCCAAAAAGTCTTAGACAATCATTCCAAGGTATTTGAGACTCCCAAAGGTCTCCCACGTATTTGTGATAATGATCATGCTATTCATTTTATTCCAAGAAGTGTTCCTCCAAACATCAGGCCGTATAGATATCCATATGCCCAAACGAGTGAAATTGAACATATGGTTGCAGAAATGGTAGAGGTTGGTATAATTATCCAACCAAATTTGATAAACAAAGCAAGGGATGAATGGAAGAATGGCGAAGCAGGGTGGGAACTCATTCAAAAGTTGTCGAAGATCCCAGTTCCAACAATATTTTCAAAAGTTGAAAAGGAAGGAAAAATCATATTGAAACCTGAAGCATTCACAGAACTGAGAAGTCAACAACTACGAAATCGATCAATTACAGAGCATCTCATCAAGTGGAAGAACTTATCCGCTGAAGATTCCACATGGAAGCATGAGAATTTTATACAAAAGCATCAAGAACTACTCAAGCGTTGAGGACAACAATTTTTGAAGGAGAGGGGCATGTTAGGTCCCTATACTACTAGTGTAACCCCTTATTCTTATTAGTACAACTCCATTATTATATTGTTGTGCCCATGTAGTCCCCATATTGTTATTATTGTGCCCCATAGAAGCCCACTATTATTATTATTGTGCCCTTACATTACTATTTTTATGTCGGCTCTGATTATATTATGACCCCTTAGACTTCTATATATAGAAAGGAGGTCTTGTCATTTGTATCATCCAAGAATTTTTCATTTGTGTAATGTAAAGGAGGTTGCCCCCTCAAAGAGGTTGAATTCTAAGGCGTTGATCTATCTTTTCTATCTTTTTGTAAGCTGGTTTCATAACACAATAAGAAGCTTCAATAAGAAAAACTCACTAAAGGGTTTTCCTCTCAAGAGGAGAGAGGTTTTGGCCCTCGCAGAGAGCCAACATCTTGTGTTCTTGTTCTTATGCTTTTGGTAGCAGTTTGATGAAGTACACATACATGCATTAATAAGAAGAAGAAGATTAAGCTTACAATAAAAGTAAAAAGACTCCACAAATTGTTATAAAGTCAAGAAGAATCACACTACACCTAATTTCCCTAGATTCTTCAACATGGTTTCAGAGCTAAGGTGACACATCAAGGATAGGGCATCTCAAGAACACTCATCGAGGAAGGACATCTACAAAGTTGAAGCATCAAGCCAAGAAGTCTCTATCACATCAAGGACAAGAAGGTCTATTATCAATCATTCATCAAGGAAGACTACAAAGCTAGAAGAAGAGCCTTATATAAAGGCACCTACAAAGAAGAGCAAATCAAAGAGGGACCTACATCAAGTCACAAATCATCAAGCAAACAAGTCCACTTGGAGAAGACATCTTGAGGAACATCAAGATTCAAGGAAAGAAAGCCATCAAGACTTCAAGGAGAAAAGAAGTCAACTACATTTCAAAATCTATCAAGTAAGTACATGTCCCCTTCTGAATATACATCAATGTCTTTTTGCAAGGAAAGCAACAAATTGTAGGTATCAATAACTTTCTTGCATGGAAGAAGAGGACTAATCTACTTCTCAAGGAGAATGAACTTCTAGAACATATCAAAGGGAATATCACTATCCCTGCTAAGGAACAAACTCAAGCCTTAGCCAAGTATAATAAGGATGAGACAAGAGCTCAAAGGATTCTAATAGAATCTATCAAGGACTCTCTCATTCCTTATGTCTCCAAATTTGAGACATCAAAAGAAATTTATGATAAGCTAGTAGAGCTATTCTCGGTATCCACAGCCGAAGAAGTGATATCTCTAAGAAATGAATTGTACAAGATGAAGATATCAAAGGAAGAAATAGCTCCCTAGTTCATGAAGATCTCTGAGATGAAAGATCAACTTCAAGAGCTTGGGAAAGTCATGTATAACATAAAAATGACAACTATAGTACCCAATGCTCTACCTAAGGATTGGGGCAACTTGACATCAAGCATATATGCCAAAAAGCAACCACACTCAGTAAAATGTGGTCTCTATGCGAGAGAGAGGAAACCATACTTGAAGCAAAGGAAGATGTGGGATCAAAGGAGCAAGCATCTGCTACCATGGCCAAGAGAAAGGGAAAAATTGACAAATCTGGTCCACAAAGAACAAACAAAGATACGTCCAAAATCCAATGTTATGGATGCCAAGAATATGGACACTGCAAAAGGAATTGTCCTAAGCTTAAGAAGGACAACACCAACAAAAGAAAGAGAGAAGAAGCTCACATGACTCAAGAGGTGAAAGAAGAAGAAAAGAAGCAAAAGAAGGAAGATGCTTTGGATCTCAACTATGACTAAGTCAAACTCTTTACTTCAAGTCTCCTTTCAAAATTTTGAGTAGGATAGGAGCATGTAGGAATAGAATAAAATTGCATACCTAGAGACATCTTCTAGAATCTAAAAACATGAAGTACATAGAGTTCTAGATACTCGTGTAGAAAGAGCATTTATAAATGAAAGCAAAATGCATGGTTAGAAATATCTTCTAAAATATAGGAGCACGATGGACATAGCTCAAGATATTCATATAGAAAGAGCATACCCAGAATAGGGCCTCATCCACAATAAAAGAAAATTGATCATGATTAAGAATCTTAGAAGACCTCTATAATCAAAAGGAAAGAAACATTTGCAAGGTAGGAATCTTTAAGATCCTATGATGGAATCTTGAAAAGAAGGTTCATGAACCAAAGCAGATATCTCATTGGGAATCCCATTCATGGGATTCAAGAAAAGGATGATATGCAGGCAAGCTAAGATGAAGCAAGAAGGGCCACACCAAAGACAGCCAATTGAAACTAAGATGATGAAAGGAGAATCAAGATGAGGTATGTATGCATCAAAGTTTAGTCATGTTATCATTTGCATATTATTGAGTCATGGGAATAGTTCTATAACATGATCAAGTGGGAAAGAATCTCTTTCACCAATGACATGCTTGAAGGCATGTACTACAATACAATGAAGGTCAACAAAAGAAAATACTCACATAAGGAGTATAAGATTGTTGACTACGAAGCAAGCAATGAAAAAATGCTCTCACAAGAAGCAGAAGGTGGTTGACCAATTTGTCCAAGAAGAGTCAAAATGAAGAAAGAGATCAAGCATTTGAAGAACACCATGATCACAAAGAATCACTATCTGACAAAATCCATTGAAGACATCTCCCGAAAGAAGGCATGACAACTCTGAAAAAGGAAGGAAAAAGATCAAAGGACCCTTGACACCTATGAAGGCCTTGGAGATATGAAAGGTACAGATCACTGATTCTACTCTACGAAGATGTCAAGATGAAGAAGTCATCTAGCAAAAACAACGATTAAGCACTATCAAGATGAAGTCATGAAGGGTTACAAGGTCAAAGCATGTAAACAAGTAAGTACAACGAAGCATCCATGAGAAGAGTATTCTAAAGTATGGACAGATGACAAAGGAGTAGTCAGATGACAAGAGAACCTGATGTATGACATGAAAGCCACTTTCCACAAAGAAAGCATTGACATGAAAAACCAGGAAGGAAAGTTATCGATGGTAGGCGCCCTACCTAGTTCGAACAAAGACTTCATGACATCAAGAAAGGAAGGAGATCAAGCAGCTGAAGGACCCACAAAGAAGAAGTTGTTGATGAATGAAAGACTCCCTAGTTAAGAGGGAGCTCTAACAGGTCCCTAATCAAGAGGGAGTTTTGGATCACCCCTGATTACAAAGGAGTGACAATTGTGTTTGTCCATTTCATGTGTCATGCACTAAACCAGGGTTAATAGTCGTAAGTCTAGATGAAGGCCATGAATGGAAATGTAGACACAAGATAGACACAACATTCTTGTCTTTGCTTGGGAAGAAAGAATGGAAGGATTGGGTAATCATTTGGCATCCGATACTCTTTGAGGATGTGTAGGGCATCCAAGACAAGAGTAGGCAAGAGGACTGATATTCTTTGAGGGCTAGGAACCCAAGACAAGAATAGTCTTGGAAGTTCATACTCAGTGAACACCCAGATGAGCATGTACCTTGACAGACAATGACTAAGGTGTCTATAAGTCACTGGTCTCACCAACATTGTGCTCTGATCTATTGAGAGATAGAGTTGTCATTCAAGGCCTTGCTGTGCAAACAATGTTGGTTATTATGATGCTATAACAGATGGATTGCAAATCCAGTTTCTCTTATGTGAATTTTTCAAGATTGAAACATCGTCAAACACCTTGAAATGTTGTATGAATACCTCCATAGTTAAGAGGGAGTGTTGAGGAAATGTAACTAGGTTCGATCTTCATAAATGTAATTTTGAGATTTGTATTTATTCAAGAAAAGAAATATTATTTTTATAATATATGTCAATGAGTTTCTTGCTCATTGAAATAGGACTAGCACATGATTAAGTGCTATAGGTAAGTCAAATAGTCAAAAGAAAATATTGAAGACCTTAAGGCATGTTGCACCATGTATAAGTCAAAGAATACTCCTCCAAGAAAAGTCAAGTCTCCTCCAAAGCAAAGGCACCATCAAAGAGTCTCCTCCAAGCATGTGACACCACCAAAGAAGCCATCGGAAGTAAGATAGAAAGTCAGCCTACAAACAGTCCTCAAGTCGGCCTAAAAGGAGGGACATTCCTCTATATATAGAGGTTGTCCACTCCACTACAACGCACTCGCATAGCTCTAAAATCAACGAAGTTAAGGAGACAAGAAAAGAACGAAAAAGGACGAAGTCAAGGAGCCTCTAGTGCAGCAAAGTAAATGGAAGCATAAGCGAAGGTTGGAGGTTGGTTTCTAGAGCAAATACAGTCACACATGCGAGGAAGAAGAAGGCTTCCTGCGGTCATAACAACAAAGACTCACAACCAAACATATCTCATCATTTGGGCTAGAGACATAGACCTAAAGGGTCTCCCACTCAAGCGAAGTAGCAAGGAAGAAAAGCGAAGGTAATAGGGTTGTTCTATAGCCTATTACAGTCACACGTGCGAGGAGAAGGAGGTTATCTCTGCTATCATAACATCCCTCCCATTACAGTCATACAAGTTCGATGGTTGGTGAAGAGAAGGAAGGGATCATCATAAGGAAAGGGTCTCATCAAAGGTATCTCTTCTAGAGCAAGTGTAACAAGATCTAACAACAGGTGGAAGAAGAACGAAGTGCCAGAAAACAAAGTGCCAAAAGAAGGAAGTGTCGGGGAACGAAGTGCATAAAGGAGGAAGGACTTTACTTGTGCTTGGAGGACATTCTAGTCAAGGGTCTACGGTTTGACATTGATCAATAAGAAGCTTCAATAAGAGAAACTTACAAAAGGGTTTTCCTCTCAAGAGTAGAGAAGTTTTGGCCCTGGCAGAGAGCCAACATCTTGTGTTCTTGTTCTTATGTTTTTGGTAGAAGTTTGATGAAGTACACACACATGCATTAATAAGAAAAAGATTAAGCTTATAAGAAAGGTAAAAAGACTCCACAAATTGTTATCAAGTCAAGAAGAATCAAACTACACCTAATTGCCCTAGATTCTTCAACAGGAGGGAGGTTGTCTAATATAGAACTGTAGTTCGATGGAGCTACAGATGGGCAGGATCCTTGAGGAGCCCACCTCTTGGATCATCACTTTGCTACGGGAGCCCATGATCAGTAGTAGCGGGATGGAGTTTTCAGTTGGTACCATGGAGTGTTGATTTGACAGATGCAGTGGTTAGCAGCCCCAGAATGTGAGCAGCGCAAAGTAGAGAGGTAACAGTGTGAGGAGGCACAGTGCAGAGCTTCAGCAGCACAGTGGATTTAGAAGACAGCGTGGGACTAGCAGCAGTCAGGCTTTCAGCACCGAGGTGTATCCATGGGATACTTATCCAATTTTTGGGTGTTTTCAGTTGCTTCTCTCAGCAACTGAGTTGTAGTATGGATGCAGTGTTAGTACTAGCATATAAAATGCAGCATTTGAGAGGGAGTTGTAGTACAGATGTAGCATTACCAGTTGGAGCATCAAAAGCAGCAGTACAATAACAGCAGCAGTGCAGTAGTTGTTGGACAGCATGTCAGACATTAGCAGCGCAGAGGACGATGCTTGAGAGTCAAAGCAGTATGTCGTAGCAGTGTATTGCTAGAGCATAGTCCTCGCTAAGAGGGAGTGTGTATTTGGGGTAGCATCAGATATGCTCCAAGCCTCAAATTTTGCAAGGAGGTTTGGGCACATGTATTCCAAAGAACCCAGAAAGTGTTTTGGGAAATTCCACCCAAAAGTGATTTTATTAAAATAATTAATATTTTTAATGGGGTTCCTATGTCTAAACTTACGAAAATTAAAATATTAATGGGTATTAGACGAATCATGGATGAAACTTCTAGAAAAATACACGGATCAAGCCAAAACGATCTGAGCATTTGATTATGATTTAATCTAGTGTTGGAATTTCTAAGTCTAACTGTTAGAAACCTTTCATGTACTTTTCTGATTTATTTCTGCCTACTTGTTCTGATTAATTAACAAGTTATTTACTATGTAAACACTGAAAATAAATACAAGTACATGTTCAACAGATTACGATCATCAACTGAATGAACCAAAACAAACACACAAGTGACACCATTGTTTTTGGACCAATGTCCCTGGAAAAACCCAATGCGGGAAAACCGGTGCAGCGATCTGAGGGTTTTATTATTATGCAATTTCTGAATACAATCTAGGTGCTAAAACTGGCTCGCTCAACAGAGAATAATCTCGGCAATAGTGCTTCTCAGTCGGAGACAGCTGTTCCGGCTGAAACCCCGGATAAACACTGCGACAGCTCTCAACTCCAATCTACCCCACGAAAACCCCAACGTCAGCCTCTAGCGACTGTGTCAGCGCTTTCTGGCCCAGTGTCTGCCCAGCGTCACCCTAGCTCGCCATGCGCCAGCCTCTGGAGGCACTGCGTAAGCCCTTAGAGCCTCTACGTTACCCACGTTGGCTCTCTGAGGCACTGCGCAGCTCATGGCTGCCTCTACGTGAGCCCTGGTTGGATCTACGTGAGCCTTTGGCTGGCTCTGCGTCCCTCTCTCTCGGCTTCTGTGTTGATCCTCATGGTACTATCTCTGCCTCTCTGCTTCTGTATTCAATGCCCATCAGCTGCAACTCTGATCACTCTTTCGACTTCCTCAGCAAACCCTGCCCCAGAAAATTGAAATCTTGATCAACTCAGTGTGTTCTCCAAGTGACCCTCAAGCCTCCTTTTATACTTTTCTCGCTGACAAATCAACGGCCAAGATTAAGTCCCTAATCAACAACTAAGATTAATTCTCACTTGATCCATGACTTTTAGACCATTCTAACACAGTTTTATATTAATACACATTAATATTTCATTTTCCCTAAATTTAGACTTAGGGACTCCATTAAAAATATTAATTATTTTAATATCTCTCAAACTGTTTAGATTCTGCCCAATCCATTTCTGGGTATTGGATATCTCATGTGCCTTAGCCTCTCCAAGGCTAGAGCACATTCGATGCTACCCCAAATCAACATCTAGGTCCTTGGTTGTCCAACAAAAAGATATAAAAAGGGGCTTGAGAGTCATTTGGAAGACACACAAAGAGATTGAGGAAATCGATTTCCTGAAGTGAGTTCTCAGGGGGAAAATCGATTGAAGAGATCTCTTGCAGTTGAGGGGCTTGGATAACAGCTTTCGAAGAGAGAGATTCTTAGCCGAAGATACATCAGCAGAGAGAGGTAGTGAGTGATCCAGAAGTCGTGACGCAGAGGCTGACGCAGTATCAAAAGGACCACGCAGAAGCAACGCAGAGGGAGAGAAAGTCAAAAGTCAAAGCAGAGGGTCAGTTTCAGCAGTCGAAAGCCGGGGTGTGAGACCGGGAAGCTGAGAGCAGTGACTTTGGGCTACTGATCGATTCCCCAGCTGGGTGACACAGTGCTTGAAAGGGTTGACGTTGGGACATGTGTAGAGGTAGCACAAAGATAGCGCAAGGCCTTCGCCTCATCCAGCAGCCGAAACAGCCGAGACTTTTCCTCAGTGATTGTGTGAGGCAAACTCACAAAGCTTCTGTCAGTATTTCTCTCTGTCACTGAATAACCCTACGAGGTATTTAGTGATGTATTCAGATTTTGCTACAGCTTAATAATAATAAACCCTCAGAGTTGTTGCACCAATTTTCCTACATTGGGTTTTTCCGGGGACTTTTGTCCAAAAATAACTGTGTCCTATGTGTTTCTATTTTCCTTGCTCAGCTTCTATGTTTCAAAATCATATAATTGGTGTAGGTTACTTCAGTAATTTACTTCAATGTTTCAAGAAGAAATATGAAATAAGCTTGTAATATAATATACAATCTAGGTGATGTAGATTCAGTTGGTTGCAGTCGGATTCCTAAGATTGTTAGATCTAGGAATTTTTACATGGGCGTCATGGATCAAGCTAAGGAACAAATAAAGGTAGTATACAAGGATAGAGTAAACAAGTATGGACCCATTTGGGAAACCATTGATCAAAGATGGAACAATGAACTCGATCACCCTATACATGCAGTTGGGTATTTTCTGAAGCAAATGTATCATTAGAAAGCTCTGGAGGCAAAAGCTTTGATTGGGGAGGTTAGAGATGGATTGATTGATTGCATTGACCACATGGTCCCTAAGGAGAGAGACCAACTAGAGATACACTGACAGATCACTTGTTTCAGCAGAGCCACAGGTACCTTTGGCAAGAACCTAGCAAGGATTTCAAGGATAGCAGATGAACCAGGTAAACAAACAATTTCAATTTTCAAGTTCTTATTCTGTTAAATTGTTTATAATTTGTTGAGCTAACTCATTAAACAACTAATTTGAATTTTTGCATGAGGACATGCAATGACCTCCGTGTGGGGGAATGTTCAGCCTCATAATTGCTTCTTTTTGACACCCTTTTCCCACCTATTTTACTCCTTTTTTATCATCATAATCACTCAATGGGCAACAAATCACAGAATCTATGGCATGGCAGGTATATAAAAGTATTGTATTTCATAAGTTAATAATGTTCTTTATTATTAGTCTAATATTTGTTTTAGCTACCGGATTGGTATGATTCTGCAGCTAATGTCTAAGTTTGCAGCAAAGTCCATTGGTTAATAGGTTCTAAGGTGCTCGCTAGAGCGAGAAATATATGGGAAGATAGCAATCAATGCACTCCATGATTCCTTCCGACCTTCATGAACCAGATCGATCAAGGAAGCTTCTAGCTATGTGGTCAAAGGCAAAAGTCAACTCTGTCAATTATACAAGCGAGCGAGGAACGATATATACGCCTAACACAAATCATTAGTGAATTTCATTATGATATCTTTCATAGTTAATTTTAGTATTTTGTTAAGCGAAGCTAGGCATGAAGCTCTGAACATTTAATCATATGGGCTTTATAAAAAGACTTCGTAAGCAAGCATAAACACGGTGATTTTATTATGCGACAGTGAGAATTAAAACTCTGTTTTCAATTTAGTTATAAAGAATCCTTCTTATTTCGATCTGTGGTTCACTATTCAATTGGATCTCGTGACCATCTGCTTGTGGAGAGCCCCCTCAAGTAGTAAGGTTCTTTTATGTTTTTAAGTAGAATTTCCTTGTATCATTTCGTAAGCTTATTTTCTGGATGCATCCTGTAAAATTTCCTTATCGATTTCCTTCGTTAATTTTTGAGTTAAATAGCAGCAGTGTGATTGTCTTGTTAACTAGTTTTCTTTATTGATTCAGGAGCACATGAATTGAGTTTAATGAGTAATGATAACAGCAATGAGAGTTTAGATTTACATTAGAATTGTAATTCTTAAAACAGAGGATTTGATTATAGGTTTTATTTCAAGCAAGAGTGATTTATGATTCTGAGCAAGTGAGAATATGTTTTTAATTCATTTTGGATTTTCATGCAAGAGTGTGTTATTATGACAGATGATTTGATTCCTTTAGAGAAATGAGTTTCTTTAAAAGCATAATTCAGACATATAGCAGAGAGGGAGTGTGTGTGTGTTTTCTAAGTTAAGTTTCATTTTACAAGTGTGAGATTGATTTATAATTCTGAGATTTTCATAAGTTGTGTGGATTTCATAATTAGATATAACCTTTATAAGAGTGCAATTAATTTTCATAAGTGTGGGATTGATTTACTTTTATGCAGAGTTGTGAAAGTTTCTTTTGAAATAGTTGATAAAAGAGTGTGATCATTTTATTTTCTAGGAGAAATTGCTCTACTCATGTGCATTCCAATAACTTAATTTAGAATCTATATTTCGATAACTCGGTTTAATTTAGAGGTGTGAATAATCAAGGACTTCTAGCACATACAGTGCACTTATTGTTGATTTGGGGTCGCATCAGATGTGCTCTAGCCACGAAATTTGGTGGAGAGGCTGGGGCACATGACATCTCCAATACCCAAAAACGGTTTGGGCAGATTCTAAACAAATCAGGAGATATTAAAATAATTAATATTTTTAATGGAGTCCCTAAGTCTAAACTTAGGTAAAATAAAATATTAATGTGTATTAATATGAATCTGTGTTAGAATGGTCCAAAAGACATGGATCAAGCCAGATCTAATCTTAGCCGTTGATTAGGGACTTAATCTTGGCCGTTGATATGTCAACAAGAAAAGTATAAGAGAAGGCTAGAGGGTCACTTGGAGAACACACCAGAGTGATCAGTCATTCTATTCTCTAGAGCGGGGTTTGCTAAGAGAGATAGAATCAGTGATCGGAAGAGCAACTGAGAGGCATTGAGTACAAAGAAATAGAGAAAGCAGAAATTGTGTTGGGAGAGCAACGCAGCAGCCAAGGAGGGTGACGCAGAGCTAGCAAGGGCTCACGCAAGGCCACGCAGAGGCAGCCAAGTGCTGCGCAAAGCACCAGAGAGGCCAGTGTGTTTGACGCAGAGGCCCAGAAAGCTGACGCAGGGCCTCCTGGTGCTGACGCAGGGCCAGCGTGAGACAAAGAGGGGCTGACGCAGTCCAAATTGGGCAAACGCTAGGGTTGCAGAGCAGATTTGTCCTAAGGAGCTGCCGGAAGGATTTTTCCAGGTTCCAACCAAGAGATTTCTCTCAAACTGTGAGGTATAGTTGCTAAGGAAAATCTCTGTTGGGTAGGCCAGTTTTTGGCACCCAGATTGTCCTATGATATTTCTTAATAAAAAAACCCTCAGATATTTGCATCGGTTTTCCCGCATTGGGTTTTTTCCGGAGACATTGGTCCAAAAATAATGGTGTCATGTGGTGTGTTTGTTCTTGTTTCTTTTAGTTGCTAATCTGTAATATGTTGAGCATGCACTGGTGTTTATTTTCAGTATTTACTTTGTAAATAACTTGTTAAAGAAAAATAACAAGTAGGCAGGAATAAATCAGAAGAAAAATGCATGAAGGGTTTCTAGACATAGTAACCTTAGAAACTTCAACACTTACACTTCATCATCTTACTAGCTTTGGTCGATAATTTATGCAAGTAATTTAAAGTTAATTAAATTACCAAACATTTTGGCATTGTTGCTGGGGAAGTGTAAATAGGAGTCTTTTCTTTTTATAAAAAAAAATAAAAATGATATGCATACAGAAAGAGATTCTAGAGGAAGATTTGTAGGTAGAGGTAAAATTTTAATTCCAACAACATCACTCACCCCACCACGACCTCGTAGTGCCACACCACCCACTCAAACTCATATTCCATCATTTGCAGGCAAACATAAACTTCCTAAGGTGCTTAGATCCGAAATTCAACCTAGAGATTCAACAACCTCATCAACAGAAACAGTAATAGAAGTAAAAGAAGAAGATCCTACATCCCCAACACAAGGAGTAGTTTTCCTATCTTCAACTGGAGAAATACTTCTAGGACAAGAGCTAGAGATCCCTAGTGAAGAAGAGGAGGAAGAAACTTATTTTAACTTACCATTGATAGAAGAACCAGAACTAGAAGAGCTAGAAGAAGAACCAGAAAACCCAATTTTGGAACCTTATATTAGTTTTGAAGAATCTACAATGGCTGGAGAAGGGGAAGGGGAGGTATATAATGTCTATGGTGAACAACCTAGGATTCGAAGAGGAAGAGGAGGAAATAGAGGTGGAGGAAGAAAGAGAGGTGGAGGAAGAAGGAGAGGAGGAGGTAGGGGAGATCCATAACCCTTTGGATTTCCTATCCTCAATGAAGATACAACAGCTGCAGGGAAAAACATCTCACCCTCCATCCTTCTAAATTTTCATGGATTAAGAAGTGAGGATCCTGAAACATTTCTCTTCGAATTTGAATTCTTGTGTAAATCTTATGATTATTTGCTTGACCCTCAAAAGTTGAAATTGTTTCCAACAACTCCCAAGGATGCAACATTAAAATGGTTCATGGGCTTAGGAGCACACAATATATGAAAATGGGAAGAAATGAAAACTACATTCTTAGAGAAATATAAGGATTATTGTATGCCCCACAATCGTAAGGATGAATTCTTTTAAGTGATGCAGAAAGAAGATGAAAATCTTAAAGATTTCATTGAAAGATTTATTTATAATGTTAAAAGGGTTAAAATACATGAACTAGATGAAGAAACTTTGAAAGATCTCTTATTAAAATCCATCGGAGATGAGTGGATTGATCTCCTCAATTTGATGGGTAAGGGAGATATTTCTCAGTTATCATTTGGAGACATTGTGAGTTATGCATACACACTTCAAGAGGTAAGGCAAGAACTGGGAAGAATCCAAGAGATCCTCTCATGTTTAGAATTAATAAATCTGCAGCTGGCACTGTAAGTAGGGTTGAATTAGGCAATTTGTTTGACAACTTTAAAACAAACATTTTGGGAAGTCTTAGTGAACAAATAGATACCCTTAAAGTGCAAAACAAGCAAAATGTTGAAAATGTTGCATTGTCAATCTTTTGTCCCAAATGTAGAAAAAAACATGCTCTGAGAAAATGCCCTTTTGATTTAAAAAGCGTAAAACCTGTGTTATATGTGCACAAAATCATGATACAAAAAAATGTCCTTCAATACCAGGGCTTAAAGCAGTTTATCAAGAGGAAATGATACCAAATCAGATAGAGCCCCTTTGTTTTATTTCTAAGAGACCATGGCAAAATTCACAACCAAATATGACTTGGGGATTTAACAATCAACCATTTGCACAACCATCAGAAAACAATTGGACTGCACCCATGCCTTGGCAATCTTGGCCTCAACTTAAGGCACAAGGATGGCAAAATCCTTATGGCAAATATCCTCAATATCAACAACCTTATCGTGTTTTTCCACCACAATATTTTCCTCAACATGTTCAACCAACTCAACCTCAGAATCCAAATCCACAACTTTCATTACCATTTCCTCAAAAACCAAATCAATTGCTTGCTCAACCACTTCCAAATCCAAATAATAATAAACATTCACAACATGTTTACAATATGGAATGACAGAATTTCCAAACATACATGATAACTCCACTAGATCTAAACAATGTCCAACTTAGATCTTGTAGAATATTGGAAAAGAAGTCCCCGACAGTTGTTATTCAGGAATCTGAAAAAGAAAATGCCTATGAAAAAGATGAGTCTCTCAATTAAAAGAAAAACTTCAAAAACAAGTCACCCCTATACATTCTGATGACATTCCAACTCCTATTATGGAACAACCTTCAATAACTGTTTCGAAACCACCTTTTCCTGAAAGATTAAAAATTGATGAAGGGGTAGCAAAACAAATTTTATTATCTGATTATGATATGTTATATGAGCTAAAGAATGTTTGTATAAAAATTCTTTTGCTATAAGCCATTAAGGAAATACCAATTTTTGCAAAGACAATTAGGGAGTTGAGTATTAAAAGACCAGGAAGAAAGAGAAAAGAAATCAAAAGAATTCAGTTAGTTGGAAAAATTGCAGATATCATGATGGGAAAAACAACAATTCAAAAATACCTTGATCCAGGAAGTCCCATTGTGAAAACACGTATCAATGGTATTGAAATTCCAAATACATTGATTGATTTAGGAGCAGCTATAAACATCATGAGTAAACAAACTATGAATCAACTGAAACTTCATAATCTTCAATATACACCTACATCATTGCAATTAGCAGATAGATCTGTTATTAAACCTGATGGTGTACTAGAAAACATATTTGTATCCTTAAATTCTTGGGAGTACCCTGTTGATCTTATGATTCTGACACCCAAGTAATTTAGGAGGACATCCATTGATTCTAAGAAGACCATGGTTAGCTACATCTGATGCTTTTAAAAGTTGTAGATTTGGTGATATATTTATTTCTAATGGAAGTTCAACAAAGAAATTCACATTATATCCTCCTACAAAAACAACAATAGAAGTAGAAAGTGAAGAATGGATAGATGATAATATTGATATATGACCAATCTTTGTTACTTCACAAATAGATGAAGATCAGATTTTGAATTTAATGGAAAATAATGAGTTTCCCTCATATTGTGAATCTAATCAAACTTTTCAAGAACAATGCAATATTGAATATTTATCATCTCGTCAATTATCTTTACATCCTATGGAAAAATTTGGCAACTTTTCAATAGAAATCTTCCCAAAAAAAACCTTGAATATCAATAATGATCTGGAAGAATTTCAAAAGAAAGATTTAATAAAGATGTTACAAGAACATTCCTCTACTTATGCATGGGAATATACTAAGGTTACTGGGGAGCAGGAGAGAATACGGGGAGTGGGAGCGAGAGCGACATTTTCAAAAGCTCCCGGTTTGGGAGCGCTTCCGGGAGCTTTTCTATATATATATATATATATATATATATTGATGCATATATGTCAACAAAAGCATGTAGAATGACGAATTAGATATCAAAAACATAGATTGAACTATATAACAACAATCATCTAGAAGTTATAATCTTCATCAACCACGTCCACAAGTTAGTAGCATAGTAACATACAACATATTGAGTCTCATGATTCATCAATCTAAAAGTTTCAAGCTTTCAAAATTCAATATATAACATTTATCATCATTGATCACCAAAGTTGTAATTGTAAGCTAAGTGTAACCATTACAAGAAATAATATTTAACATGAAATGAAATGTTATAAATGAAATGAAAAGAAACAACCTTCAACTTTCACAAAGCATCATATTCATAATTCATTACTAATGAGTTATAATTGCCAACTTCAAACTTCAAACTTAAATTGTCATATATTGTTTACAAAAAATATCATAACAAATATGAAAGAGTCAATAGTTATAAAAACTACTAGAAACTACAGAAGACAAGTAAATCTATTATCTATTGCTAATGCTTGGGCCTCTTGCCGCCACGAGAAATGTCTAATTTTTTATTCTTGTTGGAAAATCAGGATCTTTGTCATTAATATCACCCTCTAAGCATTAGTATCCAGAGCTATCTTTATCATTACCTTTGGATCTGTATAGGGATCTTTGTCATTAGTATCCCCCTCTAAGCATTAACATAAGATAGAAAAAGCATAACATGTCAAGTCAAGATTTTGTTTGAGTGATGCGTACATTTTTAAGAGGGTCATGATAGAGGAGTTTGACAACCAATGTCACTAACATCAAGGTACATAGAGGGATTGGTGCTCTTGATTAAATACAAGTTTCATACCCTAATACATGACAAAATACAATGGAAACATTGCAATTCCCCCAATCCTAAAATCCTGAAAAATTGATAAGTCTGCTGGATTTTGAATGAAATCTAAAATTCTACTTTCTCCATATGAAATCCAATGAGGTCAGAACCACTCTCAAATATCCTGAGTCATTTCATGGTAATGTTAAAAATTTAAGTAAAAGGATGAAAAGTGGCATTTTCCTTAATCTTCATTTTCATCCTTTTACTTTAAGAATTTAACATTACCATGAATCACATATCTATACAAGGGCCATAGGCTTGATCATTACACTGCCCCACTCAAAATTTATTTGTTTCTTTGAAAAAAAATTACATTTAGAATATTATAGCAAAAACAAAATTGCAAAAAAGACTAAATGCTCCCAAAAAACCAGGGAGCATTTTTTTTGCCGGGAGCATGCTCCCGAAATTGCTCCCTCTTCGGGAGTGATTTCGGGAGCGCGCTCTCGAAATTGCTCCCTCTTCGGGAGTGATTTCGGGAGCGCGCTCCCGAGTCGCTCTTGCACGGAGCGCGAATTGGGAGCGGGATCGTGAGGGGCGGGGGGGGCGCTCCCCCACAACCCTTGAATATACTGACATGAAAAGAATTGATCCTAATACTTGTATACATCATATTTACATTGAAGAAAACGTTAAACCAATCTGACAGCCTCAAAGAAGAATGAATCCAAATTTGAGAGAAATTATTAAATGTGAATTTCATTTATCCAATATCAGATAGCCAGTGGGTTTCACCATTGGTAATTGTTCCTAAAAAGAATGGAAAATGGAGAGTATGCATTGACTATAGGGAAATGAATAAAGCTACCTTAAAAGATCATTTTCCACTTCCTCTCATAGATCAAGTTTTAGACATACTGGCAGGAAAAAATATTTCTCATTTCTAAAATGTTTTAGTGGATATAACCAGATCCAGGGAGCTCCAGAAGATCAAGATAAAACCACTTTTACATGTCCATAGGTAACCTATGCCTATCAAGTACTTCCTTTTGGGTTGTGTAATGCACCTGCAACATTCCAAAAGGCAGGTTTAGGATTTTCTTCTTATCTAATTCATGATTGTGTGGAAGTTTACATGGATGATTTTACGGTTTATAGAAATTCTTTCGAAAAAGCTCTTAAAAATTTGGAAAAAATTCTCATTAGACACACGAAAACAAATATCTCATTAAGCCATGAAAAATGTTTTATGATGTTTACTGAGGGGATTGTTTTAGGACACATCTAAAGTATACGTTATTTCTAAAATGTCAATTTCAACTTGTCAACGAGATGTTAGAAGTTTTCTTGGTTTCACTGGTTACTATAGAAAATTCATAGAAAACTTTACAAAAAATGCATCTCCACCTTTCAAACTGCTCACAAAATATTGTGAATGCAATTGGAGTTATGATTGCCAAAAAGCTTTTGAAACATTGAAAGAAAAGATTTCTGAAGCACCTATTCTAAGAGGGCCAAATTGGAAATTACCTTTTCACATTTCAACAGATGCTTCAGATGCAACATTAGGAGTTGTACCAGGACAGAAAGATTCAACTCCTTGTGCTATTTATTATACCAATAAAAATTTGAAACCTGCAGAGTTAAACTATACTATAAAAGAAAAGGAGGTTTTAGTTGTTGTCCATGCCATCAACAAATTCAGACATTACATCACTTGCTATGAAACCTTTGTACATACAAATCATTCAGCAATTAGGTACTTAATGAATAAACCAATTACTAGTGGCAGAATTACAAGATGGTTATTGTTGTTACAAGAATTCAATATTACTATTTTGGATCGGCCTGGAAAAAAATACAGTCGCTGACTATCTATCTAGGATTCAAAATGATAATAATGATATACCTGTAGAAAACAATTTTCCTGATAAATATTTAATTGCAGCATCTACTAAATCTCCTTGGTTTGCAGATATTTCTAACTGTTTTTCTACAGGGAAGTTACCATTATATTTGTCTCCTCGAGAGAAAAGAAAGGTAATTCAAAGTAGTGCATCTTACTCATGGATAAATGGAGAATTGTACAAAACAGGGCCAAATCTGATTATTCGAAGATGTGTCAAAGAAGATGAAGTACCAGAAATACTAAAAGCTTGTCATGATGAGCCATGTGGAGGACACTTCGCTGACAAAAGAACTGCTTACAAAGTTTTTCTCTTAGGATATTATTAGCCTTCCCTTTTCAAGGATGCCAAAGAATATGTAAAGATATGTGACAGTTCTCAAAAAACGAGGAAACTTGTTCCTTCAGATGAAATGCCTCTGCAACCTCAGGGACTCATTGAACCTTTTGAGAAATGGGCTCTAGATTTTGTTGGTCCAATTAATCCACCATCCACACAAAAAAGGTACATTTTTGTTTGCACTGATTATGTTACAAAATGGGTAGAAGTTAAAGCGCTTTATTTTTCTACTGAAAATGTTGTTGTTTCATTTCTTTTCAAAGATATTTGTACTCGTTTTGGTGTCCTAAGCGAGATTGTGATAGATCAAGGAACTCAATTTACATCCAAGTTGGTACAAAAGATAATGGAGGAATATAAAATCAAACATCAAAAGTCCACTCCATATCATCCACAAGCAAATGGGTAGGTGGAATCCACTACTAAAGTAATTGAAACAATTTTTACCCAGACTAATAAAGTAATTGAAGCAATTTTTACCCAGACTGTGCATCTGCATAAAAGAGACTGGGCATAAAATCTTCCAAAAACTTTATGGGCATACCATACCACATGGACAAACACTATAGGACATACTCCCTATGAACTTGTTTATGGGAAGCAAGTCTTATTTCCTATTGAGTTCCAAGTAAATACCTTCAAGACAGCAATCAAATTAGCTCTTGATCTATCTGAAGCACAAAAACAAAGAATGGAGCAGCTGAATGAACTAGATGAGATAAGACAGGATGTTATTCAAAGAAACAACATAGTTCAACAACAGAGATCCAAGTGGCATGACAAGTACGTAAAGGAAAGAAAATTTCAGCCAGGAGATTGGGCATTACTTTGTGGCTCAAAGTTTAAAGATTTTCAAGGAAAATTTCAAACTCATTGGCTTGGGCCTTGTGAGATTGAAATTGTCTTTGATAATGGTGCAGTCAGGATTAGAACCATTGATAAAAAAAGAGTGACCTTCCTTGTAAATGGTCACCGATTGAGAATTTATCACAAGCCATTAACAAAGGAAGAATTTGTTAAAAACCTACAAGACTATATTGATTTGATGATGATTAGGAAGGATTTTCCTTCCTTTCCAACTTGATTTGTAAAGCTTTTTGTTTTCTTAAAAAAAAAATATAAAAAAATATATAAAAAACAATAATAAAATTGTATAAACATGAAAACCAACTCTGTTAGAATGTTTATAACAAAAATCTATGGTGAAAACCAAGTAATTTTGGCACCTTAAATTTTCTTTTTCAATCCTATTCTAATTCCCATTTTCTTTATGTCCCTCTTTTTCTTTTCAGAATAAGTAGCTACAAAATTGTTGAGAATCTACAGCTTTGATGAAATTCTGTAGCTAATATTGACAAGAATCACCGACTGGAATGATTGAAGATTTTAGCAGAAGGAAATGATCAAGTCCACAATGGAAGCACCTGAAGACAATTTCACAAGAACAATCAAGTATTAGAATCACAAGTTTGAAGGTATGCAAATATTGGACTTAATAATAAAGGTAAAAACATTGCATTATGAACTAATATAGATGTTGTACCGTCGTTTGAAATAATGATTATTGTTCTAACTTCGGACTGGGTTATAAATATCATGTCATATCAATGAAGTTAGCCCGAAAATCCCATTTGATATTCATCATCATCACACAAACACTTCAATTTTGAAACCTTGCTTCATTGATAATTCTGCTCGCTCGTGTCCATTATACTTTGTTTCTCTAGAGCTATTTCACTCATTTCCCTAAGTCGTTTCACTCATCTCCATTTGCCATTTCACTCTCCTATCCATACTCATATTTCCAAACCTAATACCATTCCAAAACCCTGTCAAACAAGCAATTGTGAGGCGAGACTTAGCCAACATGGGAGTCATTGTTAGAGTACAGCCGAACAGAAAGAAATTTATGGAAGGCTACCCACAAGTCAAGCAAATGTTGCAGCAAGTATAGTGGCTAGGTTTTATAGAAAAATTTGATGGTTGTGCAGAGAGGTAACCAAATCTTTTGCTCGGGCCTTTGATGAAATTGAAGCAACGATTGGACACATCAAAATTGTCGTGATGGAGTCCTTCTTGGCCGAAGTGACTGGACTTACCCAGAATTGGTGAAAGATGGTTCAAAAACAAGGGTATTGAAGGGAATGAATGGAAGGCGTTTCTAAATAATCCAGGTATGGATACTACTGTTCTTAAAAAGGGTATTCTGAGCACAACTCTAAAGGGTAAATGTAGGAATTTACTATTAGTGATTTTAAGTTCATTACTTGTGAGGGTAGATTTGGTAGCATGTTTTTCTATCATGTTCATTTAATAATGAACTTTCTTGAAGGAAATTAAAACAATTTACCCTATTTTCTACTTAATAGCTTGAGAAAGATGTCCAGCCATACACAAAGAAAAATTTAGTCCATTGAAAACACTTT
Source organism: Pinus tabuliformis (assembly GCA_031772625.1). NCBI lineage: Eukaryota > Viridiplantae > Streptophyta > Pinopsida > Pinales > Pinaceae > Pinus > Pinus tabuliformis. The sequence goes on from CM062819.1 coordinate 1,958,046,789, forward strand.
CTATTATCATGGACTTATAAAGATGCTTATTGAAGCCCATCTTGAGAATCTAGGAGATAACAGGGAGAATTTCTTAATAACAGGGAGAAGTTGAGCAAGGAGAACCAAGTAGCAACAAGATAAGGAGAAGCAGAAGAAAATTGTCTAAAAACACTATTGATAACCCACCTCAACCAGAGCAACATTCATAAGATGAACTTCCTCTTGCAAATGTTTTAGAAAATCTAAAGAAGAAAATTGTTAGAAGAAAGAAAGTCAGTGAAAAAGAAAAAAATACACCCAAGGAGAAAACAGAGGAAACAAAGAAGCCCATTACAAATCAAAAGAAAACTCAGAAACAAATAGCAACAAGATAAGGAGAAGCAGAAGAAAATTGCCTAAAAACACTATTGATAACCCACCTCAATCAGAGCAGCATTCAGAAGATGAACTTCCTCTTGCAAATGTTTTAGAAAATCTAAAGAAGAAAATTGTTAGAAGAAAGAAAGTCAGTGAAAAAGAAGAAAATACACCCAAGGAGAAAACGGAGGAAACCAAAAAGCCCACTACAGATCAGAATTAAACTCAGAAACAAACTCCTCTCTCATCTACCATAAGGAGAAGCGCAAGACTTAACAAAATGGTAAAGGAGTCATCTCAACAATTCACGAAGTTTGTTAATCTGGAAGAGGAAGAGGAACCAGAGGTTCCATCACTAGCTTTATCACTAGTGTCATCACCAATTGATAATCCAGTGAGAAGAACACCAGAGATTGATCCAGTACAGTAGGAGATATATGACTATATTGAGTCTCTAGAGAAAAAGGCTACAAGAAAGGTATCTTCTTCTTCAATTCAAGGAAAAGAAATTCAGTCTGATAGTCCACAAGAACCTCTAATTGTGAATACTTTGAAGCAAGAAATTTTTGAATTAGAGACACTGAACAAACATCTAAAACAGGAACATGAGACATTAAAGGTGCAAAATGAAATTCAAAGAACCAAAAATGATAACATTTTGTTGCATCTAGGCTTATGGTATGAAAAGAACAAAAAGTTAAAGGAGAAGAACAAGTCTCTCAAGAGAAAGGTCATAAGTTTGAAATACAAATTTTGATGAAAAACCCAAGATGGCAATTGCTAAGAAGAAGGTAAAGAAAACAAACTTGGATGTTTTAGCTCAAGCTTTTGAAGGAGTGCAGTGACAGAGAAAGACTATCAGTTTTGAATTTTTGCATGAGGACATGCAATGACCTCTGTGTGGGGGAATGTTGAGCCTCATAATTGCTTCTTTTTGACACCCTTTTTCCACCTATTTTACTCCTTTTTTATCATCATAATCACTCAATGGGAAACAAATCACAGAATCTATGGCATGGCAGGTATATAAAAGTCTTGTATTTCATAAGTTAATAATGTTCTTTATTATTAGTCTAATATTTGTTTTAGCTATCGGATTGGGATGATTCTACAGCTAATGTCTAATTTTGCAACTAAGTCCATTGTTTCATAGGTTCTAAGGTGCTAGCTAGAGCGAGAAATATATGGGAAGATAGCAATCAATGCACTCCATGATTCCTTCCTACCTTCATGAACCAAATCGATCAAGGAAACTTCCAGTTACGTGGTCAAAGGCAAAAGTCAACTCTATCAGCTATACAGGCGAGCGAGGAACAATATATACGCCTAACGATTTGCTTTGTTAATAACAAATCATTAGTGAATTTCATTATGATATCTTTCATAGTTAATTTTAGTATTTTGTTAAGCGAAGCTAGGCATGAAGCTCTGGACATTTAATGATATGGGCTTTATAAAAAGACTTCGTAAGCAAGCATAAACACGGTGATTTTATCATGCGACAATGAGAATTAAAACTCTGCTTTCAATTCAATTATAAATAATCCTTCCTATTTCGATGCATAGTTGATTGCTCAATTGGATCTCCTGACCATCTGCTTGTGGAGGGCCCCCCCAAGTAGTAAGGTTATTTTATGTTTTTAAGTCGAATTTCCTTGTACCATTTCGTAAGCTTATTTTCTGGATGCATCCTGTAGAATTTCCTTATCGTTTTCCTTTGTTAATTTTTGAGTTAAATAGCAGCAGTATGATTGTCTTGTTAACTAATTTTCTTTATTGATTCAGGACCACATGAATTGAATTTAAGGAGTAACGATAATAGCAATGAGAGTTTAGATTTAGATTAAAATTGTAATTTTTAAAAACAAAGGATTTGAATACAGGTTTTATTTCAAGCAAGAGTGATTTATGATTTTGAGCAAGTGAGAATATGTTTTTAATTCATTTTGGATTTTCATGCAAGAGTGTGTTATTATGATAGAAGATTTGATTCCTTTAGAGAATTGAGTTTCTTTGAAAGAATAATTCAAACATATAGCAGAGAGTGTGTGTTTTTCTAAGTTAAATTTCATTTTACAAGTGTGATATTGATGTCTGAAATTTTCATAAGTTACGCGGATTTCATAATTAGATATAACCTTTATAAGAGTGCAATTAGTTTTCATAGGTGTGGGGTTGATTTACTTTTATGCAGAGTCGTGAAAGTTTCTTTTGACGCAGTTGATAAAAGAGTGTGATCATTTTATTTTCTAGGAGAAATTGCTCTACTCATGTGCATTCCATAGATCTGGACTTAGGAGCCCCAAAACTTGAAACCCTTGTTCTGAAAAAATTATTTTGCTTCAGATTTTCAGATTTATTGCAAAATCTTTAATCGCTGGCCCTGAAACAAATTTGGGACAAGATATTGCCCTCCAGGGCCTAGATCTGTGTCAAAACCCCCAGATCTGCTTGAAAAAAATCGCAAGATCTGAAAATTTACTTGGTTGAATTCCTAGATCTATTCCTGCAAACAATCTTTGAGCCCAGATCTTTCCCTCCAGGGTCTAGATCTAGCTCAGATCTTAAGATTTTCTTGGCTAATTTCTCAGATCTATTCCTGCACACAATCTTTGAGCCCAGATCTCGCCCTCCAGGGTCTAGATCTAGCTTATATCTGAATATTTTCTTGCCTGATTTCTCAGATCTCTTCCTGAACAAGTGAAAATTGAAAAACCAAATACCCGATATGTACAAAATAGAGAAAATCCCAAAAACCCAAGTGTTAAAATTCAAAATTATGTTACAAAATATCAGATCTACACAAGTAAATAACAGATTTATACAAATAATTTACAAATCTATACAAATAATTTACAGATCTGAGGAGTATGAGTCCAACTCCGCTCTCAGATTCGATAATCTAAGGCTCTTAATAGCCAGATCTATCAAGATTTCCACAAAATATTTAAAATATTTTGAAATTTTAGAGAGGTACTAGCCCAAAAACACCTTGCAGAAAAAAATATTATCGTTAGATAAATCCTGAAGCTTATATGAAATAGGCTCTTCAAAAAATATGTGTTGAGAATTAGCTAGTCCAACCGAAGACTATCCCCGAATTTTCAATGAGAACCTGGGAGATCTTCTGCAAACACTAGATCAACCATCAAATCGAGTAGAGAAATAGAACAACTATAAAATTCTGAAGAAATAGAGATACCTGCTACTTCAATCAAAATTAAAAATGTTACCATAGATCCAACAAACTGAATAAAATACCTGTATTCAGATTATTCTAAGAGAGCTATTGATTGATACTTCTCACATAATATTAAGCAGAAATTAAAACAATGTTACCATAAATTCATGAAGAGGAACACTACAGCATGTTGAAACCCCAAAGACTTTTGCATTAATTCAAAAAAGTATACAAGAGAGCTTGAGAGCTTAGTACACGATCTAGAGATCGGATGAATTGACAGACAAATGACTTCCTATTTAAAGATAAATATTCCAATGGCTAGTTCGAGTGATCCTCGTCAAAGCAATCTCGACCATTGATGGGGATCAAAATTTCTTTTAATCTCATCCGTTGAAGTTTTAAATTCTTGGAAAAATTCGAATTTTTCAATTAAATGCATTTTAATTAACTCAAAAATAAAAATTTTGAGTTAATTTCCTCAAAAATTTGACTTTGAGTTAAACTCTAGGGACCAAAGGCTTAAAATTTAGCAAAATAATTAATTTACCTTAGTCCCGAGACCTTTTAAAATTTGAATTTTAAGAACCAACGAATTTTGCCTTTGGAAAATTTACATTTAACTAGGACCTAGAATTAATTAAATTTCTGGCTTAGGATTTTCATTAATTTTTCGCCAAAAAAATTAATTAATTAACCTATGAGGAGATAAATTACTTTTCCAACCCTCAAGACACTTTACATCATTATTTTCATGTCTTTTATATCACAAGGGAAAAACCATCTGAAATAGACCCTCACAAACTACCCATTTCTGCAACACAAATATAATCCAGCAGACCAAACAATTTGTAATGAAATAACCTAACCAAATAATTATGATTATTCCCAAATCACTTTTACATAAGACTCGATCTATAACACTAGGACTCGCCTAAGATCCCAGTGACAAAATACATTCTGAAATAGACCCTCACAAACTACCCATTTCTGCGACACAAATATAATCCAGCAGACCAAACAATTTGTAATGAAATAACCTAACCAAATAATTATGATTATTCCCAAATCACTTTTACATAAGACTCGATCTATAACACTAGGACTCGCCTAAGATCCCAGTGACAAAATACATTTCGGCTTTGGGGTAAGACTGAAGGAAAACTCTACCGACCATCCGAGAATGGATCGATGAGACAAAAAACCTCCCAGAATGTAGATCGTTACCAGAAAAGTAGGTTTACCTAGGCAATTACATACATGACACAAATCTGCTAACATTATTTACATCATATACATGCAGAATGAGTTTACATTGTAACATGATAATCAGGCTAATGATGATAGCTGAACGACATGGACACATTGATCAGGCGCTATCCCTTTTGCGAAAAAAAGGTGTGTACTGCTATGGGTCGTGACACGTAGTGGTCAACAGCGTGCTTAGTTAACCCATTTGGAGATTAGGAGACATTGGCACATCTCAAAGCCCATTATGGTAGGGCAAGCCATTATGAAGTCCCCACCTGTGGTCCATGATTCGGTAAGTTCATTTCTTCAATTTTTCTAATGACTTGTTGTACTGGAAGGCTAGGGGACGCATTGGATCTTATGCAGGATTGCAGATGGTTTCCACTTGGGGTTTGGTCTCCCTATACAGGTTCCTAACCCTCTAGAGGGCTACATTGGCACATGTAAGGTGAGTGTTGAGAACCATGGGCCTCCACAGCAGCAGATTGCACTCCATGGATCCCCACAGCCATTTAGAAATTGCTCATGGTTCACTTATTGGACGAGGAGGATGCACTTGATCCATCATGCCCAGTTGATCGCAAATCTACACCACACACTTGGCAGTGTCAAAATTTATAAATAGTAATCCAAATGCAGTGATTAATATTATTTCTTCTACTTATTATCAAAAATAAGTTATTCACAGTGTTCTTACAGCAAATATCAAAATATATTCTATTACAGCCTTCACAATTAGAATATCGCATAAAGTAAATGCAAAGAAAAATACTAACACAATTACAATCACAAGGACACAATTATTTTTGGATAATCGTCCCCGAAAAAACCCAATGTGGGAAAACCAGTGCAACAGATGAAAAATCTCATGTAAAATTTACAACCAGCAAAGCAAAAGTGAGAAAATGTACAGACGCTTCCTGACATATCTTTGATCCAGGAAAAATACACCTCTTCCCTCTGAGTCCTTTTATGTCCCTCTGTGTCAATTTTTACCACGCTGGCCCAGTTTCAAACTACCCACGTAGTCCCAACGTCAAGCTGCCTCTGCGATGCCTCTTTCTGCGTCAACCTGCCTCTTCGCTACCTCTTTTTTTGTCAATCTACTTCTGCGCTCTCTCTCCCTGCTCTGCATCTTCTTGCCTTGCACTCTCGAAAGATGTTGATGCCCTCTCTTCCTTTCTCACCTGCAAATTGTGAAAATTCCTAGATCTAACAATCTCTGGAATCCTACTGCAACTAGCTGAATCTACTTCACCTAGATTGTAAATTATGTTACAAACTTATTTCAGATTTCCTGAATTATTGAAACAAACTACTGAAGCAACCTACACCAAATTAAATATGATTCTGAGACATAGAAACTAAGCAAGGAAAATAGAAACACATAGAACACCATTATTTTTTGCCAAAAGTCCCCAGAAAAACCCAATGCGAGAAAACTGGTGCAACAACTCTGAGAGTTTATCATTATTAAGCAGTAGCAAATTCTGAATACATCTTTGAATACCTCACAAGATTATTCATTTACAGAGAGAAATACTGGCAGAAGCTTAGTGAGATTACCTCACACAATCACTGAGAAAAAGTCCCAGTTGTTCTGGCTATTGGATGAGATGCCCCTGGTAGACCCTGCGCTACCTCTACACTGTCCTAGTGTCAACCCTCTCAAGCACAACATCACCCAACTGGTGAATCGATCAGTAACCCAGAGTCACTGCTCTCAGCCTCCCGATCTCACACCCCATCTTCCGGCTGCTGAAACTGACTGCCTGCTCTGATTTTGGACTTTCTCTCTCTACTTCTGCGTTGCTTCTGCGTAGTCATTCTGGCCCTGCATCAACCTCTACGTCAAGACTACTGGATCACTCACTACCTCTCTCTGTTGATGATTCTCTGGCTAAGAATCTCTCTCTCCGAAAGTTGTTATCCCTGCCCCTCAACTGCATTTTCCAAATGGCCCTCAAGCCCCTTCTTATATCTTCCTATTGGACAACCAATGGCCTCGAATAACTCCTAATCAAAGGCTCAGATGGTTTTGACTTGATCTCCATCTTTTTCTAGAAGTTACACCCACAATTAGATTAATACCCATTAATATTTTAATTTTCCTACGTTTAGACTTGGAAACTCCATTAAAAATATTAATTTTTTTAATATAATCATCTCTAGGTAGAATTTCCTAAAACGGTTTCTGGGTTCTTTGGAATGCATGTGCCCAAGCATTCCTACAAAATTTGAGGCTTAGAGCACATCTGATGCTACCCCAAATCAACACTCCCTCTTAGTGAGGAATGTGCTCTAGCAATATATTGTTGCTACATACTGCTCTAACTCTGAAGCATCATCCTCTGCGTAGTTGATGTCTGACATAATGTCCACCAACTACTGTGATGTTGTTGCAACTATACTGCTGCCTTTAACACTAACACTGCCAATGCTACATCTGTACTACAGCTCCCTCTCAAATGTTGCATTTGCTATGCTGCTAGCACACTACTAACACTACATCCATACTGCAACTCAGTTGCTGAGAGAAGCAACTAAAAACGCCCAAAGCTTGCCAAGTATCCAGTGGATACACATCGGTGCTGAAATCCTGACTACTGCTAGGCCCACGCTATCTTCTGAGGCCACTACATTGCTGAAGCTCTGCACTGTGCCTCCATGCACTACTACCACTCTGTTCTGCGCCGCTCACGTTCTGGCGCTACTAACTACTCCATCTGTCGAATCAACACTCCATGTCACCAACTGAAAACTCCACCATCTCGCTACTATTGATCATGGGCTCCCGTAACAAGGTGATGATCCAAGAGGTGGGCTCCTCAAGGATCCTGCCCATATGTAGCTTTATCAAACTATAGTTCTATATCAGCGCACCTCCCTCCTGGAGGTATCTTGGTTGTCATGGCGAACTCCTCCTCCTGTTCGATCTTTGCAGCTGCAACCTTAGGATCATGCTTCTCATCCTTGTCCTTGTTCTTCAAAGGACATTGGGATGCATAGTGGCCCATGTCGCCACATCTGAAACATTTCACCTTGGAGACATCCTTCTTTCGTCTTTGTTGCCCTTGTTGTCCCTTCGATGCAAGGGTTGCATTATCCTCCTCCTATACTTTGGGCTTCGACCCACTGTTGTTGTTGCTTCCATCAAGTTTCACCTTGAAGAGGTCTCTCCTCAGCACTTCTTGTTTCAGAGTTGCCCACATCGCGTCCCAATTTGGCAATGTTGTGTCCCAATTTAGAGCCACTCTCACTAACTCTAAATCTTGAGGTGTGTGCTCCGCAGCCGACAACCGGGCTCCTTCAGTTTCGTGAGGAATGGATTGACATGTTCTCCCTTCTGCATCTGTGCAGATCTCAACTTTTGTTCCAAGTACATCGTTTGCTGCTCGAAAGATCCCTGATATAATGTGGCCAAGGCATCCCACATCTCCTTAGCAGTCCCTCTATTAGCAATATGACATACCACATGACCCTTGACTACATTCAGGATCATCCTATTCGCCTTCGCCATCTCAGCTCCGTACTTCTTCAGCAGATCTGCATCCTCAGGGACAGCTACCACACTATCAACATACGTCTTGAGGGCATGCTCATCTAGAAAGTAAGACTTTCTAGCCTTCTAGATGACATAGTTGGAAGCTCCATCCAACCTATCTTGATCCCTCAAGCCACTGGTTGCCATATCCTCTGAAAAAATGTCAAACAACTCCCTCTTTCTCCCTACTACGTAGCTCCTAGGATGTCTTACGCACTCCCTGCTGGAGCTGGTAAGTCTGCTGCTCTTCTGCAACTCAGTAACTGAGAAATATTGATTTCCTCGGCAAAAAATCACTAAGGAAGTATTCCCTCACTATGCGATCTACTTCCTCATTCTGACGGCTTTTCTGCCCAGCACTCAGCGTGCAAAAAATTGCAACCCTCTAGCTTTGCGCTGAGGCTCTGCGTGGCTCACTCTGCCTTGGCAAATTCTTGATCCGGCCATCTTACCTCTCTATCGACTCTCTCAGAGAGAGAAAACCTCGAAAATATAGCCCTCCTAGCTAGAACTACGCAATCCCTCAAGGGATTCGAACTGTTTGCATGCTGCAGCAAGTTGGCCCTTACTTCAGTGCTAGATCTGCTCTTCCCCGTTTCACATCAACAACTCTGATACCATGCGAAAATTCCTAGATCTAACAATCTATGGAATCCTACTACAACCAACTGAATCTACTTCACCTAGATTGTAAATTATGTTACAAACTTATTTCAAATTTCTTCTTGAAATATTGAAGCAAATTACTGAAACAGCGTACACCAAATTAAATATGATTCTAAAACATAGAAACTGACGAAGGAATATAGAAACACATAAGACACCGTTATTTTTGGACAAAAGTCCCCGGAAAAACCCAATGCTAGAAAATCGGTGTAGTGTTGATTTGGGGTAGCATCGGATGTACTCTAGGCCTCAAATTTTGCAAGGAGTCTTGGGCGCATGCATTCCAAATAACCCAGAAACCGTTTTGGGAAATTCCACAGAGAAATGATTTTATTAAAATAATTAATATTTTTAATGGAGTTCCTAAGTTTAAACTTAGGAAAATTAAAATATTAATGGGTATTAATCTAATTGTGGTGTAACTTCTAGAAGAATACGGAGATCAAGCCAAAAAGATCTGAGGCTTTGGTTAGGAGTCATCTGGGCCGTTGGTTGTCCAAGAGAAAGATATAAGAAGGGGCTTGAGGGTCATTTGGAAAATACACCAAGAGATATCAAAATATCGATTTTTTGAAGTGCGAAGTTCTCAGGAGGAAAATTCGATTGAGGAGATCTCTTGCAGTTAAGGAGTAGGGATAGTTGGGTTGGAGGATCTTCTCCAAAACCCCGAATACTCAGCAGAGTGTTGAAATTTCTAAGTATTACCCATTAGAAATTTTATCTATATTCTTTTGGTTTATTTCTCCTACTTGTTAATTAAGCACAAGTTATTTAAACATATAAATATCGAAATAAACACAATACAGTCTCAACCATCTATAGATGAACAGCTGGAAGAAATGGCAGACACACAAGTGACAATGTTATTTTTGGACAACTCGTCCTCGGAAAAACCCAACTTGGGAAAACCGGTGCAGCAATTCTGAGGGTTATTTTATTATGCAGTTTATTCTCGAGTACAACTGGGTGCCAAACTGGCTCACACGACAGAGAAAATAATCCGGCAATAATAACTCTCTATTCAAAAGCAAATATTCAGAAAACCTGCCCCACGAAACCCTCTCTAGCAACTTTTGAAGCTCAGCGTCAGCCCAAATCCCTCTGCGTCAGCCCTCTAAGGCAATGCGCAACATCTACGGCCCTCTGTGTCACTCCCGCTGCCCTCTGAGTGGATGACGCAAGCCCTTCTGACCTCTACGCAGTGTCCTCTAGCTCTACGTGGCTCCCTCTGGCTCAATGTCTGCCTCTCTCTACTTCTGCATTGGTCTCTCGTGTAACGAGCTATTTATAAAAATTATATTAAATAAATTATATTAATCAAACTAATAAAATAATAAAAATATAACTAATGATAAAGTATTTTAATGTACGTTTAACCTTTATATAAAATCAGAAAAAGGAATGTTAATTAAAAATCAATATATTTTTAAAAAGAAATATACATGACACGACATGGGAAGGGTGTCGTGAGGTAATGAAGCGGTGGACGCTGGAGGAAGGACGGCCACCGCCAAGAATCAGTTTATAAACCAGAAGGACGAATTTAACGGGGAGAAGAAAACGAACGGAAGAACTGGAGGAGGAAAAGGATCATAAACTGAAATTATCGACAAGAAGGAAGAGCATCGATTGTTCTGAGGTTCTGGGCACAGGGGATCAGTCTACCTCAACTGAGAAGCTTACTGGACTGAGTAGCGAGGTTCTGCTCAGTTTGGCTGGGTGGTTTTGGTCTTTTGGTAACGCAGTAGGAGTAGGAGCAAGAGTCACGACAGAGCAGACAGGATGGTACTCAATAGAAGAATAGATAATTTGTATCTATTTATTTTATATTTGTGAGTAGACAATTGTTAAACTATGTTAAATATCGAATTGAAAAGCTTCACAGTTTACTGAACATGAATTTGTTAGACCTTGTTAAACTCTGAATTTACAGTTCTTACATCTCAGCACTATCTCTGCCTCTCTGTCCAGTACTCACTGCCCCTCGCTACAAACTGATCACTGATTCGACTTTTCTTAGCAAACCCCGCTTTAGAAAATCGAATGATGATCACTATAGTGTATTCTCCAAATGACCCTCAAGCCTCCTCTTATACTTTTTTTGTTGGTCCTTCAACATCCGAGATTACATCTCTAATCAACGGCTAAGATTAGATTTGGCTTGATCGATGTCATTTGGAACCTTCTAACCAAGTTCTATATTATACCCATTAATATTTTATTTTTCCTAAGTTTAGACTTAGGAACTCCATTAAAAATATTAATTATTTTTATATCTCCTAAACCGGGTGGAAGCTGCCCAAACCATTTCTGGGTTTTCGAGATCTCATGTGCTTTAGCCTCTCCACCAATTTTCATGGCCAGAGCACATCCGATGCCACCCCAAATCAACACTCCCTCTTAGGGAGGAATCTGCTCTACTAATACTCCAATTGAGCATCACTTTGATTATACGGCGTCAGTACCTGTGCTGATGCTAGGCCTACCCACCCAAAATCCCTTGCACTGTTGCATCCTGTCCTATTACCCATGGCTCTGCCACTGCCAGCACTGCATCCATACGGCAGCTCCCTCTGCATCCGTGTTGTTGCTGCTCCTTTCTCCCAACACTACATCTGCACTGCAACCCCCTCTCATCATGCTGCATCGTGCTACTGCTAACTGCTACTGCACTACAACTCAGTTACAAAGAACTAAGTAATTGATCCACCCAACTATTGACATCCCTGTCAGGCTAGAAACACTCCCGATGCTGAAGCTCTCTCTGTCTCTATTAAGTGCTCCCTCTACGGCCTCCACGCTACTACAACAACTCCCTACCTCTCCTGCACTGTTGCAACCTCCTCTGTGCCTCTCGCACTGCTGCAGACTACTAGCTCTGCGCTGCCCGGGACTACGGCTACCTCCTTTTCCACCTTCACTGGCGCCGCATTGGAGTCAGATGCCTCTCCCTTAGTCTTCTTCCTCAGACATTGCTTCGCATAATGACCCAATTCCCCACAGTGGAAGCACTTAACCTTGAAGAGGTCCTTTTTCTTCCTCTTCTCCTCCTTCCCCGCAGATGCCAGAGCTGCATCATCTTCCTCTACCTTCTTGATCTGAACTCCTTTGCTGCTACTTCCCGTCTTGCTCAACCGTCTTATCTCTTCTTGGCGAAGAGCTGCCCAAAATTCTTCCCAATCTGGAAGACTTGCCCTGCCCAGAAATGTCTCCCACTTCTCGGAGACTGCGTTTAGGGCGGTCCTCACCATCATCTCCTGCTCCAGCGTGGCTCCTATGGAAGCCAGTTGGTTTCGGATCTCCTTCAATATCCCGAGGAAGTTATCTATCTGCTCCCCCTTCTGCATCTGGTATGACCACAGCTGATTCTAAAGTAACATCTTCCTCTGTACGAAAGTATGTCGGTACAACGTCTTCAAGGTGTCCCACATTTCCTTTTTCGTCTACTTCTCAGCAATATGTTGGACCAAATGATCCTTGACCCCATCAAGGATGATGCATTTCGCCTTGGCCATTGCCTCCTCGTACTTCTCATTATCAGCCAAGTCAACTGGGATAGCCACTGTTCTCAAGGCGAAGGCCTTGATGCGATGTCTGCCTAAAATGGACAAAATCCTGGTGTTCCAGACCACAATGTTGGACACCCCGTCCAACCTATCCTAATCCCTCAGTCCATTCATGGCCATCTCTCTGCTCTTCCTTTCGACTCCTCCAAGTCTCTACTTCCCTCTGGAAGTTCTCTCTTCGACTCCCTCTGAGTTGCTACTTCCCGTCTAGAAGTTCTCTGCTAGACTCCCTCTGAATCTCGATTTCCCTCCTGGAAATCCACCTGCCAACCGTCGAGTCGCACCTCTCTGATCTCCTATGCACCTGCAACACTGATCTGGATTCCTTGGCTAGAAATCCGCCTCGATAACGACTCCCTCTACCTTGGTTTTGCCCGTTAGGTACTGTTCTGACTCGACAGCAACAACACCCCACCAACTTCACTCCTTGCAAATTTCCCATAGCTTCCTAAGCCCCAGCAACCGAAGGGCTGAGCTGCTAGACTCTGCGCCATCCCGGCACTAGCTGAAATGCTCCCCTAGCCAACTGTGTCAACCCTCCTGGTCTCTACGTGGCTCTATGTGAGCCTTTTCTTCCCACCTCAGCCTCTGCGATGACCTCTCTCTAGCCCGAACTGATGACACGGTCCCTCTGTGTCAACCCTTCTCCGCCACTTTCTGCTAGGAACATCTTTTGTCACTCGGGACCGTTGTTTATGCTGAAAATGCTCTGTTTCAGCTGGTGCCTTCAAATCTCCTGTGATCTGCAACCTGGCTCTGATACCATGTTGAAATTTCTAAGTATTACCTGTTAGAAATTTTATCTGTATTCTTTTGGTTTATTTCTCCTACTTGTTAATTAAGAACAAGTTATTTAAACATATAAATATCGAAATAAACAGAATACAGTCTCAACCATCTACATATCAACCGCTGAAAGAAATAGCAAACACACAAGTGACATAGTTATTTTTTGACAACTCATCCCCGCAAAAACCCAACTTGGGAAAACCGGTCCAACAATTCTGAGGGTTATTTTATTATGCAGTCTGTCCTTGAGTACAACTGGGTGCCAAACTGGCTCACCCGACAAAGAAAATAATCCGGCAGGAATACCTCTCTATTCGAAAGCAAACATTCAGAAAATTTGCCCCACGAAACCCTCTCCAGCAACTACTGATGCTCAGCGTCGACCCAAAACCCTCTGCGTCAGCGCTCTAAAGCACTATGCAGCCTCTACGTACTTTTGCGTGTTCATTTGGGGTAACATCGAATGTGCTCTAGCCATGAAAATTGGTAGAGAGGGTAAAACACATGAGATCTCCAAGACCCATAAATGGTTTGGGAAGATTCTAACCGGTTTGGTAAATATTAAAATAATTAATACTTTTAATGGAGTTCCCAAGTCTAAACTTGGGAAAAATAAAATATTAATGGGTATTAATGTAAAACTAGGTTAGAAGGTTCCAAAAGTCACGGATCAAGCCAAATCTAATCTTAGTCGTTGATTAGAGATTTAATCTCGGTCATTGATGGACCAATGAGAAAAGTATAAGAGGAGGCTTGAGGGTCAATTGGAGAACACACCAGAGTGATCATTCATTCATTTTGCTAGAGCGGGGTTGCTAAGCAAATCGAATCAGTGATCAGCAATGAGTGGCAGAGAATACGACGCAGAGAGGCAAAGACAATACTACGACACCAGCGCAGAAGCAGAGAGAGGGAGAGCAATAGCCAATCCAGAGTACGCAAAGCCCAACATAGACAGCGCAAAGGCAGAGGAACTGCGTCATCCACGCAGAGGCTGCTGGAGTGACGCAGAGGGTCCCAGAGGCTATGTAGTGCCTCAGAGGGCTGACGCAGGGGGTCCTGGGGTTAACGCAAGTCAGCAGAAGGCTAACGCAGAGGCAAGAAGGGCCAGTGCTGAGCTTCAGTTGTGCGAAGAGGGTTTCATGGGAAAAGTTTTCTGAATACCTGTTTCCGAATATAGAGGTATTGTTGTAGTGTATTTTTCTCTGTCCGGTGAGCCGGTTAGGCACCCAGTTGTACTCAGATAGACTGCATAATTAGTGTGATACACAGTGTGGAGTATTACTAGAAGTCTAGAACACAGTCCTCGCTAAGAGGGAGTGTTGATTTGGGGTAGCATTGGATGTGCTCCAGCCATGAAAATTAGTGGAGACGCTAAAGCACATGAGATCTCCAAGACCCAGAAATGTTTTGGGCAGATTCTAACCGGTTTGGGAGATATTAAAATAATTAATATTTTTATTGGAGTTCCTAAGTCTAAACTTAGGAAAAATAAAATATTAATGGGTATTAATATAAAACTCTGTTGGAAGGTTCCAAAAGTCATGGATCAAGTCAAATCTAATCTTAGCCATTGATTAGAGATTTAATCTCAACCGTTGATAGATCAACGAGAAAAGTATAAGAGGCTTGAGAGTTAGTTGGAGAACACACCAGAGTGATCAGTCATTCATTTTGCTAGAGCGGGGTTGCTAAGAAAATTTGAATCAGTGGTCAGCAGCGAGGGGTAGTGACTACGAGGCAGAGAGGCAGAGACAATACCGAGAGACCAGCGCAAACGCAGAGAGAGCGAGAGAAGCAACCAGGCCAGGCTATGCAAAGCCCAGCAGAGACAGCGCAGAGGCAGAGGGACTATGTCATCCACGCAGACGCTGCTAGAGTGACACAAAGGGTCCCAGAGGCTGCGCAGTGCCTCAGAGGGCTGACGCATGGGGTCCTGGGGTTGACGCAGGTCAGCAAAAGGCTAACGCAGAGGCCAAAAGCCCCAGCGCTGAGCTTCAGTTGTGCCGGAGAGGGTTTCGTGGTACAAATTTTCTAAATACCAGTTTCCAAATATAGATGTATTGTTGTCGTGTATGTTTCTCTGTCTAGTGAGTCGGTTAGGCACCCAGTTGTACTCAGATAGACTGCATAATAATATAACCCTCTGAATAGCTGCCCCGGTTTTCTCGCATTGGGTTTTTCCGGGGACATTTGTCCAAAAATAACGGTGTAACTTGTGTGCTTGTTTTCTTTCAGTTGATGATCTATAGATGTTGTGATTGTATTGTGTTTATTTCGATATTTAAATGTATTAAATAAGTTGTTCGAATTTAAACAAGTAGAAGAAATAAACCAACAGCATACAAATTAATTTTATAACGGATAGACTTAGAAAATTCAACACTGTGTCACTCCTGCTACCGTCTGCGTGGATGACGCAGGCCCTTCTGGGCTCTGCGCAGTCTCCTCTAGCTCTACGTGGCTCCCTCTGGCTCAACCTCTGCCTCACTTTTCTTTTGCGCTGGTCTCTCGGCACTATCGTTGCCTCTCTGTCCAGTACTCACTACCCCTCACTACAAACTGATCACTGATTCGACTTTTCTTAGCAAAAACCCCGCTCTAGAAAATCGAATCACTGATCACTCTCGTGTATTCTCCAACTGACCCTCAAGCTTCCTCTAATACTTTCTTTGTTGGTCCTCCAACGGCCGAGATTACATCTCTGATCAACGGCTAAGATTAGATTTGGCTTGATCCATGTCATTTGGAACCTTCTAACCCAGTTTTATATTAATACCCATTAATATTTTATTTTTCCTAAGTTTAGACTTAGGAACTCCATTAAAAATATTAATTATTTTAATATCTCCTAAATCAAGAAGAATCTGCCCAAACCATTTCTGGGTCTTGGAGATCTCATGTGCTTTAGCCTCTCCACAAATTTTCATGGCTAGAGCACATCTGATTCTACCCCAAACCAACACAGAGAGGCAGAGAAACACCAGTGGAGGCAGCGCACACCCAGGAAGCACTGACGTTGGGCCAAGAGGGGCCATGCAATGCTTAACGCAAAGCTAGAAGGGACAGCGCAGAGGCAGAGTTGGCTTCCAGCAGAAATCTGAAACTTGTGAGGGAGCAGCCATATCAACCTAAAGGGTTGACATCAGCGCTCCAAAACGCAAGGAGACCCAGTGCAGAGCTGACGCAAAGCCTCAAAGAGCTCAACGCAGGCCCACAAAGTTACCGAGAAGGCGCAGCGCTGTTGACGCCGGGGATGGTTAGTTCAGTTGTCGGATCAGAGTAATTTGCGGAGTGAAGTGAGGTAATCTCATTAAGTTTTCTGCCAGTGTCTTTTTCTCTGCAACTTGATTGACGAAAGGGCATCTAGAGTTGTATTCAGAACCACTGCTTAATAATAATAAACCCTCAGAACTGCTGCACCAGTTTTCCCGCATTGGGTTTTTCCTGGGACATTTGTCCAAAAAATAACGGTGTCCTATGTGTTTGTATTTCCTTCCTCAGTTTCTATGTTTTAGAATCATATTTAATTTGGTGTAGGTTGCTTCTATAATTTACTTCGATATTTCAAAAAGAAATCTGAAATAAGTTTGTAATGTAATTTACAGTCTAGGTGAAGTAGATTTAGCTTATTGCAATAGGATTTCTGAGATTGTTAGATCTAGGAATTTTCACATGCAGCAGCTCTGAGGGTTTATAGTAGCAAATTATGAATACATTGTTGAATACCTCACAGTTCTATTCAGTTACAGAGAGAAACACTGGCAGAAGCTTAGTGAGATTACCTCACACAATCACTGACAAAAAGTCTCAGTGGTTTCGGCTGTTGGATGAGGTGCCCTTGGCAGACCCTGTGCTGCCTCTACATTGTCCCGATGTCAACCCTCTCAAGGACAGCATCACCAAATTGGGGAATCGATCAGTAGCCCAGAGTCACTGCTCTTAGCCTCCCGGTCTCAAACCCCAACTTCTGGCTGTTGAAACTGACTCTCTGCTCTGATTTTCGACTTTCTCGCTCTCCCTCTACGTTGCTTCTGCATGGCCGTTTTGGCCCTGCGTCAGCCTCTAAGTCAAGGCTACTAGATAACTCTCTGCCTCTCTCTGCTAATGATTCTTTGGCTAAGAATCTCTCTCTCCGGAAGCTGCTATCCCTGCCCCTCAACTACAAGAAATCTCCTCAATCAATTTTTCCTCCTGAGAACTTCACTTCAGAAAATCGATTTCTTCATCTTTCATGGTGTATTTTCCAAATGACCCTCAAGCCCCTTCTTATATCTTCCTGTTGGACAACCAATAGCCTAAATTAACTCATAATCAAAGGGTCAGATCATTTTGACTTGTTCTCTGTCTTTTTCTAGAAGTTACACCCACAATTAGATTAATACCCATTAATATTTTAATTTTCCTAAGTTTAGACTTAGGAACTCCATTAAAAATATTAATTATTTTAATATAATCGTCTCTGGGTGGAATTTCCCAAAACGGTTTCTAAGTTCTTTGGAATGCATGCGCCCAAGCCTTCTTGTAAAAATTAAGGCTTAGAGCACATCTGATGCTACCCCGAATCAACACAACTCTCCCTCTGATTCGACTTTCTCTTGCCGAACTTCGACCAGTGAGAAAATCGATCTTACTTAGGTCACTGAGTATCTGTCTCTGGTGTGTTCTCCAAGTGCCCATCAAGCCTTCTCTTATAATCCTCTCATTGATCAATCAACAGACCAGATGAGATCCTAATCAATGGCTACAATCATATTGACTTGATCTCCGCCTTCTTTTAGAACTTTCACCCACAGTTTAGATTAATATCCATTAATTATTTTAATTTCCTAACTTTAGACTTAGGGTCTCAATAAAAATAATTAATTATTTTAATAAAACTATCTCTGGGTGGAATTTCCCAAAACGATTTATGGGTATTGGAGAATCTCTGTGTCTAAGCCTCCCTGCAAAATTTGAGACTTAAGGCAGATCTAATGCTACCAGAATTCAATAGGAAGATGATCCAGGACTTCCAAGACGATGTGGCATCACCTACACCATCATCGTAGCCCCTAAGGGTGACCTACAAGCATCTTCGATTTGTTTAGAGACCTATGAGGACACATGAGTGCCCCCGAGATGTCATTTGGAGGAGCATAGGTTACTAAAAGGGGTCACCCCCTTGTCCACTGCTTTTGAGGGTCATTCTCTTCATTGTGGCACCAATGGACCTCATTAGGCCTCTTAGAGGGCCCTACGACATGCATAGATTATTATTTGACCACTTGAGAGGCTTATCTTTTCATTCATGAGCTAGTTTGGTGGGCTTGCCATCAAAAGTTGTATTATTAGCACATTATTTTATTTTGGGGGCTTATGTAGGCCAAGGAGGCTAATTCGAACTCCTTAGATGTGTATAAATACAAGTGAGATGAGATCATTTCTCATCATCACTTTGGATCTCTCTCTTCTTTAGAGAACTTCGCACTTTTTTCTATAGAATCCCCTGCGTTGGCCTTTCCTTTAGCGTCCTCCAAATTTGAAGGCATTTCAATGGTGGAGTTGGGAGAAAAGCCAAGCCCTAGCTCCGGGACCAAAACTTGCCTTGCCATCCCCAAGGCTAGTACTTACCAGGGTCACAGCAACATCATGGAGTGGAATACTTTCTTTGATCCTTTCCCCCTTGTCTAGGGTAAGAATATCATTGATTGTTTCATACCTTCCTCATACCCTAGACCGGGTCCACTTGGCCCTGTGTGGTCCCGATCCTTCAAAGGAACATTCTTCAAGAACCATCTGGCATACCAATTCTAACAGGGATTTAGGGTGTGGGGAACTCCTTTCAAAGCCTATTCCCATACACCTAACCCCCAAAATCCTCTTCCTTTCCCTAGAAGCACATAGTACCTTGCTTAGAAAGCAAGCAAGCTCCATCCTTCAAAACCTTCTAGGAAAGGGTCTGGAACACTCATATCCATTGACTTATCATTCATTAGTGACTCCATACATATCCGGTCTCCTCCCATCGATGAAAGTCCATAAATAGAAGGGATCCTTAGCTAAGGTGACAATGGGCTAAGACTCCACTTGTTGCCCTTGGCCTAGCATTTTCCCTTTAGGAATTCCCCTCAGGTCCCCTGCTTGTTTGAGCGGTAATATTTTGGCGTTGTTGCTAGGGACACGAAACATGTGTTTTGTTCCATATACGACATACTGGCATATCATTATTGGTGACTCCATTGTAATAACAAAGCCCTAGTACTTCATTGAACTTCAAAGTCAATGCTCGTAGGGTGAAGCAAGCATTTGTTAAGGAAATTTAATTAACCCTGGCGACTCTCATGTCATTAAGGACCCAGCAATATGTTGACCACATATTTTCTCGCCATAGATATGACTGGGACCCCAAGATGCCCTTCATCGAAATCCACGAAGAATATGCCAATGCTCGATGGGGATCCACATTTCGCAGCGAACCACGCGGTAAGGTTCGTAAGGTACCTTTCAAAGCAAAATATAACTCAACCTTGTGACCAAATGGAATTGCTTGTCCTATCCATTGCCGCAAACACTGATTAGCTTGAATCATGTAAACCTAAAAGCATTCCTTCTCTTCCAATGTTGATTACATAGTTCTTGTTGCATGAAGCGCCGAGTTTCAATTCCCAAATGTTAGATATGGCCCTTCGAGAGGAGGAAATTATTGAATATGGTTTCATGTTTGAAGAAGGGCCTCTTATTGATGCATACTTTAATAATAATGCCAAGAGAGAGACTCATGAATTGGAAAGCATATCCTCCTAAGATGATGAGGAAGATCAACCCCGAGAGCCCTCGGACATTGCAAATGGATGATGGAATATGAAATGTCTTGTAGGAAACTGATGGCCACATATGACTCACGAGACATTTTCCCCCACTATTGTGAGCAATCAGATAGGCTCCATAACACGAAGAGTATATATATAGAGATCCCTTCCGATGACCTCCTTTGAGGAATTTATTCAAAAGCATGTAGTAAATACCTTCGAGATCATTCTTCGAGAACGAATGGAGGAAAAATCCTCCCTGTCTAAAGAAGGAAATCAATGGCATTCTACCCAACACAAAATATATTATTATATAGTGAAGAATTTGAGGATTCTGAGGAAGATCATGATAGTCAAATAAACGGAGAATCTACAAGTGACTTTGGAGCTGTTGATTTGGGAACTAGGTATGATTATAGAAATGTAGACCCCATGGTTCCTCAAGACCATAAGAATGATCTTAGGGAATAAGGAAATGCTTAGCCCCTTCTGAATAACAATGTTGTTGCTTATGAAGCCCTTCCTAGTGATTGGAAAGGTCTTTTCTTTATGTTCCAAGATGATTCAATAAAAGAAGAGCCTTCCAAGATTGTGGGAAATTATGACAACTCTAATATAGAAGAAATCAAAGAGGATGCTTCCCTAGGTCATGCCATCGATAAAGGGTTTTTCTCCATGTTTGAGCTTTCTTCCCCTACCCTGGAGATAGATGTTTGTAATGATGTTCATCCCCCTAGTTTTGATGAGGAGCTAATTTCCCCTATAAAGGACCAGGAATCATGGTTTTCCCCCAAGTACGATGACGAGCCCACTTCTTGTTTTCCCAATGAACAAAATGTTGATTTGGGGTAGCATCGGATGTGCTCTAGCCATGAAAATTTGTGGAGAGGCTAAAGCACATGAGATCTCCAAGACCGAGAAATGGTTTAGGCAGATTCTAACTAGTTTGGGAGATATTAAAATAATTAACATTTTTAATGGAGTTCCTAAGTCTAAACTTGGGAAAAATAAAATATTAATGGGTATTAATATAAAACTCGGTTAGAATGGTCCAAAAGTCATGGATCAAGCCAAATCTAATCTTAGCCGTTGATTAGAGATTTAATCTCGACCCTTGATGGACCAACGAGAAAAGTATAAGAAGAGGCTTGAGGGTCAGTTAGAGAACACACCAAGTTGATCAAGAATTTGATTTTTTGGGGAAGGAATTGCTGAGGAAATCGAAGGAGTGATCAGAGTTGCAGCTGAGGGGCAGTGAATACAGTAGCAGAGAGGCAGAGATAGTACCGGGAGCATCAACGCAGAAGCCGGGAGAGGGTTGATGCAGAGCCAGCTAGAGGCCATGCAGAGGCAACCAGAGGCCACGCAGAGGCAGCGAAGAGCTGAGCAGAGCTTGAGGAGGGCCAACGTGGGAGACACAAAGGCTCCAAAGGCTGACACAGAGCCCCGAGAGGCTGACGCTGGTCAAAATAGGCTGACGCTAGGCCATAGAGACTGACGCTTGGAGATTTCATCGGACAGATTGGAGCTAGAGAGCTTGATAAGGTGACGCCATCCCTATCAGGGTGACGCAGAGCAGCAGAAAGTTCTATTGTTGCTGTGGGATTGTTCATCCGGTGATTTAGCAGGAATATCTGTCTCCGACTGAGAGGTACTACTGCCAAGGGCATTCTCTATTGGGTGAGCCATTTCTGACACCCTAGTTGTATTCTGAAACTGCATAATAATAAAATCCTCTTAATAGCTACACCGGTTTTCCCACATTGGGTTTTTCCGGGGACATTAGTCCAAAAACAACTGTGTCACTTCTGTGCTTGCTTCTTTCAGTTGATGATCTATATGTGTTGATACTGTGCTTGTATTTATTTTTAGTATTTACATGGTAAATAACTTGTTAAGTCACTGAACAAGTAGGAAGAAATAAATCAGATAGTACAGGAAGAATTTCTAACTAATAGACTTAGAAATTCCAACATGGTATCAGAGGGCGGTTACAGATCACAGGAAAACTGAAGGCATCAGCCGAGAAGAGCGTTTGTAGCAGATTCTGTTGTCCCGAGTGACAAAGTTGATCCTTGCAGAAGGCGACAGAGGAAGGAGTGCTGCAGAGGGGCTGCATCATCAATTAGGGCCAGAGAGCGGCTAGCACAAAAGCTAAGGGAGGCAAAATCACGCTCACGTAGAACCACGCAGAGGCCACAAGGGTTGACGCAATTGGCTGAGGGCGCTAATTTGCCGGTGTCGAGATTGCGTAGAGCTAAGTGGCTCAATCTTCCAGTTGTTGGGGCATAGGAGGCTGTGGGTAGTTTGTGGAGCGAAGCTGGTGGGGTACTGTGGTCAGAACAATACCTAACAGGGCAAGACCAAGGTGGAGGGAGTTGCTGCTGAGGCGGATTTCTAGCCAAGGAATCCAGATCAATATTGCAATTGCACAGACGATCGGAGTGGAGCAACTCGACGTTGGCAAAAGGATTTCTAGAAGGGAAATTGAGACTCAGAGGGAGTCGAACCAAGAACTTCCAGACGGGAAGTTGAGAGACTCAGTAGGAGTTGAACAGAGGACTTTCAGGAGGGAAGTAGAGAGACTCGGAGGAGTCAATAGAAGAGCAGCGACATGGCCATGAATGGGTTGAGGGATCCGAACAGGCTAGACGAGGCGTCCAACTTTGTCATCTAGAAGGCCAGGATCTTGTATGTTTTGTGTGCCATGAGTGCTCATGCGCCACTTGAGAGGAAGTGGGGAGACATCGAGCTGTAGTCAAATGGACTACAGGTGATGAGGAGCAGGATCCTTGAGGTACCCAACCTCTTAGATTATACCTTACTACGAGAGCTCTAAAGAGGAGTAGCAGGACTGGCAGATGTCGATAGAGACGGATGCAAATGAAGCGACAGAGAGTGCTACAGTGCAGGAGTCCTAGGAAAGCGCAGAAGCTAGCAGGATGCAACAACGCGAGAAGCACGAGAGTATTGCACCAGTGCAGGATGGCACAGAGAGGTGTGCAACAGTGCGAGATGCATGGAGTTGTTGTAGCAGCGCAAAGGTCCGTAGAGGGAGCACTTGTTAGCGGCAGAGGAGCTTCCGCGTCGAGAGAGTCTCTAGCCTGACAGGGATGTCAGAGTTGGGTGGATCAGTGACTTCCTTCTCAGTAACTAGGTTGCAGTGCAATAGTTAGCAGTAGCAGTGCTATGGGCAGCACGATGCAGTGTGAGGAGAAGGGGATGCAGTGCAGATGCAGCAGTTGCAATGGCAAGGCCATGGGCAGCAGTACAGATGCAGCAGTGTAGAGGATGTGGGCAGGGAGGCCTAGCATCAACACGAGTACTGGTGCTAAATAATCAAAGTAATGCTCAGTGAGAAGTATTACTAGAGCACAGTCCTCGCTAAGAGGGAGTGTTGATTTGGGGTAGCATCGGATATGCTCTAGCTATGAAAATTGGTGGACAGGCTAAAGCACATGAGATCTCCAAGACCCAGAAATGATTTGGGCAAATTCTAACCAGTTTGGGAGGTATTAAAATAATTAATATTTTTAATGGAGTTCCTAAGTCTAAACTTAGGAAAAATAAAATATTAATGAGTATTAATATAAAACTAGGTTAAAACGGTCCAAAAGTCATAGATCAAGCCAAATCTAATCTTAGTTTTTGATTAGAAATTTAATCTCGGTCGTTGATGGACCAACAAGAAAAGTATAAGAGGAGGCTTGAGGGTCAGTTGGAGAACACACCGAATTGATCTAGAATTCGATTTTTTGGCGCAAGGCTTGTGAAGAAATCAAAATGATCAAAGTTGCAGCTGACGGGTAGTGAATACAGTAGCAAAGAGGCAGAGATAGTACCGAGAGCATCAGCACAGAAATCGAGAGAGGGTTGACGCAGAGCCAGCAAGAGGCCATGTAGAGGCAGCCAGAGGCCACGCAAAGGTAGCGAGGAGCTACGCAGAGCCTGAGGGCCAGCGTGGGAGACACAGAGGCTCCAGAGGCTGACGCAATGCCCCGAGAGGCTGATGCTGGGCAAAATAGGCTGATGCTGGGCCAGAGAGGCTGACGCTGGGAGATTTCATGGGACAGATTGGAGCTAGAGAGCTTGATAGGGTGACATAGTCCCTATCAGGTTGACGCAGAGCAGCAGAAAGTTGTATTGTTGATGTGGGATCGTTCATCCGGTGATTTAGCCGGAATATCTGTCTCCGACTAAGAGGTACTACTGACGAGCGCATTCTCTGTTGGGTGAGCCATTTCTGTCGCCGTGGTTGTATTCTGAAACTGCATAAAAATAAAACCCTCTTAATAGCTGCACTGGTTTTCCCGCATTGGGTTTTTCAAGGGACATTAATCCAAAAACAACTGTGTCACTTGTGCGCTTGTTTCTTTCAGTTGATGATCTGTATGTGTTGATATTGTGCTTGTATTTATTTTCAATATTTACATGCTAAATAACTTGTTAAGTAACTGAACAAGTAGGAAGAAATAAATCAGATAGTACAGGAAGAATTTCTAACAGATAGACTTAGAAATTCCACCACAAAACAATATCATCCTAAATATGCCAGAGTCTTTCCCCCCTTCTTACCCTAAGGATGATAACCATGGGATAGTTCTCCATCAAATATTCATATACTGGGTTACTGACATTTCCATCTTTGTTTGAAGGGTCAAACCCAATCCTCTCGACTGGTGTCTTTTCCTTCTTCCAGGATCCCTTTCTATGACATATGGGTCTCTTGTTTTCCCACCTCCCTCCCTCACAACCCCTCATATTATTATTCCCATTGTCGAGTCCATTGCAGAAATAATCATGGAAGCATGCATTCTTGTATTGATCGATTAACATGTTGGTTGCATAGGGTCTATGATTATACCTAGCACTTGACATTGTATCATATGCAGGGTAGAGTAGGATGCATTGTACGCTGAATTTTTCATTAGAAATAACATCATATGATGTTCCTCATGATAGACAGATGCATATTTTATTTTTTATTGATTTTATGGCCTAACATATTAGCATGTGCGATCATGAGATGCCACGAAAGCATGTTGCATCGTGTTTTTTCCATTTACTATATGTGCAGGTGACAAGTCTATGGTAACCAAGAGATTGTTGGAGTTCTCGTGACCTCTCGTTCAAGTAGCTTTGCCCACTTCTTCGAGAGATCACGTCCCAGTTGGAGCTGGATGTTACCCACCATTTTGTGGGTAATGTCCCTAGGATAATTTTTTTCTCCAAGATCGTCCTCAGCCAACAGCCCCTTGCAGCCATCAACTAGATCATTGTGCCATTTCTCCACCACTTGAGACAGCCATTTGGTCCCTCGCCCATCTGCCATGATCGTATGTTTGAAGGTGGGCCTCCTCAATCTAAAGGTATGCCTTGTCATTTTGAAATTGCAAAAATTCTTGATCCTCAAGGAACCCTTACTGCAGCAAATCTGAATCTACTTCACCTACTTGATTTTAATATACATTATCAAGTTATTCTCTGGATATTGAAGTAAATTACTTCTGCAAACCTACACTACTTTAATATTTGATTACATGAAATAGAAAACTGAGCAAACAACAAGATACATAGGACACAGTGATTTTTGGACAAAATAGTCCCCGGAAAAACCCAATGCGGGAAAACCAGTGCAGCGGCTCTGAGGGTTTTCTATTATTAAGCAGTAATTATAAATACAAATGCTAAATGCCCTCCGGACAAACCAGTGACAGAGAAATACAATGGCGGAAAAATTGAGTGAGTTTTACCTCACTTCACTCGGCAGATTCCGGCTAATTCCGGTTGATCCAACAACAAAACTGGCTAACCACGGCTACCTCTGCGCTGGCCCTGCATAGACCCTACATCAACCTTACAGGCTCTACATTAGCTCTGCATTGTCTCTTCTACCCACTGCATCAACCTTCCCGACTGTTCCTGCAGTTCCGGCTTTCTGTGTGGAGGGTATCTTCTGCGCTGGCCCTTCTGGCTCTGCATCAGGCCTACGTGGGCCCAGAATGGCCCTACATCAATCCTTCTAGTTACTGCACTGCCTCCACTAGCTTCTCTCCACCTCTCTGTCAGTACTCTCGAACTACCTCTGCCCCTCTGTTGCAACCAATGACTCAGTTCGAATTCTCAGCTTCCTAGCCCCAGAAATAGAACTCCAGATCAATTTGTTCTCTCCATGTGTGTTTCTAAATGAACCTTAAGCCTCCTCCTTATAGTTTTCTCATTGAGACTTCAACAGCCGAGATTAAGTCTCTAATCAACGGCTAAGATTAAAACATGACTTGATCTGCCTTCTAGATCATTCTCACCCATATTTTGATTAATACTCATTAATATCTTAATTTTCCTAAGTTCGGACTTAGGAACCCCATTAAAAATATTAATTATTTTAATAAAATACAATCCGAGTGGAATTCACGAAATGATTTATGGGTTCTTTAGAACTCATGCGCCTTAGCCTCTCCACCAACTTTCATGGCTAGAGCACATCCGATGCTACCAAAAACTAACAGAAATTGAGTATTGTAGTTTGTTTATCATGGACAGTTTTGGGCATGGATTAATGGGGAGATTCGGCGGAAAGAATGGGATAGGTTTGTGCTTCTGTCCCGTAGACCCCTTTTAGGAATTAACCTTGGATTCTAGTCTCGTGGGATCTCTTTTAATGGCCATTTGGTTTCAGAGATGGTATTTCAGAGGCAAACCCTAATTTTGCTTGTGTGGTCTCATCCCTTTTCTGCTTATATTACCCTCTTTCCACTCATTATTAACCTATCCATCATTTTTCCCGCCTCGAACCACATTCCTCTATTGGGTCCACATAGCGTTAGCTTCCCCCTTCCCCTTGCCCTCACCTTGGGTCATGACCACATTCAACAGGAAAAGTAGCACAAAATGCAAAAGATGGTGAGGAAAAAAACATTTAGCACGTGGGCAAAAGCTAACACATGAGCTCTACCCCATCATCATGGCCATCACCCTAGTTCTTATACGTTCTATGAGCCTTCTTCATCATATAGGAACCCATGATTTGTCCCAACCCCTGTTGGGCGATGAACCGCCCCACCTTAAAGGCGGAAATTCATTGCTATATCTTATACATCATGCTCTTACCCCTTGGGCACCGAGCAATTAATCAAAGAAAATTATAAAAAGGCAAAAGGCATATAAAGAAAGGTGGAAAAATCAAGGCCAGGGCACCTCATGTACCAAAACTGCTCCCTCCTACTCATTATAAACCCAAGTGTGGGTTTCCCTCTTATTAGCTACCCTTGTACCCTAGCATGTGACCCAGGGCTACCCGTTCTCATCCCCTACTTCATTAACCTATATGTCACATGCCACCACCTATTGACAGATGTACCTTGACTATATTAACCCCTTTAGAAGTAGAAACCACCTAATAGGGTGCTTGGTTAACCCACTGGGAGTTTGCGAGACATTAGCACATCCCGAAGCCCGTTATGGAAGGGCAGGCCATTATGAAGTCCCCTCTTGTGGTCCATGATTAGGCAAGCTCATTTACTCAATTTCTCTAATGACTTGTTGTACTGGAGTGTTAGGGGAAGCATTGAATCTTATGCAGGATTGCAAATGGTTTCCACTTGAGGTTTGGACGCTCGATACGGGGTCCAAACCCTCCAGAGGACTACATTGGCACATGTAGGGTGAGCATTGAGAGCCATGGGCCTCCACAGCAACAAATTGCACTCCATGGATCCCCACATCCAGTCAGAGATTGCTTGCGGTTCACTTATTGGACAAGGAGGATGAATTTGATCCATCATGCCCAGCTGACCCAAGATCTACACCACACACTTGGCAGATGATCCAGGACTTCCACGATGATGTGGCATCACTTACACCATCATCCTAGCCCCTAAGGGCGACCTACAAGAATATTTGATTTGTTTGGAGACCCATGAGGACACTTGTGTGCCCCCAAATGTCATTTGGAGCAATGCAGGTTATTACAAGGGGTCACTCCCTTGTCCACTGCTTTTGAGGGTCATTCTCTTCATTGTAGCACCCATGGACCTCATTAGGCCTCTTAGAGGGCCCTACGACATGCATACATTATTATTTGACCTCCTAAGAGGCTTATCTTTTCTTTCATGAGCTAGTTTGGTGGGCTTGTCACCAAAAGTTGTATTATTAGCACATTATTTTATTTTGGGTGCTTATGTAGGCCAAGGAGGTTAATTCTAACTCCTTAGATGTGTATAAATACAAGTGAGGTGAGATCATTTTTCATCATCACTTTGGATTGGATCTCTTTCTTCTTTAGAGAACTTTGCACTTTTTTCTAGAGGATGTATCGGAGCATTTATAGATGAATTTTGATGTATGGTTATCGGTCTATCTTCTCTTGGAGCTTCTCTATTGTCATTTGTGAATGGTTAGATATACTCTATTGCATGTAAGTACGAAATCTTGATGTTATTCTTGTTACTTTTGTCATATACGCTGGATTGGGATTTTCATTGGTTTAGGGTTAATTGCTACATGCAAATTATTGCTTAAAATTGTGGGATTGTCTCTATTATAACGTTTCTCTCCATGTATGGGCCATGTAGTACAAGCGTAATCTCCTGGGGGTAAATCTGACCTTCATAAGCCATTCCTCTTGTACATTTGAAGTATAAACGCTACAAGTTTGCTTTCACTTGACCTAGAGGGGTTTGTGAAGTAATTTTGAAGACTCCTTGACTGGGAACCAACAAATATTACACATAATCAACATAGACTCCATTCTCCCAAGGATTAAGGCACTGGTCTACCAAGGAAGCTCACCAAAACTCTTATTCTTTCACCTTCTCCCAAGTCTAGCCCCATTGGGTGCCTAGGGCATCAATTTCCCAACACTTTAACCACTGAAAAAGTTCAATCTCCTAGGGTCTCTTGCGTTGGCCTTTCCTCTAGCCCTCCTCCAAATTTGAAGACATTCCGACGGTGGAGTTGGGAGAAAAGCCAAGCCCTAGCTCTGAGACCAAAACTTGCCCTGCCATCCCCAAGGCTAGCACTTCCCAGGGTCAAAGCAACATCATTGAGTGAAATACTTTCTTTGATCCTTCCCACCTTGTCTAGGGTAAGAATATCATTGATTGTTTCATACCTTCCTCATACCCTAGACCGGGTCCACTTGGCCCCGTGTGGTCCCGCTCCTTCAAAGGACCATTCTTCAAGAACCATCTGAGATACCAATTCTAACAAGGATTTAGGGTGTGGGGAACTCCTTTCAAAGCCTATTCCCATACACCTAACCCCCAAAATCCTCTTCCTTTCCCTAGAAGCACATAGTACCTTGCTTAGAAAGCAAGCAAGCTCCATCCTTCAAAACCTTCTGGGAAAGGGTTTGGGTCACTCATATCCATTGACTTATCATTCATTAATAACTCTATACATATTGGGTCTTCTCCCATCGGTGAAAGTCTGTAAATATAAGGGAGCCTTAACTAAGGTGACAACGAGCTAAGACTCCATTTGTTGCCCTTGGCCTAGCATTTGCCCTCTAGGGATTCCACTCAAGTCCCCTGCTAGTTTGAGTGGTAAAAGGAAGCATCAAGAAGCACCTTTGGAGTATTAAAAAAGAGTAGTTCTTCATATCACAATTCGAAATTTCCAAAAAAAAAAGGCCCCGCATAACCGTTTGAATCGTCCACCTTCTCGCAGATCCACTCGCGATTCGAGGTGGATATACACCCGAACCTCCACAAATCTGCCCCCGATACCTTCCAGATTCTGCGGATTGGGCAGCAAGAACCACTAATCGGGCCCCCACGAATCTAATTTTCCAGGAATCGCCAAAATAAGTGGAACCACGGATTCGATTTTTGGATCTGCGGTTCCACCAAAGGATCCGTGGAGGATCCGTACGGAACGCGGTTTTGCCGACAAAACCTTAGGGGCGGGGGGGGACGTTCTTGCAACTATGGTCAAAACCATGAAAATTAGTGTTGATTTGTCTTGGGAAAGAGAGTGATCATCCTTGGGAATTTGCTGCATTACTTGAAGACTAATTACTTGACTTTTAACGACTACTTTTCTTATCCTTATCTTAATGTTCTTGGAAATAGTAACCTCCAATAGCTATATTGACCTTTCCAACGGCTATCTTTTAATTGACTTGACTTTTCCATGCATTAATGAGTGGATTTTTGACCACCTCAAGATCTCTAACATCCTTGGGAATTTGGAAAAATGAAGACATGGGTTTTGTTCCTCTCATTTTGTAGACCAATTTTGACATACTATATGTCGAATTCTAATAAAATCCACCCTTATTATGCCATGTGGAAAACTACCCTGCCACATCCTCACGACCAACTAGATGATCTCTAATGCCCTTCAAGATAAAAAAAACTCTGAGACGTTGGTTCTGTCCTTTTCAACAAGTAGACCACTTTTGACGATAGCATGCGAAAATATGCCCAATGCTCCCCCTGTTCTACCCCTAGAAAACTTGTAAAACTATTTGTTTGATCAACTTTGAACAACCATATCTTGAGAATTCTTTCACCAAATGGAAAAATTTCATGTGGCATGTCATCCTTTCACTAAGCTCTGCAATCTGGGACCCTACTAACTTTTTTAATTTTGGGACCGCTTTGCCTTGTAAAATGTGAACTGCCTTGGGAAGTGTGAAAACATCATACTATGAGACTATTATATCTTAAAAACATTTGAGGGAAACAAAACCAAAGCCAAGGCTACATATAGACTTGATAGACTCACAACCATGCGGAAAGACAAAGGTGCCCCAACATCACCTAGACTAGCCTGGGGATCACCCCTACACTTCAAGGCTCCCACAAAACCATGAAACCACATATAAGCTTACCTCAGGCCCTCCAATCGTGTTAGGGACAAAAGAAACCTGCTTCAAACTCAAAGGGATAGGACATGGTCCGACCAAAACAACACTGACTCAGCATGACACAAATTTTAGGATGCCTACAAGGCCTCACATGGTTGTTACATTGTTTTTGACTTGTGACTTTAGTCTTACAATAGTGCTTAAGAATACTGCAATGAATCTATAAGTAACTCTGCTGAAAGAGGGGTAATAGGAGCCATTTGAAACACGGTATTACAAATATAAGCCCCTATTGCCTATAGCTCAAGTCAGTTCGCTGTCAAACAAAAAGTTCTTAAATGGTGTTTCAGATCAAATGATGGGGATTATCAACCAAGTGAAAACCAGTCCAAGTCCCATGGAAGATGAAATAAGAAAGGAAAAACTTTGCATTAAACTTTATGAAGCTTTATGGTCAATTATTTGTTCAATTCTACACCATACTAAATGAAGCATTATGGCCAATAGTTGGTTTAAAGTGACACCATACTAAATGAAGCTTTATTGTTGATACGTGTGTCCATTTTGTACATGTTAGATTAAGCTCTGTGGTTCAAGCTTCAATTTTTATTAATCAATCAAATGAAAACCAATCCAAGTCCCATGGAAGATGGAATAACAAAAGAAAATCTTTGCACTAAACTTCATGAAGCTTTATGGCCAATTGTTGGTTCAATTCTACACCATACTAAATGAAGCATTATGGCCAATAGTTGGCTTAAAGTTACACCATACTAAATGAAACTTTATTGTTGATATGTGCATCCATTTTGTACATATTAGATGAAGCTTTGTGGTTCAAGCCTCAATTTTAATTGCCCATTAATGATTCTAGGCATATCATGAAATCTCAATCAAGGGTATTCTAGAAAAAAGTTACCACCCAACTATATTTACCTTCCAATTGTTGATTTCTGATAGCATCGGATGTGCTCTAAGACTCAAATTTTGTAGGAAGGCTTGGGCACATGTATTCCAAAGAACCCAAAAAGCATTTTGGGAAATTCCACCCAAAAACATTTTTATTAAAATAATTAGTTATTTTTAATGGGACCCTAAGTCTAAACTTAGGAAAATAAAATAATTAAAGGGTATTAATATAAATTGTGGGTATAACTTCTAGAAGAAGATGAGGATCAAGCAAAAATGATCTTAGCCATTGATTAGTGTTAATTTTAGTTATGTTCTATGCTGACGACAGATTTACTTCAATTTTCCACATTAGCTCAATATCAATTCCAGATTAGCAATCACATTTAGCATGATAGTAAAATGAAGATAGAACATAAACATAAATCACAGAAAACAAGCCATGACGAGAAGACACAAGATGTGGCACTAGCCAGGGACAAACCCCAATGTGGGGAAACCCTTGATCAATTCTTCTTATATTCTTCAATAGTTCAGCAGAGAGAGAGAGTACATATACATCAGAAGTCAACACTTTGACTTGACATGGTAAGAGCATAGATCTTCACCATGGAGATAAGATAATGAGGTAGTCGATTCGATCTCAAGTGAAGGCACACTGCTTCCGCTGATCCTCCAAGGTGACTCCATCACCATGTTGCACCCATCACTGTGTTGCACCTCGTCATCATGCTGCACCTGACACTATTTTGCACCTTATCATCATGTTGCACCTGACACAGTGCTACACCAAATCACTGAGCTGCTCTCATCACTATGATGTTCCCGTCACTGAGAAGTACCACATCATCATGTTGTACTCATCATCAACAAGCTGTTGCAATGCATCGTGCTGCTGCTATATCTACATGCCCATAATCACCATGATGTACCATTGTGCTGCACTGTGCTGCATCCATGTTGCCCACAATAGTCATTGTATTTATCATGTTGCATCCATCCAAGTATGCTCCATCATTCACTGCTAGTCTAGGGCTGCTTTGGACATCCACACTCTGCCCTCCAACAGTCCAAATATTTCCAATCCACTCACTGCAATATGTGCTCCTAAGAAAGGCTCTTAACTCTCCAAGTCAAACTTTCTAATTGGTTCCCAAAGGCTGCAATATCAAACTGATCCAAACTGGTCAACTCATTGACCCAATAGACCTCAAATGTTGCTCCAACCCTGTTTGTATACTGTTGTTTGTGACTGTCTGCTTAGGGCACACTGTTGTAGCCTTAGACTCCTCATACAAATCCCAAACAGCGCTTTGAAAGACTACAACACACTTTACGAGAGCCCCTCCCTTGCAACGTTGTTTCCTTAGGGCATATGCTAGCCCTTGACTGCCAAACGCAAGCCTAGCTATGGTGCTATGGCCTGTGGCCTAGCACAACAACAACTTGTAGCTTTCGGTCCCTCAAAACATGCCCAAAGAAGTGTCAAAATCAACAGCATTTAGCCCTCAAGAACTCGGCCTAACAGCTAGCACCCTCGGCCTCCATGACATCAACTCAGACCCTTGTTTTAACCCTAAAACAACCCTTCTCTCCTCACTATTTCTTCCTTCTGTGTTGCGGCTAGGAGACTGCGTTTAGGGTTAGGGCAGTGGCCAGATCTCTGTGTTTAGGACTCTTCCTTATTGTGGCTAGGATCCCTTCCTTTAGGAGAGCGTTATGAAGCCTTTAAGGACAGCAAATAAGGTCTCTCCTAGACCTGCGATTAGATCTCTCCTTGTTGCGTTATTGTAGCTTCATTAAAGCCTCCTCCATGACAACGTAGAGCTAGGGCTTCTTCTTATTAGGGTTGTGTAGTCTCTTAGGATCTATCCTCCCACCAAAACCCAAAGACAAGTGGAGAGGAAGAGATCACAAGAAGAGTGTGTGTGTAAATGACTAGCAAGCCACCTCTTTTTATACTCAAACGTTGAGCACAAGTGGGGGCAATTTGGTTGTTGGCCGTGTTGACCTCTACTGGTCAACTACCCATGCAATACACCCCCCTTTTCTTTGCAAAAAGGGGCAGCACCTGATCAGCGTGACCGTGCCATCCTGCAGTCATCAGCAGCTTAATCATTTTGATTGTAAACCCAGTCTGCATGTATGAATTGTAAATAATCTTAGCAGATATGAGTCGTGTATGTGAATTGCCTAGGTGGACCTAACTTTCTAGTGGTAATCTACGTCCCGGAAGGTTTTTCGTCTCACCGATCCATGGATCGGCAGAGTTTTCCTTCAAACCTGACCCCAAAGCCGGGATGGATTTTGTCATTAGAACTTTAGGAGAATCCTAGTGTATTGATCTGCTAGATTATAGTTGTGTCGCAGAACTGGGTGATTTGTGAGGGTCTGTATTAAGTGGGTGTGTCCCCTTAAGATGTAAATTGTAAAAGTCATGATGTAATGTGTCTCGAGGGTTGAAAAATGTTTTAAAACCCCTCATGAGTCCTAAGTCCTAGGTCCTAGGTGATGTTTCCGAAGGCTTAGTTCGATGATCCATTTTAAAATGAATTAAGAAATTAAAAAATGAATAAAAAATAATAAAATAATAAAATTAATAAAAAATTAATAAAATAATTAAAAAATTAAAATAAATAAAAAATAAAGCAAAAACCCTAACTAATAAAATAATAATATTTTAAGTGAATGCATGTAAAATATTATTTTTTAATAAATCGACGGATGAGATCAAGAGATGTCTTGATCCTCATCAACGGTC
This sequence comes from Pinus tabuliformis, assembly GCA_031772625.1. Classification (NCBI taxonomy): domain Eukaryota; kingdom Viridiplantae; phylum Streptophyta; class Pinopsida; order Pinales; family Pinaceae; genus Pinus; species Pinus tabuliformis. Next base: position 1,958,081,399 of record CM062819.1, read on the forward strand.
GAGATCATTTCAGCATGGATCACTCGAACTAGCCGTTGGAGTCATTTCCTTTAAGTAGGGTGCTAGGGGTCAGTTCAGATAATGGGATCTGTGAGTCTGATACTGAAGAAGCTCTCTTGTAAATCTGTTTTTGGTTAATAAAAGAAGACTTTGGGGTCCATATCTTGCTGGTGTTACTCTCTTGAAATGCTGTGAGATTGTTTCATTTTCTGCATATGTTATTTTCAGCCATTAATAATAGCTTTTTTGTAGAGTATTGTGGGCACAGGTATCTTGTTCACTTGCTAGGGTTTGGGTGCTGTTAGGGTTTCTGAAGTAATGGCAGGTATCTCCATTACTTTCTGAGATCTAGCAGCATTTTTGCCCTCTTTACTGTTGGTTGCTCTGAGCTGTGCAGAAAACATTTTCTGAAGGAATTTTGTGGGCGTTCGGGGAAGTTCTCGGCTGAACCAGCCAACTCCCGCAAGCATTTTTTGCTGAGCCCAGTGGGATTTGATCCTGGGTTTATCATTCGGTTTATTTTTCTAATTTGCATGAGAGATTTTCTGAAGTTCTTCACAGTGAAAACCTAAAATTTATGTTTCTTTAAAATATTTTTGTGCTTACTGCCAAATCTGGCTGTTAAGGGACCAAATCTGTACATTAATTAGCTGTTCTAGGGTTTCAAATTCTTGTTTTGTACAGTTTTTATTAGGGCTTAGGGTTTTTAGGTTAGCTTCTGGCATACTCCATCTTAAGTTCTCTTTCTCTTGCAGGTTACAGGCTTGATCCAAAGCCTCAAAATACATGTTGGGGTTTTTCTGGCAGTTTTGTTCATGTATCTGAGCGTTGCAGATCGCCATCAGAATTCACAAAAAATACTGAAAGGACACAAATCGTGGCTAAATTTTCTTGTCCATGTATTGGTGTACATCGTGCAAACGGTGAAAACATCAGTTTTCCTTTATGCAAGATAACCACGGCAACTCACGCAGGTGAAATTTTAACTACCCACGTTAAAAATCTCAGTGCATCGTATCCATCACTGGCAAACAAAGCTCAACGCTTGCAGTCTCAGTATCCTCACGCATCCATTGTCTTCTTCCTAACCTGCAATCCATTAAAGCGAAAACAAAGAAAACACTGGCCCTCTGCTGCTGTCAGAACCCTGCAAACAGCAAGAAAAGCGTGAATTTTTGCCCCTGTGTGCTATTCTATCCGCGTCCCAGACTTCCGCCGACCTGCACGCACCCAGAAACATCACAAAAAGAGAAGGGAAACACAGAAACGATGTGACATAGTTCGATTTTTATTGACGGGCCAGGTAAAATAAATCGGTTTCAATCGAAACATCTCAAATCGGCATCCGCAGCGTTCAGGTAACTTTCAAAAAACGATTTGCGTCTCTTCCTGTCGAAAATCCTTTCACGCGTTCGGTCATTTCTTCGTTTACACTGAGCAAGGGTTACGGTACCTTCTTCTTCATTGGCTATGATCTATTACCGTTTACTGTTCCATTCGCAAACCCTCAGGTGAACTGATTCGGGTTCTTTCCTTGCCGCCGTCGAAATTCCAGACATGAGTTCCGGTTTTTTTTTTCATTTTTTTACTTAAGCATTTATTGTAAATCTAATTTCGATTTCTCGTTTTCCTTCATAAAAATTCAAAAAAGGAATTCGATGCGGTTCAATTTTTTTAGCGTAGGACTTAGGCTTTGTTAGTTTGTATTTTAAATTTTTGATTTAATATTTACATTTCAGTTTAGGCTTTTATTTTGTTTAGATTTTAAATCATTTCAATTTAATAAAAAACAAAAAAATATTTATGTTTTAGACTTACGTTTTATTAACTTTTGTTTATTAGTTTATTTAGATTCTAAGTTTAGAGTTTAATAAGTTTTTTTTTTAGATTAAAAAAAAAAAAGGGGTTTTTTTTTTTTTTAGGATTTTAGATGTTAGATTAGAAATTTTCTTTTTTGTATTTAAATTTATTAAAAAATAAAAATTAAAAATTGAAAAAAGCATAAAAATTTTGTGGAAAATTACTTTTGCCAAGATTCAGTTGTTATCATGTTTATTCTTTCATGCTGAGATCTAAATTTTTTCAAGTCGAGATGCAAATATGATATCTAGTTAATGGTTTATGATTCGTGGTGGTTTAACGCATTCATTTTTTTTGAAAATTCTTAATTGCGGGATATCATTTCGCTGATCCCTTGTGATGACAAATGATTGCTGTTCACGGTTTATGTTTCTATGTCATCTAACAAGTAGTCGTTCTAACAATAATCTCTTAAGGCACTGGTCTGCTAATTTAATCAAATTATTTTAGTGCTTATCTTAATCGTGTCTCGTGTCTCCCAACCAACTGGTCGACAGTTGGTCTCATCATCTCACAGGGACTACCCCCCTTAGCCGCGGGAGACAGGGTTAAACGGAGGGATCGGGGATCAGAGTGACAGCCCCCGGTCTGAGGGTTGTCATGTCAATCCGCGCGACAACAGGCCGACCTTGACGAATTGTCCCATAACACAAGTAAATTCATATCTCCATGAATACGTGTCGGAATCGGATGATCTTTAGATCAATCCTACACCTCTTGACGAGAGGAATCCAACAAAAATACCAGCTGCTATAAATAAGTAGACCTACATGGAGTTTGGCCCTAGTTGCGAATTTTAACAATTAGCTTCTAATTTGGGCCATTGAATGTCAACGAGGATATTATTTAAGAAGGTTTGAGGGTCAATTGGAAAGACACACAGAGTGAGTTCGGAAGTTCGATTTCCTGAAGCAAAAGCAACTGCCAGGAGAATATCAATAGTGAGCTTGTGCAGAGAGGGAGAGAGGAAGTTTGGCTGGAGGATCTTCTTTGGCACCAAGAATACTCAGCAGAGAGGCAGAGAGACACACAGAGGAGGCAGCGCAGAGGACAGTGAGGGTGACACAGAGCCAGGAAGGGCTCATGCAGGCCCCACGTAGAGCAACATAGCAGTGTCCAGCGAAGAGGTCCAAATATGTTGAAGGAGCTGACGTTTCTGAGTCGGGACGGTTGGAAGAGGCTTATGAAGGTAGATCTATTCTCAGTTGAGATGACGCAGTAACTTAGAGGTTGACGCAAGGCCCACGCAAGGGGAGCGCAAAAGTAGCCAGGGAACTCGCAATTCAGTTGTCGAATCTGTCGCGACTTGCAGTGTAGGGTGAGGTAATCTCACCAGTTTCCTCTGCTAACTGATTTTCTCTGTAACTGGATTGTCGAGAGGGCATCCAGTGGTTGTATTCACAAATACTTCAGCTTAATAATAAAAACCCTCAAATCTGCTGCATCGGTTTTCCCGCATTGGGTTTTTCCCAGAACATTTGTCCAAAAATCTTTGTCACATGTGTTGTATCTATCTCTATTGTTCTGTTCTTGTTTTGGGCATATTATTTAATTGGTGTAGGTTGCAGTGCATTAGCTTCGATATTTGTTGTAAGAAACAGTAAATAATTTCTTTTAGTAATTAACAAATATGAGAAGTTTAATCAGTTGTTGCAGTAGGGATTCCTAGTTTGCGGACTGTTCACCTGGTATCAGAGCAAGTGCAGGTGAAGCAAGAAGAACGGTGCCAGAGAACCCAACGCTGAGCAGAAAAGGGAGGTCGAAAAAGCTGCAAGAGGCAGCAGTTCGAAACCCCAGAGGGTTTGCGCAGTGCAAGCCGGGAGGGCAAAATTTCGAGGCAGTCTCTCTCTAATTGAGTCAACAGAGAAAAGGGCTTCCAAATCGAAAGCTAGTCATGGCAAAGGAAGCAGTGTTGAAGTCTCAGCGTGAGGAGTTGGTGGGACGCACTTTTTTACAAGCAGTTTGCTGGTCAAAAACACATCAAAAGAGAGAGAGAAGCACTGTGAGGGAATTTTTCCTTAATAGACTTCCTACCAAGAGTTTGTTTTCTTATTGGCTGAGCAGCAGCAGTAAGAGCAGAGAGGGAAATTCGACATTTTCGTGGCAAAGATGGCAACCAGTGGCTTGAGCGATCAGGATGGATTGGACAGAGCATCCAACTATGTCATTTGGAAGGCAAGGATGTCATTCGATCTAGATGAGGATGCTCTCAAGACATATGTCGACAACATGGTTACTGTGCCTGCAGATGCAAATCCGCTGAAGAAGTACAAGGTAGAAATGGATAAGGCAAAGCGTATGATCCTCGATGGAATGAAGGATCATGTAGTCCATCACATCGCTAGAAGAGGGATTGGTAAGGAGATGTGGGATGTGTGGTCTAAGCTATATCAAGGATCTTCCGAGCAGCGGAATATGTACTTAGACCAAAAGCTAAGATCTGCTCAGATGCAGAAGGGGGAGCTTGTGGATCCATTCCTCACGAAGCTTCAGGAGACTCGAGATGAATTATTAGCTTAGGGGTCTACACCTCAAGATTCCGAGTTGGTTAGACTAGCCCTCAATTATGTCTCAGATGAGTGGCAAGTCTTTGTTGAGAGTACCCTCAGCAGGGCGACTTTGCTGAATTGGGATGAGATGTGGGCAGCTCTCAAGCAAGAGGAGTTGAGGAGAGATCTAGTCAACTGTAAGCTTCACGGAAGCAACAACAGTGGGTCGAAGCCTAAGGAGGAGGAGGAAAATGCAGCCCTTGCATCGAAGGGGCAGCAAGAGGAGTGGATGTGGAAGAAGGACATCTCAAAGATAAAGTGCTTCAGGTGTGGTGAGATGGGTCACTATGCAACACAATGTCCTCTCAGGAAGAAGGACAAAGATGAGAAGCATGATCCGAAAGCTGCACCCACGAAGATCGAGGAGTTCGCCATGACAGCTGAGATACCTCCATGAGGGATGTGGGCTGATTTAAAGTTGTAGTTTGAAAGAGCTACAGATGGGCAGGATCCTTGAGGAACCCACCTCTTGGATCAATAACTTGCTACAGGAGCCCAGGTTTGTGGTATCAGGATGGACTAGTGTCGGATTGTGCTGAGGAGTGTCGGAGAGAGTTGCAATGGCGAGGAGCGCCAAAGACTAAACAGCGTAGAGCAGAGTTGGCAGCAGTGCAGATGGCACAGAGCAGAGTTGGCAGCAGTGCAGATGGCACAGAGCAGAGGTCAGCAGCAGCACAAAAGATTTAGAGGGTCAACGCAAAAACAAGCAGCAGTCAGGCTTCAACATTCACATGGTATCACACTGAACACAATTAGTTCAGTAATTTGGGATGTCTTTCCATTGTTGATGCAGTAGCAGCAACAGTTTGCAATGCAAAGGCAGTTGACAGTGCCAGTGCCAGCAGCAACACGGATGCAGAAATTCAGAAGGAGTCCCAGTACGAATGCAGTGTTAACAGTGGCGGGGTCAGCAGTAGTACAAATGCAGCATTTGCGCTGTGGTTGGTGGACAACATGTCAGACATCAGCAGCGCAGAGAACAATGTTATGAAGTCAGGGTGATGCTTCAGCAAGTTGCATTGCTAGAGCACATTTCTCGCTAAGAGAGAGTGTTGATTTCTGGTAGCATCAGATGTGCTCTAAGTCTCAAGTTTTGCAGGAAGGCTTGGACACATGTATTCCAAAGAACCCAGAAAGCGTATTGGGAAATTCCACCCAGAAACAGTTTTATTAAAATAATTAGTTATTTTTAATGGGATCCTACGTCTAAACTTAGGAAAATAAAATAATTAAAGGGTATTAATATAAATTGTGGGTGTGACTTCTAGAAGAAGACAAGGATCAAGCAGAAATGATCTTAGCCATTGATTAGCTTCTAATTTGGGCCGTTGAATGTCAACAAGGAGATTATTTAAGGAGGCTTGAGGGTCACTTGGAAAGACACATAGAGTGAGTTCAGAAGTTCGATTTTCTGAGGTAGAGGAGATGCCGAGAGAATATCAATAGTGAGCTTGTGCAGAGAGGGGCAGAGGAAGTTTCGCTGGAGGATCTTCTCCGGAGCCAAGAATACTCAACAGAGAGGCAGAGAGACACACAGTGGAGGCAACGCTGAGGGCAGAGAGGGTGACACAGACCCAGGAAGGGCTCATGAAGGCCCCACGCAGAGAAGCACAGCAGCGTCCTGCGCAGAGGTCCGAATTCGCTGAAGTAGTGTTTCTGAGTCTAGAGGGCTGGAAAAGGCTTCTGAAGGCAAATCGATTCTCAGTTGAGCTGACATAGTAATCTAGAGGCTAACGCAAGGCCCATATAGGGGCAGCGCAGAAGTAGACAGGGAAATCACAATTCAGTTGTCGGATCCGTTGGGAATTGCAGTGTAGAGTGAGGTAATCTCACCAGTTTCTTCTGCTAGGTGATTTTCTCTGTAACTGGATTGTCGGGAGGACATCCAGTGGTCGTATTCAGTAATATTTCAGCGTAATATTTAAAACCGTCAGATCTGCTACACCGGTTTTCCTACATTGGGTTTTTCCAAGGACATCTGTCCAAAAATAACTGTGTCACTTGTGTTGTATCTTTCTCTGCTGTTTTGTTCTTATTTTGGGCATATTATTTGATTGGTGTAAGCTACAGAGCATTAGTTTTGATATTTGTTGCAGGAAGCGGTAAATAATTTGTTTCAGTAATTAACAAATAGGAGAAGTTTAATTAGTTGCTGCAGTAGGGATTCCGTTTTGCGGAATGTTCACACCAACGTGATAGAAAAGAAGGGAAGACAGCATCTCTGTTGGAACTTGAAACTGCCAGCACCAAAGTTGTTTCAGAACAGTAGTGATTTGGAAAATGGACCATAACAACCATCAAGTTGCCACTATTGGACTAGTTAAGACAGCTCTTTATCAATCAATGCATTGTTGGTCTGGAGCTGACAAATTGTTTGCCGCTACAGCACTTGAATTTCTAATTCACACTTAAAATTTTCCTACATATATTTGCATAGCAGGAAGCGAGATTTTATCAAATTATTTAAATTATTAGCTCATTAAGATTGTAAATTCAGTACATAGAGTTAGTACATAAAATGCTTTTGAATTTCTTTCATATAATTTATTATTAAAATTTAGATATGTTAGATGATGCTGAATCAGTGCAAATATTGGTTTATTAAATGGGAACATTCCCTTCATAAACAGAAGAATTTCACATTCAATCAGATTGTAATATGAGCTTCAAATAAATCTATTCTGAGACTCCTATGATACATGTCGGTACCATAGAACACATTCACAGTTGTGATGTTAAATGGCAGTACCATTCAAACTATGAAATTAATGGTTGCTTGAATGACAGACATACCTACTAATAAAGGAGAGCTCCTTTTGTGCCATTTTTTGGTATTCCAGCTTTGCCTGCGGTTAACCCATGCAAATTCTTATATATGACTGATTGCATACTCAGAAATTACTGTCTCAAGAAATAAAATTGGAACAGCAGCATATGATATCAATGGCTTTGTAGACAAGGAATAGAATTCAAATTGAAACAAATAAATCATGTTTATCAGCAGACCCACCTCATACTCAATCATATCTGCTGTGAGTCCTGGTAAGCCATAATCACTTACTTTTGCAATATGACCTTTGTCCAATAAAACATTTGAGATTTTCACATTATTATTAAAAATACCAGGTACAATTCCTGTGTGCAAGAAATGGATAGCCCTTGCCACACCACTCACTGCTGTCAGCCTCTGTGGCCAGGTTAAACATTTTCCTGGCATATTCTCTACATAAATAATTCACATGGAAATGTTAGTAAAGGATTCCAAAAGCATGCAGATATATGTTAAGAATGGATATATTTCATTGGTGAAGAGTTTATAGAACAACGTACCAGAAAGGTGACTTTGCAAAGTCCCATTTGATACATATTCAAAGATGAGAAATACTCTTTTCACATTCGAACCGTCCAGCTCACAATCAATACAGTGCCCAAGAAGGCTGACCAAATTCTGGTGTCTAAGTTTTGAGAACAGCTCCAGATGGAGCTTCAAATTTTGGATAGTTGGTTTCCACTCTAATCTCAAGCACCTTATGGCAACCAAAGTTCCATCCTCCATCCTCCCCCTATATAGCTGAATATCAGAAACACTAATTCAAATTTAGTAAGCAAGCCATTTCTACACAACTGCTTGTGAAATACAACACATCTTTGAGTCCTGATATAGTTTGCACCCCTCAAAATTAGCCACTTCGTTCCAAGTTCCCAATTTATAACCCTACATTTTAAATTTTAAAAGTCTAAAGAAAAACTCAAGTACCATAACAATGCCAAAGAAATCTATGTACATGATAGGAAATAGTAGGCAGACATACAAAGAGTGTAGGACAATTTCAGTAACAAATATAGCACCTGAATCAGCAAACAGTGAGTTGTAACAAATGAATCTGGAATTCAGTTAGACCTGTATCACAACAACTAATATGTACCCCTAGTAAAATTTCAGTGCGCAGAACAGTTTGTGACATGGCATAGCCCTCCTTTACGACCTGGTTGCATTCTGATTTTTGGGCACCTTCATATTTCCCACGGCAGTTCATGGTATTTGATGCATTTCATGCAAATCGAGGCATTTATCATACCTTCCGATGCAGTTTTGCGGCTGTTTACGGACACTTGAACATCTCCTTAGCATGCCATGTAGAAGGATATGGAAACACCCACCTTTTGGTCACTATTTGGAGCTGATTTTTACATTAATTGAGGGCTGATTTTCACTTATGACAACAGTGGGGTATTTTGATGATGTCGAGAGAATAACCTGGATAATTTGGATGATAAGTTGCTCGTTTGCTGTAACTCAGATGACGTGGATTTACATTGAAAGCGTTGACTTGAAGAACAAATGAGCCAGAATGAGGATTAACTTTGAAAGTTTGAAGTCACTTGACAGCATTGGGGTTTAATGACCCAAATTTTGACATATAGAGGCATATTGCTTCATGGAGTCCCTTGACCCAAGGTATGACCATGGGCCTACATTTGAGACACTATGTGAGGATCAGACCATTATTTCACATAATGTTTGGAGCTGTCATCATCATGAGATCATTGCACTCTAAGTCACCTGGTTCGAGTTCAAGTTGGAAAAACTTAAAGTTTGATCAAAATTCACAAATGAAATTTTTGGTAGTAAAATCTGGCATTGAGTTCTGTTACCACTCAAACTAGCAGGGGACCTAAAGGGAATCCCTAAAGGGAAAATGCTAGGCCAAGGGCAACAAATGGAGTCTTAGCCCACTGTCACCTCGGCTAAGGCTCCCTTCTATTTATGGACTCTCACCGATGGTAAGAAAACCAATATGTATGGAGTCACTAATGAATGATAAGTCAATGGATATGAGTGAACTAGATTCTTTCCTAGAAGGTTTTGAAGGATGGAGCCTGTTTGCTTTCTAAGAAAGGTACTATGTGCTTCTAGGGAAAGGAAGAGGATTTTCGGGGGTGAGTGTATGACAATAGGCTTTGAAAGGAGTTCCCCACACTCTAAATCCATGTTAGAATTGGTATCCCGGATGTTTCTTAAAGAATACTCCTTTGAAGCAATGTGGAAAAAGTCGAAGTCAGGATTAATTCGGCAAGGGTCCAAAAGTTGAAAAACTCGTTAAAGTCGGGTGTTTTTTGAAAAAGTCAGCAAAATTAAAAAAACACAAAATTATTCATTTATTTTTTTATTTTTTTTAACATCTAAAGTATCCACAACATCAAATAAATGCATTTCCACATAAACATGTAAAGAAAGCTAATATATAATATGTATATGAGGTCTAATACTACATCACATATGAAAATAGTGAATCAACTCCTGAATCTTGAGTCCTGTCTGAGTCTCAACTCTCAAGAGTCAAAATATCAACAAAGAATATAATAAATGTATATCATGAGTCATCTAAAAGTCATAAAGCAAACAGTCACTGAGATCCTCTTCCCCTTTTACGAGAATAGCAAATGGCTTTGCTTTTTCCTCTAGAGGAAGAAGGCCCTGCCCTTGGGGATACAAATGGACTCAATCGTCCTCTAGAAGCCGATGGAAGAGGTGGCCTATGTCCTATGTTGCTGCTGCCCATCCTAGATGGTGTCACCTCCTCCTCATCATCCTCAACCAGCTCTGCCTCGTGACCCTGATGTTGCTCCTCCTCCTCTACCTTTGGCTATCCCTCCCTTGCAACTGCTACATCCTCTAGATCCACACCTAACTAATCCGGGATCGAGTCCATGATCGACCTCTTAGTCGCGACCCTCCATCCAGCGATGCTATCAATATTGTCCAATGAGATGGCTTCCACATTAGTAGGTGTCTGAAGTTGTCTCACCCACAATCGAAGATTGTAGTAGACGTAGACCATGTCATTGAAGCTTTGGGACTCCAATCTTTATTAGGGTCATAGACTGTAAATTAGTACTTAGAAAATTTAAATATTAAAAATAATCAAATGAATTCAAAAAAATTAATTTGAAATTTTTTTACCTGTTGCGCTTTTTGCTGTGTATTTTGTCAAATACACTCCAATTGCGCTCACACCCAGAGGGACTGCATGTTTGGCTGAGCACTCGAATGGCAAGCTTTTGGAGATGGGGTACTCTGGCACCATAGCTTGTCCACCAAGCATCTACAAGTTAAAAGAAAAATGAGAAACATAAAAAAAAAAACATTGAAATTCTAAACTTGAAAGTTTGAAACAAACTGAAGCTTATGTGGCATTTTGGTCGTCCTATTCTTAATAGCCATGGTAAAACCAAATGTACCACCTCCCATCCTGTAAACCTCCATTTCTTTAGAAATATCTTCACATTCTTGCTCAGATGACACCATACTCTCGACACAAGTGAAGAGTCCATCCATCACCTCGGCATCAAATCTGAAACCACAGGCGTAAGAAAATGTGGGGTTGAAACTTGAGGTAGATACCTACAGCATGAATGGGGCGATGGAGGGTATTGTTCCATTGCTCATCAATCACTCTCCATATGACCTGTTGTTTCTCTAACCCCTCGTCTCCCTTATCTTCATAATAAGCACGAATGGCTTCTTTGGCCCTATCCATGGCCTCATACAAGTAGCCCATTGCGGGCTTGTCTCCATCAACCAACCGAAGAACCCTTACCAAAGGTTCTGAAATGGCACACACCTCCTCTACTCCTGCCCAAAAGCTCTGATCATATGAAACTAGTCTGCATATGCCCTCTCCCTCTGGTTTGCGGCTAATAGATAAAGCACGCCAATCCACTGAAAGAAACATGCTCTTCACATCCCACATAGAATTCAACAGAGACTGAAGAGATATGAAAGTAGTGGCAAATCGTGTAATGGCAGGATGCACCAACTCTTTGTTTTTGGTGTATTTTCTCATCAAGCTAAGCATAGATGCATGATTATATATAAATTTTGTTATGCTCCTGGATGATTCAACAATATCCCTCACAATAGGAATCTTACCTATATCCTCCAACATCAAGTCAATGCAATGAGCAGCACAAGGTGTCCAAAACAAGTTAGGATACCTCTCCATAAGCAACTTGCCAGTTGCAACATAATTTGCAACGTTGTCCATTATGACTTGGACAACATTACTTGGGCCTACTTCCTGAATGGAGAGGTCCAACAACTCACATAATGTACGTGCATCTTTAATGTGTGCAGATGCATCAACAGATTTCATAAACATTGTCCCCCTTAGGACAACTAACCAAGAAGTTAAGAAGGGTCCTACCCTTCTGGTCAGCCCAACCATCTGACATGACTGAGCATCCAATTTGTTCCCATGATGCCCTAAACTCCTCCAATCTAGAAGTGCAATCAATCTTTTCATCTTGAAGAAGAGGCCCTCTCAATTCTGCAAAGGTGGGGGCTTTGTACCCCGAGCCAATGACAGCAACAACATCAAACATAGGCTGGTAGAATGGGTTTGTCTTGGCAATGTTGAAAGGAACATCACTCCATAAAAGACACTTACTGACCAACCTATTAGCTTCTGCCTTTTCCTTTTTTTTAAGTGCTGATTTGATGCCAGTTTGTGCACCAGTTGTGGTTCTAGCAACAAAAAAAGATGAGATAGATAAGGGGTTGGGACATATGGGTGAGGAAGGTGATGCAGAAGAAGCACTGCCACTCTCAATTCCCCCCACTCTTGAGGCCCCTACAAGTTGGAATTTTAGTGTTGCCCTGGTGTCTTTTCCCTCCTCTTTATCCATCAATGATTGAATGGCCCGTCGGATGATTTTTGGAGTTATATTTGGGCAAAGGTCAACATTTTGCCCTGGAATTTGCCCCAATTGGAATTTTAATTTGCCGATACCTCCTGACATATGCTTGCTACACAACTTGCAAGTCAAATACATTCTATTGATCCCCCCAGATTCGTGTATAGTATCAGGTTCACCATATTCCCACATAGCGTCCAAAAGCCTTGGCATTTTGTTTTAAACTTTGAACTTGAATTTAAACCTGGGCACAAAAAAAAATTGAAACAAATTAAAAATTCCCATCACATAAAAAGCAAACACAAATGAAATAGTTGATTTTAGATTTTAAATGCCTCTTCTCAGTCACTTGAAAACACTCAGATTCAGTAAACAAGGGTTTGAATTTTTGTCATTTTATTCTTGAAAGTTGAAGTTTTGCTTCAATCTAGATTCTAAACAATGTTTCCCTTTCAAAATTCTAGGCAAAAATAAGACATAAACAAACTAATAGAATTTTAGAGAAGTATAGAAAGATTTAAGAAATCATTTGTGTAAAAAAAACTAAGAGAGAAATTAAAATACATACCTGGCAGCAGCAATTCGGCATTTTGAATCTCCCACGATGAGCAGTGGACAAATCTCCAAATCCCCACCGCAAAACTCACAAATATTCTCCTCTAGAGCAATGGCAAACCCTTATGAACCTCCACAACGCCGAATGGGAGAGAAAATAGCAGAAAATTATATCATTTTCGCCTTTTCAGCCTCTTTATCTGCGTCCTGGGAGGGAGGCCAACTTTTTGGGTAGACTCCCGATTAAATTGGGAGTATAACGATTAAATCACGATTTTTCCATTCTGAAAAAGTTGCCAAAAAATCGGGGGATTAAATCATTTAGTTGAAAAAATCGCATTTTTAAGATTAAATCGCGATTTTTTGCAAACTTTTTCCACACTGCTTTGAAGGAGCAGGACCACACGGGGCCAAGTGGACCCATTAGAGGGTATGAGGAAGGTATGAAACAATCAATGATATTCTTACCCTAGACAAGGGGGTGAGGATCAAAGAAAGTATTTCACTCAATGATGTTGCTTTGACCCTGGGAAGTGCCAGCCTTGGGGATGTCAGGGCAAGTTTTGGTCCTGGAGCTAGGGCTTGCCTTTCTCCTGACTAGACTGTCGAAATGTCTTCAAATTTGGAGGAGGGCTAGAGGAAAGGCCAGCGTAGGAGACCCTAGGAGATCGAACTTTTTCAGTGGCTAACTTGTCGAGAAATTGATGCCCTAGGCACCCCAATGTGGCTAGACTTGGGAGAAGGTGAAAGAATAAGAGTTTTGGTGACCACCCTTGGTAGATCAATGCCTTAATCCTTGGGAGAATGGAGTCTATGTTGATTATGTGTAAGATTTCTTGGTTCCCAGTCAAGGAGGCTTCAAAATTACTTCACAAACCCCTCTAGGTCAAGTGAAAGCAATCTTGCAGCTTTTATACTTCAAATGCACAAGAGGAATGGCTTATCAAGGTCAGTTTTACCCCTAGGAGATTTCGCTCATACTACATGGCCCATACTTGGAGAGAAACGTTATAATAGAGACAATCCCACAATATTAAGCAATAATTTGCATGCAGCAATTAACCCTAAAACAACGAAAATCTCAATCCAGCATATATGACAAAAGTAACAAGAATAACATCAAAATTTCGTACTTACATGCAGTAGAGTATATCCAACCATTCACAAATGACAATAGAGAAGCTCCAAGAGAAGATAGACCAATAACCATACATCAAAATTCATCCATAAATGCTCCAATTCATCCTCTATTAAAGGTGCAAAATTCTATAAAGAAGATGTTATTGCCTAAATCTACCTCAAGTTGAGAAAGGCAGGATCTAGGGTACCATCAAACCATGCTTAACCTGGTAGCTAGCCCTACCAGGTCGAGAGAGGGCTCTCTCCTTGTCGATCTCAGGAAAATATGGTCGATAAAACTTGGGATCACTGATATAAAGACTAATTTTAGGCTAGGTATATGCTCAGAGGAGTTTGATTGAATTTAATGTTGGTTTTGCTGGCTCAAATGTGAAAGGCAGATTTGGGTCCGGGGAATGGACACAGTCTTGCAGAGGTTTCTATGGGGCAAGGTAGGTAAATGGTTTAGTACTTTGAAATAAATGAGATGGAGAGTCTTAAGACTGGTGAGGAGTTGGAGAGAGCGTGAAAGTCTCAGGGATCCTCTTCAAACTGCTGAAAACATAGAAAACTAAACAAATCCTAAGTAGAGCACTGCAACATCAATGAATTCTACCTTATCCTTGATTCATTTAGTTAAGCTGGATTGAATTTAATGTTGGTTTTGCTGGCTCAAATGTGAAAGGCAGATTTGGGTCCGGGGAATGGACACAGTCTTGCAGAAGTTTCTATGGGGCAAGGTAGGTAAATGGTTTAGTACTTTGAAATAAATGAGATGGAGAGTCTTAAGACTGGTGAGGAGTTGGAGAGGGCGTGAAAGTCTCAGGGATCCTCTTCAAACTGCTGAAAACATAGAAAACTAAACAAATCCTAAGTAGAGCACTGCAACATCAATGAATTCTACCTTATCCTTGATTCATTTAGTTAAGCTGAAAAAAGAGAGATGTGGCATACATAAACACATGTAAACTTGAATTACAGAAGTACAAAAAATACCAAATCAAGTTGCCACAAGAATCCCACAAAATGCTGCAAACCCTGGTCTATTTCTTTGCCAAACTGCAGAGATGAATGTACAATAATGCTTAAAGCATTCACAAGAGTCCAACCTTTACAAATGACTGAAAAACTACTAGATATAGGCAACAAACAACTCATACTAGGCTTTAGGAGTCGAATTCATGAGTTTAGGAGCTATTTCAACAAGATCTAAACTAAGAACTGAAAAGTAAGCAGTGGAACAACTTGCCTCTAAAACCTAGGAATCTGATTCATTCAGTTCAAAACTACCTTTTCATGATGTATTTACCTCCATGAGTGAATTTTCAACATTTTTACATCAAATTACATCATGAGTTTGACTATGACAGAGAGAAAAGTCAAATTGAGAAAAAACTTGGCAAAAATGACAATTTTCCATCTTGTGCGCCGCGCCACTGTCCCTGTGCGTAGCGCCTTTTTACCTCTGATTTTGAGGGCCTTCCCATCCACCAAATTTGCTCCAAGTGGGCTTGTTGGAAAGGTCTGCCTGTCTACTTTCCAGAACAGGTGGAATTTTCGAATTTGGTGTCCATTTCCCATCCAAAAGTGAGTTCTCCCAACACTTCTTCCTGTGTGGCCAAAAAGGGGCAGAAAGGCCATTTTCGAGGTGTTTTTAACCCTTTTGGAAGCTCAAAACTTAACAAAACTTTCTAGCCATTTCTGGGCACTCATAATTTTGCATGAGAAATCCAAAAATGTAGAGTTTTCCTCCAGAGGAGGTCCCTAGCAAAAGCGAGCACCGAGTGGCGCTACGCACCAGGCAGAAAAATTTGTGTTTTACTTCAAAAATTCAAAATTGACAAAAATTGTGCCAAATTTTTTGAAATTTGGGCTGAGTGACCTGCATCAAGTACTATGTTGGGCTAAGGAAGCCTCAGCAAAAATCTTGAGCTTGTCTTGCTCTTTCTTCCTCCTCAAAGTTTTCCTCAACTTGGCCTTTAAGGTCCTTATCCTCGCTTTGCAAATCTTGTTTCTTGCCAAATAATGAAAGGCCATGTGCCTCAACATCTTTTTCTCCTTGTTGGCTCTCTCCAACAGCTTCTCCAAATGCATATTTGCCCTCTCTAGCCAAGATTCCCAGTCAGCATCAACCTCTTGCTCAAGCAGTGTCAACTTGACTTTCCTTCTCTTTGTTGCTTGCCTATTTTCTCTTATGTTTTGCAGCTCCATGGATGAGTGGGACTGATGAGGGGAGGATTTGATGCTAGCTGTAGGGTTTTTAGAGAGTGATAGGGTTTAGAGATGCAAATTAGGGTTTGGGAATAGTGGAAATTTGTTAGGTATTAGGGTTTTAGAGATAGGGGGTAGGATGAGTGGAAATGAGAGAGGGAAAGGGAAATGAGACTTGGGAAATGTAGTGGAGGGGAATGTAAAAATGATGCAGGGGAATAACAGCAAGAATGACAACTTTGCAAACCCTAGACAGTTTTTGTAGTGAAACTGTGCAACAAACTAGGGTTTGAATTTTCACCTATTGAAACACCATGAAAGATGACCAAATCTCTTTTAATGGCACTTAGGAATCTTTACTTGGAGGAATGAAGATGGAAAGATTTTGAAGCTAGATGAGGTCGATTGAGTGAAGTTTAGACTTGGAGGACTGGTGCGCCGCGCCAACACCCAAGTTTGCCGCGCCAAAGAACAAGTGCGTAGTGCCTTTTTTCATACCAGTTTTGGAGGCATTTCCGGTGTCCAAATTGGGCGCGGGATAGCTCGTTGGAAAGCGTATTGAGTCTACTTTCCAACACAACTTGATTTTTTCAATTTGGAGTTCATTTGCCCTGTCAAAAGTCAAATCTCCCAAGACTGGTCAAAATGTACAAAATGAGGCCACCTAAAGGCAAAGCGTTGTTGCAGTCAACTTTTGAAGGTCTTCCTCAACCCCAAATTGAGCTCATGATAGCTCATTGGAAAGCTCTGTTTCTAGTTATCATTTGACTCATCACGCAAGTCATTTGGCCAACCAAGCTAGGAGAAATCTTGATTTTCGCAAGGTCACTTCAGAGATGCATCAATTCTCCTGAGGCAACTGTATTTTTGACATTTCTCTAAAACCATGACATCTGTGTAAAAAGTGAAAGAGGTTTTCTTCTTTGGCCTATTGTGGACAAAAACCTCTCTCAGTTTTCCCAAATTCATCTTTTCTTGCTCAGAAACATCATTGGAGTAAAACCTATCCCGATGTGTGGAACAGGGGATTTCTCGAAATGAAGTGAAATGAAGAGGATAAGGGGCTTCTAAATTCTTGAGAAAATTTTGGGAAGTAGGGAGGGATGTTAGAAAGTAGGGGAAAGTGGAATTTCAAATATTGAGTGAGGGGAGGGGTCCAAAAGGGCAAAACACAGGCCTAACCTAGAAAATTGTCAAATTGTAGCAAGAAATTAGGGTTTGTGCGAAAATGAGGAATTTGAGGGATATTAATGATGGGAGGTGTTTAATAAGGTACATTAAGGATAGGGGAAGGTGTATGAACATCAGGATACAAGTTTTGTTGATGATTTGACCATCCAAGAGAAATTGCCTTCAAACCTCTAAGAGAGGGAAATGAACCTTATCTAGGCACAACTGAAGCATGAACAAGGTGTAAAATGACCCATTGGAACCTGACATGACGATGACAACCCTCTGAATGATGGTACACTCAGCTGAATGGTGACATGGACTGACATTTGGACAACTTTGAAAGGAGTGAAAACAAACTCTAGACCTAATACCTAGAGACCAAATTTTGCTCGAAGACTCACTGAAATGACAAAATTTGACCTTGACACCTTAAAATCACTTTGTAAGAGCATGTTTGATCACTGGAGGAAGGTTTCAAAGACTGACACTAACAGAAGAGAGAGATCCAATCCAAAGTGATGATGAGAAGTGAACTCATCTCACTCCTATTTATACACAACTTAGGAGTTCGAATTAGCCTCCTTGGCCTACATAAGCCCCAAAAATAAAATAATATGCTAATAATACAACTTTTGGTGACAAGCCCACCAAACTAGCTCATAAATGAAAAAGTAAGCCTCTCAAGAGGTCAAATAATAATCTATGTTGATTTCTGGTAGCATCGGATGAGCTCTACCCTCAAGATTTTGCAGAGAGGCTAGGACACATGCATTCCACAATACCCAGAAATCGTTTTGGAAATTCCACCCGAAAGAGCATTAATTAAAATTATTAATTAATTTTAATCGATACCTAAGTCAAAACTTAGGAAATTGAAATAATTAAAATGTATTAGTTAAACTAGGTGTGAATCTTCTAGAAGAAGACTAGGATCAAGCCAAGACGATCTGAACCATTGATTAGAATCTAATATGGGTCGTTGATTGATACCGAGAAGATTATAAGAAGAGGCTTCATGAGCATTTGGAAGAACACATAGAGTGAGATCAAGAAATCGATTTCTCAAGAGAGCAGCCCAACAGTTGCAGGAGAAGTCATCAAGGAGATTTCTTGCAGTGAGGGGGCAAGGATTGTTTTCCGGTTGAAGAGTTTCCTGATCCAGAGATACATTTCAAAGGAGGCAGAGAGAGATCCAAAAGAGGCAGCGTAGAGCCACGTTGGGCAACATAGAGCCTTGAGGAGATTCACAAATTTGCTGACGAGCCAATCAGATCCAGTGCCACGAACCGGGGTGTGAGACCGGACGGCCAGAGGATAGAGAATCCAACCAGCAAAATGGAGTGACAATCCCTATAAATTGTGACGCAGAGCAGCCCAGTGACTCTGCAGAGCCAGCTTGGGGCTATCCATTCAATGGTTGGATCAGTATAGGATCTCCAATGATAGTGTGAGGTATTTCTCACTAATTCTCTGCCAGTAAGATTCTCTTTATTGGATAGCCAGTAAGGCATCCAAAGATTGTATTTAGAAACTACTGCATAATAATTAAAACCCTCAGCTGCTACATCGGTTTTCCACATTGGGTTTTTCCAGGGACATTGTCCAAAAACAACGATGCCAATTGTGTGTGTGCTATTTCCTTCTTGCTCAGTACTTGTTTCCGCAACATTTTATGTTGTGAAGGTTGCAGTAGATTTTATTTCGATTTATATTATGTAACACTATAAATAACTTGATTCAAAAAGTAACAAGTAGGATAAATCTAATCAGTTGTTGTAGTAGGGAATCAGGTTTCCGATTTCTCACATGGTATCAGAGCACAGGTGAAGCAGGAGAGCAAAGCTAGAAGAGCCTAGCGCTAAGCTGAAGAGGGAGATTGAACAGCAGCATACGCAGCAAATCAAATCCCCAGAAGGATTGCGTAGTCCAGTGCCAAGAGGGCAAGATTCTCAAGGAAAAATCTCTCTCTGAGTGAGTCGACAAAGAGAAATATTTTCCAGATCGAGATTTGTCAGCGGCAGAGGGAGAAGCACACCAACAGCTTCTACAAAGAGCAGTGTTCAAGTGAGACGCAGTTTTTCTGCAGCAGTTGCTGGGGCAGAAAAGCGTCAAAAAAAGAAGGCACACCGAGGGAATTTTTTCCTCAAGAGGACTTCCAACCAAGAAGTATGAATTTTCCAAGCAGAGCAGCAATAGTTATGTGTAGGATTTCTCACTCCAGAAGGGAGTGTGAATAGCTGGGCAGCAGCTGCACAGAGGACAAGAGGGAGTAGTTCGACTTTTTCAAGAGAAATGGCAGCAGCAGAATTGAGAGATCAAGATCGGTTGGACGGAACCTCCAACTATGTGATATCTCCTGCCTTCCAGATGAGCATGATCTCAAGATGTATGTCAATAGTGTGGTAGTTGTGCCTGCCGATGCAGATCCACTCAAGAAGTACAAGGCTGATATGGCAAAGACTAAGAGGATCATTCTCGATGGAGTTCGAGATCATGTAGTATCCCATATAGTCGGCAAGGACACTGCCCAACAGATGTGGGAAGCCTTAGCCACACTATACGAAGGCTCTTCCGAGCAACGGAAGATGTACTTGGAGGAGAAGTTGAGATGCACGAGGATGCAGAAAGGGGAGGGAATAGACCCCTTCCTTAAGAGGCTTTAGTATGTCCGAGATCAACTGGCTTCAATAGGGTCAAGGCCCCAACCTGCAGACTTTGTTCGATTAGCGTTGAATAGCATTTCCGAAGATTGGCAAGTGTTTGTCCAGAGCATCCTAGGCAGAGAACACTTGCCAGATTGGGAACGTGTATGGGTTGATCTGCAGAAGGAGGAGATGAGGCGTGACCAGGTGAAGGCCACAATCAGTGGTAGTAGCAATAGTGGGACGAAGACCGTGAAGGAAAAGGAGGACGTGGCCCTTACATCAAAGGCGCAGCAGTTGCACCGCAGGAGGAAGAAGGACATTTCAATGATCAAGTGCTTCAGGTGTGGCAAGATGGGCCACTACAGCACTCAGTGTCCTCTCAAAACGAGGGACAAGGAGGAGAAGCAGAAATAACAAGTTGCATCCGCTGATATTGATAAGCTTTCCTCTAGGCTAGAGGAAGAGTTTGCCATGATTACTGAGATGCCTCCATGGATGTGGTGGGGTGATCTAGAGTTGTAGCCTCAGAGAGCTACAGGATGGGCTAAATTCTTGAGGAGTCCACCTCTTGGATCATGACATTGCTACGAGAGCCCAGGCCCCATAGTCAACAGTAGCAAGATGGACCAATGTCAGGTGGTGCAGTCAGGTGCTAGAGTGACAGATGCAGTGGCTAATAACAGTTAGACACTGAGCAGTGCAGAGCTAGTGTTGGCAACAGTGCAGTTGGCAAAGAGAAGAGTCAGCAGCAGCGTAGAAGCTTCAGTGATAGCACAGAGTCTAGCAGCAGTCAAAACTCGGACGACAAATGCATCATACTAAACATAGTTAGTTCAGTATTTTGGATGTTTTTCCGTTGCATATGTTGCAGTGGCAGCAACAATAGAGTTGCAGTGCAGATGCAATAGTTGACAACAATTTAGCGAAGTCAGCAGCAACACAAATGCAGTGCAAATCAGAGTTGCGTAGTAGTTGGTGGGCAGTAGAGCCAGAGATCAACAATGTGGCAGGAGGTCTTGCAGAGTCAGAGTGATATTTCAGTTGGTTGCAACACTTAAGCACATTCCTCACTAAGAGGGAGTGTTGATTTTTAGTAGCATCGGATGTGCTCTAGCCTCAAGATTTTGCAGAGAGGCTAGGACACATGCATTCCACAATACCCAGAAATCGTTTTGGAAATTCCACCCGAAAGAGATTTAATTAAAATTATTAATTATTTTTAATGGATGCCTAAGTCTAAACTTAGGAAATTAAAATAATTAATGTCGGAATTCCTAAGTCTATCTGTTAGAAACACTTCATGTACTTTTCTGATTTATTTCTGCCTACTTGTTCTGATTAATTAACAAATTATTTACCATGTAAATATTGAAAATAAATACAAGTACATGCTCAACACATTACAGATCATCCACTGAAGGAAACAAAACAAGCACACAACTGACATCGTTGTTTTTGGACCAATGTCCCGGAAAAACCCAATGCGAGAAAACTTGTGCAACTATCTGAGGGTTTTATTATTATGCAGTTTGTGAATACAATCTGGGTGCCAAAACCGGCTCACCCAACAGAGAGTAATCTCGGCAGTAGTACCTCTCAGTCGGAGACAGATGTTCCGGTTGAAACCCGAATAAACACTCTGACAGCTCCCAACTCTAATCTGTCCCACGAAAACCCTAGCGTCTGCCTCTAGGGACTGCGTCAGCCCTTCCTAGACCAGCGTCTGCCTCTAGGGACTGCGTCAGCCCTTCCTGGACCAGCATCTGCCCAATAACCCCTGCATCAACCTCTGGAGGCACTGCGTCAACCTCTAGAGCCTTTGTGTCACCAACGCTAGCTCTATGAGGCACTACGCAGCTCCTGGTTGCCTCTGCGTGGGCCCTAGCTGGCTCTACATGGCCTCTCGCTGGCTCTACGTCCCTCTCTCCCGGCCTCTGCACTGATTTTCCCGGTACCCTCTCTACTTCTATATTCACTGCCCCTCAGTTGCAACTAATCACTCTTTCGACTTCCTCAGCAAACCCTGCCCCAGAAAATCGAAATCTTGATCAACTCAGTGTGTTCTCCAAGTGACCCTCGAGCCTCCTCCTATACTTTTCTCGTTGACAAATCAATAGCCGAGATTAAGTCCCTAATCAATGGTTAAGATTAACTCTGGCTTGATCCACGACTTTTGGACCCTTCTAACACAGTTTTATATTAATTCAAATTAATATTTTATTTTCCCTAAGTTTAGACTTAGAGACTCCATTAAAAATATTAATTATTTTAATATCTCTCAAACTGTTTAGAATCTACCCAAACCATTTCTGGGTATTGGAGATCTCATGTGCTTTAGCCTCTCCACCAATTTTCGTGGCTAGAGCACATCCGATGCTACCCCAAATCAACAATTAAAGTGTATTAATTAAACTAGGTGTGAATCTTCTAGAAGAAGACGAGGATCAACCCAAGATGATCTGAGCCATTGATTAGAATCTAATCTGGGTCGTTGATTGATCAACGAGAAGATTATAAGAAGAGGCTTGATGGGCATTTGGAAAAACACATCGAGTGAGATCAAGAGATCGATTTCTCAAGAGAGCAGCACAACAGTTGCAGGAGAAGTCATCGAGGAGATTTCTTGCAGTGAGGGGCAGGGATAGTTTTCCGGTTGGAGAGTTCCCTGATCCGGGGATACATTTCAAAGGAGGCAGAGAGAGATCCAGAAGAGGCAGCATAAAGCCAGGCTGGGCAACGTAAAGACACGCTAAGGCAACGAAGAGGCCTTGAGAAGATTCACAAATTTCTTGAGGAGCAGATCAGATCCAGTGCCAAGAACCGGGGTGTGAGACCTGAGGGCCAGAGGGTAGAGCATCCAGCTAGCAGATCAATCAACTAAAGGGAGTAATGCAGTCCCTATCAGTTGTGACGCATAGCAGCGCAATGACTCTGCAAAGACAGCTTGGGGCTAGCCATTCAGTGGCCGAATCAAGTATCAGATCTCTAGTGATAGTATCAGGTATTTCTCACTAATTCTTTGCCAATAAGATTCTCTGTATCGGATAGCCAGTAAGGCATCCAAAGATTGTATTCAGAAACCACTGCATAATAATTATAACCCTTAGTTGCTGCACTGGTTTTCCCATATTGGGTTTTTCTAGGGACATTGTCCAAGAACAACAATGTCAATTGTGTGTATGCTATTTCCTTCTTGCTCAGTACTTGTTTCCGCAATATTTTATGTTGTGAAGGCTGTAGTGGATTTTATTTCGATGTTTACTATGTAACATTGTAAATAACTTGATTCATAAATTAACAAGTAGGAGAAATCTAAACAGTTGCTGCAGTAGGGAATCGGGTCTCCGATTTCTCACAATCTATGCATGTCATAGGGCCCTCTAAGAGTGTGATACCCATTTTTAGAATTTAACCAAAGATGTAAAATTTGTACCCTAAATTAGAAATTAAATCATTCCAGAAAATATACCTAGATTTTTAAATCTCTCATACATGCAATTAAAATTAGAATTTCATAATTGGGATGTGGAAGAGTACCTGGTTATTCGTTTAAAGGTATTTATGGTCTAATGTTGCTCTTTCCTGCCACAAAACCGACCCTTTTCCTCCCAGCCTATCTGGGATCAACCTATACGGTTCCCAGATCCAGAAGACTTCAAAATTGAGGTCTTCTGGCCCCCATGCCCAAAACTCCAAGAACAGAGGCTCGTTGTTCCAAATTTCTTGAACATCAACCTAATTTCCCAGATTTCACCGCTTTCTTTTCCCCCCCTTCTTCATCTCCTTCCATCTCCTTACATTCCCCCCTAGGCTCTCCTTCACCGCCTTTTCATCCAATCCTTTCCCCAAATCGTAGTGGATTATCTGTCGGTTAACTGCCCTGTGGTTGTCCTTCCTCTCGGTGACAGGCTTTACCCTCTCCTCTGTTTTGAAGCATGTCATATGATATTAACCGCCTTCTCTTTAAATGCTAATGATGCAACAAGCCTTCTTTACTTTATTTATTTTATGTATGATATAATGCAGTCTCTTTTTTTGTTTCATAATGATAATTTTATTTAAGTTGTATCATATGTATATGTATATAAAACACATTTTCTTTTATTGAATATAATATTTTTTTGTCTTATTTTGAGTCCTTTTGATATATATATGTATATATTTATATATTATAGTTTCTTTTAAATTATATATAATTATTTTATTTTGTATAATCATATTTCCATTTTAACTTGTATAGCATATTGTATTCATCTTTTTATTTGTATCATAAATTATAGTTACCTATTAAGATGATGGTACACACATAAATACCTTAATATATTCAATATATTCTTGTGAGTTGGGTATTTATTTTAGTATTTTCAGTAATTAATTATTTTATCTTATGTTTGCGAATTCAGTATGGATACTAGTGCAGTGCATGCGATACATGCATATGTAGCTATCATATGCATGTCTCGTATGCATGCTAATATTTCTATGTTCCCTATAACTCGAGGTGGGTCTTTACAAAGAGGCCTAATGAGGTCCATGGGTGCCACAATGAAGAATAGGACCCTCAAAAGCAGTGGACAAGGGGTTGACCCCTAGTAATAACCTGTGGTACTCCAAATGACACGTGGGGGCACACAAATGTCCTCATGGATCTCCAAACAAATCGAAGATGTTGTAGATCGTCTGCAAGGGCTAGGATGATGGTGTAGGTGATGTCACATCATCGTGCAAGTCCTGGATCATCTGCCAAGTGCATGGTGTAGATTTGGGGCCAACTGGGCATGATGGATCAGGTGCATCCTCCTCATCCAATAAGTGAACAACAAGAAATCTCTAAATGGTTCTGGGGATCCATCAATCTGCTACTGTGGAGGCCGATGGCTCTCAACGCTCAACCTACATGTGCCAATGTAACCCTCTCAAGGATTAGGACCCCATATAGGGAGACCAAACCCAAATGGAAACCATCTGCAATCCTGATTCCTACATAAGGTCCAATGCGTCCCCTAGCCTCCAAGTACAACAAGTCATTAGAGAAATCGAGTAAATGAGCTTACCTAACCATGGACCACAGGTGGGGACTTCTCCTAAACTTCAAATGGGATTAACCAATTACTCTATTAGGTGGTTTAAACTTCTAAAGGGGATAATATTCAAGGTACATCCTTCAAAAGGTGGTGGCATGTGATAGATATGGTGAATGAAGTAGGGAATGAGAAGGGGTAGCCCTAGGTCACATGCTGCAGTGCAAGGGTAGCTAATAAGAGAGAACCCTGTGAAAATTCCTAAATCGGAATCCCTACTATAGCAACTAATGATATTTCTCATATTTGTTAAATTCCTTTAAACAAATTACTTACAGTTTCCTACGACAAATATCGAAATACATACATTGTAGTCTTCACTTAATTAAATATAATGCGGAAACAAGAAACTAAGCAAGAAAGAAAATACAACACAAGTGACACAGTTGTTTTTGGAAAAATGTCCCGAGAAAAACCCAATGCGGGAAAACCGGTGCAGCAACTCTGAGGGTTTTATTATTATGTAGTAGTAAATCTGAATACAACTTATGGATGCCTTCCCAGCAATCCAGTTACAAGGAATATCACTGACAGAGAGATTTGTGAGATTACCTCACACTATCACTAGAAGCTCTAGCCAATCCAGCCCCTGAATGACCGCCTCTGCGTAGTGTCTGCGTCAGCCCAGCGTCAAACCTTCAAGGGATAGTATCACAACTCCTACTGATCGATTTGTTGCTCAAGAACTTCGATTTCTACCTCCCGGTCTCACACCCTGGCTTCCAGCTCTAAAATTGATCTTCCCAGCAAATTTTTGGACTTCCTTACAACTTCTGCGCTACCTCTGCGTCAGCCTATGCTGCCTCTGTGTAGCTCTGCGTCAGCCCTTCTAGCTCTGCACTGCCACCACTGGATCTCCCTCTACCTTCTCTGCTGAGTATTCTCCGACCAGGAAAGATTTCCCTTCAGCTACTATCCTTACCCTCACTGCAAAAGATCGCTATCAAAAATCTCTTTGGAAGCTGCTCTGCTTTAGAAAATCGAATTTTTGATCTCTCCTCTATGTATTTTCCAAATGACCCTCAAGCCTCCTTCAATAATCTCCTCGTTGACATTCAACGGCCCAAATTATAAGCTAATCAATGGCTAAGATCATTTCTGTTTGATCCTCGTCTTCTTCTCAAAGTTACACCCATAGTTAGATTAATACCCATTAATGATTTTAATTTCCTAAGTTTAGACAAAGGGTCCCATTAAAAATAATTAATTATTTTAATAAAACCTTCTCCAGGTAGAATTTCCCAAAACGCTTTTTGGGTTCTTTGGAATACATGTGCCCAAGCCTCCCAGCGAAATTTGAGACTTAGAGCACATTCGATGCAAATCCCACACTTGGGTTTATAAAGTATAGGAGGGAGCAATCGTAGTACATGAGGTGCCCCGGACTTGATTTTTCCACCCTTCTTTTATGCCTTTTGCCTTTTTATGATTTTATTTGATTGAATGCTCGGCACTCAAGTGGTTAGAGCATGATGTATAAGATATAGCAATGAAATCCCCCTTTTAAGGTGGGGTGGTTCATCGCCCACCAAGGGTTGGGACAATCATGGATTCCTATGTGATGAAGAAGGCTCATAGAACCAGTAGGAACTAGGGTGATGGCCATGATGATGGGCTAGAGCTCAGTTATTGGCTTTTCCCACGCACTGAATGTTTTTGTTCCGACCATCTTTTACATATTGTGGTACATTTTCCTGTTGAATGTGGCCATATATGCTTTTAACTTTCTTTTCAGTTGCATCAACCTCCAGGCTTCATTCCAGGCCATGACCCAAGGTGTGGGCAAGGGAAGGGGCAAGCTAACCTTATGTGGACGCGATGGGGGAATATGGACCCAAGCAGGAAAAATGATGGATGGGGTAATAATGGATGGAAAGAGGGTAATATAAGTGGATAAGGGAGCGGGACCACACAACCAAAATCAAGGTTTCCCGTGAAATACCATCCCTGGAACCAAATGGTCAATAAAAGAGATCCCACGGGACTAGAATGCAAGGTTAATTCCTAAAAGGGGTGTAGGGGACAAAAGCACAGACCTAGCCCATTCTTTCCGCCAAATCCCCCCATTAATCCATGCCCAGAAGTGTCCATGATAAGCAAACTACAATACTCAATTTCCAAATGACAAGGCATACCTTTAGATTCGGGAGGCTCACCTTCAAATATACGATCATGGCAGAGGGGCGAGGCACCACATAGTTGGCTCAGGTGGCGGAGAAGATGGTACAATGAGCTAGTCGGTCGCTGCAAGGGGTTGTTGGCTACCCGCTGAGGACCATCTTGGAGAAAAAAAAAATCCTAGGGATATTACCCACAAAATGGTGGGTAACAAGTTCAAAATACTACAAAACTTGAAAACCAGAAAAATATGTAATAAAATTCAATCATGTGAAAATTCCTTGAAATACAACGACTGGAATTAATTCTCCTAATTGATTATTCAACTTATCAACTTTATGATAATATTGAATTAATCACACTCCAATTTCTTCACAAATCAAAATAAACGCTACGGAAATAAAAATGTCGGAAACTGAGGAATGCTAACACACACACACAAAAATTATGACATCGTTGTTTTTGCACAAAAGTTCCCGGAAAAACGCAATGTGGGAAAATCAGTGCAACAATGAGGGTTTTTATTATTATGCAGCAATGGAATTCTAAGTACAATCTTTGGATGCCCAACTAGCTATCCAATCAACAAAATAATCTGGCCAAAATATATGTTGGGGAATACCTCAACACCACGCCCGATCTTGTTCCAACAACTAGCAGAACTGGTTGCTCGTACAGTGTTTGCTTGAGCCTCTGCACAATGCTTGTGCGGGCTCTATCTCACTATGCCCCAAAACTAATGGAAAGAGGAAGTCCTAGCTGACTCTGCCACTGGAAGTGACTCGCTTGGCCTTCTGGAGATTTTCCAAACCAACTGCAACTAAATCACCCTTCTCCACAACAAAATCGGTCTCCCTCTTAAGTTATCTGCGCAGCTTCTCTAGAAAATGCGACCCTTCTACTACTGACTATCCGCAACTAGAAAACTTCCTTCGGACTCACAGTCTCTGCCACCTGCTACTCGATCACTGGCTCGATCTCCTACTGGATCGAACTACGTAGATCACTGAGTATCTGCACTGGTATGTTCTCCATCTACCCATCGACCTCTTCTTATAATCTCCAGTTAGGACTCCAACAACCATGATTAAAACTTAATCGATGGTTGAGATCATCTCCAAGTCGATCTGTGTGATTTTCTAGAGAATTCTCACCTTTCTCAATTAATTACTATTAATTAACCATTTTTCCTAAGTTAGACTTAAGAAATTTTTAATTATGGTCAATTAATTTAATTCAGCCACCTCTAGGTGGAATTCCCATAAACGATTTATGGGTTTTGGAGAACTCACGGATTTTAGTCTCTCCACAAGGTTTCAAGACTAGAACACCATCTGATACTACAAAAACTAACAAATACACATTAAATACATATAATGAAAATAAAAATAACATGCCAACATGATTAAACACGTATTTCAAAAATACATTATCTTCTTGAAAATCTAAAAACATATTCATAAAACATAGCATTAAAAATATGAGCATAACATTAGATGGTATTACAAATTATACATAATGACATTAAAGAAATAACCAATTTCTAATTAGCAATAATGCCATTCAATCTTTCTTTAACTCTTATATGGTTTGAGTAATGTTTAGCATTATAATTGGTGAGCATATTCAAAATAATTATTCTCAAATTTTATAATAAGTTGTATATATCAATTCCTATATTTATAAGAGGTGTATATATCAGTTTCTATATTTATAAGAAGTGGATAT
This sequence comes from Pinus tabuliformis, assembly GCA_031772625.1. Classification (NCBI taxonomy): domain Eukaryota; kingdom Viridiplantae; phylum Streptophyta; class Pinopsida; order Pinales; family Pinaceae; genus Pinus; species Pinus tabuliformis. The sequence goes on from CM062819.1 coordinate 1,958,110,136, forward strand.
ATTAGTTTCTATATTTTTTAAGCTCGTTAGATTTATTTTAATTTGAGATTTTATTAAACCGCAACATAAAAGTCGGATATTTAAAATTAAAATAAATTAAAAATGTCTATATATTATATTTTTTAAACCTATTTCATTACACTATCCACATCACAATAACTTTTACAACAAGTTCAACGCATGGTGAAATATAACGTTTGAAATATTTTTTAAAATTTCATATTTAGTCCTTGTTGCCACACAATCTGGTAGGGGTCCTAAGAGGAGAACCTATGGGACAACTACTAGACCAAATGACAACAATGCGACAAAGACCCACTGTCACCTTAGTCAATGTCCCCTGCTCTTTATGGACTTTCACTGATGGGAGGGGTCCCGGTATAAAGGAAATCACTTATAATGAAGGGATCAATGATATGGTATGAAGTGATTTGCATGCCCCATTCAAGGAGAGACTTAATGAGGGCTCAATTCTTCAAGAAAAGCCAATGGCTCTCCAAGAAATAACCAGGACGAAGGTCAAGACTTAGGGTAAAGATATTCAATGATGATGAGTATGCCAAGGGTCAAGACTTCCAACATGATGTAGGACCTCTTTAGAAGTGTTACAAGATGATTTGTCACTTGGAAGAAGAATCTCACTTCACTAGAGAGACCTAGAAAGAATCCTATGTGAGACCTAAGGTTTATGAATAACTGTGGGAGAAGCTCCTCCAATATGTTCATTGGGTCGAGATAGGTAGCAAAGAGGGTCTAGAATGATCAATTTCTTTGAATGTTATGTGCAAAGACTCTCAATTAGGCCACCCAACCTAAGACGTTCAGGATAGGCTTTCAAAATCACAGCTAGGGCACAAGTTTTCTCAAAAACTAACTGTGGGAATTCGACCAAACTTGGAGATTCACTAGAGGAGACATCAGCGTATATTCTTGTCCAAATGGTTTTGAAAGATCTCACCTCTAATGAATTTCACAAGGAACCCTAGTTGGCCATCTAGGAAAGGGGCCAAAAAAATTTGGAGAGGAAAAGAAAGGGAAGAATAGGGTGATCATCAATTTTACTTGGATCAATGCCTAATCCTTGGGCTATGGAGTCTATGATGGTTAAAGATTCACCAAAATCGTCTTCAAGGAGGCCAAAAAGTGATGCCCTAGCAACCACTTTTCAACAATTACCTACTCAATATCTATGGTTTTTCATGGAACAAGAACCAAATCCCATCCACTAGGAACATTCATCTAATGTCATGCAATGAGTAACATGTGCAATTTGCAATCAAACAATCCTTCACAATGATAATTCAATAAATTAGGGCATACAAGATCTAGTTAATTGCAATAATTCCACACATTAGACATTATTCCAATGAAAATCTTCAACAAAATATCACTTACAAGATGACAAGAGATATATCCAACCATAGACAAACAAGTAGCTCCAAGAAAGATCGAAATTTCAGCCTCCAAAGATATCGAAATGCATCAATAGAATCTCCAAGTAGCATCCAAGAAAAAGTGTGAAATTCTTCTAAGAGAGAAGTTCCAAGTGTTGATGATGATGCTCTCACAACTGAGAGTCTCATCTATTTATATGATCCTCCAATAGTTCGAATTAGCCTAATAGCCCCTACAATTATTATATAATGTGAAAATAACAAGTCCTTGGTGACAAATCCACCAAGTAACTCATAAAGTGATGAACAAGTCATCCATAATTAAGCCAAAATGATGAAATCATGACGTAGAAGGGTTGTTGGAAGGCCGAAATGAATCCCCAAGGTACCATAATGAAGGAGAGGGCTCCATGAATGATGGTCAAGGGGTTGAACCCTTAATCCTTGTTCAAATGATCATGCGGTGCTCCCAAGTGGCTTTGGGGCACAAGTAATGGTCTCATGAGCCTCCTGATGAAAGATAAGCCTGTAAACTACTCCAAATGAGGACACGGAAGATGGTGCTTGCCCTCCCATGTCTCAAGGATGAGACAAACCTCCTTTGGGTCTCGGATCAGCTGACAAACCTTGCATATACTGGTAAGTCGGCCGGGGGCACTGCTAGCCCAAGTGCATCATCTCGCATATAATGTGGGGCAATGAACAAGTTGCTTAAGGTGCTGAAGCTACTGAGGGCACACATAAGATGACACAACGCTATATCACATGACAGAGTCTGATGGCTCTCAAAGCATCCCCTACAAATATCAAGATGATCCTTTGGTGGGTTTGGGCCTAAATTAAGTTGCCCAACCCATGATGAAACCACCTGCCAATCCTGTATAAGATCCAATACGTCTCCTCACCTTCAGGTACAATAATTCAACAGTGCATCTAAGTGAATCAAGCTTGTTAGTCCGGGGCACAAATGAGACTTAACAATGGGTTTCCCTTCCAAATTTGTGGCTTTGAGCCTTTGAGCATGTAATGGTGTTACCTGAACCTCCCTAGGTAGCATGGGCTAATAAATAAGCCTATTAGGTGTTCCCCGACCCTAAAGGGAAAGACATGTCCGAGGTACATCCTTCAAGTGGTAGGTATCATAGGGATAATGATGAGGTGGATTGGAACACAGGGGTCTCAAGGCCAAATACCATGGGCTCAAGGGTTGTAATAATGAGGGATGTCCACATATTTGGGAGTATGAATGTAGGAGGGAGCAATCCTGGTACATGAGTTACCCTGACCTTTATTTTTCCACCCTTCTTCATTTGTCTTTTGCCTTTTATTGATTTTTCTTTTATTTTACCGCACGAGCTCCGAGGGATTAGAGCATGTTTTGAATGATATAGCAGTGATTAGTCCCTTAAGGTGAGGCATTTCATCGCCCACCAGGGGTTGGGACATGCATGGATTCCTTAATGATGCAAGGGGCACTCAACGGGTCCCTAGGAACCTAGGTGATAGCCATAATGATAAGATGTAGCACTCATGTTTGACTTTTGCCCACACGCTAAATTTTATTTTCCCGACCATCTTTTGCATTTCGTGGTATTATTTCCTTTTCTATGTGGCCATGATATGCTTTTATCCTTTTTTTTTAGCTCCATCAACCTCTGGGGGCATCATTCCAGACCCAACCCAAACATGTGGACAAGGGGAGAGGGAGTACCCGTGCCTTATGGACCTAGTAGTCATGTGGACCCGGAGAGGAAAGATGAAGAAATAGGGCATGTATTGTGCGGAGGGGAGTGAAAAATGTGGTATGGGAAAATGGGACCGCGCTAGCAAAATTGGGGTTTCCCAACCACTGCCCATCTTGAAGCCATAAGCCACTAGGGCAGACCCTCTAGGACTAGGGTTGAGGATTAACTCGCCATTTAAGGTGAGGATGTGAAATTTCCTCAAATTGCAGCAACTGGAATTTACTCTTCTAACTGGTTAGCAGTTTATTTATTTTTTGATTAATATCGAATAAATCACACTGCAATTCTTCACAAATAATTTTTGCGGAAGCTAAATAAAATGCTAGAACTGAGCAAATACACAAACATAATAAAAATGACACCAATATTTTTGGACTAATAGTCCATAGCAAAACCTCGAAGGGAAAACTGGTGTAGCAAATGAGGGTTTATTTTATTATTATGCAGTAGTAAAATCTCAGTACAAAAATATGGATGCCAAAATGGCAATCCTTCGGACAATAATCTCGAAAAACTAATATGGAGAAATTATCTCCCTTCTACAACACTCGGCCTCCCTCTGGCCTACTCAAACCCCACAAAGAAAACTCGACCTCCAGGAATTCGCACTGCCTGGCCTGCGAAAATCATACAGCCTGCTAGTTTCCTCCAGATGAGTCATCCTACCTCCCTCTGCCACTGGAAGAAATTCGCTTTTCCTCCTGGAACTCAATCTGACCTCTAGCAACTCTACCAACCCTCTTTAGGCAATTTGCACTAGGTTTTTAGTTGCTCGCACTGGCTATTCGGCCTCTCTATAGAAATATTTTGGCCTCCATAATACTACAGCTCTGATGTTGGGAATCTCTTCCAGAAATGTCTCTGTTTCTCCCTCAATCATAGATGCTCTGGCTAAAGCTCACTTCCTTACTGAATCACTGCACTACATAACTCGATCTGCCAAGGGACTCACTCTCCCTCTTACTCGATGTGCTATCTCCTCATCCCATTGATATGCTCTTATAATCTCTCGCTGGATCACCAACAACCATGATTAAATTATTATCAATTGCTACCATCATATCAGAACTCGATCCGTGTGAGTCTCTAGAGCTTTCTCAATCTTTCTCAATTATTGTTGTTAATTAATCAATTTTCTTAAGTTAGACTTAAGCATTTTTAATTATTGATCAATTAACTTAATTGACTTAATTGAGTGGTCTCTAGGTATTTTCTCCCAAAACCTTTTCTGGGTTTTGGAGATCTTCTGTTCTTTAGCCTCTCCAACACAAAGCGACACTAAAACACTAGCCTGATGCTGCAAAAACTAAAACTCCCTCTTAGGGAGGAAGGTGTTATGCCTTCTCCACTCCACTACTATATTCATCGACCTAATGAATATCCTTAAGTCTATAGCCAGACCACCTCATGTTGTTGATGTTTGACAACTGTGATACAACTAGATCTCATTGTTCATCAACAATGCACATACTTCGATTCATCTACTAACCCTGTAGTTGAACCATCCTGCATCTGCGTTTCTACTAACATTGCACTGTGCCTCCCTACACTGCTTGCGCTGCATTTGATCTCATGTTATTGCTACTGCTACACTTGAGAACTATTCTTCGGATCCACTATGTCTCCCTGTACAGGGTCTAAAACTATCTCCTGAGTCTCTGACTACAACTAGTCTTTGCACTGTCTACTGAGTAACTGTCTGTGCTCATCTGTCTCTACACCCCTCTAGTAACTGACTGCAACTAGTCTTTGCATTGTCTCTCAAGATTTGACTACACTTACTGACACGAATCCTCCTGCTACTGAAAAGTGTGTGGGCCCCTGTAGCCAAGGAAATGGTCCAAGAGGAAACACCTATCTGATGTTGTCCTCCTTAGACCTTGCCAAATCCTACAACTTTGAAGTCATCATGCTCGTCCTCAATCTAGAGGTATAGTTGCTATCAATGCAAACTCCTCCAACCTGGAGGTCAACTCATCTTTCTTTGTCGAAGTTGTTGTCTGTTGCTCCCCCCTTCTTGTCCTTCTTCTTCTTGGGACACTAGGTGTTGTAGTGACCAAACTCACCACACCTGAAGCATTTGATCTTCAACGGATCCTTCTTCTTCTTTTCCCCGTTAAATTTCAAACTACTATATGTTGTATCAATTACTTTATCCCAATTCAATTCTTCCATTAAAAATCTTTCATCAATAATTAATATTTCCAATCATCAATAGTAATTGAAGATAGAACAGTAAATGGAATGACAAAGGAGACAATCAACACATCAACAAGAGACACCAGATTTTCAATCAAAGACAAGGGAAAAACCCACTACAGGGAAAACCCTTTGTAATTCTTCTTCTATTATATTATCATAAAATGTTCAGTAGAGAGTACAATGAGCCCAATACAAAATCATCCATCAAAATGAACCCAACAACATTCAAAAAGATGATCCCAACATCAATCCAGATCAGAGACAACTTTTCCTGTTTGCGGTCAACTGTGGTCAAATGTCAATTTGCAACCCTAGAGCCTAACCGCATGGAGGAAGAGGTGTGTGTGCGGTTGAGAGCTTCAACCCGAACAGATGTGCCTTCCTGCTTGCGGTTATAGCTGAAAATTGTCGGCATCAACCTCATCATTTCAAGAGACCAATCACACAAGAAACCTCAAACCGTCAAGAAGACGACTGCCTGAATTTTGTTCTCTGTTGTTTGAGGCCAAAGAAGGAAGAATTTCTGCAACAAGAGACTGTGAATGCCTCAGTATAACTATAGGTGTGCCAAGAAGGACTCAGGGTTGGTTGCAGGGGAGCGAGAGGCCTCAGGGTTGACCTCAGGAGGGTCTTAAGGTGATTGAACAAGGCCAAAAGGCCTCAAGAGCTAAGCAAACTAAGTCGTGGACTTAGAAAGGACTAAGAGGCCTCAAATACAAGATCGTGATGCCTTGGAAATAATGGACAGAAGTTGCAAATCATAATTTTTGGTTTGAACAAGTTATTCAACTGCTCTTACCATTGTTTGAAGAAGGAGAAGCTTGGAGTATTGGCTATATACATTGCTAAATTTGAAGAAAATTTTGAAGCTGACCTTTGAGGTCACTTGTTGAGACAGAGTGGACATTAGACACACTTGTTTCAAGTTTCATGAACTGCATATTGATGATTAAATACAGGCCCACGCCACTAGCTTCCTGATTTGAATTTGAAAACAAGAGAATTCATGTTTTGATGTTTATCACTGTGCTATATTGATCATGCACAGGATGTTGAGTTCCTCATCATTTTTGGAGACCGCAATCCTCTTGTAAAAGTCAAGTCAGTTTCAGAACTTAAGGACGAATTGTTGTTATTGCTACAATGTTTTTAAAGAGGTCGAGCTACTTTGTTTGGAAGGGCCAAGAATAATAATCTAACATCTAGCAAGTATTTTGTTTGTACCGAAACCTCTAATTTGTGAACAAAACTTGTGGACAAAATTTGTTGGTAACTCTTCTGTAAAGGAAGTTTGTACCATGTTGATGCCACTCGAAGATTGTTACTTGCTCATTTATTAAGGGTTGGTTGATGGAGCAAGTTCTCTTGTAAGATGTTATAGAGGACATTGGAATGCCATAGCCCTATTCCCTCCTTTGAAGACACCTTACTTTCATGAAGTATTCTTTGGAGATTTGTAGCTATGGCTTGACTTGCAATATTTTGTCCTTGTTGATGATAGTTGGAGGGTGTTGTTTCTTTACAATGCTTGTCAATAAAGAGGCAAAATACAAGCCCTACAAAAGTTATAATGGATCATTAATCTTGATACATTTGCTTGGAATGATAACAAGATTGAACATCCTTGATTAATTGTTGACATGATGGATTTAATATGCAGAGGCATGGGGACTCTATGACACATTCTTTTCCACTCACAGTTTTGGTCCTTGGACATTTGGACATGAAATTCATTAATTATCCCATCTATATTGGCTACAACAAGAAAATTTTCACATGACAAAGTTTGTTGGACTTACAAAAGGTTTAGATGAAATTTGGAAATCTTAGGGTTTGTAAGACTAGAAGTCTTGGTTAAGAAATCCCTAGGGTTTGTGGATAAAACACTAGAGCTAGACCTAGATTGATGTTTCCGCTAAAAGAAGAAACCCTAGCTCATGCCAGAAAGGAAAGGAAAGATGTTGGGAATAATACTGAGAGGGGGGGTGAATCAGTGTTAGCAAATCAAACACTTTTCATTTCCATACTTAGATTCATATATGCTACTTCAGTTAAGGGAACCCGCGTGTACACGCAACTGTGTCTAAAGCAACTAGCGTATATCCAGTAAACTTATGATTCAGTTAACCCATTAAATGTTGATCTTTAATCAGTGCATCAGAACTTCATTAACCATATGAACAGTAAACAGGTGCAGTAAAACAAAACAGATCATCACACATAAGAAGCACACATGAACACCATGATATAAGGTGGAAACCCAATGTGGGTGAAAACCACCTGCTGCAATTCGTCTCTATCTTCCTTTAATAAGAAACTTCTTTTTACAATATTTATGTACTGGAGCAGTCTTATACCAGTACGCAGGCTTCTACCTGCAGAAGGCTACAACCTTCTCTCGTTTTCCAGTTTCTACTGGAAGGGAGCTACAACCCCCTTAGCTCTTGTACTAGCTGATCCATTTACTAGTACGTAGGCGCCGGCCTACTGAAGGCTCCAACCTTCACTCGTTTTCCAGCTGCTACTGGAAGGGAGCTCCAACCCCCTAGCTCTTGTACTGGCCGATATGTTTACCAGTACGTAGGCGCCAACCTACTGAAGGCTACGATCTTCTTTCTTCCTCCAGGGACCACGTTTCATAAATTTTCATACTGGATACTCCTGAAGCACAACACCATAATTTGAAGGCCACGTTTCATCCAATTTTCATACTGGACCCATCAACAACAATGAAGCACAAAATCAATCACCACTGCAATACAACCATCAACTACACTTGCATCATTCATTTCTGAATCACCCAACACTGAATCACTGAAACCCTGTCAACAAAACATAGTCACCAGAACACAGAGCAGAACACAGAACTCTGCAACAATAACCAGATCCAACTGCAACTTTAAATATCATATCTCATAATGTATACGCTACTATGATGAACCAAATCGGCATACATACACGCTTTTACCAAGGCCAACCCGCGTACAGATCTGCAAATATTTACTCATAACTTTGCAGCTGTTCCAGACATCATTCATACCCAGATCATAACATTCATACAATAAAACATGTGTCAATAATTCAGATCTAGTCTAACCATGATCAAACCACATAAAGATAATACATTCCAAGCCTTATGATCCTGATCCATCATCCATCATCAACCGCATAGGTGCATCCATGATCCAGATCAAGCAAAGCATCACAAACCCATAACCAGCATACTAGATCTCACACTTCATCAGATATTCAATCCTTGCACACTTGCCCCTCTCTTGGCCTAATGATCTTCTCCTTATATAGATTAGGCTTCTCTCAATACCATGGTCCAAAACCATGTAGAACCAATACCTTGGACCCAATACCTGGGGTCAACACTTCGGACCAAATACCATGGACCAATACCAAAATACCATGGACCAAATACCACGGACCAGATACGACGAACCAAAACTTAGTTTTCCAACATGTACGCGCCTTTCCTTCTGTGAACCTGTGTGTGTACGTATACGCGCCTTTTGTTCTGCTAACCCGCATGTATACGCACTTTCATCAAGGTTAACCTGCGTATACTTCTCTCTTGACCTGCTGCACTATGATCTATCATCTGAGTGAGTTGCCATCAAGGACAACACCTGTATCATACCTTTGAGTGAGTTGCCATCAAGGACAACAACTGTATCATAATGCCAACAATCTCCCCCTTTGGACCTGATGGCAACCACCACACCAAGTCACTCTCCCCCTTTGACATCAAGGGCAAAGGGCGGACCAAGATATTCTCTTCTTTGATATACATTTTGCTGTCCATACTCCCCCTGAGTACACGCTGAAGTTTCTGATTGAGCTCCCCATTTGTACATGCCAAAATGTACCAATCCATCCATGTTCCCCCTGAGCACATGCAAGGTCTGCAAAAGCATAACATGACTCTATACATACATTGCCAATGACCTACATACATCAATCTCCCAACCAAGTGGGGATACACCATTTTTGACTCATTCATCCAACCAAGTGGGGATATATCAAATGTTTAAACATGACTCAAACACAAGAACCATTACATCATCCATCCCATGCATAGTGAGGTAACAAGATACATCATATGACTCAATAAACAAGACCATGACAGTTATCAGCAGCTATCATACACCATATGATCTGCACTATAAGCATCTGTCACTAGCATCCAAACTTGTAACCTGCAATCCATTCTCTTGGGCAATCAAAAATCAGTAGCAAGATGTGTCAATAAGCATCATCACCAAATCATAATGCCAACAATGCATTACTCGAAGCATATGCTCCCCCTGACCCTGTGCCAATCCATCATCAAACAGAGCAGATAAGTGACTGAACCATATCAGACTTCTGTACTGCAGCTTTCCTTCAGAACATTATATACGCGATTGTGCAGTGTCTAACTCGCGTATATACGCGACTTGTCTTCATGAAACCTACGTATGAGATTTAGAACACTGATGTTCCACACTTTCAGCTTCCTCTGACTCTGTCATGTCTGTGTACTCTGCTATGCCACATTTTTCTAGTTGTACTTCCTTTTTCTTCCATATCTTCAACTGTGATGATGTTTTCTCTTTTTGGTATGGTGCCCAAAATCTTCTCCTACATTCCTTTGCTATGTGTCCAAGCTTGTTACATGCATAACATCTTACATGTTTCATATTCCTTCTGTAGCAATCAACAGCTTCGTGACCAAACATATTGCAAGAAAAACAATATCCCTTAAAGTACTTGGAACGTGATGATCTTTCTCTGTGACGGTCTTGAACCATTCTACTTCTGCATCTGGCTGCGACATGTCCAATATTATGACATACATAACATTCAACATTATTCATCGGAGGAAATAATCGTCTATCACTTCCATAGTTAGGAGCAAAAGATATTCTTTGAGGAATTTCTTTCCTTGGCTATTGATGGGGTTGTCTTTTTATCTCCTTGTTGAGCATTTCAGATTTCTCATTAGAGTTCCTTGCCTCACCTTGTGAGCTAGATTCACCTTCAACAGATTCATAAAAACCAAGACCAGTTTTGATAGCAGGCGACCTTTGACTACTAAGAATATCATCCAAAATCTTAGTACTGTCTTGAAATCATAATAGTTTATCCTTTTCTTCTAATTTACCTTTCAAGATATTTACCTCAACTTAATGTTGTTCTTCCTTTTCCAGACATTGCTTCTTCAAAATTTCTTCAGACTTTCTTCCTTCTTCCATTTGTTGCCTTAGTTTGAGAATCTTTTTTTCTTGTTCTTCATTCAGCTCCTGCAGCATTTGACGAACTCTGAAGGCACATTCCAGCTGAGCTTTTAAGTTGATAATTTCTTCTTTGAGGGCACTCTCCCTTTTGCTAGGTAGATCTTGTTGATCTATGATTTTATCTGATGCTTCATTTTCTTGTTCATCTTCAATCTGAGGTGATTCAGGATCTGAATACTTGCTTCCACTCAACGGCACGCTGTCATTGTTCGTTTGAGTTGTCTTCTTCTTTTGACGCACTTTCTTTCCCATTGTTCTACGGATGTCCTTCAAGCGATCAAGCTTCTACCAAAGGACCTGCTCTGATACCAATTGCTGGAAATAATACTGAGAGGGGGGGTGAACCAGTATTAGCAAATCAAACACTTTTCATTTCCATACTTAGATTCATATATGCTACTTCAGTTAAAGGAACCCACGTGTACATGCAACTGTGTCTAAAGCAATTAGCGTATATCCAGTAAACTTATGATTCAGTTAACCCATTAAATGTTGATCTTTAATCAGTGCATAAGAATTTCATTAACCATATGAACAGTAAACAGGTGCAATAAAATAGAACAGATCATCACACATAAGAAGCACACATGAACACCATCATATAAGGTGGAAACCCAATGTGGGTGAAAACCACCTACTGCAATTCGTCTCTATCTTCCTTTAATAAAAAACTTCTTTTTACAATATTTCTATACTAGAGCAGTCTTATATTAGTACGCAGGTTCTACATGCAAAAGGCTACAATTTTCTCTCGTTTGCCAGTTTCTACTGGAAGGGAGCTACAACCCCCTTACCTCTTGTACTAGCTGATCCATTTACTAGTACGTAAGCACCAGCCTACTGAAGGCTCCAACTTTCACTCGTTTTCCGGCTGCTACTGGAAGGGAGCTCCAACCCCCTGGCTCTTGTATTAGCCAATATGTTTACCAGTACGTAGGCGTCAGCCTACTGAAGGCTACGATCTTCTTTCTTCCTCCAGGGACCACATTTCATAAATTTTCATACTGGATACTCCTGAAGCAGAACACCATAATTTGAAGGCCACGTTTCATCCAATTTTCATAGTGGATCCATCAACAACAATGAAGCACAAAATCAATCACCACTGCAATACAACCATCAACTACACTTGCATCATTCATTTCTGAATCACCCAACACTGAATCACTGAAACACTGTCAACAAAACATAGTCACCAGAACACAGAGTAGTACACAGAGCTCTGCAACAATAACCAGATCCAACTTTAAATATCATATCTCATAATGTATACGCTACTATGATGAACCAAACCGGCGTACATACACGCTTTTACCAAGGCCAACCTGCGTACAGATCTGCAAATATTTACTCATAACTTTGCAGCGGTTTCAGACATCAATCATACCCAGATCATAACATTCATACAATAAAACATGCATCAATAATTCAGATCTAGTCTAACCATGATCAAACCACATAAAGATAATACATTCCAAGCCTTATGATCCCGATCCATCATCCATCATCAACCGCATAGGTGCATCCATGATCCAGATCAAGCAAAGCATCACAAACCCATAACCAACATACTAGATCTCACACTTCATCAGATATTCAATCCTTGCACACTTGCCCCTCTCTTGGCCTAATTATCTTCTCCTTATATAGGTTAGGCTTCTCTCAATACCATGGTCTAAAACCATGTAGAACCAATACCTTGGACCCAATACCTAGAGTCAACACTTCGGACCAAATACCATGGACCAATACCAAAATACCATGGACCAAATACCACGGACCAAATACGACGGACCAAAACTTAGTTTTCCAACATGTACTCGCCTTTCCTTCTGTGAACCTGCGTGTGTACGTATATGCGTCTTTTGTTCTGCTAACCCGCGTGTATACGCAATTTCATCAAGGTTAACCTACATATACTTCTCTCTTGACCTGCTGCACTATGATCTGTCATCCGAGTGAGTTGCCATCAAGGACAACACCTGTATCATAATGCCAACAAAAGCAACATGTTGATGATGAGGGCAAGAATGAGCATTTCTAGCTCGATGAGATTGCCAATGGATTTCAATGATTTCCGCAAGCAGGCAAGGATCAAGAGGGAGTTAACAATTCCCTACAATACTCAAAAGATAAGTACTTTATATCTCTCTTCCTTGATTATTATTGTTTTACTATTAATTAGCCCCTTATATTTGTTTCTTTTGTTGCATTATAATTGTTTCTTCCATGACCTCCTAGTGAGGGTAGTGTTGATGCCACCTACCACACACGCCTAAGTTAGTGTGAGAAAAGTCCTTAACCGCACAAGGTGTGGCTTGGTGTCAAACCTAAGAGATGGGGTTGTCACCTATTCCCAACTCTCTCCGTTAAAGCTCTCCTAGGTAAGCTAAGGGGGGTGGTCCCTAATCAAAAGCTAGATGAGATGAAATGAATTTCTAAGAGATTCTAAGTCAATTGAACTACTTCAAAATTATGGGATGGTGAATATGATGTGCAATACAAGATATGGCTTGAATAAAAGATATTCTCAATGATCATCAACACATAATTCAAAAGCATATAAAACCAAGGCATTACTAATTGCTTCAAAAATAGTAAAGGCTTGCTCAAATGTAAATATTCGAAATGAGATCATAAGTAGCCCTGCAAAACAAATCAATGTTAGATAACAATATGTCAAATTGCAAAATATAAATTGAACTTAAAAGAGATGTTTTAAGCAAAGATATTATCATTCATGATTCAGAAAGGATGTAAAATAGCAATTTAAATGACTTGCAAAATGAAATGAAATGAACCAAAGCTTTACTTTCCAAAGAAAAATATTGCACTTGCTCAATGAAATACTTCAATAAAAATGATAACTTCAATGGATGTTCACCATAACAAGTACATGATATAAATTTGCAAGTAAAATGCTTTAAAAATAAAGTGAATTTCAAATGATATGCACTTAGCTAAGGTGAGATGCAATCATCTTGTTAAGTTTTAGACTAAATGCTTACTCTAGGTGAGAGATTCTCTTTTCAACCTCTTACCAAAGAGTTAAGATTGGGGTGTCAGCAAAGAAGAGGGTGAATGAATAAAATATTCATAAATTATATATATGTATAAATTAAATAATTAAATAATAATAAATTAATTAAATTAGTTGCCCATTAATTATGAAAGGGCATTATGTCAAAAGACATGTTCTTTAACCCTTGTGGCCAGTCAACTCCTATAAAGGAGAATCGCCCTAGGACTTGTAATACATGATCAGAATTTGAATAAAATATATGTATAAATTGTTATGCATATCAATGTGTCTAGGATTAAGAAACTCAGTGAACAAGGTTAATTGCTCCAGTGGTATCAGAGCGCATTGATCTTCTTTCCTGTTGACACCCCCACGTCCAACAATTTTTTCTATCGTTGTCCCTGCATCACCTCACGCCTAGCAATACCCCCACACCACCGTTCACCACTTTGTCGACTCCCTTTGTTCCCACTTCATCACCGCTCCCCCGACATTGTTCCGCTCACCGTTCGATGCTTTCCAGTCCGCTCACTGTTCTGCTCACCGAACGATGCTTTCCACTGCCACGTTATTGTTCCGCTCCTGTCAAGATTCAAGATTCACGTTGCCGCTTATGCGTTGGCTACCAACCAACGATTCCTTCCACTACATATATATCAACGTATCCTCTATACACGATAACACTCCACCGTCAAAAGGCGTGACGTTCGGTCAAACAGCATGACTCAGTTTTTTACATAGACGTTTCGACATACTATATACGATCGACATACTATATAGTTACAACATAATAAATCAAGCGATCAAACAACGTGGCTCAATTTTTTACATAGACGTTTCGACATATTATATACGTTATACTACTATATATGCTCGACATACTATATAGTTACAACATAATAAATCAATTATAGAATTAAATTAAAATAATTTAATTATTTAAAAAAACAAAAATCATAATAATAATAATAATATTATTATTATTATTATTGTTCGCTTGGAGTAGCTCAATTCGCAATGGCTGCAGAAATGAAGTCTCACTAAACCGAAAGAATTGGGTTCAAATCTTGTGCTATCCCCCCCCCCCGATTGGGGTGAGAAGTTGGACATGATGAAGATGTAGTCCTACCAAGCTTACAAAAAAAAAGAAAATTTATTATTATTTAAATAAAATAAAAAAATTATTTTAAAAAAATAGGTCTACTAAGAAATAGAAGAACAAAATGGGAAGTATCCATGACGACGCAAATTCGAGGAGATTTCAAGAGGAAATCGACAGAATGCATCAGTGCCTTGACAATGTCGAAAAGAAGCAAGAGGAATTCGGAAAAGGCCAAGAGAGGATAATTAGCAATCAAGACCAAATTGCAATTAACATCAAAAAAATTAGAGAATATTATGAGTTGATTTATGGGAGGAGTCGATCCACCTTTTAATCCCTTAAGCACACAAGAGTCACCACAAAGTCCCAAGACGGCAAAAGGCGAAGTTTTCCTATGACATGAATTTTCGTCGATGCACGAAGTCCCACGAACACAAAATATGCAGTTCCAAGGAAGTCAGTACTATACAAAGTTTCCCAAAAGAGACTACCACAAAATTAAAAGGGAATTACTTAAGTATGATGGTAAGGACCATAAGGGCGCCATTGTGTGGGTAAATAAAATGGACCCCATCTTTGGAGCAAACCCGCCAATAGGTGAACAAGAGAAGGTCATGACCGCATCCAACAACCTGGAAGCTTAAGCATATGATTGGTTCCTATGGTGGTCCAACAAATGCGAGGCTCGTTCATTCAATTGGAAAAAATTTGTGGAAGCCCTGTTAAAAAGGTTCCATGACAAAGAAGAAGACGATGTTTACGAAAAATTCGTTCACCTCAAACAAAAAGGATCGGTAAGCGAATACACCCATGAGTGGGAAGTATTAGATATAAGACAAAGGGGCTTTTCCGGCAAAGAACTGTTAAAAATATATAGATGTGGGCTTAAAGAGTATATTCGAGAAGAATTAAAACTATATAAACCCAAAACCATTGAAGAAGCTAGACATGCAACAATAATTATTGAGTGAAAATATAAGCTCCATAAAAAACCATATGCCAGTAATGAAAAATCAAACAACTACTCAAAACGGAAGTCAAGTAAGTCATCTTAAAAAAGCACTGGTAAGTACATTCCACCACCAATGTGCGAAGGAGGAAAACATTAGTCAAATTTTGAAAGAAAGAAAGATGGCAAATGTTCAACATGCGGAGATAAATATTCTCCAGGACACAGATGCATTATGCAAAAACTTTACAACTGCAAAGCAGAACAAGAAGAGGAATCTTCAGAGAATAGCTCCGACGAAGAAAACAATGAAGAAAATGAGACTCCTAACCAAGATCCAAATGAAGGGAATATGCGAAGAATTTCTCTAGAAGCTATCACAGGGATAGCTCAACCACAAACATTAAAGCTTAAAGGACATATTAAGAAGCAGAACGTTATTGTGTTAATAGACTCGGGAAGTGCACACAATTTTATAGATGTCAATGTCGCAAAAAGGCCGAACATTTTTGCCTATCTTGTAGCAGATTTAAAAGTTATGGTGGCAAATGGAAAAAGAATAGATGCAGTACGGAAGTGCCATAAAGTTAGATTGCAACTAGAAGAATACGAAATGGAGTCCAGCGTTTATACAGTCCCTTTAGGAGGTGTAGATGTCGTCTTAGGAGTATAATGGTTACAAACACTAGGGATGTATTCCGCAAATCACGAAAAACAATTCATTAAATTCAAAATGAATGCAAGGAAGTACAAGTTGTTCGAATTCCAAGCCCCACCTACCCAAATCATGTCTGCTCAGCAAATGAAGAAACTTATTCGCAAGGGAGATTCGGTATTCGTCGCACAATTCCAACAATTAGAGTTATTATCAATGGAAGGAGTTCACCAACAGTGTGAAGTTACAGCCTTAATCCAGAAAAATGACAAGGTATTTCAAGAATTACCGATGGAATTACCCCCTGAAAGGAAAATTGACCATATCATTGAAGTCGAACCAGATTCAACACCAGTAAATGTAAAACCATATCGCTATTCCCATCATCATCAAACAGAAATAGAAAGGTTGATACAAGACTTATTAAAGTGTGGAATCATTACGAAAATAATAAGTCCATATGTTGCACCAGTAGTGTTAGTCAGGAAGAAGGATGGATCCTTTCAGTTATGTATAGATTACGGGGATTAAACAAAATTACCATTAAACATAAATTCCCCATTCCATTTATTAATGAGTTACTAGACGAACACTTTGGCGCAGAATACTTTTCAAAATTAGATTTGAGGTCCGACTACTATCAAATTTGAGTAAGATTAGAAGACGTCGAGAAGACTGCATTCCGAACCCATGAAGGGCACTACGACTTTAAGGTAATGCCATTTGGTTTAACAAATGCACCAGCCACCTTCCAAGCAATTATGAACAAACTATTCCACCCATACTTGCGAAAATTTGTATTGGTCTTCTTTGACGACATCCTCATCTACAGCAAAACGTGGGAGCACCTCAAGCATCTAGAAGAACTTTTCGTATTAAAGAAGAATCAATTTTATGCAAAGTTTTCCAAATGTGTCTTTAGATAGAAGGAAGTTGAATACCTGAGACACATCATATCTAAGGGAGTCAAAGTGGATCCCAGCAAAATTAAAGCGATTAAAGAATAGCCAAAATCCAAGAACATTTCAAAACTAAGACGATTTCTAGGTTTAACTGGGTATTACATAAGGTTCATAAAAAACTATGCACATTTGACTGCGCCACTAACAAACTTGTTAAAAAAGAACACTCTCCAATGGAATAACCAAGCAGACGAATGTTTCGAGAATCTAAAAAAAGAAATGTCAACCACACCGATACTGGCAACTCCAAATTTCTCCAAACCATTCGTAGTCGAATGTGATGCTTCAGGATTTGTAATTGGAGAAGTGTTAATGCAAGACAACCATCCTATAGCCTTCGAAAGCAAGAAGCTTAACAAACAGGAAAGCTTCAAATCAACTTACCAAAAACAGATGCTTGACATCATACATGCATTAACTAAATAGCGACAGTACCTACTCGGAAGTAAGTTCTCAATTCGAACCAATCACAATAGTCTTCAATTCCTACTTCAACAAAAAACATTATCAACAGAACAACAAAAGTGGATGGAGAAACTTTTGGCATTCAACCTAAAAATACTGCACAAAAAGGGAAAGGAAAATGTCGTAGTTGATGAAGTCTCACGAAAAGATGATGACAACACAACATGTGTCGCCTTGGTAATTGTTCCTGACTGCTTAGACGAAATACAAGCTAAGTATGCCAAGGATTTGGACTGTGGTGCTATGATTGAAAATATCAGTGAATGAGCCAACTTTGAATGGAAAAATGACATATTATCGTACAAAGGTAGAATTTATCTAACTCCATCATCCAAATTTAGAATAAAAATTCTAAAAGAATCTCACAATTCTCCAGCAACTGGACATGTTGGATTCTTCAAAACCTACTACAACATTCGGCAATCGTTCTACTGGAAGGGTATGAGTAAGGAAATCCAAAAATATGTCGTGGAATGAGATGTTTGTCAGAGAAATAAGGTTGAAAATATCCCAACTCCTGGTTTACTACATCCATTACATATTCCAAATCAAAAATGGGAGGAAATCTCGATAGATTTCATTGAAGGACTACCTATGTGTAATGGTAAGCATAAGATATTTTTCGTAGTAGACAGACTCACCAAATATGCCCACTTCATGGCAATCAAAAAAAATGACACAACCAAGCAAATTGCGGAAGTGTTTTGTAAAAGAATTAACAAACTACATGGTTTTCCAAAGGTTATTGTCAGTGATAGAGATGCAAAATTTAAAGGCAATTTTTGGAAAGATTTCTACCACCAAGAAGGAATATCTCTCAACATGAGTTCGACTTATCACCACCAGACAGGTGATCAAACTAAAGTTGTAAATAATTTTTTGGAAACATATCTTCGTTGTTTCGTCACCAACAAACAAAACAAATGGTCTCAGTGGCTACACTTGACAGAATGGTGGTACAATACCACCTATCATACTTCAACTAAAATGACTCCCTTCCAAGCCCTATATGGCTATGAACCACCCAGGTGGAAGGATTTTGTGCTGCACAATTCTAAGGTTCAAGCTGTACAGGACCACTTAGAAGAAAGCCAAAGAATTATTAACTTGTTAAAAGAAAGTTTAGCAATGGCATGCAATAGAATAAAGCAACAAGCCAACCAACACCGCACAGAAAGAGAATTCAAAGGACGAGGTTTGGTTTTCGTCAGAATTCAACCCTATAGGCAGTTATCATTAAAACAACATGGGAAAAATAAGTTACCTCCTAAGTATTACGGACCATACCCAATAATAATAAAAAATAAGTAGTGTGGTTTATGGATTAAAGCTACCAGACCATTGTCAAATTCACAACACATTTCATGTACCAAGCCTCAAAAAGGTATTGGGTCAAAATTGAACAGCTCAAACAGATATATCGGAGACTGAAGAAGAAGGAAGGATCATATTAGAACCTGAAGGCATACTCGCTACCAGAGAGAAGGTACTACGATCCAAGGCTATTAAAGAATACCTATGAAACCGGATTCGTTGGATTTTCCTCAAGTGTCTGAATCCTACGAATCAGACACGATTCACCCTAATTTGAATCCTAAATTTGGGACACGTCGTGTCCTAATGGGACACGCTTGAATCTGGGTCGTGTCCCGTTAGGACACAACGTGTCTCGAAAACCGGATTCGAATTCGGCGAAAAGGAACCCGCAGGCCTTTAAAAACAGTGCATTCTTATTTTTATTTACCATTTTCTCTCATTCCTTTTGCAAACAATGAGTTGTGGGTTTGCTGTTAGAAGTTTGGAGCAAGGAGCCAAGGGTTTGGAGCGCTCGGCAAGGAGATTCAAGCACCAGGTAAGTGCATTTCATCTCTATTTTTTTGCATTTGTATTACAACAGTTTGTAGATGCATTTATTTTACAAATTTGTGCATGTTTTGTTTATTTGTTTTACAGTATTCATGGCTCAATCAAAGACAGCAAGTAAGGGGAAAAGGAAGGGCAAGAATGTCCCCATTGGAGATACCCCTCCTCTCCCAATATCATCAAAGTTTGCTGCAAGTAATGTTGAGAGAAGACTTCCTCCTAAAGGTAACATTGAGAAATATCCCTTGTGGAAATATGTCACAAGACAGGATGGGCCAAGCACCAAGGGAAAGGGAGGAGGCAATGTGCATTGGAGATGCAACTTTTGCCACAATACTTTCACAAGCACATATTTTCGTGTGAAAGGTCATTTGTTGGCTTTACAAGGTTGTGGAGTTGGAGCTTGTACAGTTGTTCCTTTACAAAATAGGAAAGAAATGGAAAAAGAGTTCACTGTTGGTATGGCAAATGTGGCTGCAAAATCAAGAAAAACCAAGAATGATGACCCCCTTCCATTTTTGAGGAAAGACACCACCAAATTTCCATTTGAGAGTTCTATTGGGGGACAAGCAGCAAAAAGAAAGGCAATTTCACTTGGTCCAATGGACAAGATTTTTCAAAAGCGAAACGGGAAGAGCTTGATTTCACCATTGCCTTATTTTCTATCAAAACTTCATATCCTTTAATGTTGCACGCTCACCTCTAATTATTGAGATGTGCCGAGCTCTAACTCACGGGTCTCCGTCATGGTATGTGCCTCCTGGTTCAGAGAAGCTTAGAATCACATTGTTTGCGAAGGCAAAAAAAGAGGTGCAAAAAATGCTTGAGCCTATCAAAGCATCATGGCCAACATCTGGGGTTATCATTGTTTCTGATGGATGGACAGACCCAACACGACACCCACTCATCAACTTCATGGTGTCTTCCTTGAATGGTCCAGTTTTCTTGAAAGCAGTGGATACACTTGGAGAATACAAGGATGCACAATTTATGGGTGAGTTGTTTATTAAAGTTATTGAAAATGTAGGTGTTGATTCTTGTGTGCAGATCATTACAAATAATGCACCTGTTTGCAAGGCTGCTGGCATGATTGTGGAAGCTAAATATCCACAAGTGTTTTGGACACCTTGCATTGTCCATTCATTGCACTTAGCACTGAAATCCATTGCTTCTGATATGCTTTGGATTGGTACCATTATTGAGGATGCACGACATATCCATAACTTTGTGCAAAATCATACAAATGCCCTCACTATCTACAAGGAGTACAACAATCTATCATTGTTGAAGATTGTTGATACACAGTTTTCCTCTTCATTCATCATGTTGAAGAGGTTGAGGGAGGTCAAGGCCGCTCTTGGGGCCATGCTTATTTCTAAGTTTTGGTCTTTTTGGAGAAAGACAAATCAAGTAGCCTCTAAAAGAGTGAAGGACACAATGCTAGATGATGCTTAGTGGGAGAGGGTAGATCTAATTATTCAGAGCATGGAACCTATCAGTTCTTTGCTTTGATTTGCAGATACAGACAAACCCATCCTAGGAGAGGTTTATGAGGGACAGGATTCCATGATTGAGTTTGTGAGGAGCATTATTCTATAGAGTGAGTTCCCCAAGTATGAGACATCACCAGAGGCCTTCTGTGGTACTATACAGGATATTCTTGTCAACAGATGGGACAAAAATTGCAGACCTTTACATTGTTTGGCTCACCCATTGAATCCAAAATACTACAACGATGAGTGGCTGAATGGTGGACCTTCTCGCAGATTCCCTCCTCACATGGATGGTGAAATATCACAAGGGAGGAAAGATACATTCAAGCGGGTTTTTCAGGATAGAGCATTGCTTGATGAGGTGGAGGATGCCTTTGCAGAGTTTTCCACTGCCACTGATCGATTTGCAGGATATGATGTGATTAGAGACAGGGGGCTAAGAAGCCCTATTCTTGGTGCGAAAATCATGGGGCAACAAGCCCTCCTCTTCAACAGTTAGCCATGAGGCTCCTCTCTCAGGTGACTTCATCCTCTTGTTGCGAGAGGAAATGGAGCACATATGGGAATTTGTATAGTGTGAAGAAGAGCAGGCTTGAGCAGTCCAGGGCAGAGACAATGGTGTATGTGCACAACCTTCGTCTTATTTACAGGCAGAGGGAAGAGTGGTTGAAGGGAAAGACAAATACGTGGGATGTCGTTCTTGATGATATGTGTCTGGACAGCAGTGTTGAGTTGGCATTCGCCAACATGAATCTCAATGATCCAATGCTAGAGCCTATTAGATTTGATGACGGTGATATTGTAGAGGGGTCATCCTCCACACCAGCAGATGCAGAGGCGACTATGGATACAAGGGAGGAGGAGGATGCAGAGGAGAGCAGTGGTGACCATGATGATGAGGACAATGATGCTGATTTTGATGATGACTACGAGGATTGATGACTCATGAGTCATGGGCTACCTACTGCCTTGAGGCTTGTATACCTATAGTTGTTTTATATTTTCTATTTCTATTTGCCATTGGCATTGCACTACCTATGTAACACATTTTGATTTGATGACTTAATGAGAAAATCTTATCTTACTATCTTGTCTTTCTCCTATTAGATCATTGATGAATTGAATATGTATTATGATTTATCATTTATGAATTTAGAATTTATGATTCATTGATTTATCATTTATGATTTATGTGATATGTATTTGAATTTTGTATGTACTATGCATGCTATAATGTTACTAACTTACTTTGTAAACAGTAAAACTAACATCTAGATGAAGATCTATGTTTGAAACCAACGAATTTGTATCATTAATGAGAATTTGTGTAAGAAACATCTAATTTTTAATATATATATATATCTATATATTTTAATAAAATAATATATAACGAACCCTACATGTCTTGTTCCGGGGGGTCAACGTGTCTGAATCCGACACTTGAATCCCCGTATCCTACGAATCCCGAATGCCCGTGTCAAGTTACTTAGAAGAATACCTTATCAAATGGAAAAAACTACCAGAATAAGACTCGTCATGGGAGAGAGAACGTTTTCGCCAACAACACCCAACATTGCCTATGCTTTGAGGACAAAGCATTTTAAGGGAGAGGCAATGTTATGAATACAATATTCATAAATTATCTATATGTATAAATTAAATAATTAAATAATAAATTAATATTAAATTAATTAAATTAGTTGCCCACTGAAACAACAAAACTTATAGCTTGTTGACTTAAATGTAAAAATACACAAGAGGTATTTGTAATAATAATTTAATATATATATAATGTGAAAGTGATGTTGAATGTTACAATGAGGACCCGCATATATAACTAAGAAGGCGTCCTTTCATGAGTGGGCATGTCTTTTAGACATAGATTTTCACTTCACTTAATGATTATTTAACATAATCATCATTTCATTATTTATTATTTATATTTATTTATGTTTATCTTATTTTATACAATTTATGTTCGTAACATTGCTCCTTCCTTCAAAAGTTTTTTCCTCAAAGCTATATTGTTGGCAGTTGTCTTTGTGGTTGTCATCTCGGCCTATGGAAACTTGACGTCACTAGTAGCTCAGCTTCTTATAATTCGCTGGTAACTCTGTTTTGAGTCCAGGGTTATGTCTACTCTTGAACCCACGGTTATGTCTACTTTTTTCTATAATATATATATATATATATATATATATATATTATTTATTTATTTTTATTTTTTTAAATCCTCGTCTTTTTTTATATAACCTTTTTTTTGTTTAAATTAATTATATAGTACTGAACTATATAATATAATCGTTCCTTTTTAATAAACGTTATACAACGTTACCCTTATCATGTTTCACACTTTAATTAATCGAATATATACCACCACCAATCGTGATCAAGGTTAAAAAAAGGACGTGACGTATGGGAAACCCGACCGGCAAGGATTTATACAGAATGATCATCGAGAATTTGTTGTCAGATGGCAGCGTGGTTGATGAATTAATTGTTTCTGAATCACAATGGAGGAGGCAACGTCAGACAATGGACCAAGGTGGTGACTCACGCTTATTTTGACAGCAACTACGTATCGAGAGGGTGGATAGGACTTCCTGTCAGCAGTAGCCAGTCCCAATTCGGTGCCTGCACAGTTATGTTGAGTCGGGAGCCGAGGCAGACAGGTACAGTGGTTGATGGACGGAAAGGGATAGACAAGGACGGGAATAGACAAAGTAGACATGATGAATCAGGCTAAGGCACGATGGATCACAAGAAAATTACCTTCAAAACAGTAC
This sequence comes from Pinus tabuliformis, assembly GCA_031772625.1. NCBI lineage: Eukaryota > Viridiplantae > Streptophyta > Pinopsida > Pinales > Pinaceae > Pinus > Pinus tabuliformis. The sequence goes on from CM062819.1 coordinate 1,958,134,059, forward strand.
CCAACGATTGCACTGCTACCATAAATCGTGCAGAATGTCTCTTCAGTTGGGTTCTTAACAATCAAACATGCCTGCAAGCTTTGTTTCTCATAAATCTGGGCAACGGAAGATACAAATGTCAACAGATCCCTCAAATCTCCCTTATAGATACAATATAGTTGGTTAGCTGAGGGGTGATGGGTATGTTTGGTTTTCTGCATATTTAAATCGATTGCAGCTTATTTAGTAGTTCTCCTTCTATTGTGGAAAATCCCAACCTAGAATTTTTCATTGTGAGCATCATCTGAATAAAAAATGCAATTGTCCTCTCGTTTCATTTTTTTGTTGTTGCTTATGTTCTGGTTGATAATCTTCCTTGATTTCCAAAGAGGAAAAGTCAGCTTTAACGTCTTTCCCTTTTATTATTTGTTCATGTGCAATATTATTAACATTTGGTGTCACCCTCCTCCTTCGATGGCTAAATTCCTTGGGGCCCTTATCCATACAAGGTATCAATTCCTGTAACAATTCCTGTGGATCAATGGTGCCTATCCAAGCATTTATTTTTTGTCCAGTGATAGAATCAATAACAAGTGTTGACGACACCTCACTCAAATGATAATGGGTACACACCTTTCGCCCTTCTTAATTGTCGTCACAAATTTGCCAGAAAATGAAAAATGCAGTAACCGTCTCCCTCACAAGTTGATTGGCCCAAGTGTCTATATTAGGCATATAAGAGTTGAATGTAAAATTTTCTGTTTCCCACCCCGGTTTTCAGTTTCACCTTATTTCTCCCATGTAGTTAAATGCCCATTCCCATAACCATACATTTAACAGAATGAAAAAATAAATATTGCTGAAAACACAAATTCTGGAAATTTTTCAGAATGCTCGAAATTGCAGAAATAAAAATCAGCAATTAAAAACAGCCATTAAAACACATTTAAACTCAGTGATTTTTGGTCAACTTGACCCTGGAAAAACCCCCTACAACTCTTGGGGAAAACCAGTTTGAGAGCTCTTCTTTATTTCTGGAAAATGCCTTTTACAGAGAGAAAAATTTTCAGCAAAAATCAGCAAAACAGAAATTTTTCTAGCAAGCAAACTTATCTGTTTTTCAGCTAACAGACAATCTGGAAAATGGTTGTACGAGCTGTACGGACCGTACAGATGTACGGACGTACGGATGTACTGACCGTACAGATGTACGGACGTACTGATGTACTGACCGTACGGGCTGTGCGGACGGCCGTACGGACTTGTACGGACATACCTCGAAATTCGTGCAGAAAATCGCCTCCTCGATATTCGTGCTGAAAATCAATTTTTTTCACTGTTTTGCTCACTAAATCTGCCTTTTTTCTGCTTGTTCTTTGAGCTGTACGGATTTGCTGAAGTGCTGCCTTGGTATTTGTGCCAAACTGCTGCCTCTTTCTCCTCCTTGTCCAGAAATCTCCTTTGCTCTCTCGCTCTCTCTCTCTCAATCTGCTCATGAAAAAATGAATGATCTTTTTCCTCCTTTTCCTCCCTTAAACCAACCCTAAATGACTTTTGGGTGATCCTTAAATCCAATGGATGAAATAGATTTAGATCAATGGCTGAGATTAAATGCTCATTTAAATCTCACTTTCTATTTTTTAATTCACCCCACTTTAATAAAGACCCACTTAGTCATTTATTTCCAAAGTCACTTTTCCTTTCTAATTTTTCATTGACTTTATAAAAGTCACTTTAAAATTAGACTTAGTAACTTTATCACTTAAAGTCACTTTCAAATTAGATTTAACTTTATAAAAAATTATAAAGTTACTTTAGGAGAAAAATTAAATTCTTTTGGACACTTTTCCCTAGGCCAAAGATCAAAGCCTTAGGGAACCACCTGTCCTCCGGTACTAAATTTCAACACTCCCTCTTACCGAGGAAGGTGTTCCTCACCACACCCATCTTGTCTCTGAAGTAGACATGCTTGCCCCGTGGTAAGGCTTTGGTAAGAATATCTGCAACCTGCTCATCAGTGGAAATATACTCAAGCTTCACAGCTCCCTTCTGAACATAGTCTCTGATGAAATGATATCTGATATCGATATGCTTTGACCTGTCATGAAATACTGGATTCTCCGTGAGTTTAATGCAACTCTGATTATCACAGTAAATCACTGAAGGTCTCAACGGCTAACCAAATAAGCCAAACAACATCTTGCGAAGCCAGATGGCCTCACAACTAGCTAGACTGGCTGCCATATACTCTGCTTCCGCTGAACTCAGTGCTACTGACTGCTGCTTCCGGCTGAACCATGACACTACTGCTGAACCCAACCCAAAACAACACCCTGAAGTGCTCTTCCTATCAGAAGCACAACCTGCCCAATCAGAATCAGTGTATCCTGCCAATCTCACTCCATCTCCCTGCCTGTAGTCCAGACCATAATCCACTGTCCCCTGCAAGTACCGCAAAATGTGTTTTGCAGCCACCCAGTGAACCTTCCTAGGCTCACACATAAACTGACTCATCGTGTTGACTGCAAAACAGATATCTGGTCTAGTGTTGACCAAATACATCAAGGAACCAATCAGCTGCCTGTACAATGTGGGATCCACCAACTCGGAATCCGAAGCATGAAGCTTCTTCCAGTTGGTGATCATCGGTGTCGACATGGGTCTACAATCCTCCATGTGGAATCTGCTAAGGATGTCCACAATGTACTTCCCCTGCCCCAGGAAGAAATGCCCCTCCTCCTGCCACACCTCCAAACCCAAAAAGTAATGCATCAAGCCGATGTCCTTCATCTCAAACTCCGCCGCAAGATCTCTCTTGCAGTGCTCTATGAGTCTCTCTGCACCTGTAATGATCAAGTCATCCACATACAGCACCAGAATGAGAGGCTCCTCACCAATCACAATAAAGTAAAGGTTCGGATCTGCCTCACTCTTTGTGAAACCCATCCCCTGCAAGTATGCATCTATCCTGGAGTACCAAGCTCTGGGAGCTTGCTTCAGGCCATAAAGGGCCTTCTTCAATCTGCACACATGGGACTCCTTCCCATGCACCTCAAAGCCCTGTGGCTGCTCAATGTACACCTCCTCCTGTATGAAGCCATTGAGAAATGCGGTCTTCACATCCATCTGGTGGATCTTCCAACCCATCTCTGCTGCTATCGATATAATGGAGCGGATCGAAGTATATCGAGCCACGGGAGCGAAGGTCTCCTCATAATCAACTCCCTCTACCTGTGAGAACCCTCTAGCCACAAACCTCGCTTTGAATTTCTCAATGCTGCCATCTGCATCATGCTTTACCTTGTAAAGCCATCTGGAAGTAACCACGGATTTGCCCTCAGGCCTCGGCACCAATTCCCAAACATCATTCTTCATGATAGAAGAATACTCCTCCTGCATGGCCTCTCTCCAAACCTGCTGGCTAGCTGCCTCCTCATAGCTAGAAGGCTCAGAGTCAAGGATGCTGGTAACCATCGCCATATAACTACAAAACCTCTCAGGTGGTCTACTCTCTCTGACCGGCCTCTTCGGCTCAGCAACAGATGTGGCATCTCTCAAGGTGTCCTGAAGCCACTTGGGCTTCCTCTTCCCTGAGCATGCTTCTCCCATAGGAGAATGAAACTCCTCCTCCTCATCACCATTAGTAGCCTGAACTCCTGACTGTCTGTCTGCTGTCCTCCTGCCTGCACCTGAACCTGTAGTAGCTGAGGTACCGTGTGAACTGTCCATCAGTGGACTCCCTAGTGAACTGCTCTGTGAACTGCTCTGCATGCTGCCCGGAGCACCACCCCTCTGGCTCGGCGAGCCACTGCTCACTGATGGACCTGACATCCTCATAGATGTACCTCCGGATCCTCCTGATCCCTGCGACTGACTCAACTGCTGCTGAGGGTCTGGCTGATCCAGATACTCTAACTCTCGTGACCTCCTAAAGGCCCTGTCCTCCTCGAACTTCACATCCCGTCTGACAACAACTCTCCTCTGTGCAGGAATGTAAATCCGAAAGGCCTTTAAGGTCTCACTGTAGCCCACAAAGATACCCTTCTCTGCGGTGGGCTCTAGTTTGGTCCTCTTCTCCTTGGGTATATAGGAGTATGTAATGCATCCAAAGATATGAAGATGACCAAGATCAGGGTTCTCCCCAGAGAAAGCCTCCTCCGGAGTCATGTGCCCCAAGGCACGATGCGGACTCCTGTTCTGCAAGTAAACAGCTGTGTTGCAGGCCTCTGCCCACAAGAACAATGGCAACCCCTGATCATGTAACATGGCTTTAGCAGCCCCTATGATGGATCTATTCTTCCTCTCTGCAACCCCGTTCTGCTAGGGGTTGTAAGGAACAGTGAACTCCCTCCTAATGCCTGCCTCCGCACAATAGTCAACAAACTCTCCAAGGGTGTACTCTCCTCCATTGTCCGACCTCAGGGACTTGATCTTCCGACCTGTCTGTGTCTCCACAAGAGCTCTGAACTCCTGAAACCGCTTGAAGACCTGACTCTTGGTCTTCAAGAAATAAATCCAGGTCCTCCTGGAGTGATCATCAATGAATAAAACATAGTACTCATATCCACTCAAGGAAACATGAGACATCCGACCGCTCACATCGGAATGAATCAAATCAAGTATCCCCGTCGCTCTGCTGTCACTGCTGGGAAATGGGGATTTGGCAAACTTTCCCATCGCACAACCTCTGCAAGTATCATGGTGATCAGTACTGAAATCTGGCACACCTGTAGTGATCTCCCGCAATGTCCTCAAGGCTCCATGAGACATGTGCCCCATCCTGCGGTGCCAAATCTCACACAGCTCAGAACTGCTAGCTCTGCTGTCGGTACTACTGCTCAATGCCAAAAAGGGCTGGAATGCAAACTTGTACACCTTTGCATGGCGTACACCTATCACTCTAGCTGAATCAGCTGGAGTGCCCCTGGGATACATCAACACCTGTCCTCCCCTGAACAGTACCTCATATCCTCTGTCCTCCAAAGCTGAGACGGATATGAGGTTCTTCCTCATCCCTGGCACATAAAGAACATCTGACACTTTCAAGGGAGGTCTGGACTCCCTCTGAAATGTCAGTGTACCCACCCCGACTGCTCTAACAACTCTGTCATCACCGAGTACTACCTCAATATCAGTGCCACTCTCTGAAAGCTCTGAGAAGTACTCCCGGACTCATGTCATGTGACGTGAAGCCCCACTGTCCACATACCAGATACCTGTAGATGCTCCGCTAATCGAGGGAAAAGCATGCTCCTTATGAACCTGTGTGGCAGGTGATCCTGCACTAGAGGACTCACATGTAGTGAACGCAAACTCCCGGTCAAAACGACCTGCAAAGTCCTCAATCTCAGCTGAAGCTGCCACATCCTGGTTCTTCCCCTTCTTCTTCTTCTTCTCCGGACACACAACTGCATAGTGTCCCATCTTCTGACAATTCCAACACTTCACTTTGGAATAGTCCTTCTGTGAGTTACCCTGTTTACCTTTACCTTTGCCTTTGCCTCCACCACCGCTTGTGGAAGCCTGCTTCTTCCCTTTGCCTTTCTTGCCTCCTGCCACCAGTGCTACGTCCTCATCCTGCTCAACTGGCTTGGCTGCCCCAAGCTGTCCTTTCCTGATCTCTGTCTGAATACAATCATCCCAAAACCTCTCCCATGTGGGAAGGGTCTCACGTGCACAAACCCCATCAGCAAAGTTCAACCATGAACGGGGAGGCCATTCACTGCAATACGCACCAACTCAGTGGATGGAATGGCCTCTCCAATCGCTGCCAACTCATCTCTCACATTGGTAATCTTTGTGAGATATCCAGCTGCACTATCATTCCCCATCTTAATGTTCTTCAGCTTCTCCTTCAAGACCATCTTCCGGTTCTCATTGGTACTCTGGTAGAAATTGGACAATGCTGTCCACATCTCATGGGCATTGCTCTTTCCTCTCACATGAGGAATGCAATGGTCTTTGATTCCGTCTAGAATCAGCCTCTTACCCTTGTTGTTCTTTCTATTATAAGCTGCCAACTGAGTAGCATCAGTAGGCACAACAACAGGGTGCTGTGCTGTATGCACCATGATATCCCAGACTTCTGCCTCCTCAAAGATACTCTGCATTCTCTCCTTCCAAACGCTGTAATTTGTATGCCCATCCAACCTATCCTCCACCCTCAATCCCAATGACATCTTGCTGTCCTAAAACTGAAAAATAGCACTGCTGTGGTAAAGATAAAACTGCTGTTTATGAAAAATCAGCTTGCTGGAATTTTCTGAGTGAAAAAATCAGCAGCTGTATTTTTTTCCTTTTGCTGTCCCAAACTGCCCTTCAGCACTCAAGCTCTGATACCATGTAAAATTTTCTGTTTCCCACCCCGGTTTTCAGTTTCACCTTATTTCTCCCATGTAGTTAAATGCCCATTCCCATAACCATACATTTAACAGACTGAAAAAATAAATATTGTTGAAAACACAAATTCTGGAAATTTTTCAGAATGCTGGAAATTGCAGAAATAAAAATCAGCAATTAAAAACAGTCATTAAAACACATTTAAACTCAGTGATTTTTGGTCAACTTGACCCTGGAAAAACCCCCTACAACTCTTGGGGAAAACCAGTTTGAGAGCTCTTCTTTATTTCTGGAAAATGCCTTTTACAGAGAGAAAAATTTTCAGCAAAAATCAGCAAAACAGAAATTTTTCCAACAAGCAAACTTATCTGTTTTTCAGCTAACAGACAATCTGGAAAATCGCTGTACGAGCTGTACGGACCGTACGGACTGTACGGACGGACTTGTACGGACAGACCTCGAAATTCGTGCAGAAAATCGCCTCCTCGATATTCGTGCTGAAAATCAATTTTTTTCACTGTTTTGCTCACTAAATCTGCCTTTTTTCTGCTTGTTCTTTGAGTTGTACGGATTTGCTGAAGTGCTGCCTTGGTATTTGTGCCAAACTGCTGCCTCTTTCTCCTCCTTGTCCAGAAATCTCCTTTGCTCTCTTGCTCTCTCTCTCTCAATCTGCTCATGAAAAAATGAATGATCTTTTTCCTCATTTTCCTCCCTTAACCCAACCCTAAATGACTTTTGGGTGATCTCTAAATCCAATGGCTGAAATAGATTTAGATCAATGGCTGAGATTAAATGCTCATTTAAATCTCACTTTCTATTTTTTAATTCACCCCACTTTAATAAAGACCCACTTAGTCATTTATTTCCAAAGTCACTTTTCCTTTCTAATTTTTCATTGACTTTATAAAAGTCACTTTAAAATTAGACTTGGTAACTTTATCACTTAAAGTCACTTTCAAATTAGATTTAACTTTATAAAAAATTATAAAGTTACTTTAAGAGAAAAATTAAATTCTTTTGGACACTTTTCCCTAGGCCAAAGATCAAAGCCTTAGGGAACCACCTGTCCTCCGGTACTAAATTTCAACATTGAACTCTTTTAGGGATTGTATATTTGCGATGAGCCCTTTTCCTTGGCCTGTAGCTTCGAGCTTCGTCTGCTCAAAACTTCCTTTGAACATCAATTCGAATGGTGGGCGGTACAGTGCTTCCAATTTATCATTGCCTTTATCCCAAATGCAAAGGGACTTGCTACTTGGAATGCCATTCAAATCTCTAACAGGTTTGTACAAAGTCTTTGTAGAGTCAACAAAAATCCCCATGTCCAAGGCATCCATAACCCTCAAGTCTGTAACCAACGTCTTTTTATCCTTTTTGGCAGCGACGCAAATAGGGTCATCATATGTAAGCCCATGTACAATGATATGACTGCAGCTTTCATCATACCGACCCACATTGAATCCACCATTATTTTGAATCCGAGTAGCATAATAGGTTTCTGTAGAAGGATCGAATCCAACTAGGAAAAAACAAATGCCCTGGAATATGTCTTCATTATCATTATGGTTTCCTCCATCTTCCTCCTCATCACAATTGTTGTTGACTTCATCTTCATGTGGATCTTCATCTTGATCTATATCATTCTCATCCACATCAAGACCAGCTTCATCTGGATCCTCATCTTGATCTATATTAGCTTTATTGGAATCATCATCTTGATCATTTTCTGCAACATCTTCATTTTCATTATCATCATTATGATCAAAATCTTCTTCTCCTACTTCACCTTGTTTCGTTTCTTCAACATCGCTATCGTCTTCCTCTGCATAAATTTTCTTTAAACATGTTGTAACTGTTGCACATGATTTTTCTAATCGCTAAAATGCTTCTTGAATTTGACTAAATTGCTCAATGAATTCAGGGCAAAAACTTAACAACATATTGCGCGACGAACAACGTTCAAGGATTCGCATGGTTATATTGCGCGGCATGGCTCTGATACCACTGAAGCAACAAAACTTATAGCTTGTTGACTTAAATGTAAAAATTCACAAGAGGTATTTGTAATATATATATATATATATATATATATATATATATATATATATATATATATAAGTGATATTGAATGTTACAATAAGGACCCGCATATATACCTAAGCAGGTGTCCTTTCGTGGCTGAGCATGTCTTTTAGACATGTCTTTTCACTTAACTTAATGATTATTTTACATAATCATCATTTCATTATTTATTATTCATATTTATTTATGTTTATCTTATTTTATTTAATTTATGTTCGTAACACCCATTAATTATGAAAGGGCATTATGTCAAAAGACATGTTCTTTAACCCTTGTGGCTAGTCAACTCGTATAAAGGAGAACCACCCAAGGACTTGTAATACATCATCATAATTTGAATCAAATATATATATAAATTTTCATGCATATCAATGTGTCTGGGATTAACAAACTCAGTGAACAAGGTTAATTGCTCCAGAGGGGATGGGAAAGCTCTTGTCTTCATTAACGATACCCTTCCCCTAATCCTTACAAGCCATGTGTGCCTTCGTTCCTGCAAGGGGACAATGCCACCTTCATAACTGCAGGGTCACACACTTTACCTTACTTGTACCAGTTGGAAGAACTTTCCAAGAAAATATTGGTCTTAATATTTCTATTCAACCAAGCTTATGCTTGGAAATAAATTTTAAGAAATGCAAATTATGCTAATATGCCTAAATGAGATGCATGTAAGATTTTCCCCAAAATAAATGTTGATTGCAAGAAGAATTATGAGATAGTGCTCAACATAAGATTGCAATACTGATTTCAATTTGAGAAGTAAAGTGGTAATTTGCTCACAAGTCTTGCATGTGCTTCACCAATTGATTGAAAGTAGACAAGCTAAATGAAATGAGGCAAGTAAATTGCTTGAAATGAAATTGCTTCAAGTGAAATGTAATGCTCCAATAATTCCCAAAATGTGTAGCATAAGCATATATCCAAATAGTATTGAAACAATTAAACAAGTTGAGTGCAATGGAATACATCAAAGCTTGTCAACCAAAGTAAAGTGTTTGCACATAAAGAAAATTGTCAATGTTGAAACTTAAGCATGCAAGAGGTTAGATAGCAAAATTAGCAAACAAAATGTGATGTGAGATTGTGCTGAGGTTGTGTTAATTCCCAATTAAGCATGCAAATGAAATAAGTAGGAAAAACTAGGAAAATGAGAATGCAAAGTCAATTCACCCACAAAGAACTCTCTAAAGGAGGAGGAGGGATGTCATGAGTAAAATCTTAAGCTCCCACAAGCAAATTTTGATCTTTTATTAATGTTTACAATGAGTAAAAATCCTCTAAGAGAGCTTCCCAAAAAATGAAGGATAACTTTTACAAAATAGAAGCTATACGGACTTGAGTCTCCTTCCAAAAATTCGCAACCACAATGGCCAATGGAATCCTCTTTAAATCTGAAAATTACAAGGACTAAAATCAGCCCCAAAAGCCCATGGCCTACCTAATTTGCAGTTGTCCTCTAATGCTCATGACCTTCTTAAATTGGTCTTCAAATGTGTGGGAGGCCTGCAAAAAAATATTTAGAGGTTTCCAAGATTTCTCTTCAAAGACTCTAGTTGCCAAAAGCTCAAACTATGGGCTGCAAAACAAAAAAAGAGTATTAGTATAGAGAGAGAAAATTACACAAAATATAGTACATACTCATATACAAAAAACCAAACCAAGTAATGAGAGTGAACCCCCATACTTGTTTAACTTATAAAATTGCTCTTAAGTAGCTTATGTAATCTTGAAAGTTCTAGATCAAACAAACATGTAATTTAAATAAATGGATGATTCAAGTAGATAATGAGAAAGGGAAAACTCCTTTCTTACTCTTCTTTGGAAGAAAGACTTGGAGTGAAAATTGATGAGTCTTGAACCACTTTGAATCTGGGAGTGAGTTGATCTATGTGAGACTTATCCGACACCCAAATGGATTCCTACACACAAATTCAAATAAATTTCTCCCTAAACACTTGAAACAAATAATAGCTTGTAACTGGATTAGAGCAACACAATGGATGAGATGGACCAAATATTCCTCCAAAAATAAATTGGCAAGCTCACTCCTAGAATGCTACTCTAAATCAAAGAAATGTGCAAGATAGCTTGCACATATAAATCCAAACTATATGGCAAATGTAAGCTAACAACATTCAAATATGCAAGAAAATTGAAGCATAATAACAAGATTGTGGAAGGACATCACCTCAAAAAGCCAAGAAAACACCACCAAAATTGCCCCAAAGTCCACGATTATATTAGCAAACTGCAAGCACAAAATGGTAGAGTTTCTTCAAGCCCAATAGCTCATAACATGAATACAAAGAGAGAGCCCAAAGCTCACTTAAATAGGAATATGGGAGTCAATCCCAATGTGAGTGCAAGTGACAAGTGTAGAATGGAGATAATCCCAATGAAAAACTGAGTTTCCAAGTGGCACCATGACTAAGATCCCAATGAAGATGAGCCCTCCAAATGGAAATCAAATTGCTAGAGAACACCTGTAGGTGGCCTCCGTAATCTTCTTTGGATGGCAGCATATGAATTCAAGTGTCACAAATGTGTAGCTATGAGGGAATGAAGGGAAACATATCTCACAATTATCTGTTGAAAACTGCTACCTAAACAATTATATTAACTATTGTGAACTACCATGTACCCACAATCCCCCAAACATGTGTAAATTTGTCCCTGCGTTTACTATGTGTTGAATATTTGCTAGCTGGAATATGAGCATGTGTTTAGAAGAGCTAATATAAGGGGAGTTAACACCCACGTAATATTGTTGCTAACTTTCCACTAAAATTGCCTCCAAACTCCCACGTAAGACTATTGTAGAAGAGGCCAATGTTAAGGGAAATTTGTTGTGTGTTGATGCTAAGGCAGACAGTTACATACAGGTGGATGGTGAAGTCTAGATTAGTGGACACATACTTGTGACACTGGAATTGCCATGTCAAAATTTGAATTATTTTGACTTTGGAAAAAAATTCTAAATTTTTCCAATTATTCAATTTTTTTTTAATTTTTGCTCATTTTTTGTCACTAACATTGAGGGGGTTATAAGTCATTTTTGACCTTTAAAGTGGGTCCTAGGATAATGTTTGGCCTCCAATGATGAATTTTGAGTAGTCACACACCCCAAACATTTCCCAAGACCACTTATTTACATCGTTACATAGAAAATAATTAAAAAATTTCGTTTTGCGCGAAATTTTTAATATTAAAAAATCTTACTTAGACCTAATCAAATTCTACGAAATTTCATAAATGACCTAGCATGGAAATATATAATGCCTCTAAACACTAGGATGAGTTAGGGGCTCAACCTTCAAGCCGTCACCCTGGCTTTGGGGTATCTGGTGAGTGAAAAAACCCAGAAAATTATTCGTCGCAACACCCTAGGCCTGTTACATGGCTTTATTCATCTTGCTAGTGACATTTATGCAATAACCCCGTAGGGCTGCAGAATCTGAGGATTGAATAAGAAAATGAGAAGAAGAAGTTAGAGTTAAAAAACTCTAATTATATATGAACTCGTACATGAAGCCTCTGACATATCCTTAGGCATGGAGTCTTCAAAAAAAATTTAGGTATTGTTATGGCCTAAATTTACCTCAGGGTGAAAAAGGCAGGTCTAGGGTAACATCAAACCACGCTTAACTTGGTAGCTAGCCCTAACAGGTCGGGAGAGGGCTCTCTCCTTGTCAATCTTAGGAAAATATGGTCAATAAAGCTTGAGATGACTGATAAAAAGACAAATTTTAGGCTAGGTATATGCTCAGAGGAGTTTGATTGAATTTAAATTTGGTTTACTGGATCAAATGTGAAACGCAGATTTGGGTCCGGCGAATGAACTCAGTCTTGCAGAGATTTCTGTGGGGCGAGATAGGCAAATGGTTTAGTACTTTGAATTAAGTGAGATGGAGAGTCTTAAGACTGGTGAGGAGTTGGAGAGGGCATGAAAGTATCAGGAATCCTCTTCAAACTGCTGAAAACATGAATAGCTAAATAAACCCTAGGTAGAGCACTGCAACATCAATGATTTCTACCTTTATCCTTGATTCATTTAGTTAAGCTGAAAAGAGAGAGATGATGGCATACATAAACACATGTTAACTTGAATCATAGAAGGAAAAACAATACTAAATCACCTTTCCACAAGAATCCCACAAAATACTGCAAACCCTGGTCTATTCCTTGCCAAACTGCAAAGATGAATGTACAATAATGTTCAAAGCATTCACAAGAGTCCAACCTTTACAAATGACTGAAAAAGTACTAAATATAGGCAACAAACAACTCATGCTAGCCTCTAGGGGTCAAATTCATGAGTTTAGGAGCTGTTTCAACAAGATCTAAACTAATAACTGAAAAGTAGGCAGTGGAACAGCTTGCCTCTAAAACCTAAGAAACTGATTCATTCAGTTCAAAACCACTTATACATGATGTATCTACCTCCATGAGTGAATTTTCATCATTTTTACATCAAAGTCCATCAAGTTATATCAATTTACATCATGAGTTTGACCATGAAAAAGAAAAAACTAGACGAAAAACAGAGTTTTTTGGCAAAAATGGCAATTTTCCATCTTGTACGCCGCGCCACTTTCCCTGTGCATAGCGCCTTTTTGCAGCTGATTTTGGAGGCCTTCCCGTGCACCAAATTTGCTCCAAGTGAGCTTGTTGGAAAGGTCTATCTGTATACTTTCCAGAACAAGTGGAATTTACGAATTTGGTGTCCATTTGCCCCTCCAAAAACCAATGCTCCCAACACTGCTTCCTGTGTGGCCAAAAAGGGGCAAAGAGGGCATTTTTGAGGTGTTTTTGACCCTTTTGGAGGCCCAAAACTTGACAAAACTTTCTAGTAATTTCTGGGTATGCATGATTTTTCACAAGGAATCCAAAAATATAGAGTTTTCCTCCAGAAGAGGTCCCTAGCAAAAGCGATCGCCGGATGGCGCTACGCACCAAGCAGAAAAACCTGTTTTTTCCTTCAAAATTTAAAAATTGTCAAAAAGTGTGCCAAATTTTTTGAAATTTGGGATGAGTGACCTGCATCAAGTACTATGTTGGGCCAAGGAAGCTTCAGCCAAGATCTTGAACTTATCTTGCTCTTTCTTGCTCCTCAAAGTTTTCCTCAACTTGGCCTTTAGAGTCCTTATCCTTGCTTTGCAAATGTTGTTTCTTGCCAAATAATGAAAAGCCATGTGCCTCAACATCTTTTTCTCCTTATTTGCTTTCTCAAGCAGTGCTCCAAGTGCATGTTTGCCCTCTCTAGCCAAGATTCCCGGCCAGCGTCAATCTCTTGCTCTAGCGGTGTCAACTTGACTTTCCTCCTCTTTGCTACTTGCTGGTTTTCCCTTATGTTTTGCAGCTCCATGATTGTCTGCTTGTCCTCCAACTGCTTGTTCCGTTGCTCAAGGTAGTTTATGATCCACTTAGCTCTTTCAAGGTTAAGAGATAAGTCATGAATGTCAGCTTCTTGTTCTTTGATGATCTCCTTGAGTTTTGAGCTTTGGGAGCCCAAATCAATGTCCTCATCTTGAATCAGAATGAAATCTCTCTCTTGACCTTCAGAAGGCCCTTCATCATGCACTGGTTGTTTGCCTTTGTCCTGTACCTGCTTTGCTGAAGAAGAAGGCAAAGCCCCTTTCACCCTAGGTGAAGATAGCATTTGCCTATGATCTGATGAAGGAAACGAGACCCCTTCCACCCCAGGTGGAGATAGTACTCATTTGGCAGCTACAAATAATCTCCTTGTGCCCTTTTGATAAGTGACAAACACTGGCACACTCGTGGTTTGAATCTCATGCACTTCTTGCTGATTTGAAGGCCCCCCTGCCTCATGAAACACTGATGGGGTCACTTGAGGACTTTTGAAAACCTCATGTGAAATGAAATCATCCCATGAAACATTCAGCAAACTCAGCTGATGCAAAACCACAATCTTGATCAATGCAAAGTGATAAATGTTGTTGTATTGTTGATGAGGAGGTTTTCTTTGCACCAATGTGGTCATTTTCTCAATGTTTCTGCATATGAAATAGGGAAGGTTCATCATACTCACTCTAGTGAAATGCATCAATAGTCTAATATGATAAGTGTACAAACGAGAAAATCTTCCTTCACAGCTAAAGTATTTGATAATGAGCTTCATGAGTGGAGCATATGTGTCCTGTAGGTATCTGAAAGGGAAGACCCTACTGATTTGCTTCTGATAGCTAGCCTTGATATAAGGCTCATAATGTTCTTTGTCCACCAGTGGTCCTTTGTTCCACTGTTCACCCACATTCGGAATACCTGTTGCTTCAGCTATAGTCTCAGGTGTCAAAGTGAAAGGAACACCTGCTAAATTGACCTGGCCATTGTGAAGATGAAAGACAAAAAGTCTAGCAAGCTCATGGTGGTATTTCACCCTTTCCACCATCTCACAAAACTGGTAGCAAGACTGATGTTTGAAACATGCTACTACAAGAGGACAAGTCAATAGCTCTGTAAGTGTAGTGGGCTCCTCTCGGATGTGTTTCCTCCTTTGTGTGGTTTTCTTGGTGCATGAATTTCTTGGGAGGAATCACTTACAATTTCTTCATTCCTTTCATAGGCTAAATCTGTTTCCATATTTGCCATTGTTTGGTGTGAAATGATGAGTATGAAGAGATTTTACATCAAGAATAGGTGTTTGTTGTTTAATAAATGGGATTGATGAGGGGGACAGTGAATGAGGGATTTTGATGCTGGTTGTAGGGTTTTTGGGAAGTGATAGGGTTTAGGAATGCAGATTAGGGTTTGGGGAATAGTAGAAATTTGCTTTTAGGGTTTTGGGGATAGGGGGTAGGATGAGTGTGAATGAGAGAGGGAAGGGGAAATGAAATGAGTGAAGTGTAGTGGAGGGAAATGTGAAAATGATGCAGGGAAGCAAACAACAACAATGACAAATTTGCAAACCCTAGACAGTTTTTTCAATATGACTGTGCAGCAAACTAGGGTTTGAATTTGCACCTATCTAAACACCATCAAGGAGGAGAAAATCTCTTGCAAGGGCAAAGTGGAATGTTTCACTTACTTGAGGAATGATGATTGCAAGTTTTTGGAGCTTGGACAAGTCGATTTGAGTGAAATTATGCTTGGAGGACTGGTGCGCCACGCCGGGAAGCTTTGCACAATTTTGCTGCAATTTCTCCTTTTGCTCACCAAATCGCAATTTTGCTTTGTTTTCTTTCTCTTTAGGCACAAATGAAGTCTTTTGCATGAAAAACACTTTATACCCATTTGATTTTAATTTTTATTTAAAAGAAACCCACTTTTCTAATGTTTGCTTTTCATTTTGTTTTTCAAAAACTCTGTTTTGGCAGTTTGACGTGCTTTTTTACTTTTGATGGACTAATGCTTTGAATTTCTTGTCTCTTTTGCAGGAGCTGGAGTGCAGGAGTTTGGCAAGGTGACCAGACCTGCATTTCCGGACCTATTACATATAGGAAAATTAAAATTACATGAAATTTTATACATAAAATATAAAAACTCTGTTTTTTCGAGGAAAAACTGGGTTTTGAGGAAAAGTCAATTACTGAGCATGTGATTATTAAAAAATTTTATGCTGAGACCTTAGTAGACCTCCTCATGTGCCTGCTAACCATTATTGAGCTTTTACAAGACTTTGATGACAAACCCTAGACCTAATGAGACCTAAAACCCTAAAAATGGCTTTTACAAGTGTAAAGACAGAAAATCACTGTAAATGATCTGAATGTGTGAAAATAGGCCAGCAGGTAAAGACCATGAGGGAAAATTGATAATATGCCACTACCATAAGATGATCCATGACCTAATGGAATGCAACTGATCAGATGAGACACCTAAGAATGCATGCAATAAGAGGATTTTGATCACTAATGGAGGGATGAAGATACCGACACTAACAGGTACACTTTAGTGGTCAACAGGTAGTAGGTACATTGTAAAAGTAATAAACATTGACTCTAGACACTAAGATGAGTTAGGGGTTCAACCTTCAAGTCATCACCCTGGCTTTGGGGTATGCAGTGAGTGAAAAAACCCAGAAAAGTATTCCCCGCTAAAAAGCAGAAATAATTAACCAAGTAAAAAAAAACACTCCAAGGTGTACTCGTTTGTTGATCGAGTCCCAACACCCTAGGCCTGTTACATGGCTTTATTCATCATGCTAGTGACATTTATACAATATCCCTATAGGGCTGCAGAATCTGAGGATTGAATAAAAGAATGAGAAAAAGAAGTTACGAGTTAAAAAACTATGATTATATATGAACTCGTACATGAAGCCTCTAACATATCCTCGGGCATGGAGTCTTCAAAAAAAAATTAGGTACACTTTAGTGGTCAAAAAGTAGTAGGTACATTGTAAAGGTTGTCAAGCCTCTGGCAGCAGATGAACGTATTGAGAGAACGAAGCAAAGTTTATGACAAGAGGATTCTCCACAAAGATTTGTGTTCAAGAGGGCGAAATTGTACTGACATCTAGAATCATCCCTAATGACTGAAAAAGATCCTAGTTCAAAGGGAGCAGACAAGCCAGCAAGTTTGAAGGATGTCATGATGAAGGAAATTGTGTCAAAAAGAAGTTAGTGGTGACTTCCAAGTGGATATACAAGATGAAGTATGCAATGAATGGAAACAGAGAGAAGTACAAAGCAAGATTCGTGAGGATTCTCCTAGAAAGAGAGAGAGGACTATGAGGAGACATTTGCTCCAATTGTCAGGTACACTTCTCTTAGAACTATTATTGTTGTTAATTCTATTATGGGTTGGAAATTACAATAGGTGGATGTGGAGACCGATTTCCTCAATGGAGTAATTGAGGAAGAAGAAGTGTACATAGAGCTACCTTAGGGCTTTGAGGTACAAGAGAGAGAATCTCATGTCTACAGACTGAAGAAATATTTGTACGGACCTCAGGCATGGTATTCTTGGATTGATGAATACCTTATGAGTCTTAGTTGATCTTGTTATTATATGAATTGTTTCTAATAGGAGCAGAAAGACGCATGTGACAAAGGGAGCAACAGTGGTAGGAGGATTTGCTTCCACGATAGAGGGAGCAGTCAAGCTCTGCTTCAGTATCAGAGGGAGTTGACCTCTAAGTTTGAGATGAAGGATCTTGTTTGGATACATTACTTCTTGGGACTAGAAATGTGGCAGAAGTCGGGTGAGATCTTCCTTGGATAAAAGAACCATATTCTTACGATCCTTTAGAGATTTCGAATGATGCACCTCCTGTCCATGGCCACTCCCATGGTAACTAATATGAAGAAGTTATTTGGCAGAGGGAGCAACCAAGATCTGTTGTAGTTTCAAACAATTGTGGTGATCAAGGTTACTTGGGAGCGGGAGCGGAAGCAGGGAGCAAGAGCGGAAGCGGGAGTGGGGAGCGACATTAACAAACATTCCCGGTTTTGGTGCGAATAGGGAGCAAATTTTTATATAATATATATTTTTATATATTTTGATGCATATATGTCAACAAAAGAATGTAGAATGATGAATTAGATATAAAAAAGCATAAAAACATGGATTGAATCATATAACGTCAATCATTTAGAAGTTATAATCCTCATCAACCACATCCACATTTTAGTGTGAAAAATCGGTTACCCAATTCCTACTGCAGCAAACTGATAATATTTCTTCTATTTGTTAAATTACTTAAACAAATTACTTGTAGTTTTCTACGCCAAATATCAAAATACATACACTACAGCCTTCACAAATAAAATTCTGCGGAAAATAGATACAAGGAAAATACTAGCACATATAACCACAGTGACACGATTATTTTTGGACAACTGTACTTGGAAAAACCCAATGTGGGAAAACCAGTGCAATAGATGAGGGTTTCTTTTATTAATCTTCAGCAATAATTTTGTTACAAAAGTAGAGGAAGAGTCACTAAGAGAAATTTACTAGTCACTTTCTCACACTTCACAGCAATTTTCTGACCCTGAAGAGGACCTCCTACCTCTTTCGCTAGCCCTTCTGTGTCACTCTTTGCGCAGTCACTATGTGGGCCCTGTGTCAACCCTTTTGCTGCGCTGACCTGCATCCATCCTCTATGTTGCGTCCTCCAAATTCATCCTGCACTCTCTGATTATGTTGATGCCCTCTCTCTCCCACCTGCAACTCACTCTCTGATTCGATTTTCTCTTGCCGAACTTCAGCCATTGAGAAAATCAATCTGCTTGAGCAACTCAGTACCTACTCTGGTGTGTTCTCCATCTACACATCAACTTCTTCTTATAAATTTCTGTTGGAGCTCCAAGGGTTAAGATTAAAACATAATCGATGGCTAAGATTAACTAGAAGTCAATCCATGTCTTCTTCTAGAAGATTCTCATCATGACTTAATTAATACCCTTTAATTAACCAGATTCCCTAAGTTTAGACTTAGGTAACCATTTAAAAAAGTTAATTATTTTAATTAAGTTGTCTCTAGGCGAAATTTACTGAAACGATTTATGGGTTTTGGAGAATACATGTATTCTAGCCTCTCCACAAAATTTCGTTGCTAGAACACATCCGATGCTACAAAAATCAATAGTTAGTAACATACAACATATAAAGTCTCATAATTCATCAATCTTAAAGTTTCAAGCTTTCAAAATTCAATATATAACATTTATCATCATTGATCACTAAAATTGTACTTTTAACCATTATTACCATTACCAAGTAACCAAACTATAATAAAAAAATATCTAACATGAAATGAAATGTTTCAACTTTCAACTTTCACGAAGCATCATATTCATAATTCATTACTAACGAGTTATAATTGCCAACTCAAACTTCAAACTTAAATTGTCATATATTGTTTACAAAAAATATCATAATAAATATGAAAGAGTCAACAATTATAAAAACTACTAGAAACTAGAAAAGACAAGTAAATATATTATCTATTGCTTCCTCTTACCGCCACGAGAAATGTTTAATTTCTAAGAAGGTCGTGGTGGTCTATTACTACTAGGAGTCTCCTCCCGCATAGTGGGACAACCAGAACCAGAAGCCACATGCCCTCCACGTGAGGATGTAGATGGAGGTGGTGGCAGCAAAGGCAAAGATGTTGGAACTCGAGCATTGTTACTAGATGGTGGGAGTGGCATGGCTGGTGTTGCTTCATCATCATCTCTTTGAAGTTTTGTTTGCAATTCTTCTACATGTAGAGCACCATTCTCCGAATTATCTTCCTCTGGGTTGTTGTCCCAAGTTTTATATGATATATCCTCACAAGCCTGATCACAATAATGACTCACCAACCTCAAGTTGTAGTGCACATAAACCAAGCTTTCTGCCCGGTTTTCATTGAGTCTGTTTCTTCTCACATTATGGATGTTGTAGGTGCTCCAACACCTCTCTACAGAAGAAGTATTTACAACCTGTGAGAGCACTTTTTTTGCCAATTTTGGCAAAAGTCCCTGCCCGCCATATGCATCCCACCATGTGATAGCATCAAATTTGTCCCTATCTTCCATTGCATGCAAAGAACCAAACACTCTAGTGCTAGTGAAGTATCTGCCTAATTCAAGACGCAGATTAGCACACTCCTCCCTGTCAGGGACCAGCTTGTCTAATGCTTCCATATATCCATGTTGTACCTCTGGATCTGTATGGGGTTTGGCATTAACCCCACCCCTAGGTGCAGGTTTGCCCAAACAAGATGGAGAGTAGTATTTTGACACAAGGATATACGCCAAGGCATGTAGTGGAACATTAATTTTATTCCACCATGCACACGCACATTGGTGAATAATATCATACAAGTTGGGATCTTTTTCCTGAACAATATCTTTTATTTGCCCCAACATGTTATCTATCTACTCATACACCTCCCCAATCACTGGTGCACCTGTATCTGCAAAATGAATCATGTTATAAATGGGCTTGGTGAATTGAAAAACTTCCCTCACACATGCCCAAAACAGACCATCAAGAGCAATGTCCTCCACCTGTTCAAAACCTTGCTTGTCAACTGGGGTTGGAGCCCTGTCCTTTAATACCTATCAGCATTGACTTGATACCATGGTAACTAATGACTCTCTTACCTTCAAAAGGCGCCTAAAGGTGAGGTAATAGCTAGTAAATCTAATCTTCGGAATCTTCAATACCTCCAAACTTGAGTGACTGCGGAAAAGCCCATGGGTATCGTTATGATTTGTAATAAATTTTATCATTTTTTTACCGAATCACCAACCCATTTGTTAAATTATCCAACTACGGTCAAATTCCACTTTGGACAACTCATTTGATGGAGATGATGATTGCATTGAATTCCTCTTTTCGAGAGGACCAAAATCAACCTAAAAATCATCGAATTTGGTCAAGGGAAAGTGTACTTATGAAGAAAATCCCACATATGCACATTTCGACAAGGTCGGCCCTAAAGCAAATTAGACACCATTGGAAGCCTATAAATACAAGTGACTTCAAGCTCATTTGCACATCACCAAGCATCTTCTTCTTATCTTCTTCATTGATTGGTTCGCACAGGTCTGAGGCTGGGACGACAACAAAATTTCGCAGAACTCTGAAATTACAAGGTCCGAGGCTCGCATCTGTTTTAGGGGTTTTATATTACAGTCGCAAGCACATCACAGGGAAAATTTGACCACAGTTGTCAGCTTGTAGGAATCAAGCGTGCAACTAAAATCCTCCAGTCGCTCGCACATCTCCTCATACATGCGACTGGGAAGTTTGACTGAAGTTGATCGTGTTGACCGCAGACGGGAAATGTTGTCTCTAATATATTCTGATGCTGGAAACTTATTTCTGAAAGCTATTGGGTAATTTTGCTGATGATATTTTATTGGGATCATTGTACTCTCTGTTGAACATTTTATGACAATCTAATAGAAGAAGAATTTCAAAGGGTTTTCCCCCTTGTGCGGTTTTTCCTCGATATTTGACCAAACCTAGTGTCTCTTGTTGATGTGTTGATTGTCTGCTTTGTCATTGCATTTATTATTCTATCTTCAATTATTGTTGAAGAATGGAAAGATTAATTGTAATTGAAAAGATTGTTAATTGAAATATTGATTTGGTCTAAGCAATTGATACAACATAGAACAAACTGAAAATTTAACATGGAATCAGAGCCAAGGTGAAGGACAAGCCCAGAAGGAGACAAGCATTGAAGCAATCATCTTTGGAAAGTCAGGTTGGAGATCGTAGCTGATAACAATGAAGTTTTGGACTACATTCAAGAAAAAGTACCTAAGCGTCCAAAGAATGCTTTCGTTGCTTTGAAGAAAAGGCACAAGAAAGATGAGTTAAAAGAAAAACAAATAATAACTAATGGTTTACAAGATAATTTACTTGCATATGTTGGAAACTTGAGAAGGTCTAAGGGCATGTATGATAAGGTAGTTGGCATGTATGAAGTCAACAATTTGAATGAAATCATCTCCTTGAAAGATCAACTCAAAGACACAAATATGAACAAAGGAGAGTCTGTGCAATCTTACATAATGACGATATCTCATCTTAGAGGTCAATTGCAAAGAGTAGGGGAATCTGTGCCTGACAGAGAATTGGTACTTGTGACTCTAAGAGGTCTCCCTCCTATTTGGGAAACTTTTATTACTACTATAAGCAACAACAATGTCCTCCCATCATTTGATGAAATTGTTGGAAAGCTCACTTGATCTAAAATGGAGAAGATTAGTAATGTTGTGCTAATTCCCCATTCAGAATAAAGCCCAAGATGCTTATCATTTGTTTATAAAGTGCTTAAGGATTCAATATTTTTGCTTAATTAACTGATTCCCATGAGAGTTTTTTTATGTAAATGTTATAAACAATTTAACATAAAAATATATGTTGAACAGCAACAAAATACCAGCAAAGAACATCAAAATACAACACACAACAAACACATGATAAAGGAGTTCACCCCCCCTGGGCTGCGTCTCCTTGGTCCAACTTCCAATGGCTTAGACCTCTCTATTATGCTCAAATTATATCAAAAGTGTGTTTACAATGCTCAAATGCCTCTAAAACCTGTCTATATGAGTTCAGAATACTCAAAAATGGCCATCTAGCCTCTTTTTGCATCCCATTTGGATAAGAACTGAAGAAGTTATGACTTCTCCTAGTTCTCCCACTATTTGTTCCACAAATTGCTCCAAAACCAACCAAAAACCCCATTTCTGCTCCAAAATCTACTAACGAAGTGAGAAATTCGTTGCATGGCGGGCTATATCTTGTCGGCCATATCGCAAATCGCAATTGGCAAGTGTTGCAGGCTCTTATGGAACGGCAAAACATTGCGATTGTGATATTGCGGACCCGTCGGGGATAATTAACTGCAACATATAAAATCTCGCGTCTGGAACCCATCGCTCATCGCAATCGGCGAAGTTCAGCGGCCGAAGGTTTTGTTAACACGGGAACACTGTGATTGCAGTATTATGGACCCGTCGGGGTATTAAACTGTGTCATATAAAATTCCCGCATCCAAGGTCTTATCGCTCATCGCAATCGGCAATGGGCTCTTAACACAGCAAAACGTTGCGATGCGATATCGCAGACCCGTCGGGACATTAAACTGTAACACAATAAAGTATCGTGTCCGAGCAGTCATCGCAATCGGAACTTTATCGGTGGTAACAACAATAACAACGGGGTTTTGGGTGCGATATGCGATTGCGATTATCACAAATCGCAACCCAACCTGTCGGGGGCCGATTCTTAACCTGCATCCTTTGTTTTTCCCCGATATGCGATATGCGGGACCCAGTGGCAACCTGCCACTTAGCGCTTCCCCATTCGTTGGGACCTTTGCCATGTCATCCAATCCTGCCACATAGACAAGTCAAATTTGAACTTTGAGTTGCTCTAACTTCTGCATACGAACTTGGATTTGAGTGTCGTTCGCACCGTTGGATTTAGAATGACGAGCTCTTCAATCTGAAACTTAGTTTGACAAGATTCTGACACTTTGATTTTTGAGCATAATTTTGAGCACTTGATCATCACTCAAGAAGAATCAAGGGTGATATCAAGAGGAAGGATTCAAAAGCATGAAGAAGGAGACCCCGTTGCATTCATCACTCATGAAAAGAAGACGAATAAAGGAAAAGGAGGTCCATCAAATTCAAGAAACCCTCCTCCTTGAAATCCAAATAGAAGGAATTTTTGCACATTGAATGCTACAATTGTCATAAGAAAGGCCACTATTCTTGAGATTGCCTTGAGAAGAACAATGGACCACGCGACAATACTAGAAGCAACAACAACATGTTCAATGATCAAAGAAGGAGAGATGACCAGAGGAATGATCGCAATGGAATAGATGAAAGAAGAAGAAGAGATGCTCCAAGTGATCATGAAGAAGATCGTCGTCCACAAAAGAAGTCAAAATTCTCTAGGTATGAAAGCAATGTTGTGAATCAATCTGAATATATTCTTATTTCTGTCGTTACTAGTTCATCTCCTCCGGATTCGTGGGATAGTTGGCTAATTGATAGTGGGGCCACTCATCACTTCTCTGGTTATAAGGAAGTTCTCTATAATTTGGTAGAGAGGGAATCAAATTTGAAAATCATTCTTAGAGACAACTCCACTCATCCCATTCAAGGTTTTGGGTCCATCAAATTTCATTTGAATTCAGGAGAATCTATTTTGATCCATGATGTGATGTATGTGCCAGGGTTGAAGAAGAATTTGGTATCAATATCCACTTTGGAGTATAAATGGATGCGGGTTGCCTTCATCAAGGGAAAAGTTCTTACTTGGCTTGTTGGATCACCTATGAGAGATGCATTCACATTAGGATCAAGATATGAAGGACCCTACAGGGTTTTTGGAGGACCACTTCTAGCATTGTTCCATGAGACTAATCATCTAAGAGAGCTATGGAACCGACGATTGGCCCGTCTACATTATCATCCTCTTCTGAAACTGGAGAAATTGGTGTCAGGGATTCCCAAGGTTCAAGCCCATCATGATAGAGTATGTCCAGGTTGTGCCAGTGGAAAGAAGACAAGGGGACCATTCCCCTCTAGCAAGAACAAGACAAATGACATCCTCCATCTCATCCATTCTGACATATGTGGTTTGATGCCCGTGCATTCTATTGGTGGCCATCTCTACTATATCACCTTCATTGATGACTTCTCAAGAAAGACATGGATATATTATTTGAAGCACAAGGATGAAGCCTTCGAAATGTTCAAGGAGTTCAAAGCTTTGATCGAAAATCAAACAGGGAAGAAAATCAAAATATTCAGGTCTGACAATGGTGGAGAGTACACATCAAAGGAGTTCATTGATTTTTGCAAGAAGGAAGGAATCAAGAAAGAAACAATTGTGCCCTATACTCCCAAACAAAATGGAGTGGCTGAAAGAAAGAACAGGTCCATTATAGAAGTTGCCTGTGCCATGCTCCATGATCAAAAGTTGTCGAAGTTCCTTTGGGGAGAAGCAATAAATGTCGTCGTATATGTTCAAAATATGGTACCTCATCAAGCATTGTACAACAAGACCCCCGAAGAAGTATTCACCGCTGCCAAGCCCGATGTTGGTCGTCTTCGTACCTTTGGTTGTCCCGTATACTTTCATGTGTCTAAAGGACAAAAGGAACAAGTTGGAAGCCTCAGGAAAAAAAGGTACGTTTGTTGGATATTGTGAAAATTCTAAAGCATTTAGAATATATATTCCTGGTCAAAGGAAGGTTGAAATTAGCAGGGATGTTACATTCGATGAAGATGTCGCTCTTGGAAAAGCAAGGGACCTTCATTTGCCTCCTCCTTCTGAGGAGAATGATGATATGGATATTTTAGATAGTCCTTCTGTGCCCGAATCTGAGATGGATATTGTTGATGATACCATGGAGCTCAGGGATCCCTTAGATCCTCCTCCATGTGATCGTCCCACCAGGAAGAGGCCTCTTTGGCTTCGAGACACATTACAGGATGATGAGAGACAAGCTCTCGTTCGAAGATCATATAGAGAAAGGAAGAAGTTGTGCAGGTACCAGGGATATGTTGCAGCCAGGGAAGAAGCCGTGAAGAAACAAGTTTGGAAAGATGCTATGGTCGAAGTATACGAATCGATTATGAAGAATGATATATGGGATGTTGAGTCGAGACCGAAGGGGAAATCTGTGGTGACTTCAAGTGGCTATGCAAGATCAAGCATGGAGTTGATGGTAGCATTGAGGAATACAAGGCAAGGTTCGTGGCACGAGGATTCTCCCAAAAAGAGAGAAGATTATGATGATATATTTGCACCTGTGGCTCAATATACAACCATTCGTTCAATAGTTACCCTTGTCGCAAATCAAGAATGGACCCTTTATCAGATGGACGTGAACACTGCATTCCTTCATGGCATGTTACAAGAAGAAGTGTATGTTGAGCAGCCACGGGGATTTGAGGTAGAGGATCAAAAGACACATGTTTGCATGTTAAAGAAGGCATTATACGGTTTGAAGCAAGCCCCCAGAGCATGGTACGCCCTCATAGACAATTATTTGGTGAAGCGGGGATTCAAAAGAAGCAATGTCAATCCCAACCGCTACTTCAAAGGTAGTCCAAGGTATGTAGCTCCCCCATGAAATTTTGGGTTGAGAAGTACTCCCTAATATGGTTTCGGATTGAGATATGCTCTCCAACGATGTAGAGGGTGGTAGCGTTAGCTCCCCGATGATTCTTCTTCTTTAGATTCGAGAATGTTTTCAACTGATAGAGTTGAGCAGAGATGGGAAATGATATAACGACAGGATATACATGACATATTGATCGATGATCAGATATTGACAGGTGGAATTCTCCCTAGTTGAGAGGGAGTGTTAAATTATGCAACTACGGTCAAATTCCACTTTGGACAACTCATTTGATGGAGATGATGATTGCATTTAATTCCTCTTTTCGAAAGGACCAAAATTGACCTAAAGATCATGAAATTTGGACAAGGGAAAGTGTACTTATGAAGAAAAGCCCACATATGCACATTTGGACAAGGTCGGCCCTAAAGCAAATTGGACACCCTTGGAAGCCTATAAATACAAGTGACCTCAAGCTCATTTGGACATCACCAAGCATCTTCTTCTTCTCTTCTTCATTGATTGGTTTGCACAGGTTTGAGGCAGGGACGACAACAGAAGTTCGCAAAAGTCCAAAATTACAAGGTCTAAGGCTCGCATCTATTTTAGGGTTTTTGGATTACAATCACAGGCACGTCACAGGGAAAATTCAACCATAGTCACTGGCTTGTAGGCATCAAGGGTGCGATTGGAAGCCTCCAATCGCTCGCACAACTCCTCATGCATGCGATTGGGAAGTTTGACTGAAATTGACCATTGACCGAAGTTGACTGCAATTGACCACAGATGGGAAAAGTTGTCTCTGATATGTTCTGATGCTGGAAACTTATTTCCGAATGTTATTGGGTTGTTTTGCTGATGATATTGTATTGGGCTCATTGTACTGTCTATACTAGAAGAAGAATTTCAAAGGGTTTTCCCCCTTTGGGGGTTTTTCCCTGTTCTTTGACCAAACCTGGTGTCTCTTGTTGATGTGTTGATTGTCTCATTTGTCATTGCATTTATTGTTCTATCTTCAATTATTGTTGATGAATGGAAAGACTAATTGTAATTGGAAAGATTGCTAATTGAAGTATTGATTTGGGCTAAAGTAATTGATACAGAATAGAACAATCTGAAAATTTAACACCATTTCTATTGAGAATTTTTGTTCTTAATAATATCATGCATCAAAAGGTTTATTGTGTGAACCATAAACCGAAACCAAAATCTATTGGGGTATCTATCCTCAATAATTGCTCCTGTCGCCTTACAATTAGAAGCATTATCAGTGATGACTTGGATGACATTGTATGGGCCAATATGTTCAATTGTTTAATGGTTTTGCAATGTTGATGGCGGTCTTGAACTTTTCAGAGTAATCATATGCTAGAAGGAAGATTGTACCACCTTTAGACACAGCAAGAACACTTATCAATGGCATTCCTTTTACATTTGTCCATCCATCAGATACAATGGATACCCCATGCTCATTCCAAGAACTTGTCATTTTACCCAAAGCATGTGTTATTTTTGCTCTCTCATGATCAAGTCCCACGGTTCTAGCCCTGTCATACACTTTGGGGGCATCATTAATGGTAGAAACCATTTCATGTCAATAAGGTGAGTGAAGAACATTGAATGGTATTCCACATGCATAGAAAAAACGGAAAAAAAATTAATCGACATCATTCTTACACCCTTCGTCAAGGAAAATTGATATGGTTCTATGCCTTAAAGGGATGTTTGTTCCTATGCCTCCATATCCACTGCCATGGGAGGATGTTGATGGAGTTCTTTGTCTATGTGATTGTGGGCTATCATGTTCAAAGTCACCCTTTGATCTTTTAGATTTATATTGGACTTCCTCATCTTCCTTTATATATTTGGCTATTTGTTGTGTTGTCACACTTACACAAGTTTTGACTCCTATTTGTTTACCTCCATCCCATGGCATTGTCCCACAGAGGTGTTTCCTGACACAAGTGTATGAACCTGTGTAATTGTTTTTGCAATGGAGACATGTAAATTTAGTGGTTCCACCCCCTTTCCCTGCTTCAGGCCTAGCAACATATTTCCACAATGGGGTTTGGGTTGCTTTCGTTTTTGTGCCCTCATCTTCACCCTCCTATCCTCCTCACCAAGGTACTCCTCCTCTCTAGGGGTTTCCAATCCACCACTACCCACTTCTTCATCATCTTCATCATGATCAACCCTCCTCCTCCTACTCTCCAACACCATAATAACAAAAAAAGGAACCAACATGAAGAGAATACCAAGCCATATAGCCATGATGTTTGAAGTTTTGATTCTTTGAACTTTTGTGGAATTATAGTTTCTTGCCTGCAATAAAATGGAGGAATGGGAATGGGAAAGAGAGAAGAGAACATTTTCATTTAACAATGAACATATAAAAAACACAAATGCTGGATTAGGGTCAAGATCCTACCTCTTTTGCCTTCAACCCCAACGTCCAATTTCCCTTGCAAGCTCCTCAAGCTCCCAAGCAATCCTCTCAATCTTCCTCCTCAACTCAAGCTCAAATTTCAAAAGCCCTCTCTTTCTCTCTCAATGTGCAAATGGTGAGTTATGGGAGGGGAGTAGGACCTTTTATTTCTTTTGGCCCTTCCCCTCCCTCCCTTTCCCGCTGAGCGACCGCCTAATTAGCCTATAAGGAGCAATTTTTTCAAGGCAGTAGCGCTCGGGAGCGACCGCTCCCGCTTAAAAAAAATCGCTCCGGGAGTGACCGCTCCCTGACTACTCCTTTGGTCGCTCCCGAAAAACCAGGGAGCGGTTTTTTTTCCACGAGAGCGCGCTCCAAGGAGTGAATTTTCGAAGTGCGCTCTTGAGGTCACTCCCCAACGGAGCGTGCTTCAGGAGTGGGTTCAAGGGGGGGCCGCTCCCCCGCAACCCTAGTGGTGATGGTGTTGAAGTTTCTAAGTTTACTTACTTAGAAACCCTCCATGCATTTTATCTGATTTATTCATACCTACTTGTTATTTTCCTTAACAAGTTATTTACATTGTAAACACTGAAAATAAACACTAGTGCATGCTCAACATATTACAGATCGGCAACTAAAAGAAACAGAAACAAACACACCATATGACACCATTATTTTTGGACTAATGTCCCCGGAAAAACCCAATGTGGGAAAATTGGTGCAGCTATCTGAGGGTTTTCTTATTAAGCAATATCAGAGTACAATCTAGGTGCCGAAACTGGCCTACCCAACAGAGAATTTCCTTGGCAGTAATACCTCTCAGTTTCTGACAAATCTACTGGCTGAAACCCCAGATAATCCTTCTGGCAGCTACTCAGCACCAATCTGCCCCAGAAACCCCAGCGTCAGCGTCTCTCTGGACTGCGTCAGCCCCTCTCTGCCTCACGCTAGCCCTGCGTCACCCAGGATGGGTCTGCGTCAGCCCTGAGAGGCCTTGCGTCAGCCCTCTGGCCCTCTGCGTCAGTCACACTAGCCTCTTTGAGGCTCTGCACAACACCTGACTAACTCTGCATGGCCCTGCGTGAGCCCTGGCTGGCTCTGTGTCTCTCTCCTTGGCTACTGCACTGCTCTCCTGGCACCATCGCTGCCTCTCTGTCTCTCTGTACTCAAATGCCCCTCAGCTACATCTCTCGATCACTAATTCTATCTCTCGTAACAAACCCCGCTCTAGAGAATAGAATGATTGATCACTCTGGTGTAATCTCCAAGTGACCCTCAAGCCCCTTCTTATACTTTTCTCATTGACATATCAACAGCCGAGATTAAGTCCCTAATCAACGGCTAAGATTAGATCTGGCTTGATCCTTGTCTTTTGGACCATTCTAACACAGTTTCATATTAATCCACATTAATATTTTAATTTCCCTAAGTTTAGACTAGGGTCCATATTAAAAATATTAATTATTTTAATATCTCCTGAACTTTTTAGAATCTGCCCAAACCCTTTCTGGGTATTGGAGATCTCATGTGCCCCAACCTCTCCACCAATTTCATGGCTAGAGCACATCTGATGCTACCACAAATCAATAGATGGATCTTGTGTAACCAGTCAGTTTATGGTTGAGCCGAGGCATGCGGCACATGTGTTGATGTACCGACATGGTACATGTCTCAAATGATGAAGTACAGTTGCAAGGATATACAGATTCAGATTGGGAAGAGTGTTGAAGACAGGAAGAGCACATCAGTACGATGATTCAATTTGGATTCTACTTGGGAAAGAACAAGACATTTGACGCACTAAAAACTACAGAGGTTAAGTGTATTGCAGCTAGTTTGGCGATTTGTGAAGAGTGTGGCTTGAGAAGCTACTAGCAAGATTGTTTGATCAGGTGCAAGAGACGACTGTGATGACAGGGCGAAGCACATCAAGATCATGGTATCACCACATTTGGGACATGGTATAGAAGGGAGAGTGCATTTCTACAAGATGAGCAGGTTGTTAACATTCTCACAAAATGTTTGTCCCAAAATGAAGTTTTTATACTTTGGGGACAAGCTTGGAGTGATTGAGAATGCTTCCCTTGGTTAAAGGGAGTGTTGATGTTGTAGCATCAAGGGGCTGAGATTTTCCCTAAGTCAAGGGTATTGAACAAGTCATGGGCAGTGACCAAGAGCCATATGTAATGTGGCTAGGTAGATTGGCCCAAATAGCATCAAGGGCCAAAGTGCTCCCCTAGTTAGTGGTTACCTGACCATATTGCCAATGGTTATTTCGCTAGTGGGTTGAGTGAGTGCCTTATAGCATTTGGCAAGTGTTTTGCCATTCAATAGCATGTGATGACATGTGGGAATGGTAAATGGGCCCAAAGTTTCACCACAAGTCACATGTGTTGACCATGTTCTAGGTGACGACTTGGCTAATTGGTGACCCAGAACTAGCCTTGACCCCGAAAGGCCAAAAGGTATTTGGCCAGTTGGACCTAGAAGGCCTCTGGCCAATGGGTGACTAGATCGATTTGCAAAGGAGATGTGACTATTGGGTAACTAGATTCCTTTCCATGATGTTGATGCGGGATGCTTTCCACATGGTTCTGGTATAGAACATAAGGTGGAAAGATTCATCAACAAAGTTGACCTCAATCAACCTTTACTTGGGATAGAGAACTTTTTCAACAAGAGAACATTTAAAGAAGTCAAAAAAAAAACCTCCCTAGCTAAGAGGGAGTGTTGAATTTTGGTAGCTGCAGACGGTATTCATCTATTGTATAAGCCCACAAAATAAAAAGAAAATGAAAATATAAAATTGAGTTCAAGTCTGCTCCAAAAGAGGAAAAATTATTTTTTTGAAAATAAAATTTTTGCCTCTAAAGTACAAGTCGGCCATCCCTAAAGAGACAACAATTCGGGCTCATTCATCCACTATATATCACCATTTGTCCTCCTCACTTGGAGAAAATTCAGATCACTCAATCATCTGATATTTTGCTCATCCATACAAAGGAGACAAAGAGAAGAAGTTTGAAGTTTGATAAAATCTATCCAACATTGACCAAGCCTATTTCATCTATGTTTTGAAGTCTGTTGACTTTGAACGTGTGGTCTACAAACTGAATTTTTTGTTGATATTGTCGGCAGCAAACCCAAATTCTAGGACAGCAAAAGGAGGTTTGACTTGAGTTTATTTGTTGGTCAGTTTGACCTAGTTTGACCATGAT
The DNA here is from genome assembly GCA_031772625.1 of Pinus tabuliformis. Classification (NCBI taxonomy): domain Eukaryota; kingdom Viridiplantae; phylum Streptophyta; class Pinopsida; order Pinales; family Pinaceae; genus Pinus; species Pinus tabuliformis. Next base: position 1,958,165,662 of record CM062819.1, read on the forward strand.
TGAATAGAGCTTATTTTCTAGTTAGTTGGACCTAGTTTGATCAGAAAAATCAGATTGAACCTCTTGTTAAATTGAACAAATTCTCTAAGAAAAGGTCGTTGGGTTTTTCCCCTATTTAGAGTTTTCCTAGGGTAAAAATTTGTGTGTCTTGTGTTTGGCTATCTCTTCATGATCCACTATCATTATTGTTTTATAGTTGAGATTTTCTATGCATAATTTCTTAGAATTAATGAAGAAATCACTGGAAGTAATTATCAGATTAGAAACTCATGAAAAATCAACAGAGTGGTGTGGTGGGGTCTCTTGAAGGAAAAAGAGGGCTCCTAAGTCACCTAATGGAAAATATAAATAAAGGCTAAGGATAGGCTAGATGTTACATCAAGTGAAAAGGACTTCACTTGTGTATGGTGAGGCTAGAAGGACTTAGCCTAAACAGCAAAGGATGTTAAATTTAAGATTGCTCTATGTTGTATCAATTCCTTTAGCCCAATTCAATGCTTCCATTAACAATCTTTCATCAATAATTAATACTTCCAATCATAAATAGTAATTGAAGATCGAATAGTAAATGCAATGACAAAGGAGACAATTAACACATCAACAAGGGACACCAAATTTTCAGTCAATGACCAAGGAAAAACCCAGTACAGGGAAAACCCTTTGTAATTCTTCTTCTATTAGATTGTCATAAAATGTTCAACGGAGAGTACAATCACCCCAAAACAAAATCATCCAACAAAATTAAACCAACAACATTCATAAATATGATCCCAGCATCAATCCAAATCAGAGATGACTTTTCCTGTCTACAGTCAATTACAGTCAAATGTCAATTTGCAACCCTAGAGCCCAACCACACAGAGGAAGAGGTGTGTGTGCCGTTGAGAGCTTCCAACCACACAGATGTGCATGTCTGCCTGCGGTTATAGCCGAAAATTGCCTGTGTCAAGCGTGCGGTCGGAAACCAAAACTCTAACACACATGCGAGCTTCAGACACTTGAATCTCGGACCTGTACGAACCAATTTCCTCGACCCAGCCTTAGACCTATGCGACCCAATCAATGAAGAAGAGAAGAAGAAGATGCTTTGTGATGTCCAAATGAGCTTGAGGTCACTAGCATTTATAGGCTTCCAAGGGTGTCCATTTTCCTATTAAGGTTGACTTGATCAAATGTGACATAGTGGGCTTCAATTCAAAAATACACTTTCACTTGTCCAAATTTATCACTTCTTGTCAAAATTGGTCCTCTCAAAAAGAGGAATATCTTCCCATGGTTGGAATTTGTCACTGAGTTGTCAAATTAACACTCCCTCTCAGCTAGGGAGAAATTTCAACCGCATCATGTAATAATCATATGTATCTTGTCATCATATCATGTCCCATCTCTACTCAACTCAATATGCTGAAACATTTTCGAATCTAAAGAAGAAGAATCATTGGGAGAATTAGCTACCACCCTCTCAAGGCAATGAGGAAGGTCCTATGGGACACTCTAACCTCATGTCATCACATAGGGGAGTGAACATCTTCCACCCTATGTTGAGCAATAGAAGTCATAGCATAGGGGAGGTATAATCTTCCACCCCATAATATCTCATACATCCTATTCCTCCCCGATCTTCCCAAACATAACCCTCAAGAGTCATGTGGTAGAACACCTGCATCATAATCAGCTTGGGTAACACACCTCCAAGCACTCTCTCAACAAGGCATCTAACAAATGGCAACCATATTGAACCATATTTACCCCTTTGCATTTCGTAGTCCACTCTAGTGGCATTTGCATTGGTTCTTCCATCGATCATCATGTCGAATATGATGTTGTGATAGGTTTGTTAGTCTATGCCCTTAATCACCGCATCATTCAGCTTCATGTTTGTCTCGATTCCCAACTTCTCCTCATGCAATTGAACAATGTTTATCATGTGCATGACCCTTTTCTCTTTAGAAAATACCTACGAGTTCAACTTTTAACACCATCATTTGAATACATTTCATTCAATCACGTTCCTAAAGCACAAAATAACTATGCAGATACCATTGCTAATAGCATTCTAGATTGGCATTTATCACATGCATCCATAAGAAGATAACTAATCCATAACAAATGGCGATGACACAAACACATGCATAATCACATTACGTATATGATCATGTAGTGTCATCATCAGAAAATTGTTTGGAGTCAAACACTCTAGATACCTTTGGCATGTCCATAGCATGCTCAAACTTGGGGGCATACTCACACCCTATCTAATCCTCTTCAATTGGATGACCCATGCTAATAACACTACATCATTTCCAACATTGCACCCTTAGTGCATATGTGTATCACCACCACTTGGGGCGTGGCCTTAGAATGCTACATACACACCCAACCCGGGGCATCATTCCCACCTTTGCATACCCGATCAATCCCCTTCATCATCATCTACTAGAGGGTAGCATCTCATGTTTTGGGGCATGATCACCCCTCTTGTTGAATTTCCTATTGATTACTATCCACTCTCAACCTAAGCCCCAAAGGTCTACGTAAGGATGGTTATCCTCTCCTTTATTGGGTAGTCTATCCTACCAGCTTCCCCGACAAGCCATCTACACATCGCATATGCTAGATGATCGATACCATATATTGAACTATGCTACTCTATATGATGTCTCACTTACTATCTGGTCCCCATGTTTGACTTGGTGGGTTGAGATAACTCTAGACCTCTTCTGATAGTTCATTCCCTCATCCTTTCTTTGATTCTTCACCAGGAAACATTTTTCCAAGAAGCATTCCTTTGGCCCCTTTTGCCCTTTCTAAACCATTCATATGACAAGTAAGGCCACCTACCTAAAATTCGAAGATCCAAATTCCACTGATCAGTTTGTCCACAACAAGCTCACCAAGACCAAGGGCCTCCACTTCCTTTTCAAGCTCACCACAAGCCAATGCACAAATGACTTGGAATTGGAGGGAAAAGTCATTTTTCACTTGGCCATTAAGAGCTCATCCTAGCTTCGGTTGAAAAACCATCGACACCATTGGAAAGCTCTTTTCAAGCTCTCAAATAGGTCTCCCTTTGTTTTTGTTGATTTGATACATCACTCGGAAGCCATTTTTCCATAAGGTGTCAAGTCCCTCCCTTTATAAGTCAAATTTCTTCATATTTGTCACTCGTACTCTGACACCACCTTGTCTTTGCACTTGTTGACTCATGTGGAATTTCATCGTGAGTAACCACTCTTTACTCATGTTTATAGGGTCTCCTTTGGACCCATTCCCTATGTCATTTCTTATATAAGCAGCATCACTCCATTCATTGCATTTGCCTGCCATTCAATGGATATAAGTTTATAACCTTAGTGACCCCCGCACTTTGATAGGTGGATCCACCCATTTATCTTTTGCATTTGCCACCTATTAAGTGTTAGAGCCTTCCTTGCATGGGCACACCAACACCAATACCCCTTTTGCATTTTGGTGCCCATGTCTTTCAACCCCCTTCGGATTAGAAGTCTGATTTGTCTTCATACCAAAGCCAACACCATTTACATGAAAACAACCCATGTCCCCACAGATTCCCCACTCTTATAACCTCTTGGATTACCCCCAAGAGAGCATTGTACCACTTGTACTTGGTTCGGTTAGTGGCAACATCATTGAGTCACTCTTGTGTGAAATTTTAATATTGTTGCAATTACTAGTTATTATTCTCCTTTTTTTTACAGATTATTTGTCAATTGCAAAATACTTGCGGCAAAAACTAAATAAAACACAACTGCAACTTCACTGAAAAATATCTAACCACAAGAACTAAGAAAATTATGCAAACACACAAATATTGAACACCAGTATTTTCAGACAAATGTTCCTGTAAAAATCCCTAAGGGAAAACCAGTTTAGCAGAAGAGGTTTTATTTATTAATTCTTCAACAAAAATATTACAACTGGTTGTCGTAAGATGGCAAACCTCCAGCGAAATAATTTCTTCACTCTTGCAAGTCTATCTGACTTCCTGAAAGCAATTCAGCTTCTAAAAACTAATTCAACCATCCTCAAGAACCTTGAATCGATCCACATGTGCAGCCCTCGCAAAATAATTCTGCCTCTCTGGAAATTCCCACCTTCTAGTAGAATATCGCGGCCTCCACTGGAAAATCTTGACTTCTCTGGGCGAATCGACCCTCCTGTGCAAATCGATCTCTCCTGCAAATTTTCTTTCCCCCGACACTTCGTCCTCTCTAAGCAATTCAAATTTCTTGTTTGGGTAATTCACACCCCCTGTTGGACCAACTCGCACTGCTAGAAAATTGGTCTCTCACTGCAGAAAAATCAATCTCCAACTCTCCCAGGAAATCACTATGAAGAATCTCTATTGAAACCCCTGTTACTAATGTCCCTGCGTTGTCTTTGCGCTCTTTCTATCACTGTAATTTTGTGTCTCAATGTATTCTCCAAATGACCCTCGATTTCCTCTTATAATCTCTCCTTGACGAATCAACGACCATGATCTAATCACAATAAATGGCTAAGATTATCTTGACCCCATCAAGTGACTTTTCCAGATGTCTCTAGAGAAACTTGATTTACCCCAATTAATACTGATTAATTAAGTTATTTCCCTTATTAAACTTAGGGAAAATAATTAACTGCTTAATTAAATCTAATCAAATCCTTTTCTTGTGAATCCATTTTTGTGTATTGGAGAAAATATGTTCCTTAGCCTCGTGCACACAATATGAGACTAGAACACTTGTCCGAGCTACACCAACACTCCTTGTTAGTGAAGAAGATGCTCTGCATAACACCCAACTTGTCTCTGAAGAAGATGAACCTCGCATTCCCTAAATTCTTCGTCAAAATATCTGCTACCTGCTCATCTGTAGCTATATATCGTAGTTGGACAATCCTACGCTGCACACAATCCCTTATGAAATGGTACCTGATGTCTATATGCGTGGACCTATTGTGAAACACAAGATTCTCTGACAACCTGCAACTGTAATTGTCATAGTGTATCACTGTGGTCTCTATCCTCTAACCAAAAAAGGCTACCAACAACTTCTGAAGCCGTATGGCCTCACATGTAGCCATCCTCGCTGATATGTATTCTGCCTCCGCTGAACTCAGTGCCACGAACTTCAGCTTCCTATTGTACCAATAAACAAGTCCTAATCCCATGTTGAAGAAGCATCCGAAAGTGCTTTTACGATCTATTGTGTTACCTGCCTAATCTACATCAGTATAGCCCACCAATCTGACACCGTCACCTCAAGCATACCTAATCCCATATTTGATTATGCCACGCAAATACCTCAGCACATGTTTTGCTGCTACCCAATGCACTCTCTTCGGCTCCACCATGAACTGACTCAAAAAGTTAACTGCATAAAATATGCCTGGCCTGGTGTTGACTAGATATGTGAGAGAGCCTATCAACTACCTGTACAAGGTGGGGTCCACATCCTTCTCCTTTGATGCATCTATCTTCCTCCAATTCGTGATCATGGGTGTAGACATGGATCTGCAATCCTCCATCCCAAATCTCCTCAGGATCTCTATGCAGTATTTCCCTTGACCAAGGAAAATCTCACCATCTGTCTGCCATACCTCCATGCCTAGAAAATAGTGCATGAGCCCCAAATCCTTCATCTCAAACTCTGTTGCAAGGTCCCTCTTGCACTCCTCAATGAGCCCCAATGAACTTGTCTAAAACAAATCGTTCACATATAAGACAAGAATGAGAACATCTTCTCCAAACACTAAGTAGAAGAGGTTTGCGTCCGCCTCACTCTTCACAAAGCCCCTGCCCCACAAGTATCTGTCGATGCGCTCATACCATGCCCTGGGAGCCTACCTGAGCCCGTACAAAATCTCCCGTCAATCTGCACATGTGGGTCTCTCTATTGTGTGCACAAAACCCTCTGGTTGTTCAATGTACACCTCTTCCTCCATTTCATCATTCAAGAATGTCGTCCTGATGTCCATTTGATGGATCTGCAATCCCATATGTGTTGCTAATGAGATCATAGCTCGTATAGAAGTATATTTGGCCACAGGAGCAAATGCCTCATAATTTATTCCCTCCTTCTAAGAGGACCCATGGCCATGAACCTAGCCTTGTACTTTTCAATGTTGCCATCTACATCGTGCTTATCGTATATATCCAACGTGATCCAACCATCGCCCTCTCTGTCGGTCTAGGTACAACTCCCACACATCATTTTTCATGATCGAATAATACTTCTCAATCATTGCATCTCGCCACACCTATTGTTGTGCAGCCTCCTGATAGTTGGAAGGCTCGTTATCCACCAACTGACTAACTAATAACATTAGTCAATGTGTCGCTCTAGTTGTCTCTGCTCTCCCCTACCCATCCTAGGAGTCCCCACAAACTCCTGAGCATCCCTGAGTGTGGCCTAAACCTCTTAGTTCCTTGTGCCAACAATGGATTTAGGAATATCCACCTCCATGTCCCTCTGATGCATCTTCCCAATTTGCGGCATATGCTGCTCCATGCTTTGGGAAGCCTTAGGAGCACTCGCACCTGAACTCGTGCTCATACTAGTCACTCTACTTGTGCTTCGCTATTGCCCTTGATTTTGCTGCTCCACTCTAGGAGCTTTTGTTGGTTGCTCACTTTGATCTTCAGCTACTGGCAACTCTCCGGACCTATAATCATTGTCCTCCGTGAACTTGACATTCAGCCTAATTATAATTCTCCTGGCCCTTGGGATGAAGATCTCGTATGCCTTTGAGGTTTCGCTGTAACCAACGAAGTAACTTGCTCTGCAGTGTGATCCAACTTTGAACGTGTCTTACTTGGAATGTGAAAATACGTTAGGTAGCCAAATATCATGAAATGACTAACATCTGGTCTCTTCCCGATGAAAGCCTCCTCGAGAGTCATCTTGCCAAGTGCTCTATGTGGGACCCTATTCTGAATATAAACGATGGTATAGCATGCTCTGCGCATAAATAGCGTGGGAGATTCTGGTCATACAACATCACTATCACTGCCTCCGAAATAGACCGACTCTTCCTTTCAGCAACCCCATTCTGTTGCGGGTTGTAAGGAACCATCCACTCTCTCCTGATTCCTGCCCTGGTACAGAATTCATGGAACTCCTTGTTGGTGTACTCACCTCTATTCTCTGACCAAAGAGTTTGGATCTTTCTACCTGTCGCATTCTCCACTAGAGCGTTATACACCTAAAAGCGACTAAAGACCTCAAATGCAGGGCTTCCTAGAGAAATCATTGATAAAAGTACAAAAGTACTGATACAAATGCAGGTCTTCCTAGAGAAACCGTTGATAAAAGTACAAAAGTACTAATACCCTCTGAGAGACTTCGTCGACATCGGTCCACATATGTCTGAATGCACAAGGTCTAGAATCCCCTGTGATCTATTGTCACTCAAAAAAGCCACTATCGCAAACTTCCCCAACACACATGCTTTGCACACATCATGATGTTATGTGCTTACCTATGGAACACATGTCACCATCTCACGAAGCAATCTAAGTGCTCCATTATGAATATAGCCCATCCTCCTATGCCATAGTTACCCTAATCTCTCGAACTATTACTGCTAACTAGTGCCTTGGGTGTGTCCATCTGCAACCTGTATAATCGACCACTCCTCACCCCAACTACTATAGGTGACCTCCAATCCTTATGCCATAATAGCACTCTAGCCCCTCTAAAGATGACATTGTAACCTTTGTCCTAAAGGACTGATAGGGAGATCAAATTCATCCCCAAGTCTGGCACATTCAACACATCATGGATGGGTATTTGCTTGTCGTTCTCCCACTGAAATAGAACAATCCCTCATGCTACAAGAGTGCACTTGGACTTGTTCCCCATCTGAATTTGGAACCTGATGTCCTCCTCCTTGTAGCTTGCAGAAGTACTCTCTAACTCTTGTCATATGAAATGACACTCCATTGTCTATATACCAGACACCCTGTGAAGTTAAGCTAGTCAAGAAAGCAATCAAAGCGAACTCTTGATCCATTTTACTGGAGAGCTCATATGCATCTGCTAAAGTTGCAACTTGCTTCTTTCCCTTCTTCTTCCTCAGTGGGCAATCGCTGACATAATGACCAAACTTGTGACAGCCATAGCACTTGACCTTAGATAGGTCCTTCTTCTTCTCCCCTTTTGAGCTTGGTCCCTTACTAGAACCCTTCTTCACCTTTCCTTTCCATGCTAAGGCAATGTTTTCCTACTCCCTCTCAACCTTCGATGTCTTACCACTATTGCTACTCCCACTAACCAAGCTAAGTCAGAGCTCTTCCTGAGTGAAGTCGCTCCAAAGGCGTTCCCAATATGGAAGTTTATCTTGCCCATTGATCACTTGGACAAAAACACCCCACTCCTTGGTAAATCCATTGAGTGTTATGTGCAGTACCTCATCAACCCTGAGCTTATCACCCACTGTAGGTAGCTCATCTCTGGCAAGTGGAACTCTCGTGAGATATGAAGTCACATCTTCTCCCTAGTTGTGCTTCATGGTCCTCAGCCTCTCTCTGAGAATCAACTTCCTATTTTTTGTAGGATCCGGGTATAGTTTTATGATGGCATCCTACATTTCCTTCGTTGTCCCTTTCTCTGTAATTTTTGGAACAATATGATCCCTAACTCGATCAAGAATCATCCTCTTCGTTTTGGCATTCTCCTTATAGATGGCCAACTGTTGTGGATTTGTTGATACAACAACAACATTCTCCGCAAACTCCTTCAGACCATAATTGTACAATAAGAACGACATCCTGACCTTCCAAATTGCCAAAGTTGTAGGCTCCTCCATCCAACCTGTCCCGATCTCTCAATCTTGCTGTGACCATCTTTGGAAAATCCAGAAATTCAACAAACTCAATTAAACTGGAGAAAATAAGCTGATGAATTCAAACTGGGTGAAAACCCTTGCTTTCTCTACCTGTGCATTGCGCAGATCCTCCTTCTACCCTTGGATTCACTCTTATATCATGTGAAATTTTAAAATTGTTGTGATTACAAGTTATTATTCTCCTAACTTTTCAGATTATTTATCAATTGCGAAATACTTAGCGACAAATACTGAATAAAACACAACTGCAACTTCACTGAAAAATAAACAACCATAGGAAATGAGAAAATTATGCACACACACACAAATGTTAAACACTAGTATTTTCAGACAAATGTCCCTAGAATGTGAAAATTCCCTTGAAATGCAACAACTAGAATTAATTCTCCTAACTAATTAGCAATTTATTAATTTTCTGTTTAATACCGAATTAATCACAGTACAATTTCTTCACCAAACATAAATATTGTGGAATAAAAAAATAGGAACTAAGAAATGTTACCACACACAAAATTAAAACGGTTGTTTTTGGACGGAACCCTATGTGGGAAAACTGATGCAGTAGCTAAGGGTTTATTTTATTATGCAAAAGTGAAAATCTAAGTACAATCTTTGGCAGCCCAACTGGCTATCCAATCAGCAATAATCTAAAATAAAGTATTTAGAGAGAAGATTCTCTCCCTCCACAAGCAAACCCCGGCCTCTGAAAACTGGTCGTCAACCCTTGCGCGAGCCGATTTTGCTTTTGACAATCCGCACAGTTGTGCTGGGAAAACCAGCACAATCCTCACAGTTGTACTAGGAAAACCCACGCGACCGTAACTGCAACCTGTCAGGAAATTCTGTGCAACCTTTGCGGCTAATCTAGATTAGATGTGTAGTGGAATATTTCAGTCACTTGCTTCTGCTTCTTCCGGATCTAGAAATCCTCCTCTGGATCATTGTCTCTACCCCTCTGACACTTTGCTACTCGATCTCTGACTTGATCACTCCTGTTGAATCACTTGCACTGGAGAATCAATCTGTCTAGATCACTGAGTATCTGCAACTAGTCTCACACTCTCAAGTGCTTCTCACCTTCAAGTGTTCTCCAAAGTGTATTTTCCATCTACCCATCAACTACTTCTTATATCTCTAGTTGAGACTTCAACTGCCATGATTAAAACTTAATCAATGGTTGAGATTATCTCTAAGTCGATCTATGTGAGTTTCTAGATAATTCACACCTTTCTCAATTAATTTCTATTAATTAACCCCTTTTCCTAAGTTAGACTTTGGAAAAATTAAATGACGGCTAATTAATTTAATTGAGTCAATGTCTAAGTTGAATTTCCGAAAACAATTTATGGGTTTTGGAGATCTCATGTGGTTTAGCCTCTCCATAAAGTCTTGAGACTAGAACACCATCTGATGCCACAAAAACTAACACTCCCTCGTAGCAAGGAAGTTGTTCTAGTGTTGAACTGCTCCAACACTTTATGTCTGCATCACCCTCTACACACGTTGCTAATGCTTGGCCACAATGACAGCCTGCTGCCTACCATTGCCCATCAACCACTACGCAACTCTGATGTTGCATCTGCGATGTTCCTGACACTGCCATACTTCTTCCAACTCTGCATCTGCATTGCAACTCCCTCTCAATAGTTGTTGTTGCCACTACAACTATTGTAACTAAGAAGCATCTAAAATACGAAATCAATTGTATCCTTGTGCTACATTTGTCTCCTGAACATTTGACTGCTAATAGTCTCAGCACTATCCACTAAGGAATTCACGTTGTTGTTGACTCTGCTACTGAGACTCCTGCTCTGCTGTCAACACTGCTCTGCACTATGTAGTGCCTAACTGCAACTGTAACTCTAGACTCTGACTACATCACTAACATTGATCCATCCTGCTACTGAACACTGTGGGCCCCTGTAGCAAGGTAATGAGCCATGAGGACAACTCAATGGACCCTGCCCAATCTTTGAACTCTGAACTCTGATCTAATCATACTGATGTTGTTACTACTTTGTTGTTGAATTTGCACTATTGTCGCAACTACTGCAAAAATGAGTTTGATTTCACCAAATGTTGAAGCACTAGCTTCCATAGGGAAGCTCCCTCTAAAGCTAGACTCCCTTTGAGTCACGATCTCCCTCATGGCAACTCGCACTGTCCTCTTGCACAAGAAACTGGACTGCGTAGCTCTACACTGGGAATCTCCTAGTTGGAATTGCACATGCATACTGCAATTGGGCAATTCACACTGCCTGTGTCACTGTAACTTAGTTCTGAAATTGTCTCCCAGGTACTGACTGCAACTAGATTTACAACTGTCTAATGACAAATTGCATCTGCTCAAACTGAACCTGCTACTATGATATTGTGGCCTCCTATAGCAAAGGTGACGGTCCTGCTGCAACAATCTAGAACTAATCTAACTGATCTCCTTGTTGAAATTGCACTGGACCCTGCCCATTCAGCATGCTAGAGTTTCATACACCTCCTCTTGGATCTGGTGCCCCACTATCTCCTTTCAAGTCTAGTCCCTGGCTAGGACCCTTCCTTTCTTTGCAACTCGCACTTCCTCCAACACTTGTTTCCGGCAACTATAAGTCGAACTGTTGCTTAGATCTGCATTCCAGCTAATTCGCACAACCTCATCTAGCAAATCTCATACGATCATCCTTGCAAAGCTGCAAAATGTATGAAACTCAAAACTGGAGAAAATAAACCAGGAAGCTCCCTCTCTTCCTTGCTCAGTTGCTAGCACTGCTATCGCACTCCCTTCTAGAGTGACAAAAATTGCTTGCAGCTACTCCCGATCGCAATTGGAAATTTGGATTTCTTAACTAGAAACCATCTGAGAGAAATTCCCTCTGTGTGTGCACTTCCTCTTCCACCCGACACTGAATTTTCTCTAGCAAATTATTGAAAACCCTTTGTGCCCAAACAAGAATCTGTTAGTTTTTGTAGCATCGTAAGTGTTATAAGTGTCGAAACTTTGTGGAGAGGTTAAGAGTTCTCCATAACCCAAAAATCATTTCTGCAAATTCCACCTAGAAGTGTCTCAATTAGAGTATTACCCTAATTTCAAATATTTCCCAAGTCTAAACTTAGGAAAAGGGGTTAATTAATCAGTAATAATTGAGGAAGGTATGAATCATCTAGAAACTTACACGATTGATCCAAAAATGATCTCGGCCATCGATTATGTTTTAATCTTGGTCGTTGGAATCCCAACTAGAGATTATAAGAGGAGGTCGATGGGTAGATAGAGAATGCGCACTTGAGATCGATTTTCCTTAGGCAGTTCGATTTTTCAAAGAGCAACAACAGTGGTCGAAAAGTTCAAGCCATAGAAGGGAAGCAGAGACAAAGAGGACCAAGGACAGTGAGTCCAGAGGAATTTCTTCCAATTCTGAAGAGTCAGAAAGAGGAGGCCGATATTTTCTCGAAGAAGCAGCGCAAGCACTGTGCAGGTGCTTCAAAAGAGCAATTCGATCCAGCTGAAGAGGAACACGTTTTCAGTTCCAGAAGCTGAGAAAGTTTTCCGAAGGGCCGAAGAAGCATTTTCCTAGTCAACAACAAGCAAGACGACTAGATTGACAGTCGATTCAGGCAGTGCATTTGGCAAACATCGCTAGGGTGACGCAAGGTCTGCGCAGATCACTTGGACGGCTAGCCTTTCAGAGGTCAGACAGTGTTAGGATTGCTCAAAGAGAGGGTAATTTCTCTCAGATAACTTTTGTTAGTATTCCTCTTGGATAGATTTGCCAGTTTGGCAATATTTATTATACTCAGAATTTCTCACTGCTGCATAATAATAAAAACCCTCAGTTGTTGCAACGATTTTCCCAAGTTAGGGTTTTGCCGGGGACTTTTGTCCAAAAATAATTGTCACATTTTTATGTGTGTGCCATTATTTTCTAGGTTTCCAGCTCCTTTATTTTCCATAGTATTTTTGTGAAGATTGTAGTGTGATTATTTGATTGTTGTCATAGCAATAAACTGTTAAATTAATTTACATTTAGAAGAAATAATTCCAATTGCTCCAATAGGATTTCAGTAGTCAAATTATCACATGGTATCAGAGCAATTTTGATCAAACGGGGAAGCTCAGAAGCAAAAACAAAAATTTGTTGTTCCAAGGGAGAAACTGGACAAATTCCTAAGCCAGGCAGTGCGAGTTGCTTGAGCAAGTTCGATTTTCAGTGCAGGTTGGCAAAAAATTTTGGCTTGCCAATTCGAGTGATTCCAACAGGTAGAAGGGTAGTTGTAGCTCATATTTTCGCTGAGCAATTCCTTGTTTGGGCACAGAAGGGTTTTGCAACCATATTTCAGCGCCAGTTGGAAGAGGAAGTGCACACATAGAGAGAATTTATCTCAAAGGGTTTCTAGTCTAGAAATCCGATTTTCCAGTTGCAGTTGGCAGTAGTTGCAAGCGGAGTTTCTCACTCCAGAAGGGAGTGCGAATAGCAGATTCAATAGCAGAGCAGGGGGAAAGAGGGAGATTTTCGTTTAGATTTGAGATGGCCACAGTAGAGCTTAGAGATTAGGATAAGTTGGAGGGAGGCTCCTACTATGTCATCTAGAAGGCTAGGATGCCCTTCCTGCAGGATGAATATGGCCTAAAAGCCTATGTAGATAATGTAGTGGCAGTACCTCAAGATGCAGATCAACTGAAGGAGTATGTGAAATAGATGGCGAAGGCGAAGCAGATGATCTTGGATGGAGTTCGAGATCATATAGTCTCACATATATCTGGCAAGAACACTGCCAAGGAGAGGTAGGACACTCTTGACCAGCTATATAAAAATACTTCCGAGTAGTAGAAAATGTTCCTGCAGGGGAAGCGGAGAAACATCAGGATGCAGAAGGGAGAAGGCATAAATCCCTTGCTCACCAAGATTCAAGAAGTCAGTGATCAGCTTGCAATCGTTGGGGAGGCGCCTCACCCGACAGAGCTTGTTCGTTTGGCACTAAACAATGTCTCAAAGGAGTGGCAACTTTTTGTCCAAGTATCTTGGGCCGAGACACATTACCTAGATGGGACAGGATGTGGTCAGACCTGTAGCAGGAGGAGATGAGGTGAGTTCTTTTAAAGATCTCCATCAGTGAAAACAGTAGCAAGGGTGAGAAGGAAGAGGAGAATGTGGCCCTTGCATCAAAGGCTCCCAGTCAGGTACAGGAGGAGAAGAAGAAGAAGGACCTATCTAAGGTCAAGTGCTTGGGGATGGTGAGTTTAGCCACTACAGTACTCAATGTCCTCTCAAGAAGAAGGTCAAGCAGGAGAAGTAGGACCAGGCGATAGTGTCTGTAGAGATAGACAAGTTGCCCTCCAAGCTGGAGGAATATTTCGCCATGTTTGCAGTTATACCTCTGGGAGTGAGGTGGGGCGATATGGAGCTATAGTCCCAGCATTATTCAAATTTGGATAAGGTACATTGAGGTGTCCCCCTCATGGATCATTATCTTGCTACGAGGGCCCACAGTATTCAATAGCAAGATGGATCTCAATGATGCAATTAGATTCCCGAGTGACAGTTGCAAACTAGTTGTTCAGGTGTTGAGCGCAGAGTAGTGTTGACAGCAGAGCAGGAGGCTCAATAGAAGAGTCAACAGAAACACAGATTCCTTAATGGACATTCTAGGGGCTAGTAGCAGTCAGGACTCAGGAGACAAATGCAATAAAGACACAGATGATTCAGTATTTAAGATGCTTCTTATTTGCAGAAATTACAGTTGTAGCAGCAACAGGTGAGAGGGAGTTACAAAGTAGATGCAGTGTTGGCAGCAATATAGTACTATCAGCAACAGCACAGATGTAGCATTCGAGTTACGCAGTGGTTGGTGGGCAGTGGTAGGCAATCACAATAACCAGACATCAACAGCGTATACAGAGGGTGATGTTGAGACAAGCTGTTGTAGCAGTAGTGCAGCACCAAAACACCTTCCTCGCTAAGAGGGAGTGTTAGTTTTTGTAGCATCGGAGGTGTTCTAGTCTCGAAACTTTGAGGAGATGCTAAAACACAAGAGTTCTTCATAACCAAGAAATCGTTTCTGGAAATTCCACGTAGAAGTGTCTCAATTAGATTATTAGCTTATTTTTAAATATTTCGTAAGTCTAAACTTAGGGAAAGGGTTAATTAATCAATGTTGATTGAAAAAGGTGTGAATCATCTAGAAACTCACACGGATCGATCCAGAAATGATCGTAGCCATCGATTATGTTTTAATCTTGGGCACTGGAGTCCCAACTCGAGATTATAAGAGGTCGATGGGTAGATGGAGAACACACACTTGAGATTGATTTTCCTTGGGCAATTCGATTTTTCTGAGAGCGGCAACAGTTGTCGAAAGAGTTTAAGCCACAAAAGGGAAGCAGAGACAAAGTGAGGCAGGGACAGTGAGTACGGAGAAAGTTCTTCCAGTTCTGGAGTCAAAAAGAGGCGACCGATATTTTCTCCAAGAAGCAGTGAAAGGACTGCGCAAGTTCTTCAGAAAAGCAATTCGAACTAGAGAAAGAGGAAGACAGTTTCAGTTCCAGACGCTGGGAAAGTTATCTAAAGGGGCGGAGAAGCATTTTCCTAGTCAGCAATAGGCAAGACAACTAGATTGGCAGTTGCTTCAAGCAGTGTATTTGGCAGGCAGCGCTAGGGTGACGCAGGGTCTACACAAATCACTTGGACAACTAGCCTTTCAGAGGTCAAACAGTGTCGAGATTGCTCAAAAAGAGGGTAATTTCCCTAAGATAATTTTTTCCAGTATTCCTCTTGGATCAATTCACCAGTCTCGCAATATTTATTGTACCAAGAATTTCTCACAATGTATAATAATAAAAACCCTCAGTTGTTGCACTAGTTTTTCCCAAGTTGGGTTTTCTCGGGGACTTTTGTCCAAAAATAACTGTCATATTTATGTGTGTGTGTGCCAGTATTTTCGCAGTTTCCAACGTATTTATTTTCCGCAGTATTTTTGCGAAGATTGTAATGTGATTATTTCGTTGTTGTCGTAGCAATAAACTGTAAATTAATTTACAGTTAGCAGATATAATTCCAGTCACTGCAATAGGATTTCAGTCGTGAAATTTTCACAGAATATGCTCTGCGAAAATCTGAGTTGCCAATTCTCTTGCCTACGCTACACTTGCGGATTTTCCATATTCGCTTGGTTGTTCAGTCTGAACTCACGTGATCCGCGTGTCTGTACAAGAAAATCTCGCAAGGATCCTCGAGATTGTTCTCAGCTAACTTGCGCAGCCCTCTGAAAAATCCATAGAGCAGCACCCTCTGAGCCGCAAATTTTTCCATCCGCCTCTGAGCTTCTTGTCTGTCAAACAACCTCTGATACCATGTGAAAATTCCCTTGAAATGTAGCCACTGGAATTAATTCTCCTAACTTATTGGCAGTTTATTAATTTTTTTATTAATACCAAATTAATCACACTACAATTTCTTCACCAAACATAAATACTATGGAACTAAAAAATGATAACCACACAAAATTAACACGGTTCTTTTTAGACAAAAGTCCCCAAAAAAACCCAATGTGGGAAAACCAGTGCAGTAGCTAAGTGTTTATTTTATTATGGAGCAATGAAAATCTGAGTACAATCTTTGGAAGCCCAGTTGGCTATCCAATCAGCAAGAATCTGAAAAAAGTATTTGGAGAGAAGATTTTATCCCTCCACAAGCAAACCCCGACCTCTGAAAACTGGTCGTCAACCCCTGCACAGGTTGATTCTGCTTTTGAAGATCTGCGCGATTCTGTTGCAAAAACCCGCCGATCCTCGCGGCTGTACTGGGAAAACCCGAGCGATCCTCGCGATTGTACTGGGAAAACCAGTGTGACCATAACTGCAACCCACTCGCTTTTGCCTCTTCCGAATCCAGAAATCCTCCTCTGGATCACTGTCTCTGCCCCTCCGACACTTTGCTACTCGATCTCTGACTTGATCACTCTTGCTGAATCACTTGCACTGGAGAATCAATCTGTTTAGATCGCTGAGTATATGCACCTGGTCTCACACTCTCAAGTGCTTCTCACCTTCAAGTGTTCTCCAAAGTGTTTTTTCCATCTACACATCGACGAATTCTTATAGTCTCTAGTTGAGTCTTCAATGACCATGATTGAAAAGTAATCAATGGTTGAGATTATCTCTAAGTCGATCCTTGTGAGTTTCTAGATAATTCACACATTTCCTAATTTATTTTTATTAATTAACCCATTTTCCTATGTTAGACTTACGAAAAATTAAATGATGGCTAATTAATTTAATTGAACCATTTCTAGATTGAATTTCCAAAAACGATTTATGGGTTTTGGAGATCTCATGTGTTTTAGCCTCTCCACAAAGTCTCAAAACTAGAACATAATCTGATGATACAAAAACTAACATGGAAAAATCCCGAAGGGAAAACGAGTTCGGCATATGAGAGTTTTATTTATTAATTCTTCAGCAAAAATATTACAATTGGTTGTCGTAAGATGGCAAACCTCTCGCAAAATAACTTTTTCACTCCTACAAGTCTATCTCACCTTCTGGAAGCAATTGGACGTCTAAAAACCAATTCGCCCCTCTTATGGAACTCTGAATCGATCCACATGTGCGGCCCTAGCAGAGTAATTTGGCCTATCTAGCAATTTGCACCCCCTGGTAGAATATCACGACCTCCACTTGAAAATCTCAACTTCTCCAGGCAAATTGACTCTCCTATACAGTTTGATCTCTCCTACGAATTTTCCTTGCCCCGACACTTTGTCCTCTCTAAGCAATTCAAAATTTCACACTGCCTATCTGGGTAATTCGCACCCTCTGCTAGAACAACTCACACTGCTAAAAAATTGGCCTCTCACCGCAAAAAAAATCGATCTCCAACTCTCCCTGGAAATCGCTATGAAGAATCTCTCCAGAAATCTCTGCTGAAACACCCGCTACTGATGTCCCTACTTTGTCTCTGTGCCCTTACTATCACTACAATTTTGTGTCTCAATGTATTCTCCTTTCATAATCTCTCATTGACAAATCAACGGCCATGATCTAATCATAATCGATGGCTAAGATCATTTTGAAATTGATATATCTGCTTTAGAGTTTATTTTACCACATTTTACACAGGTATATCTAGTTCATGTGTGCAGATCTATGTTAGTTTTTGTAGCATCGCAGGTGTTCTAGTCTTGAAACTTTGTGGAGAGGCTAAAACACAGGAGTTCTCCATAACTCAAAAATCGTTTATGGAAATTCCACCTAGAAGTGTCCCAATTAGATTATTAGCCTAATTTTTAATATTTATCTGGTTAATTAATCCGTATTAATTGAGAAAGGTGTGAAGCATCTAGAAACTCACACGGATTGACTGGGAAATAATCTTAACCCTTGATTAAGTTTTAATCTTGGTCGTTGGAGTCCCAATAGAAGATTATAAGAAGTCGATGGGTAGATGGAGAACACACACTTGATATCGATTTCCTTCGGCAGTTCAATCCTCTAGAGAGTAACAATAGTTGCCAAAAGATTTTGAGCCAAAGAAGGAAGCAGAGGGGCAGAGACAGTGACTCCGGAGGAAGTTTCCTAGTTCCGGAGAGTTAGAAAGAGGAGGCCAAGGTTTTCTCCAGGAGGCTACGCAAGGGCAGCGCAAAGCCTCAAAAGTGCAGTTTCATTCAGCTGAAGAGGAGCTCGTTTTCAATTCTAGAGGCCAGGAAAGTGTTCCAAAAAGCTGGAGAGGCAATTTCTCAATCAACAACAGGCAAGACAACTAAAATGGCAATGGATTCAAGCAGTGCATTTGACAGGCAATGCTAGGGTGACACAGGGCCTGCGTAGATCACTTGGACAGCTAGCCTTTCAAAGGTCAAACAGTGTCAGGATTGCTCGAAGAGAGGGTAATTTACCTCAAATAATTTTTGCCAATATTCCTCTTGGATAGATTCGCCAGTTTGGCGATATTTATTGTACTCATAATTTCTCACTACTACTTAATAATTAAAACCCTGAGTTGTTGCACCGATTTTCCCAAGTTTGGTTTTTCTAGGGACATGTGTCCAAAAATAATTGTGTCACATTTTTATGTGTGTGTGCACCAGTGTTTTTTCATATTCTAGTTTATCTTCTGCAGTGTTTTAATTTGTGAAGATTGCAGTGTGATTAATTCATCGTTGTCATAGCAATAAACTGCTTAATTAAATTAACAGTTAGAAAAATTAATTCTAGTTGTTGCAATGGAATTTCAGTGGTGAAATTTTCACATGGTATCAGAGCAATTTTGATCAGACATGGAAGCTCAGACGCAAAAGCAAAAATTTGTAGGAATTAAGGTAAGTTCCTCAGATAGAACACCAAAGGACACCACTCACAAACAGATCACAGATCAGTACACCAGTATTCTTGACGTGGTTAAAACCCTCAAAGAGGGAAATAGTCCACAGCCTGAGCCAACGCGACCACTTCAGGCAATTTATTAATGTAAATAAAAAATAAAATTTACATAAGCTTCTCTCATGAACGGTCACCTTACAAATGACCCTCCATGCTCTTTAAATAGAGATCATGGACCAATCAGGTGTTAAGCCACAAATCACATGTCGGTAATACCGAGGAGAGAATGAACCGTCGGATCACTTCATCCCTAGAACATATCGTGACCGTCGGATTGCAAGTTACA
Organism: Pinus tabuliformis; assembly: GCA_031772625.1. NCBI lineage: Eukaryota > Viridiplantae > Streptophyta > Pinopsida > Pinales > Pinaceae > Pinus > Pinus tabuliformis. The sequence continues at coordinate 1,958,185,167 of CM062819.1, forward strand.
AAAAGTACATACTAAAGAAACACATTTTACCTAACTATACACTAGACCAAGTTATACTTAACTATTTCCTATGTGTCAGAATATCCTAACATCCCCCCTAAGAACAACTTGGGATAGGATTGAAAGATGTACAAATATGACGCAGTAGGAGAAGGAAGCAAGCATTAGAGCCTATCCCCCCTTAGTGACAACTTCCTGAACTCCAACCATAAATCAAAGTTTAGTAAACTTCGCCTCTGTGAGAGCCTTTGTAAAGATGTTTGCAACTTGATCATCGGTTGAATAATATTGCACTTCAAGAACATGGTCATGAATGAGCTTTCTGATGAAGTGCATGTGTAGTTCAATGCGTTTGCTGCGTTGATGTTGCACTGGATCTTTGCATAGTTGAATAGCACTTTGATTATCACACCAAAGTGTAGTCGGATGTTGCTGCTGAAAGCCAAACTCTGACAGGATCTGACGAAGCCACCAGGCTTCCTTACTAGCTTCTACGGCGCCACAATACTCTGATTCTGTTGAAGAAAGAGAAATGGCACTTTGTTTCTTGCAAGCCCATGTAATAGGTCCAGAACCAAGAGTGAAGACATAACCTGCAGTAGACTTCCGATCATCAGGGTCACTAGCCCAATCGGAATCAATGAAACCAACGAATAGAGGAGATGTTTTTGCACTGTAATGAATCCCAAACTGAATTGTACCTCGAACATAATGAAGTATCTTTTAGCTGCTTTCCAATGACTTTCATGTGGGTTTTGCATAAACCGAGCAATAAGGCCAACAGCAAAGGAAAGGTCAGGACAGGTATGGGTCAAATACAAAATTTGTCCTACAAGTTGACGGTATAAGGTAGCATCAACTTCAGGGGAAGTACAAGTAACTGAAAGTTTGGCTCCAGACTAAAAGGGAGAAGGGGTTGGCTTACAGTCTTCCATGTGAAAGTGGTGTAGAAGATCACAAGCATACTTGGACTGGGAAAGGGAAATACCTTCCTTGGATTGCAAGACTTGAAGACCACGAAAATAATGCAAGTGTCCGAAGTCTGTCATTTCAAACTACTTTTTAAGGCTGGACTTTACATGGTTTATAAGGTTGGGATCACTACCAGTAAGGATAAGATCATCAACATAAAGAACAAGAATGATAAGAGACTTAACCACTTTCTTGGTGTAGATAGTATTGTCAGAATGACACCTAGAAAAGCTAGTATCTAAAAAAAAGCTATCCATTTTTGCATACCAAGCCCGAGGGGCTTGCTTGAGACCATAAAGGGATTTCTTAAGCCAACATACAAGGCTGGAGTCTATTTGTATAAAGCCAGGAGGTTGTTTCATATAGATTTCTTCATGCAAGTCCCCATGCAAGAAGACAAATTTAACATGCATCTAATGGACTTCCCATTTGAAAGAGGCAGCAAGGGAAAGAACAAGGCGGATAGAGTTCATTTTGGCAACAAGGGGGAAGGTTTCAGTATAGTCAATGCCTTCAGCTTGTGAAAAACCCTTAGCAACAAGACGAGCTTTATGTTTATCAACTTTTCCATCTGGTCCAAATTTGGTTCTGTAAACCCATTTGCATCTAACAAGTTTTCGTCCCTTTGGAAGAGGAACAAGATCCCATGTATCATTTGCCAATAATGAATGATATTCTTCATTCATAGCTGCGTCCCAATTCGGACGGCCTGAAGCTTCTGCAAAGGTGTCAGGATCATAATTCCCTGAAGCTTAGGCCAGTAAAGAAGAGGCTCTATCGAACTGAGAACATGTATGTCGTTGATCTGTAAGATCACTTGCAAGAGCACCTACTGCATCCCAAGTAGCACGACCCCATTTTGGACGCTGAGGAGCTCAAGGAGGATCCCGAGAAGGTGGGGGAGGATTGTCATCCTCACTGTCATCATCTGAAGAAGAAATATTTTCAGAAGTAGAAGGGATAGAGAGAGGTGGCACATCAGCCGAACTAGGCTCATAGGCCAATATATTTTCAACAAACTTTACATCTCTTCTAATGATAACGTTTTTGGATTTAGGTGGAAGAAGTCTATTTCCTTTGACATCTTCAAAATATCCAACAAAAATACATTTTTCATTCTTAGGTTCTAAGGCTTTATGTTTCTCGTCGGGAATATGGGCCCATGCTTTACTTCCAAAAACACGAAAGTGACTTACATATGGTTTAATTGAGCTCCATGCTTCTTCTGGAGTGATATTGTTTAAAACCTTAGTAGGAGTGTGATTTACTATGTAATTTGCACAGTTAATTGCTTCTGCCCAAAAATTAAGACTAAGCCCTTTATATTGAAGCATACAATTAGCCATTTCCTTTAAGATGCGATTCTTCCTTTCAGAGACACCATTTTGTTGTCGAGTATATGGAACAGTATGTTGCAATTGAATTCCATGTTTAGTGGAAAAGTTGATGAATTTGTTGTTAACATATTCTCTGCCATTATCAAATCTTAGCTTAAGAATTTGATGTCTAGATTGTTTCTCAACAAAGCCTTTAAAGGCCAAGAACATGTTAAAGACTTCACTCTTGAGTTTTAAGAAGTATGCCCAAGTGCGTTTGGATAAATCATCAATGAAAGTTAAGAAATACTTGTAGCCAAAGAATGAAACAATTGGAAGTGGACCACATAAATCACTATGCACACGCTGTAAAGGGGTTGAGGTGTGCCAAGAGGCACGTTTTTCAAAACTATCCCGATGATGTTTTCCGAGTACACATCTAGAACAAACAACATCTCTGCAAGATACCATAGGAAGACTTGTCACCATATTGTCCTTACATAGATTTTGAAGGGAGCGATAGTTTAAGTGACCAAATCGCTCATAGCAAAGTTTGGTCACTTCATCATTATAAGCAACAAATACCGAGGGAAGAGTTGATGACCTAAAGTTGTTAAACTTATACAACCTTGTAGAATGATCAGAAATTCCAGTAGCTAAAATCTGGCTCAGATCTCTTAGGTCCTTAATTACAACATCATGAGGTGAAAATTCAACGGTTTTACCTTCACGTGAATGAGTTATCTGATATACAGATAAGGTTGCAGGATAAGGTAGGAACACATAATACATCATTAAATTGACCATTGTCTAGATGAATAGTTCCAGTCCCTACAACACTAAGAGATCTATCATCACCAACATATATATTTTTGGTGTTACAATCATTTAAAGAAGAAAACATGCCTTTGTTTTTGGCCATGTGATAAGAAGCTCCATAATCAATGAGCCACTCATGCGAATGAGAAGAAGAACATACATTTAGTGCATAACCAGAGCGAGATGCTTGACAACCACATGAAGAAAGTGTTATCCCTGAAGATGACGTTGAAGTTGAAGAGTGCTCCAAATGGATGTTATGCTTCTTCATTGTTGCTTCCAAGGCTTCCATCTTTTTAGAGCATTTGGATTCTAACTAGCCATCACGATTACAAAAGTTGCAATGTCTATTAATTGAATTGATTTTTCATTTTGAAACTAAAATTGCTTAGGACCCTTGTTTGGTTTAGGACCATTCTTTTTAGGATGTTGCTTCTTAAGATTCTTTGAATTTGGTCGATGTTGGGCTACTAAGGCTTTCTTAGAAGAGTTTCCAATATTAAGAAGACCAAGATGTAAGAGTTTTTCTTGTTCTCTTATTAAAGAATCACAAAAGGTATCAAAAGAGGGGGACTTGTAGTCTTGTCCTTGAGAAATAAAGGCTTCTCTTATAGAATGGAAGATGGAAACAAACACAGAGTAGGTTGGTCCCAACTTAGTAAGAATGGAATAGAAGTCTAAGTTGGAGTGATTGGTCCCAACTTGGTCTTCTTTCTTAACCTTAACACCTTCCAAGAGAAGTCTAAGGGTCTTGAACTTGGACAAAAAATCTTCAATGGAAGAAAAATTATTGGGGTTCAACGTAAGCAACTCATTTTCGAGATGATGGGCTCTAAATTCATTTCTAATTCCAAAGACTTTATTGAGTTGTTTCATTGCTTCATTAAGGGTATCAAGTTCTGCGATATGAAATCTAAGGTCTGGAGAAATAGACATCCCTATCAACCCACATGCTTGATCTTGCCTATTTTCCCATTTGGCTTGCTTATCTTCATCTTTAAGTTTAGCCTCTTGGCCTGAAGCTATTCTATAAAGACCTTTACTTTTAAGTAAATCCTCAGTGTAGGACAACCATTAGAAGTAGTTGGTGCTGTCAAGAATAACTTAGCATGGACTTTCCATTTTAACAGAAACTGAAGCTGTAGATGCTGAAACTCAGTGTTCCAATGGAAAGATCTCGAAAAATTAGGCCGGTTCAAAAAAACGACTCTGAAAACAGCTTCCGGATAAAGAAATTATGGTTTTTTGAAGGAAATTTGTTGAAAACGCTGACAAAGTACATGAATGTGCAGAAGTGAATGATAATGTTATATTTTAAACCCCTCCCCCCTTTCCAAACTTAATCTAATTAGCTCACTTAAAAAAATAAAAAATAAATAAATTATGTGACCCACTTTTATAGATAAGTAAGTCACTTTTACAATGGTATTTTATGAGCTACCCAATAAATTGTAACTTAAATAAAAGATAAAGAGACTTTAGAATTATAAGTGACTTTTTATAATGGGTGAGAACACTTTTACATAAAGTAACTTTAAAACATAAGTTACATGTGTTTTTTGAAAAAGTAACTCAATAAAAAGATCTCGAAAAATTAGGCCGGTAAAAAAAAACGGCTCTGAAAACAACGTTCGGATAAAAAAGTTACGGCTTTTTGAAGAAAAGTTGTTGAAAATGCCGACAAAGTACATAAATATGCGAAAGTGAATGTTAATGTTATATTTTAAACGACCCCCCCCCCCCCCCACCCTTTTCCAAACTTAATCTAATTAGCTCACTTTAAAATAAAAAAAATGTGACCCACTTTTATAGATAAGTAAAAGTCACTTTTACAATGGTACTTTATGAGCTACCCACTAAATTGTAATTTAAATAAAAGATAAAGAGACTTTAAAATTATAAGTGACTCATTTTTATAATGGGTGAAAACACTTTTACACAAAGTAACTTTAAAACATAAGTTACATGTGTTTTTTAAAAAAGTAACTCAATAAAAAGAAAGACTTGAACCCAAGACCTCTATTCTCATAAGTAACTTTGGACCAAGTGAGCTAGTTTAAAAGGTTAGTAATTTTTGGAAAAGAATAAGGGTTTTTTTTTAAGTCACTCAACCTTTGGAGTGCGTGCTTACTTGAAAAAACCCTTTTTGCCTACAAAACAAATAACCACACAACCCAAAACGGACATGCAACAAAAACCAAACCTTATGGCTTGAAGTTAGATTTTACCGGAAACTAAATATTTTCCTCAATATTTCTGATTTTCCGAGATCACACTAAAGCACGACGGAAAAGAGCATACTCACGAGAAAAATCCTTCCTTTCTGTTTCTGATTTGCCCAGATTGCACAAAGTCGTGGGGCAAAGAGTGTTAGACTCTCTCATAAAACAATAATAAATCCAAAAATAAATTAATTAATTAAATATTCCAAGTTAGAAATTTGTGCCTAACTCTTGGGTTGTTCCTCTAAGATAGGAGTTAGTTTAGGTAACTCCTATATTGGTGTGTGTCTGGTGAGAAATTATCTCAACCAAAGGAGAAATTATCTCAACCAAAGGTGTCTAAGATAGCACGCACTATGTTGAGACATTGTCTCTCATCTATTTATTTGTAACACTATATTCAATTATTAAGTGAGAAGGATGTATGAAAATGTGAGAGAGAATACATGAGGCTTCAGCCTTTTTCCGCCAATATTTTGTGTCTGGTTTTTATGTGTGCTTAATCTTTTGTCTGAGTTAATTTCTTTTTCAATATGTGGTATCAGAGCCATGTGATATCAGAACTATAAGGAGACTCTAGGTGTATGCAAGGTTTTTAAAGAATGAATTATGTGTTGTATGAAGTCATGCAATCTGCATAGAACTTGCAATCTGAAAGAAGGCTAGCAACAAATTTTTTAGTGTGATTTCATGAGAGTCTGGAGCCGGAGTTTTCCCAGCCTTTCGTTTCATGAATTTAAATGTTTGACGCCAACAGCTCCTCGGCTCTCTGAGAATTAATACGCAGTGGGATTGCGATGTGCGCAGGAAATTGATTCGGGGTTACATAGTTTTCACAAAATTGTAGCAAAAAAAATGAAACGTTCATGGGTGGACTGGTGCTCGTGCTGATCAGTCTCCTGCGATGTGTGAATGTTTGTCTATGAAATCGGCTCAGTAAATTTGTCAGAGCCAACGTATATTCTAGATGTATGTGAAGGAGCGTTATAGTTCTTAGGCCTGTGTTGAGGTTTGAGCCTGCACGAACAAACCTACAGTATGGATTGGATCTATGGTGTAGTGTGGATCAAAGTTTGAGTGGAGTGTTGATAAATCCAAGTTGAAAATTCATTTTTAATGGAGTTTGGACGTTGGGTAGCTACAGGAGCCTCCATCGTCAGATTCTTTCAAAGAATACGCTGTAAATCCTCCATCGGTTTGAATCTGATGCGATGAAATCCCTTGACAATAACTGTCTCCTTCGTTATTTTCTGTATATTTTCTCAAGGACTGGGAAAGGTCTACATTCAAGGCCTCATTTAACAGAGAAATATTTAAATCTTCATCCCAAGGTGTTGATGTGCGGCGTGAATTCCTATTCCATTCGGCTTCTGCCTGCAATTCTCTAAAGCGTCTTGCTTCTTTCTCGAGTTGAAAATGTGCAGCTGCTTTTTCACTAGTCATCGCTTCCAATTGTGTTTGCTTTAAATACAATAAATCAGTTAGTTCACGATATCGTTTCTCTAATTCCACGTGTGCCTGCCTTGAATATTGTTCTGCATCCCTTTTCATACTAGATATTTCAACTCTCATTTTTTGAGTTTCAGCCTCCATTGCAGAAAGCTTGGCCTCTGCTTCCCTCTGTGCTTGCCGTGCCCTCTCTGCTTCTTCTTGCCATGCCAACCACTGAGATGTTTGATTAGCTTCTTCTGTTGACCGCTTCTGTTCCCGGCGGGATCGAGCCTCCCATTCATGGAGCTCTTGATTCAAGGTTGCAGACTCTATCTCGAGCATTGACAGCTTCTGTTCCAAATCTGCTATTTTCTGAGTTCTTTCATCAACTGTTCTCTGTATTCTTGCCAATGCTGCAGATGACTCAGCTGCACGCTGCTCTAATTCTGTTTCCCTCTCCATGGCTGCCATTCGAGTAGCATTATGAGCTGCACGCTCCTCCTCTTCCCTTCTTTCAGTTGATGCCAACTCTTCACGAAGTGCCTATATCATTCTTGCCTCTGATTCTTTTGCAGTTCCAGTTTTAGATCATGAGACTGTAAAATGCAACTTCGGAGCTGAAAATGACATCGTGACAGTAGAGCTGCTTGCAGGGAAGGAATCTTCAATGGAGACTTCAAATAGGGATAGTACTGGATATGAATATGAGAAAAATCAATCATGTACTCCAAAGTAATATTTTACTTTGCCAGTGATTGAGTGAGTGCAGGTAATTTTTGAAGAAATTTTTCTTTTAAGAAGTTCTGGAACTTTGAGAATATTCCATGATGATGTTGTCAATGTGAAATATGATGTACTCAGTGATTAATAAAGATATCATTTTTTTTGGTGTTGATGTGACCTAGATCCGCCCGAAATTGAATAAGGGGATCTAAGGTACACTATGTGTGCTTGATGGCGCATGTGTTTTATGGATTCATGTTGTTGCTTATGATTTGTGTCTAGTTTTGACACATAAATGATCTCATTTAACACACATAAAGTTCAATGCAAGCAAGCACAACACTTGTAACAGAATAGCACCAAGGAAGGATAATTAAGCTCAACACATGCATTTGCGTCACTACAACAAATAATCAAAGTTTTCAACATCGACATTCTACTTCAACAAGCAAATTCAATCAAGTTAATGAATTTGTAAACTTCAACGTTTCAAAGCACAGTCTACATCAACATTGTTGAACTTGTAATCAAACTCAAATTACATTGAATTGTAAGGGTGCATTCTCGGTTGAAACCGACACCCAAGTCTTGAATTGAGTCAAATTGAATTCATTGTAGTGAATCATTGAAATCATTGTAAGCTTTTTTGGGTGCATTTTCGACAGTGTTCGACACCCTTCCTTTAAAGCACAATCAAGTGAGTCCATGATTTTTAACTCCAAATGAAACAAACAACAAGTTCACATCTCCTGCAGGCGAGCGTGAGTATTCATTCAAGCAAATTGTGTCAAAACTGTACAAGGTTCAAACCTTCAAGTGAGCGAGAGTGAAGATCATTGAAACAACCATCAAAGCAACCAAACAAGTTCAACTCTAACACCAATCAAGCAAGTTGAGATCGACATCAAGCGAGCGTAGCTATTCCTTCAAGTGAGCGTGAAGTCATCAAGTAAGGCAAGTGAGCATTCACACAAACACAATCGTCATCAAGCGAGCGTGAATTCCAGAGTTTAAGCAAGAAAGTTCTACAACTCTAGCAAGTGTTCCCAGCAAGTGCAATAAGCAACAAATCAAGCGAGCGTGCCATTCAAGTCCCATAGCAAGCGAGCCTGTCATCCAAGTAACAAAATCAAGTGCAACAGTTCAAAGCACGACATCTACGACAAGAGAGCCTGATTTCAAGTGAGCAAGTTCAGATGGCGCAACATATTCAGTGGTTACACATTCTTCACAGTTTGATCATCTCCAGTGATGAAGACATGGTGCACATCAGCAAAGAAACTCTTGCTGATCTTTCACGGCATCTACAACAAACACATGAAACCATTGAGTTTCTTCAACTAGAGTCGCAACTACAAAGAGATGAGCTGCAACAAAAGAGTGCTTCTTCCAAGTCATTCAACCATACAGATGAAGATAAAGATGTTGATTCCAAATCACTCATCCAAACAACTTCAAGTGTCGAAGTTGTTCATGATCAAATTCAAATTTCTTCCAAACCCATCATCAAGCCCTGGGAAGAAATTCAAAATAACAAGAATAGACGAGGCTTAGGATATGTCACTGATGACACCAACTTACATATCCCAGATTATTCCAAGCCAATTAAGTTTGTGAGTGCAGGATTTCTTGAACAACTCACCTCAGAAGGTTCTGAGAAAATTGCAGACAAACAAAATTGCATGCAACCTGAAGTTGAAGTTCAACCAAAGTGTTCTCATTGTCAAAGAACTGGTCATATGGAAGATCAGTGTTTTGATCTCCATCCTTGTTGCCATTGTGGCAAGCCCAATCATTCATCAGAAAAATGTCGCAACCAACAAAAATCAGCAAGATTGAAGATACATTATGAATGGATCGATCCTTGGGAATGGTCATCCACAGTCAAAAGATTGTCTCAGTTCTACAACCGACTACAATCACACATAGTGCAGCCAGCAGTGAACAGATGATGGTACTCTCATGTAGTTGAATGAGGGAGTACAACAGTGAAACTCTCCTACACCTAAAGGAGGGGAGTTCAAATATATTTTGGAGAAGATTGTCTCTCCTTTCAGCTGACAAAGGGGGGAAAATGTCAATGAAATTGACAAGTGGTTGTCAGACTGAAAGTCTCGACAACATCAGCGAAGCAGCCAGTGGGCATCTTCATCAGCCTGTGGGCATTTGTCATCAGCAGTGAGCATCAGCAAATTCGCTAGTGGGCGATCGATAGCCAAAGCAGCAGTGAGCAGCTTTCATCATAGAAAAAGCAACATTGAGTTGCTTTTCGACATCTTTAGCCAGTGGGTGATCATCATCAGCAAATACGCCAGTGGGCGTTCATCAAATTGTGTCAGTGGACACCGGATGCTGTTTTCAAACAAAGGACAGTTGGATCCTTTTGTGGCTTGGCACGTGATGGAGTTGTCAAGCAACATTCAGAGATGAATCAGGCATGCAGCTGATTCATGTTCTCTTCAGATTTGAGTTTTTTCCAGCATCCAGTTTTGGCGGTTTTTTCAGGCAATGTTTTTGAGGATCAACATGAGAACTTGGAAGATGGTTCTCGTTCTTATTTTTGGATTTATCATTGAGGGGGGGAATGTTAAACTCTCTCATAAAACAATAATAAATCCAAAAATAAATTAATTAATTAAATATTCCAAGTTAGGAATTTGTTCCTAACTCTTGGGTTGTTCCTCTAAGATAGGAGTTAGTTTAGGTAACTCCTATATTAGTGTGTGTCTGGTGAGAAATTATCTCAACCAAAGGAGAAATTATCTCAACCAAAGGTGTCTAAGATAGCACGCACTATCTTGAGACATTGTCTCTCATCTATTTATTTGTAACACTATATTCAATTATTAAGTGAGAAGGATGTATGAAAATGTGAGAGAGAATACATGAGGCTTCAGCCTTTTTCCGCCAATATTTTGTCTCTGGTTTTTATGTGTGATTTATATATCTGTTTGAGTTAATTTCATTTCTATCAAAGAGTATACGCAGAAATGAAAGGTATGGATCCGATAATAAAAAAACAGAGGGATAAATAACTAACACTGCAAATAAACACTGTATACCTCCAGATCTTAAAAATGATGTAGCTAGGACTACCGGAAACCTTTTCACGTGAAACGAAAGGGGTTTCTCACTGGAACAGATGCTCCTAACACAATAGAGCAGTCCTCTCGACCCGAAAGCGATCAGAAATAGTAGATCTAGGAAACGACAATCGGATGCAGTTGTACCAGCTTCGGATTTGGATCACCAACGAATGCGGCCCTCAAATAGCTCTAATACCATGTATGAATTTACAGGGTAAGTTTCTCAAATAGAACACCAAAGGACACCGCTCACAAACAGATCACAAATCAATACACCAGTATTCTTGACGTGGCTAAAACCCTCAAAGAGGGAAACAGTCCACGGCCTGAGCCAACACGACCACCTCAGGCAATTTATTAATGTAAAAGAAATAAAATTTACATAAGCTTCTCTCATGAACGGTCACCTTACAAATGACCCTCTATGCTATTTAAATAGATATCATGGACCAATCGGGTGTTAAGCCACGGATCAAGTGTCGTAATATTGAGGAGAAAATGAACCGTCGAATCACTTCATGTCTAGAACATATCGTGACCATCGGATTGTAAGTTACAAAAAGTACATACTAAAGAAACACACTTTACCTAACTATACACAGACCAAGTTATACTTAACTATTTCCTATGTGTCAGAATATCCTAACAAAATTTGTTGTTCAGAGGGAGCAGTAGGACGAATTTCTGGTAATTGCGCAAAGCCTAAGCCTGGCAGTGCGAGTTGCTTGAACAAGTTTGATTTTTCAGTGCAATTTGGCAGAAAAATTTGGCTTGTCAGGTTGAGTGATTCTAGCAGGAATAAGGGCGGTTGTAGCTCAGATTTTCACTAAGCAGATTCCTTGTTTGGGCACAGAAGGGTTTGCAGCAGTTTGCAGTAGCAGAATCAGTGTCGACTAGAAGAGAAAGTGCACACACAGAGGGATATTCTCTCAGAGGGTTTCTAGTTCAGAAATCCTATATTTCCAGTTGCAGTAGGCAGTCGTCATGAACAGATTTGTTCATTCCTCAAGGAATGCGAGGAGAAGCAAGGCCGCAAGGAAGAGAGGGAGTTTACATGTTTATTTTCTCTAGTTTGAGTTTCACAGATTTTGCAGCTTTACAGGGATGATTGTACGAGATTGCCAAAGGAGATTGTGCGAGTTAGCCCAAATGCAGATCTGGGTAACAGTTCAACTTCTAGTTGCTGGAAACAAGTGTCGAAGGAAGTGAACGTTGTCTAGTGCAAGTTGCAAAGAAAGGAAGGGTCTCAACCAGGGACTAGTCTCAAAAGGAGATAGTGGAGCACTAGATCCGGGTGGAGGTGGAGCTTGATACTTCAATGTGTCAAGATGGTCAAGCTTTAGTGCAGATGCAGCAAGGAGATCAATTAGATCAATTCTAGTTGTTGCAGCAGGACAATCCCTTTACTACAGGGGCCCATTGTATCATAGTGGCAGGTTCAGTGTCAGTGGACGCAACCAGTCATTCAAATGATAAGTGCAGATCTACTTGCAGTTAGTACACGTGAGACTATTGCAAAGTTAGATGTAGTGACACAGGCAGTGTGAATTGCAGTTGTAGTTCCAGCAAGTAGATTCCTAGCACAGAGCTACGCAGTCCAATTTCTAATACTGGAGGACAGTGCGAGTTGCCAGAAGGGAGCAGAGAGATTCCCCGTAAGGAGATCAAGACTCAAAGGGTGTCTAGCTTCAGAGGGAGCAGCCCTATGGAAGGCAGCGCTTTAGGATCTAGGGAGATTAGACTCATTATTGCAGTAGTTGTAGCAGCAGAGCGAAAGCAGAAGCAGTGGCAGCATGAGTTGATTAGATTTCGCCATGTTTGCAGCTATACCTCCAGGGGGTGAGGTGGGGCAATATGGAGTTATAGTCCTAGAGTTGCAGAGGTTGGGCAAGGTCCATTGAGGTGTCCTCCTCATGGATCATTACCTTGCTAGAAGGGCCCACAGTATTCAATAACAAGATGGATCAATGTTAGTGATGCAGTTAGATTTCCCGAGTGACAGTTGCAATCCGATGCTGAGGAGCGCAAATAGAGTTGACAACAGAGCAGCTAGCTCAATGCAAAGTCAACAACAACGCAGATTCTTTAGTGGACAGTGTAGAGGCTAGTAGCAGTCAGATGCTTGGGAGACAAATGCAACAGAGACAATTGATTCAGTATTTAGGATGCTTCTCAGTTGCAGTAGTAGTAGCAACAGATGAGAGGGAATTGCAATGCAAATGCAGCGTTGGAGGCAATATAGCAGTGTCAGCAACAACACAGATGCAACATCAGAGTTGCGCAGTGGTTGATGGCCAATGGCATTTAGTCACAGTGGTCAGACATCAACAGCGTATGGGAGATGATGCATAGACAAGGTGTTGTAGCAGTTGTGCAGCACTAGAACACCTTCCTTGCTAAGAGGGAGTGTTAGTTTTTGTATCAACGAAGGTGTTCTAGTCTCGAAACTTTGTGGAGAGGTTAAAACGTAGAAGTTTTCCATAACCGAGAAATCATTTCTGGAAATTCCACCTAGAAGTATCTCAATTAGATTATTAGCCTATTTTTTAAAATTTCCTCGGTCTAAACTAAGGAAATCTAGTTAATTAATCAATATTAATTGAGAAAGGTGTGAATCAACTAGAAACTCGCACAGATCGACTAGGAAATAATCTTAGACCTTGATTAAGTTTTAATTTTGGGCGTTGGAATCCCAACAGAAGATTATAAGAAGAAGTCGATGGGTAGATGGAGAACACATACTCGAGATCAATTTCCTTGGGCAGTTCGATCCTCCAAACTGCAGCAACAGTTTCCAAAAGAGTTTAAGCCAGAGAAGGAAGAAAAGGGGAAAAGACAGTGGGTCTAGAGGAAGTTTCCCAGTGCCAGAGAGTCAGAAAGAAGAGGCCGAGATTTTCTCCAAGAGGTTGCACAGGGGCAACACGGAGCCTCAGAAGAAGAGTAGTTCGATTCTACTGAAGAGGGGCTCATTTTTTAGTTCCAAAGGCCGGGAAAGTGTTCCAGAAGGCCAGAGAGGCAATTTCTTAGTCAACAGCAGGTCGAACGGCTAGATTGGCAGTCAATTCAGGCAATGCATTTGACAGGCAACGCTAGGGTGACGAAGGGCCTGTGCAGATCACTTGGACGGCTAGTCTTTCAAGGGTCAGATAGTGCCGAGATTGCTCAGAGAGAGGGTAATTTCCCTCAAATAATTTTTCCAGTATTCCTCTGGATAGATTCGCCAGTTTCGCGATATTTATTGTACTTACAATTTCTCTAAGTTGCTTAATAATTAAAACCCTTAGCTGCTAAATCGATTTTCCCAAGTTGGGATTTTGCGGGGACATTTGTCCAAAAATAACTATCATATTTTTATGTGTATGTGTCAATGTTTTCTCAAATTCCAATTTATCTTCTGCAGTATTTTAATTTGTGAAGATTGCACTGTGATTAATTCGTTCTTGTCATAGCAATAAACTGCTTAATTAAATTAACAATTAGAAAAATTAATTCCAGTTGCTGCAATAGAATTTCAGTAGTGAAATTTTCACATGGTATCAGAGCGATTTTGATAAGACGAGGAAGCTCAGAAGCAGAAGCAAAAATTCATTATTCAGAGGGAGCGGCAAGACAAATTTATGGTGGTTGCACAGAGCCTAAGCCAAGCAGTGCGAGTTGCTTGAGCAAGTTCAATTTTTCAGTGCAGGTTGGCAAAAATAATCAGCTTGCCAGTTCGAGTGATTCCAACAGGCAGAAGGGCAATTGTAGCTCATATTTTTGTTGAGCAAATTCCTTGTTTGGGCACAAAAGGTTTGCAGCAATTTGCAGTAGCAGAATCAGCGTTGGGTGGAAAAGAAAGTGCACACAGAGGGAGTTTCTCTCAAAGGGTTTCTAGTTCAGAAATCCTATATTTCCAATTGCAATAGGCAATCGTCATGAGCAGATTTGTGCGTTCCTCAAGGAATGCAAGTAGCAGCAGCAAGGCCACAAGGAAGAGAGGGAGCTTTCGGGTTTATTTTCTCCCGTTTGAGTTTCACAGATTTGCAGCTTTCAAGGGATGACCATACGAATTGCCGGAGGAGGTTGTGCGAGTTAGCCATAATGCAGATCTAGGCAACAGTTCAACTTGCAGTTGCAGAAAAAAAGTGTCGGAGGAAGTGCGAGTTGTCTAGTGTGAGTTGCAAAGAAAGGAAGGGTCCCAACAAGGACTTGGCTCGAAACGAGATAGTGGAGCACCGGATCCAAGTGGAGGTGGAGCTTGATACTTCAGTGTGTCAAGATGGGCAGGGTTTGGTGCAGTTGCAGCAAGGAGATCAGTGAGATAAATTCCAGTTGTTGTAGCAGGACCATCCCTTTGCTACAAGGGCCCACTGTATCATAGTAGCAGGTTCAGTGTCAGCAGACGCAGCCAGTCATTCAAATGACAACTACACATCTAGTTGCAGTCAATACGCGTGAGACTGTTGCAAAGCTAGATGCAGTGACACAGGCAGTGTCAATTGCAGTTGCAGTTCCAACCAGCAAATTCCTAGCGCAGAGCTACGCAGTCCAGTTTCCAATACAGGAGGACAATGCGAGTTGCCAGAAGGGAGCTAAGAGATTTCCCTTAGGGAGATCAATACTCAGAGGGAGTCTAGCTTCAGAGGGAGCAGCCCTATGGAAGCCAGTACTTCAAGATCAAGGGAGATCAAACTCATTTTTGCAGTAGTTGCAACAGCAATGCGGAAGCTTCAAGCAGTAGCAGCAACAACACAAGTAGATCAGATTTCGCCATGTTTGCAACAGAGTGAGGTAGGGCAATATGGAGTTATAGTCCCAGAGTTGTAGAGGTTGGGCATGGTCCATTGAGGTGTCCTCATCGATCATACCTTACTACAGGTTCCCAAGTCAGATTTCCCGAGTGACAGTCGCAAACTAGTTGCAGTTAGATGTTAAGGAGCGCAGAGCAATCTTGACAGCAGAGCAAGAGGCTCAGTGCAGAGTCAGTAGCAGCACAAATTCTTAAGTGGACAGTCTTGAGGCTAGTAACAGTTAGATGCTCAAGAAACAGATGCAACAAAGACATAGTTGATTTGTATTTACGATGCTTCTCAGTTGTCGTAGTTAATAGCGCAGCAACAAAAGAGAGGGAATTGCAGTGCAGATGCAGAGTTGGCAGCAGTATAACAGTGTCAGAAACAGCACAGATGCAACATTAGAGTTGCACAGTGGTTGGTGGGCAGTGGTAGTTAGTCACAGTGGCCATACATCAGCAACGTATATGAGATGATGCAAAGACATGGCATTGTAGCAGTTGTGCAACACTAGAACACCTTCCTCGCTAAGAGGGAGTGTTAGTTTCTGTAGCATCGGAGGTGTTCTAGTCTCAAAACTTCGTGGAGAGGCTAAAACACAAGAGTTCTCCATAACGCAGAAATTGTTTTTGGAAATTCCACCTAGAAGTGTCTCAATTAGATTATTAGCCTATTTTTTAATATTTCCTAAGTCTATACTTCGAAAATCTGGTTAATTAATCAGTATTAATTGAGAAAGGTGTGAATCATCTAGAAACTCACATGGATCGACTGGGAAATAACCTTGGCCCTTGATTAAGTTTTAATCTTAGTTGTTGGAGTCTGAATAAAAGATTATAAGAAGTCGATGGGTAGATGGAGAACACACACTTGAGATCGATTTCCTTAGGCAATTCGATCCTCTAGAGAGCAGCAGCAGTTGCCAGAAGAGTTCGAGCCAGAGAAGGAAGCAAAGGGGCAGAGACAGTGAGTCCGAAGGAAGTTTTCCAGTTCTGGAGAGTCGGAAAGAGGAGGCAAAGATTTTCCCCAGGAGGGATGCGCAGGGGCGATGCAAAGCCTCAAAAGAGCACTTCAATTCAACTGAAGAGAAGCTCGTTTTCAATTCCAAAGGTCGAGAAAGTGTTCCAGAAGGCCAGAGAGACAGTTTCTCAGTCAGCAGCAGGCAGGACCAGTGTTGCACGAAACGCCCCCCGTCCCCAAGGATCCAAAACAGGGACAGCATCCCGTATGGATCCGTGGGGGATCTGCCGTTAGATCCGCAGTTCAGAATTTTCGGAACTACGGATCGGGCCAACGAAGACGGTTTTTGGAAATTCGGAACCTTGCCAGCCCAATCCGCAGTTTCGGATTTCAGAACCACGGATCCGACAACTGATCCTCCCCAGATCCGCGGCGGATCAAGCACGGATCCCAAGCGATCCAAAGGGAGACGGGCGGTTCCACAGGGTTTCATAGGGTTCTAAATATTTTTTTTACTTTTTCTTTGACTTAAGTTGGGTTGGGGCTTCTCGGGCACTCCCAAGGTGCTCCCTTGATGCTCCTTAGATGCTTCCTAGATACTCCCTCAAGGTAACGTTAAATTCTTGAAGTAAAAGTGAGATTCTCCTTTATTTTTCATTTTTATCCTTTTACTTAAATTTTTAACATTACCATGAAATGACTTAGGATGTTTGAAAGTGGTTCCAGCCTCATCGGACTTCATATGGAGAAAATAGAATTTCATATCCTATTCAAAATTTAGCAGACTTAACATTTTCAGGAATTTAGGACCAATGGGATTGTTGCATTCCATTAGATTATATCATGTATGAGGGTATGTGATTAGTATTTAATCAAGAGCACCAAGCCCTATATGTACCCTATTGTTGATGGTGTTAATTGTTGAACTCCTTTGTCATGCCCTTAGCAAAAAATTACCTTTCAATCAAGTCAAAATCATCGATCAAGGATGTTAAGCTTTTTCTACCATATTTTAAGGCTTGGATTAGGTAGTTTGATCAAAATTGGGCAATGTTGACTAATATCCCTAAACAATCAAGGTAAAGGCAAAGGCTAGACAAGAGGAGAAGAATCTAGATTCTAGACGGTTGACGCATCTAAATGGTTGATGCTCGAATAATTAATCATTAATGTACAATGGATGCCATATCTATCTTGATTTATGTACAGATACGCATGCTTCCATATCTTCTACAACTAATTTGGTATTTTGGATGTTTTTTTAGTATAAATATATATATATAAACAAACAAACAAAAAAATTATATATATAGTAGACGCTTCAGAGATGCTCCGCTTCCTAGATTTTTGAGAAATGACGCTTCCACTCCCCACTTCATCCCCGCTTCGTGCAATGTTGGGCAGGACGACTAGATTGGCAGTCGATTCAGGCAGTGCGTTTGACAGCCAGCACTAGGGTGATGCAGGGCCTGCGCAAATCACTTGGACAGCTAGCCTTTAGGAGGTCAAATAGTGTCGTGATCACTAGGGGAGAGGGTAATTTCCCTCAAATAATTTTTGCCAGTATTCCTCTTGGATAGATTCGCCAGTTTGGCAATATTTATTGTACTCAAAATTTCGCACTGTTGCTTAGTAATTAAAACCCTCAGTTGTTGCACCGGTTTTCCCAAGTTGGGGTTTTCTCAATGTTGCAAACATCGGCATTAGGATAAAATTGGCAAGGGTCCAGAAAACCAAAAAACCGTAAAAATTGGGAAAACATTAGTAAAAATCGGCAAACATGAACAAAATTAAGATACCATAAAAATATCAGTAAACATTGGCAAACATCAGCTAGGCCAAAAAATCATGATTTCGAGATAAAATCGGGATGTTATTGAGATGTTCACAACACTGGTTTTTCTGGGGACATTTGTCCAAAAATCACTGTCATATTTTTATGTGTGTGTGTCAGTGTTTTCTCAAATTCCAGTTTATCTTCCACAGTATTTCAATTTGTGAAAATTGCAGAGTGATTAATTCATTGTTGCCGTAGCAATAAACTGCTTAATTAAATTAACATTTAGAAGAATTAATTCCAACTGCTGCAATAGTATTTCAATATTTCACAATCTGCAGAAAAATATAGATATAGCAGACTTTTATTTGCAGATTTTCACCCAACAAACACTCAATAGACCCTAATCTACAAGTATATATTATTTGTCTTGTACAAGCCTAAATTTGCATTTATAATGTGAATTTTGAAATATGTAGCTTAGTTGAGACTTGAATATGTTCTTTTAATTTGAATTTCTACAAGTATATTTTATAACATCCAGGTATCCAAGTAGACCTACCAGCTGATCTAATCGATCCGTGATCATTGGATAAGGCTACTAGCCGACTAGCCTACTACAGTAGTGACTAATACTAAACTGGACTAGACTAACTGTGCTCCTAGTTTACCCTGTTGACCGTGTGAAGGAAGCACTCGTTTTTGAAGCAATGAAACCAGAAGCAGTGAGTACCAGCTTCCTAGTTTCAAGTTAAGTCAGTCGGACAGGAAGCCAGCTCCCGGTTGGTTAGACCCTTGGATCATGTGTATCATACTGCGGATGTGTGTTTTACCTAGAAGACGCAATGCATACCATGAGGATAGGAATTGACCATTGGCTTTGCCTCATTCTTTGCCTATGGGGGTGAGTGTAGCGAGGTGTAAAAAGGCTCGTTCCACGAGGTTCCCCACTCAAGAAGCTCTTGGGCCAAGCAGGAAACCTTTTAATTATTTCAGCATTTCAAAGTTAAATTAGCAGCTGAAATAATTTTTTGGATTGAACACCTAGGGGGTTTTGACCCCAAGACCTCATAATCTAAATTTCCAATTTGTTGAAAATTAATTTTCTTACAAGTCTGAAGGCTTAGAAGTGGTCTAAATAGGTCATTCTTCTACTTTCTAACTTCTCCACCCCTAGATCCAAAATCTAGAAGTGTCTAGGCACTTTTGGTTGAGTTATCAAAGGATTAACTTGTTGATTTCTGCATTTTCTGCAGAAATTACAGTCCTGTAAAAAACAAGGCGGCAGGTTGTTTTACACAGCCACTCCTGTAACAAAACATTTGTTCATAAAAATATTTGTATATTTGGTTAGGATATTTTCTGTACACCAAATTTGACTATTTACATGCTATATTTAATCAAGTTTGAGAGTCTTCTGTTGTTTAGTGTTACTTGCAGAACTTCAAATCTGTCAAAACATGACAACAAACAATTTTATATGGTAACCCTTCTAACCAAGTGGCAAATCATAGGAATAAGCATATATCTCTTTAGTATGTTTCATGTACATCAATTTTGATATTTTATTGCTATATTTTGTTATTATTTGATGTACTTCTTGTTGTTTTGAAGTATTTTAAGCAGATTTTTATAGTAAAAGAGCAGGACAACGGTGAAAACCCCTTCACTTAAACCATTTGCCACCATTATAAGGCACTATGCTTGTAGTTGTTGGTTGGGTTCATTCAGGGAAAGCCTCCTAGTAGGAGTTGGGCTTAAAGAGTGGGGACTTAGGTCGAGGTGACAATGGGCCTCTATGTGTGTCGGCCATAGCGGATTATACAGGATCTTTCACAACCTACTAAACAGAACAGCCATAGTATCCATGCATACATGCCTATTGAAGTAAAATGAACTCTCAAAGAACATTCTGTCTCTAATGAAGTGATTAATTGCCCATCATTAAAGGGGGATTATATTATCTTTATTGTATGATAATCAATAAAGCTTGTTAAACAAGCCAAATCAAGTAAAGAAAAAGGCGAATAAGAGGCTTGGTAAAACAAAGGTGAGGGAGGGTAACTCAATCAACTAAGCACTCCCTCTACAAAGGTGTTCGTGGACAATGGTTTTACACAACCTAGGCATAACACCTATCACTTGAAAGGATCGACCTAGGAATTGTTCCAACCTTTATGGTTGGAAGCACCTAATAGGATGTAATAACCCTCTTGTAGCTAAGTGTAGTAACTTGTATATAATCATAAGCTAGTGAGACATTTGAAGATGATATTAATTTGAAGTACTCTGGTGGTTTTGACATTAAATATGGTCCACCTTGTGTTGATTTGGGGTAGCGTCGGATGTGCTCTAGCCACGAAAATTGGTGGAGAGGCTAAAGCACATGAGATCTCCAATACCCAGAAATGGTTTGGGCAAATTCTAAATAGATTGGAAGATATTAAAATAATTAATATTTTTAATTGAGTCCCTAAATCTAAACTTAGGGAAAATAAAATATTAATATGAATTAATATAAAACTGTGTTAGAAGGGTCCCAAAGTCATGGATCAAGCCAGAGTTAATCTTAGCCGTTGATTAGGGACTTAATCTCGGTCGTTGAATTGTCAACGAGAAAAGTATAAGAGGAGGCTTGAGGGTCACTTGGAAAACACACGAAGTTGACCAAGATTTTGATTTTCTAGGGCAGGGTTTGTTGAGGAAGTCGAAAGAGTGATCAGAGTTGCAGCTGAGGGGCAATGAATACAAAAGCAGAGTGGCAGAGATAGTACTAGGAGGATCAGCGCAGAAGCCGGGAGAGAGCGACGCAGAGCCAGCCAGAGGTTCACGCAGAGCCATCCAGGGCTCACGCAAAGGCAGTCAGGAGCTGTGTAGTGCCTCAGAGAGCCAGCGTGGGTGATGCAGAGGCTCCAAGAGCTGACATAGTACCTCCAGAGGCTGACGCAGGGCGAGCTAGGGTGACGCTAGGCAGACGCTGAGCTAGAAAGGGCTGACGCAGGGCCTAGATGCTGACACTAGGGTTTTCATGGGGCAGATTGGAGCTGGGAACTATCGGAGTGTTTATCTAGGGTTTCAGCCGGAACATCTGTCTCCGACTGAGAGGTACTACTGTCGAGATTATTCTCTGTTGGGTGAGCCAATTTTGGCACCTAGATTGTATTCTGAAACTGCTTAATAATTAAAACCCTCAGATAGCTGCACCGGTTTTCCCACATTGCGTTTTTCCGGGGACATTGGTCCAAAAACAACGGTGTCACTTGTGTGCTTGTTTTGTTTCCTTCAGTTGATGATCTATAATGTGTTGAGCATGTACTTGTATTTATTTTCAGTATTTACATGGTAAATAACTTGTTAATTAATCAGAACAAGTAGGTAGAAATATATCAGAAAAGTACAAGAAGGGTTCCTAATAGTTAGACTTAGAAATTCCAACACCTTGATGCTCTTATGGTTCTTGTACCCATAATGTTGATCTCACTTGATTCTTTCAGTGTGTGCTAGATGATTCTTCCAAGTGCTATTAGGATCCCTTGAGGGATGATGTGTTGCTTCTCCAACACTTTGTAGAGGATGTCCATCCACCTTCCATAATGACACAAGAAACTTGATGGAGGACATTGGGGTACTTTGAAAGAGCGTTGACCTTGGTGATGATTTGACATAGTGGATGAGACCCTCCTTCGGCCCCACACATACTATCTTTGAGAGAGTTGACTTGGTGCATGCTTTATGAGGAGGATGATGTCCACTTTAGAGGTTATATTACACATCTTCTCATGCTTGTTAGTGAGATGTTTCAACTTGGGAGGAGATTTCACCGTTTGAAACCCTCGTTTTAGGACATCCACCTTTTTGGAGCCTTATTACACACTTACTCGTGCTATTATCAAGGGTATGCACATTGTAAGAATGTTATTTGCACATTTACTCGCATTTGATGGAGGATGTCTCACTACAAGGGTTGCACGTGCTATTTAGGAGGTCTTCTACTCAATCCTTGCATACTTTAAAGAGGATATTTCATGTTGGAGAATTACACATCCACCTTGGAGGAGATCTAGGGTTTTCTTGCCTACTTTTAGGACTTGGTTGTGGATCAATTCACTTAGGAGGCCTTTAAGGGTTAGACATTGCACCTTCGACACATCTTATTACCTCTTTCATGGAGACGTCCCTCTCTCTTGGGCCTATTTTGTTTCGTGACTTGTACATGTTGCTTGACCACTTCATTATTTTATGTATTGTTGGTTCGTTAGTTGGAGGAAGTGTTTCTTTACTCCTCGTAAGCTAGATCTAGGGTTTTCACCGTTGATATTATTACTTTATTGTAAAGGAAGTTGAGTTAGACTTAATATAAAGAGGAGTCCTTCCTCATTTGTACTCATAGTTGGATTTGTGAAACTTCCTCTCCTTGGAGCTTAATGGATAGATCTTTCTTGAAACAAATGTGTTGTACAAGGGCCTATCTTTGTTGAGTGTGTTAGTGTCAGTCTTTACAGCCTTCCTCCAGTGATCAAATGTGCTCTTACATAGTGATTTTGAAGTGTCAAGGTCAAATTTTGTCATTTCAGTGAGTCTTCAAGCAAAATTTGGTCACTAGGCATTAGGTCTAGGGTTTGCCTAAATGTCAGTCCATGTCACTATTCAGCTGAGTCTATCATCATTCATATGGTTGTCATTATCATATCAGTGTCTAATGAGTCATTTCACACCTTGTCCATGCTTCAGTTGCCACCCAGGCAAGGTCATTTCCCTCTCCTAGGGTTTTGAAGGCAATTTTTCTTGGATGGTCAAATCACCGGCAAAACTTGTTTCCTGATGTTCATACACCTTCCCCTATCCTTAAAGTACCTTAACAAACACTTCCCATCCCTTAGATCCGCCAAATTCCTCATTTTTGTACAAACCCTAGTTTCTAGCTACAACCTGGCAATTTTCTAGGTTGGGCCTGTGTTTTGCTCTTTTCGACCCCTTCCCCTCACTCAGTCACTGAGATTCCACTTTCTCCTGCTTCCTAACATCCCTCCCCACTCCCACAAATTTCCCCAAGAATTTAGAAGCCCCCTATCCCCTTCATCTCGCTCCATTTCGACAAAATTCCTTGCTTCACACATCGGGACAATTCGCACTCAAATGATGTTCCAGAGCAATCAAAGATGAATTTTGGAAAACTGAGAGAGGTTTTTGTCCATAACATGCCAAAGAAGAAAAACCTCCTTCACTTTTTACACAGGTGTCATGGTTTGAGAGAAATGTCAAAAATACCGGCGAGAACGAAGGTGCTCCAAGGACGGTTGGCCAAAGCACAAAAACGAAGGAAAACGCCCGATCCACTCCAAATTTTGGTCAAAGCCTCTTTGAATGAGCATGGTACTTTATTGGGGACTCCCAGCCCAAATTTCAAGAAATTTGGAGAAAATTTTGTCATTTGTGAATTTTTTGTGCAATTTACAGGTTTTTCCCAAGAACTGGTCTCACCCCGGGTGAGACCAGTTTGAAGGGCTGCTCGGAATTTTGAAAACTTGGCATTTTTGGAAAGGGAATTCAAAAAGAAAAATTACCAATACTTGGGAGAAGCCTGGTTTTGAGTTTTGAGCCTCCAAAAGCTCAAAATACATCAAAAAAATGACTTTCTGCCCACTTTTTGAGTTGCAGAAAGTGACCTTGGGAGAAATGGTTTTTTAGGGGTCAAATCAACACCAAATTCAGAAATTCCACTTGGGATGGAAAGTAGACAGGCCAAGCTTTCCAATGAGCCATCTTGCACCTGATTTGGACCAGTGGAACCCACTCAAAAACAGCTGTGAAGGTGCGCGACCAAAACTTCAGGGGGCGCGACCAAAAGTTCCAGCTTTGCCAGAATTGACCTTTTTGGTCAAAAAACGCTGTTTTGACTATGGTTGACTATTTTTACTTGTAGATGAAGGATAAATGTAATATTTTCATGGCACTTTGGTAGATTTTATCTCTCTTTACCCTTCTAGAAGCTTCTTTGATGTAAAAAGTGAAAAATTAATGCATGGATAAGTTAGCTAAGTAATAGAGGCAAGTTGTTTGGCTGCCTATTTTCTAGTTCTTAGTTTAGAATTAGTTCAAACTGCTCCTAGGAAGCTGAGCTCGACCCCTAGAGGTGGGGAAAGGAGTTAGATGGTCTATATTATGCCTTCTCTTACTCATTTTTCAAGGTTGGAGGTTGGACTCTTGTGTAAGGAAGCTTTATTGTATATTGTGCATCTATTTCTGCAATTGAAGGCAAGGAAAGCCAGGGTTTTACAGACATCTTTGAGGATTCTTGTGGATCTGATTGTTGATGGTGTGTTCTCTACATGTTCTTGTAAGTTTGTTTATGTGTTTCACATCTCTCTTATGCTTCTAAATTGGACAGATGAAGTGGTAAAGTTTGAACTCATGTTTTGACATGCTCATCTTTTTAGTTTGTTCAATTTTAATGTTTTCTACTGTCTAGAGAGGATTCGAATTGTGTGTTTGCCCTCTTTAGCTTCTCCTCTATCATCTCTGATCATCCATCTCAGATTAAGGCATCAGCACTCATTCCTACCTTGCCCCTTAGATCCCCCTGTGAAAACTGTGCTCAATCCCCGCACCTTGAATTGCACTTCCACCAATTGCCACCAAAAACCCCA
The DNA here is from genome assembly GCA_031772625.1 of Pinus tabuliformis. Taxonomy (NCBI): domain Eukaryota; kingdom Viridiplantae; phylum Streptophyta; class Pinopsida; order Pinales; family Pinaceae; genus Pinus; species Pinus tabuliformis. The sequence goes on from CM062819.1 coordinate 1,958,209,892, forward strand.
AAAATCATTAAATCCAAACCCCTTATCAATTTACTAGCCTAAAATCTTTATTATTAATTGGTCAGCCTAATCATATTGAAAGATCTATCGAATCTGACCCGAGAGAGCCTTCTCATACCTCGTAGGGCTAGCTACGAGGTGAAATGGTTTGATGTAGCCTTGAGAGTTTGTCTATCTCAGCCTAGGTGAATTCCAAGCGCTAACAGAGTGCATGAATATTTTGATGCTTAAAGCTTGAAGTGTCATACATTCTCCAACATACGCAAGGCTAGTAGCCTGATCCATTAGAGGGTAAAAATCTACTACTTGGAAGGAGTTTAGTGTGGTAACAGCTCCTCTCTTTTGTTATTTTAGTGTTTAATGTGTAAGAGTTTTCTTTATAAATATTAATGAATTCTAGCAAGCTCATTAACTTCAATCTCTAGGGTAAATTTGCGTTGCCTAATTGGAGGATCCTTTGGGACCCCTTGTAAAATTTATGCATCAAATTCCAACAAGATTAGAGTGGAAATTATTAAGTCTTCTACCTTTATTTCCATCTCCTAATATGTAAGAAAATAAGGCCTCTTAAATAGCCCCTTTGACTCCATTGCCATTATTGGATTGGCAGTGATCTCTACTTCCTTCCATCACTCATTTGTGTGAAAATTCTATTGCAGTTACCGGTGATTATTCTTCTATCTTTTGAGACTATTTGTCTTATGTAACTTACGGCAAATACTGAATAAAAACACAACTATAATTTCACCAAAAATTAATTGCAATGGACACCAATACTTTTGGACAAAATAGTACCCAAAAAAACCCCAGTGTAGGGAAAACCAATTCTACAAATGAGGGTTTTATTATTTATTTAGCAAATTGAGAATTACATAAACTGCTTGCCTTTTACTGGCAAAGCTCTAGCAATTTAATTGATCTTCAATGTTGAACAAATTGAACTGGGAAATCAAGAATCTCCCTTATTTCCCTTTGCAAATCAACTCGTGCCTCTCCTAGACAATTCACACTTCCTCCAACAACTTACATTGGAAAATTGGAAATTTGAACTGGCCTTCTCAGAAACTCGCACTACCTCTAAGAAATCAATCTCGTGAGTAATACTGCCTCCAGCAACTTGACTAACCAACTCACACTGCCTCTACAATATCATTCTGGAAACTGGCAACAAAAACGAGCCTCCGAAAACTCGCACTAGATAAACTGGCTACTCGCACTGCCTAACTCGGCCTTCCTCTTGCAGAATAATTCAGCCCCCTCCTAGCTCTCGAAATTTCTCTGACAAATCCCTCTTCAATCTCTCATGTTGGAGCCCCGCTATTGGTGTCTCCCACGCTATCAATGAGCCCTTCCTAACACTGCAAATCTATTATCATGAACTGTTCGAATGATCTCCAAAAGCCCCATTGATCTCCTCTTATAATCTCTCATTGACGAATCAACAACCATGATAATCTAATCACAATCGATGGCTAAGATCATATTGACTTCATCAAATCACTTTCCTAGAAGTCAATAGAGAAAAATTGATTTCTCTCAATTAATCCCAATTAATTAACCCATTTCCCTAAGTTAGACTTAGGAAAATAATTAAAATTGGTTAATTAAGTCTAATTAAGACATTTCACGTGGAAACCTTTTCTAGGTATTGAAATAAATAACCCACCTGTGTTCCTAGCCTCATAAACACCATTTGAGACTAGAACACCTATCCGAACTACAAAAACTAATGATTTGAACCTTATTTAAAATGCAAAATATATTATTTTGCTCAAGCTATTTTCTTGTCACCTTATACCTTATTGTCTAACTTGGCAATCCTACTTAAGGACACCCCCTTGGGTTGGAGGAGAGTCGGCCTAAAGTGAAGAGGATAGAGGTAACCATAAAGGAGAGTTGGCTTAGGTGATAGAGGGAACCATTCTAGTAGTTCCCTTTCAAGTAGAAGCTTGTGGATTAAAGCTTTTACCATTCAGTGCAAGTTGGTGAGGTAATAGGAACCACAATCAACATGTAGACTAGAAAGAATAGCAAGGAACCATTCACTTCTCCTAGTCCTACAAACAACTAACTGGAATCATATTGATATATAAAGCACCTTAGTTAGGCATCTCAATTGCAACAGCATAAGTATAAACAAATTTTGGTGCCCACAAAACATATGAAGAAAGTATAAAGCAATGCACTTAATTGACACACGTCTACTGTGAATAAAGTCAAAGCCGGCAGAAGCATCAGTTGTTTCTATTCAACAATTACATATTAAGTGTGGGAAAATCAACAGCAATTTTTATTCATCGTTGCAGTTGCCTTTAAGTTTTCAGTCTAGGTTTTACTCAGCCATTATAGGGCAGCAAAGATTTCTGTTGATTTAATTAAGGAAATATTGCAGCTTTGCAAAAAATTGTATAAAAGAATTTGCAGGCCATGCAAGGGAACCAAACAAGCATGGCTCGGGTTCCTTATGAAAGATAGGGATCTACTTTCCTTGATTGCATTTGCAGCAAGTATGGGAGAAAGATAATTAGCTCATGCAAAACTGATGCCTTGGTAATATACTCAGATGTGAAATTTCAAATCTTCATTAAAATGTTAGTTGAACTGTGAATCCTTTTGCATACTTGTGCCATTAGCATCCAATGCAAGGAAATTCCCATGCAACTTTCATGTTCTTTTTACCTTATGCAGAGGATACATAAATTCCCCTTTATTTGGTGACATGGATTTTGAAAAGATAGAAGATGTATAAGATATAAAAACGATTTGAAAAGAAAAACGTGCATACAATATTACAAATAAAAAATTATCAAGTTACATATATCCATGAGTTACAACTGTGCTTGCCAAACTAGTACCTTTCCATTGGAGCCTTCACCCATAAGAGTTGACTCATCAAAGTTGTTTGTTGCTTCTTCTATCTCCTCTAAAGCAAATGAGTGGTACTGAGGAAGACCAAGTGAACCCAGCTTCATTGATTGAGATATACACCCTTTTATACATATAGAAAATCAATGAAATGTCATAAACCCAGGCTGAACCCTTGCATGAATGGAAAATATCTTTAAATAAAACAAAAAAATGAATTGGATTTGCCTTAAACAAAAATAAAGAAAGCTCTCAAAGTTGTTTATTGCTTCTTCTATCTCCTCTCAAGCAAATGGATGGTTCTGTGGAAGACCAAGCAAACCCACCTTGATTGCTGGAGATATATACCCTTTTATACAAATATAAAATCAGTCAAGTGTCATAAACCCAGGATGAACCCTTGCATGTATGGTAACTATCTTTAGATCAGACAACAAAAAGAACTGGATTTGCAAAGAACAAAAGTAAAGAAAGCACGATCAGATTACCTACCTTCTAAGAGAATTATAGAATGAGGACAATATTAATATACAACCAGATTGACATTCCTAATTCAATAGCTCTATTGAAAATGAAAATATAGCCATTGACCAGAAGAAAAAAGGTGGGAAGCACATCATCAAGAATCCTTTTGTATGTCTTACTTGTGGCCAATATAAATAGTCGAAGAATCTACAATGTATTCTCCAGTCGTTGAAAGTGCTCTTGCCAAGATCGCAATACTAGCGAGTTGTTAGTGAAGGTGTAATGTATCTCAGAGCCAACCAAAAACTTGCATCCTCCACTCAGACGGAGAATGAGCCTAAGACACTTCAGATAAGAGCTCTGTAAAATATGTGACATATCAAAGACAGAAACAGAGAAACATGGTCACGGATTGTAAAAAACTAGGAGCAGCAAATGGTTTTAGGTGTTTTAGGTGTTTACCATCAGAGAGTTTTTAGTCGAGTAGCACATAAAAGAGAGGATTATGATCCATTTAGCATCAGAGAGCTTTTTGTTGAATAGCCAATAAGAAGAAAGTTTAGTGATTTGTTTACCATCACATAGTTTTTGGCTGGGTAGCACATAAGAAAAGAGGATAGTGATCCACAACCTTTGACAGGCTCGAAACAGTGATTGACAGTGCACATTCTTTGACTCGATTCAATTTATTGAACTCTTAGTCATAAATTTGAAGAAATGAGTTTTGTTTTCTAACATCAAGTCCCTTAATTTTATGGATATCCAATTTTTTTACAACAACCATGGATGACTCAACACAAATTTAAACTTTCATGAAAAAGAAGCGTGCAGTAAACCTAATATGAAATACATTCATTCTACGTCTCTACTGCAATATTGGTGCAAGTTTTTTTTAATGAAAACAAATCATAAATGAGCTGCAACGGTGGTACCGTGGGCACTATATGGCAGGTAGTTATTGCAAAATTATTTTTTTTACATTTTTAAGATGATATGCAACTTTAGCTCACTCCTTGGGGCAGCATTTAATTTCAAACTTTCTGGTATTTATGATATCAACCCGTTTTAAGGCCAATGTTTTTCAAACTTTCTGGTATTTATGATATCAACCCGTTTTAAGGCCAATGTTTGATTTTGATTTTGATTTTGGCATTTCGTGAGGACCTAGAGAGACAGGATTTTTTAGTGTCCCCAGCTTTTACATAATGGTGGTGTCCAATATTCCAGAGTATGGAGAGTATCTCAAGTCAATACTCGCCATACTGGCCAGTAATTTTCCCACATTAAAACAAATTTGTTTTGCATATATTTTACACTGCGAAGTATAAGTGAGCTGAATTACTTGACACACAAAGTACATACCAGTGGCAAACAGAAATACCAGATCAAAACCAGTTTCGAAAATTTAATCACCAAAAAGTAAAAACAAAAACAGACGCATATAAAGACTTTAAATAAAACAACTCACTTGCATTGACAAGCAATTCTGATGATATGCCGTTCGAAGCCCATTCTGGCACTAGTTTTCTTGATTGATTCTTCTTAATTGCCTTCTTGTATCGTGACTTTCTAAGCAACACCAAAACCCCACAAAGTACTAAAGCTGCCACCCCTCCAACAGTTGCCCCCACAATCCCAATTAAAATGTTTTTATTTTTATCGGTTCTAGGATCCTCCTTGGACACATCAGCGGCCTCCGCAGCCTGGCAATAGTAAGAATCCTGCTGAGGTTGCACATTGGTCACTAAACAATTTCCTGCGAACTTAACAGTCCTCTGACTGGACTTGGGCATTAGACACGAAGGTAACTCTCCTGTCAAATAATTTGCAGAAATATCCGCAAACCCAAGATTGTTCCCGCAAGATAGATTGGGAGGAAGTGTTCCCCCTAAGGAATTGTTTGACAAATTCAAATGCCTGATGGCAGGCAAGGAAAATAAAATGGGTGGAGTTAACCCACTTAGAGCATTGAATGAGACATCGAGATCCTGTAATTGATTCAATGTTTTAAGATAACTTGGAATGCAACCGCTGAACCTGTTTTTGCTTAAGGACACCCGAACCAACCCCTTTCCAAGAATTGGGAAGTTGGGTCCAAGCTTGTTGCCTTCTAAAATCAGTACTTGGAGATTTGGCATGACGCTCAGATCAGGCAAATCACCAGAGAGATCGTTACCTGATAGAACTAGGACTCTGAGTGCCTGCACGCTACTGAGTGAAGGAGGCAAATGCCCACTTAGCCTGTTGTCCTTCAAGCTCAAGAATTCTAGGTCTGGAAGAGCACTGAACCAGTCTGGAACGTTTCCATTCAACATGTTATCATCCAGTATGAATCTCTGAAGTTTTCTCAGACGAGAGAGCTCGTATGGGATGCTTCCATATATGAAATTTGAGCTTATATTTAGCATCTCCAAAGATGATAAGCGGTCCAGCTTGCTTGAAAGAGGACCCCATATGCCCAGGGAGAGTAAGGACAGAGTTCTGAGACTATAGAGCTTGGTGAGTGTGATGAACAAAGAATCTATTGAAAAGGCTGGTGATAAGGTCTGGTATGAAGCAGAAAATGCAGCATTAGCAGGAGGAGAAGATTTTTCGCCAACAATAAGCAGCTCGGTTACAGTGTTTTCATGGCAGACAACTGTAAGAGATGGAGAAGGAGGAAGCCCACAAAAGTCTGTTGTATTGCTCACGCCATCCAATGCCATAGGAAACTCCAGAAGCTTTTGAATTCTCAGTAGAGTTTGAATCTCAGATGACTGTAATTGTTGGGAATATGAAATGAGGAGCACCATCGACACAAGCCATGTTGAATACAAAAGTGAACTCCTAATAGCCTTTGGCATTGGCATTGCAAATATGTTGTTAAGCTTACAATACTCTGAAAATCAAACCCGATAATAGAAACAAGTAGTTCTTGATTCTGGAAATGCCCATCTAATCAGAAATCCATGAATCTCTGGCATCCCATTTTCACATTCCCAAAGGCAACAGGGGCTATTTATATACAAAATTGATAGGCTGTTGCATGTACAAATTGAAACTACACTGTCGTTTGCCAGTTATGCACTGAAAGCAACAGACTGTGTATTAAATAACCCCACTGAGAAGTATCAGCGGAAATAATATTTTCTGTAATGTAACATGTAGGACTGATTTGGACGTACAGCTTCCATTAAAACCCATTGCAGGACTACTGCAAAAGTAATTAAAGAGTTATTAGTTGGTTATCCTTCAGCCTCGTGTCAATGAGAGCAGCGGCAGAGCCATGTGTAGATTTTGGTTCAATTCCCAATAACAATCTTGATAAGACCCGCTGAGCTAACGTTGTAAAAACAATAGTTGCAGATTATTTTTGAGATTATTAAATTAGTGTAGCAACATGTTAAAATCTTTGCATGACTGATTAGAAGGTTTTTGGGTATTGTTTATATCGAAATGTTCGTCCTATTACGTTTTTTGTGAGAAGACTTTTTACGATGGCAATGTCAGGTGTTGAAAGTGGAGCTGGGCCACTGCAATGGGACCACACCAGTGTTGTCATGTAAATTCCCTTCTGGGCAGGAAAACTGAAAGTTTCTTTGGGAAATTAATTTGGTCCAAGTTTAGAGAAGCGTTTTAAACTTTCAAGGTTTTTGTCAGCGTCGATTGTAATAAATTTGTATATACCTTCAATACCAGTCAAAGCACGGTGAAAGAGTTTAAAAAATTAAGGTCATGAACATGTTCCACACTTTGGGTTTTATATTTGAGATTTGAAGCTCATGAACATGTTCCACACTTTCTTCTCACGAAAGGATTTTATACTTGAGCTTTGAGTTTAGGTGTTATACACACTGTGTAACTTTAAAAAGTAAAACATGAGTATAAATAAAAAAGAAAAAAGTGTATAAAATATTGATAATATTAAAAATAATAATAATTGTATTAAAGACAAATGTATTTTTAAAATACACATTAAAAAAATATTATAAATATAAAAGAATGTGATAAGAGTAAGATAATATATATTTAAAATATATATTGATTTTCTTTATCTCCTTATTTTTTTTTAGGAATAAATTAAATGCACATTGTCTATTTTTACTTTCATTTTTATTAGGGATAAATCAAATGCACATTATTTCTTCTTTTCCATCATTTCCACTTTTGTCTTCATTCTCATAAAAAATAAATATTATAAAGTAAGTGTGATCATAAAATAATAATATATGGTTCAAGCAAGATAAAAGGAATATAAAATATTGACAACACTAAAAATGCAAAGGGATATGATAGGTGAGTGAGTTTGAAATGCATATTGTCTTTTCTAATCTCCACCTTTATAAGGGATAAATTAAATGTGTCTTGTTTTCCTCAATCTGATCTCTGCAAGGGATAAATCAAATGTGCGTTATCTATCTCCACCCCACATTCACCCTCATAAGAATCAAATGCACATTGTCTTCCACCATCCCCACCTTCACATTCATAACCAACATAAGTTCTACTTTGAAGGCAACATTCTGGAAGAAGTTGCGGATTACAAATACCTCGGAATTGACTTCAACAAAAACCTAAGCTGGAATGGTTGTAGAAAGAAAAGAACTTTGGGGGGTTGGAAAGCGTTTTATGCTTTTCAAAATAGGTGTAGAGAGGCAGAGTTATGGGACTGGAAGACCACTCAAACTCTTTTTGGGCTTCTAGTGATTCCAGTGATTCTATATGGTTGTGAACTGTGGGCTAGCAGTACTTCCGACATGCAGTGGAGACAAATTGAGAAAATTCAGAAGCGTTTGATTACAAACAAATTTAAGATTAAAAGTGCAGTTCCTTATGATATCTTGTTAAGTGAAACAGGGACTGCTCCTATTGAAGCAATTGCTATGGTGTGAGTCATAAGGTATTTAAAAAAAATGGAGCAAATGGAAGAGGGTAGATGGCCTAAGGTTGTCTTTAATGATAGATTGTGCAAGAGCAAAAAAACTTGGATGCAACAAAATAACAAATGGTTTAGTAAATGGGATATTTGCTTGAACACGTGCCCCATAAACAGCAAAGAGATAAAAGCTTTTGTTATGGAAAAGTTCCACAAACTTACTTGGGAGAAGGAGCTAGGAAGAAAGAAAAATTACTATATTGAAGTGTTTAATCCCACTCATAATCATCAACCAAAAGCATACATAGAGGCCAATATCTCTTGGAGAGCCAAAATTCTTATTGCTCAGTTAAGGACTAATTCTCATCAACTCTGTTGTGAAACAGGGCGCTGGAAAAGGCCAAAGGAAGTGTGGGAGGAAAGGGTATGCATTTTTTGTTCTTCCGGAAAAGTGGAAACAGAAAAACATTTCATTTTAGAATGTGAGGCCTTCAAAGACAACAGGGAAAGTTATGCAGATACGCTGGCAGCTAGCTCTTGGGATAATCTATTTAACAAGGGGTTTGTCGAGAAGATGGGAGCATTTATTGTGAAGCTTCACAAAAAAGGGCTGAATACATCAAGCAGATGAAGAAGCAATATGTCCCATAGGCTATCTTTAGCCTCGTGGACGTTAAAATAATTTCTTTCTTTATTTCTTTCTAAATCAAATGTCCATCATCTCACCCCATCCCCACCCCCACCCTCTCCACCCCACATTCACCCTCATAAGAATCACATGCACATTGCCTTCCACCATCCCCACCTTCACATTCATAAGAAATAAATCAAATGTCCATCATCTCACCCCATCGCCACCCTCACCCTCATAAAGGATAAATCAAATGCCCATTGTCTTCAATCATCCCCATCCTCAGCCTGAAAAGGGATAAATCAAATGCCCATTGTCTCTCTCTAACCCCACCCTTATAAGAGATAAGAGCACAACAATAAACATACATGGTAAGAGTTCACTGAAGGAATGTATAATAGAGGAATGCATGTTATGAGAGTAGGTATGTCAAAATATGATTTAAATATGAATGAAAGTGCATAACAAGTACATAATTAAGTACATGTCGTAACAATAAGAATAATCACCACTAAGTTCCCAAGTAGGAGGTCCAACTAGGAATAGCCATGAAATAAAATCTTTGTAAAATATGTGGCTTGTTCATCATCACTAAACATACACAAAAAATTACAAAACCTAAATGAATTATTCAACAAATCTAAACAATCAAATAAAAAGAGAACAAAACTATTATAACTAAAATAAACTACATTTATAAATTCCATCCAATTTGTATATGTTAATATTAAAAAAGTTAATAAAAATTGAAAATATAGGTAACAAAAAAAATCATATAAATATATTTCAATTTTAATAACATAAATAAATAAATGTAAATGAAAATTATAAAATAATGATATAATTATAAGAATGGTTTAAATAATTTATATAAAAAAATAATTTCTTATAGTAATTTTATGTTAATTAGATATATATGAATGAATAAGGTGGGGTAATGAGAAATAAGGATAAATAGCACAATTTTTTTTTGGAAATTCTATATAATTTTAAATATTATATTTTTTTAAGTACATTTATTTATTTTTTATTTAATATTTATTTATATATTATTAAGATTTATTAGTCTTTGTTATGATAGTATTTTAGTAATGAGTACAACTATATTAAAAATATTAACATGGTTGATATAGCCGAAAGCTTTATAAATATAACAAAAAAACTATTACAACAAGAAAGAATGTCTTACTAATGTTTACCTGATTAACCATGTATAAAAAGATTATGGGTCAACTTTAACTTAAAAAGAAAAAGGAATTATAAATAAATGTTATAAATAATAATGAGGACATGGAGGAACTTATTAGAATTGGAATAATCTCAAATCTCTAGGAAATTGGTGGGTGGGGAGTCACGTGGCCCCGAATCTAATTTTTTAAATTTATTGAAAGCAATGGACCATTTTGTTAAATAAAATATGTTTATATATAAATGAATGTTATAAATAATAATGATGAATTTGTCATGGAGGAACTTATTAGAATTGGAATAATCTTGAATCCCTAGGAAATTGGTGTTAAAAGTCAATGCAACCTAACAAACTCTTTAATACACTAAGACTGTCATTAAGACTAATGTTGAGCATATTCCCTTAAGAAACAATCTAGACCCTCAAGTAAAAACAAAACAAAAAAAAGTCAATAGATCTTCATCCACCTTAAGTTGAAATAAGAAGGCTTGGGCAATTAATGCAACTTATAATGTTTAACTTTGAAAAAAACATATTTAGTTTTCAATATTATTAAAAACTATTTTTTAAGTATTTGATTGAACCACAATTTGAAAGTTTTATTGTAGCCTTTGCACAATATAATGACATGTAAATCAATGCCTCACATATTTTATGTCATAATTTATGGATATGGTTGCAATATTCATGTAATGATTTTTAGATATGTTTGTAGTGATTTTTATTTTTAAGCTTTGCATAAAAACCCATCCAAAAATAAAATCTTTGAAATAGCTCATAGTCAGGGAAATAACATATTTACCATAAGTTATTTCCCACCATAATTCAAATCTTTGCATAAAAAAATGATAGAAGTAAAATGTAAATAAATATATTTATTAGGGATTGCTACCCAATATTATTTACTTTTTCCTTAGCACTTATGTAGGAGTGAAACTAGAAATGTGTACACTATTATTTACTTTCTCCTTAGCACTTATATAGGAGTAAAACTAGAAATGTGTAGACTTACTAGTATTTACTACCCACCAAAATTTATGCAAATCTTTGTACCCAGTGAGCAATTAATATATCCACTTTACATCTCAATTTATTAGTTTCTGCAAAAACCAAACTATAAGATTCTATTTGTCCATTAATAAGTATTAATTTAATATTGATCAATATGACTTGTAATTTTTATGTAATTTCTCTTCAAATATAATTTCTAGAAATTATTTATACTTATCCCCAATTAACCCAAATTGCTGATCAGATTCAATCACTTTATAAATTATTTTTTAAATATATACAATGTATATCCATACTACCCATCTCAATTTAAATCAAATATATAAAATGTGTATCTATCCCATCCATCTTTTTAAAATAATAAATGACATTAAAGAAGGTGCCAGCAAACAACATCCAATGTTCAAATCGAGAATCTGATGAAGATTTCAATGTCAAATTGAAAAGCCCCACAACCTTTATTATTATCAAATATTTGCAATTTGGCATTCTTGTCTTTTCGTAATCCACTCACTCTGGAAGCAAAATAAAAGCTATTTGAAACATTTTTTTAGTTGTCGTCCGTTGCACGCATCGACCTAATTTTGGAACCTGTTTTCTTTTGATTAGCGGAGCATCACGTGACAAGAAACAATCAGTTAGTTAAAAACTACAGTCCTTAATTACATGACCAATCTTTAAGCAAAATCAAACCGACACCAACAAATCTGAAAATCTATTTAAACTCCCCTAAATCGTTACTATATGGTTTTCAGTTTATGGTTTTGTAGTTGATATATTGTTAAATATCTGTGAATTAGATGTTTTATTTTTAATGTTAAATGGGTTTTTTTTGGGTAAAAGAAAGTCACTGGGTTTATTTATCGAGTTGTTTTTAGTGTGATTTTTTGGAAGTTTTTTTTAGTGGTTTTTTTTAGTCTAATTTTTTTAAAATCCGGCAGAAATTTATTGAAATCAAAAGTTTGATGGGTAGCCCCTACACAATCCAAGTGCCCTAGGGGTTTTGAGGGTGTTGAATCCATATATATAGTCAAAAAACAAGTTTAAATAACACAGATCAAGATTTCACCTCAAAAGTCCAAAAAAAACACACTAAATACAACTCCTTTATTTATTACATGGCTTTTTTTGGGTTGATTAGAGTTTTTTTTTTTTTTCCTGAATAAGACTACTCCTATATTGATACAAAATATTTTTACAAAGAGGCAGCGGCCTCAAGAGGTCTAGCCCTGGAAGGCGGCTTACTCACATTACAATTATGAAAATTGACTCAAGAAAACTAGCAGAAGACCGACTAGAACCCGGACCATGACTGGTACATAGAGACAGGAACCACATTGTCCAAAAAAGTAGACTAACCGGAGTACCGAAACTGCTTGACTGAGCTGATACATATGACCCGAACTGAAAACTTAGTCAAAAAACAACTAAACCTTTAGCCTTGAACAGACACGGAAACTACAACAGAGAACGACAACCTGATTATGCATCTTGAGCGGTGGAAGGCACTTCTTCCACAATCCGACATCCAAAACTGGAGGAATCATCATCGTCTGAGGGATGGCCCTCTTCTCTTGGCGAACCACCTTCAATCGGAACACTCGGACGCGCCAAAGTTGGCTTATCCTGGGAGGCAGAACCACTTGGGACTTTGTTCTGCTGGCTATGATACTGAGAGGTACCTGGCAACTCTTCCACCCTCGGCTCCGTAGTCGCATTTGGAGTTGCCAACACCAAGCCAACTGCGCCTTCGCTCAGCTGAATAGTAACCGAAGCAATGAAAGAGTGATTGCTAAGAGTGCAGGGGATTTGAAAGCGGGCTGTATGAGCATGAGAATGGAGGGAGTTCGACAGTAAGGCCTGGTTCCCCTGACCTCGACCACGACCTCGCCTGGTGGCTGGATGGCTTTCTGTGCCGAAACCTGATGAGAAAGAAGAGGTATCCGAGGAAGAGGAAGATGCCTGGCGAATGGGTCGACCACGGGAGCCTCCCCTTCTGCAACCCATTCTTTGGCGTAGAATAGGCATGTTGATCAGAACAAAAGGAACAGTGCAAGCAACAAATCTTTGCGGACCAGGAGAGACTGGAAGGGGGAGAGTAATCACGCTCGAAGGAGACCTAAAAAATCAGGAGGACAAACGACAAATGAAAATGTTGGTAGGACTTTGGAAAATCAGGAGTTCCAGCTGAGAATCTACCCTGCGTTCCTGAGCGCAATGGGTCCTTGGATTAACCCAAGAGCAGAGCACTGTAGCTACGAGGAGACCAGACATTCGCAGAGGAGGAACAGAGCAGAATTGGAGGAGCGCCATGAAATAAGAGCGAAGATGCCAGTATAGAATGTCGCGCTGCATTAACGCAGCAATGAATAAGCTTGCCGGGAGATTGAAGTCTGGCAGCGAGTGAGGCCAGATGGCGTTGAATGTGCTCCACGCGTCGGCCCATCCCGCCGTCTTCGTACCCCTAGCTATACTATTCACCCGCATCCAGGAATTAGAGTTTTGTTTTTTAATAAGATTTGGGTTTTTGTTTGGTTAGTGATTTATTAATGTTTTTTCTTTAAAGTTCAATTAACGTTAAGATTAGAAACAATGAAATATATTTTATGGGAATGTTTTTTTGCAATGTTTGAAAGTTTTTAGAGTACTTTTTGTCAATTATGATGTGAGGTGGTTAAGGACTCCTTGTTTAATAGTTGGCATTGTTTGAGAGTTTTCTAGTACTTTTTTGTTAATTGTAATGTGATAAGGTACATATATAGCTTCTAAACAAAAACACATTATTATTAAAAACATTAAACTATTAAAACCTAATTTTTATTCAAATTTAATAATTATTTTAATTATTCTTAAAATAATATTTAAATTTATAACTATATATATAATTTTTTTCAATTATATATATTTCATAAGCATGTTTGATTTAAAAACTATTTTTATTTATGAATAATTTATAATTAAATGTATTTATAATTTATAACTTTAAAATTATTTTTATAATATAAATATTCTTTTATTTTTTAAATGTGCATATGGAAAAAAGTAAACATTCATCAAAACATAGATTCAAAACTCTCATTTACTCTATTTAACCAAATGACATCGGTAAAATATTAAAAGTTGAAAATGGAAAAAATAAAAAGCAATTGTTTGACCGATTGATTTCTTGTTTTTTAAGCCAAGGAACACCTGTCACAATAATGATTCGTTGATGATTTTTGTTTGCATCATGGTTAGATTGAGACTTTTGGTTGCTTAGTTTATAATTTGTTTTTTACTTCCCAATGCCATTCTATATTGTCCTATTGAAATTATATTATCTTTTGAAACTATATTGTCTTTTAGTAAAGATTCATTAGAGAGTGACTTTCTCCACTAAGGTCAAATCCATGTGTCTTTTTATTTTAAAAGAGTTAAAAACTTTATTCTCTTAAGAGAACCTTAATTTATGTGCCTTTTTTATTTTATTTTAAAAGAGTTGAATACTTCATTTTTATAAGAGTTTGTTCTCTAAAGAATTGCAAGTAAGAGTAGTATGTTTTTTCCTTAATAATAAAAGTGAATTAACTAATATTTAATAAAGGGAAAGATAGAGTTTATGGGGTTGTTTTTACTCTAGGAAGTTTTGCTATGCGTTGTCGTTGAACACGAGCTCAATACAGACATCGAAGGCATGCCAAGGAATGGAGACGATGAGATCAAATTTCTCCATGGTGATGGATGGGGGTTGAATATGGTTCTGTCTATAGCGAAATGGTCTCCTTCCCATTGCAGAGCACCTATGGCCCAAGAGGGCAGGTGAAGGCTAAGCCCTGTGAAAGACATCCTTGACTGGGCTCATGTGTCTTTTTATTTAAAAAGAGTTAAACACTTTATTCTCTTAAGAGATCCTTAATCTATGTGTCTTTTTCATTTTAAACCAGTTGAACACTTTATATTCTTAAGAGTTTGTTCTCTAAATAATTGCTAACTATTTGCCAATTAAGAGTAGCTTGCTTTTTTCTTAATTAAAAAAATGAATTAATTAATATTTATAAATGACATTTAATAAAGGGGAAAGATGGAGTTTATGGGGTTTTTTTTACTCTACGGAGCTTCGTTATGCATTGTCACTAAACACGAGCTCAATACAGGCATCGAAGGCATGTCAAGGAATGGAAACGATGAGATAAAATTTCTCCATGGCAATGGATGGGGGTTGAATATGGTTTTGTCTATAGCGAAATGGTCTGCTTCCCATTGTAGAGTGCCTATGGCCCAAGAGGGCAAGCAAAGGCTAAGCCATGTGGAAGACATCCTTGACCGGGCTCATAATGAGAATGAAGTCAAGGTTCAAAAATTAAACAAGTGCTTCAAAGCTTATGTACTTGGCAAGTATGGAGAGGTTGTCACATGCTAGCACTACAAGGCTATTACCCAAATACTTTATTCCTTTAGATATGGGCTCATATGTGTGCATAACCATAATAAGAATGTGGTACACAACAGATAAGATGCATGTGCACAAGGGTGACATAATCTCACAAGGAGATCACTCTTAATCTCTTAGTTCTGAACCGAACGAAAAACATGAAGAGTTCAATCAAGAAACCTTCTAGATCTTTATTAAGAAACCAATTGGGAAGTCCTCCCTTTTCTAGGTCACTAATTTGGGCATAGTAATAAATTTGAAAATGAGCATTGAAATTAGACTCGACATTCCTATAAATTATTAGTGCCTTCTTTTTAAAGGAAAGTTGCTTCAGGATCCTTATCATATGAGGGATTACTACATCTCTAGAAACCCCAATATAATCTAAAACATGGGTCTACGTAGAGGTGCATCAAGACCTAGAAACACTAGAGGTGATGTCTCATGTAAGGATGCGGCGTCAAGGAAATACTTTAATCCAATGGATCTACCCTAGTACAACCCAGGACCCTACATCGTTGAACAAATGAAACAAGTACCAGCCATGGAGGTTAATCTATCAAAGGTAAAATTTTCTCTGCTCTCTAATCTAGAGTTGTGATTTGCATATTCAATGGTTTTTTGTCTCAATCTGATGTGTTGCACCAGCCGGTCTTTTCAAATTGGACACCCAATTGTGATATTTATCTATGTTCCAAGGGTTTCTTTATTGTTCAGTTTGATACTCAGGAAGATTTGAAAAGAATAATGAAATATGGGCCCTAGTTTTAGGGAAGAGTTAGGCTCTTCGTCACCCATTAGTTCCCAAATTTTGATACCACAAAAATGGTGGTCTCAACAATGCTAGTATGGATGAGATTACCAAACCTTCTACTTACTTTCTGGCATGACAAGGCCTTAAGGAAATCATGAATACTTTAGGATCATTTAAAACAATGGACCTTGAAAGATTGGAGAAAGGTCTTTTCACCTTTGCTAGAGTATGTGCCGAAATAGACCTCAATAAAGGTCTATCATATCAGATTTAGCTAAAACAAAAAACATATAGTGGACCCAAATGTTAGATTATGAAAATGCGACATTCAAATGTCGTATATGTTACCAAACAAGACACCTACAGAACACATGCCCATAGGGAAAAAAAGCCAAAAAAGAAAAAGGGGTAGACCAAGAAACAAAAGGATGGTAGAATTCTGATCCCTACCTCTCAAATGAGGAAGAAGAGGAAACAATGGAGAATCCTACAAACCAAGAAAAAGGGGGTGCAGTGGCATAGAATGGCAATGCAATCCATATGCAGAATGACATCGAATCAGAAGAAATATAAGTATCATAACAATAGAAAAATGAGGCACACAACGAAAATGGCACGGGAGACATAAAGAGAGCTCAAACTCAGACAAAAAAACCCCATCGCAGACATCAGGAAATTAATTGGCAGGGAGATATAAAGAGAGCTCATGTTTTGAATAGCTTAGACTCGGACAAAGAAACCCCACCACAGACATTAGGAAATTAATTAGTAGTGATTTCAATTGATCGCAACCTAGGGAGTAGGAAAAAGTCTAGAAAAAGAAAGGAAAAAATAAGTAGTTAAGTGATTATTATCACACTTAACTTTGGCATTTTTATGTAATTTTTTTTTTTGTTTTCCCTTCATATAGCTTGTAAGCCAAAAATCTTATCTCACCAACTGCTTTCACATATATAAAATGTAATTTTGTTCATTATTTTCAAGATAAATAAAATTATGATTCTTTCCCTTGAAAAAAAAACTATTTAATAATAATTGTTTCTATGGTTATTTAATATTTAAATTATAATAAATTCATCACTTAAAAAATATTTAATAATGCTTTAATTTAAATATATATATATATATATATTTAATAATGGTTTAATTTAAAAAAAAAGGTTAAAATTTTAATAATATATTTTAAAAGTGTGGAAAACTATTTGAATAAGATTTTGTAAATGATTTGAAAATTTAAATTTAATTTTTTTATAAATTAAATGATTCGAAAATTTAAATTTAAATTTTTTAATAAATTATTTTTATATGATATATTTTTGTAATATATTATTAAAATTTTAATTATTTTTTCAAATTAAAATATATATATATATATATTAAATATTTTTTTATTCGAAATTTGAAAAGAGATAGATGGGGAGAGCGAAAACAATGGCAGATTCCGTTCAGTGCTTCGGTGGGAAGAAGACGGCCGTAGCCGTAACATACTGCAAGAAGGGCCGAGGTTTGATCAAGATCAATCGCTGCCCCATTGAGTCGATTGAACCTGAGATTCTTCGTTACAAGGCAGTCGAGCCCACTCTTCTATTGGGACGCCATCGCTTCGCTGGCGTGGATAGGAGAATCAGAGTGAAAGGAGGAGGGCACACTTCGCAGATCTACGCGATTAGGCAAAGCATTGCGAAAGCACTGGTTGCCTTTTACCAGAAGTACGTGGACGAGCAGACGAAGAAGGAGATAAAGGATATTCTCGTCAGGCATGACAGGACTCTGCTGGTGGCTGATCCAAGGCGCTGCGAGCCGAAGAAGTTCGGAGCTGTTCATCAGGCTTACGCTCACGCCAACACTGCCCCTCTACCCCCGCCTCCTGCATTCAAAGATGGGGGACTGCATGTTGCAGATCTGCTCCATCACACAAGAGATTGGCCCAAACTCTGCAGATCCGGGCTGGATCTATCCGATCTGATCAAGATTCAAGAATACCCAACCTGGGACGCGGCAGGGTTGGGGATTGCAGTTTTTCATAATGATTCGGTTGTTGCATTCAAAGAAGGGGGACTGCATGTTGCAGATCTGCTCCCTCTCACAATGGATTGGCACAAATACTGCAGATCCGGGCCGGATCCTTCTGATCTGACCAATATCCGAGAACACCCAGAACCCAGGCAGCAGATCGGTGGCAATTTGCATCGATCGAGCAGAGGGGATGCAGATCTTGACATGCAAATGGAAGATCGACCCAATAAGAGGTTAGATCTGGAAGACTGCCTACAGCCAGAGCACATGGCAATCAACAGTGACATCGGCTTAGGCAGATCAGGAACTCAGCCAAAACCCAGACTTCAGGTAACAACAACTCGTTTTCAGATTTTTATTAAAACCCCTGAGGGGAAATCCTGGATAGTATGGGTACATGCAGGAAGCTCTATCATGCAGCTGAAATAGCAAATTTGGGCATTGATCGGATATCCTGTTCAAATCCAACATTTGGTCAGTGGTAGGTGGTCTCTCCAGGACAGTAGAACTTTGGAAAGCTACGAGATTAGTCTAGAAAAAACCATTGTTTTAAACCTCAGGCTGAGAGGAGGGGCTCTGCCTCAGGGACAACCAAGCTTCTCAAGAGGAGACAAGGGGAAAAAGACAGCATCTCAGCATCAACCCAAGGGAGGGTTCTCCTACAAAAACATTCTACAAGGTAACAGAGATTCAGGGTCCTCTCCAGATCAAGGCGGATATATACCCAGGCCATACATAGTAGATCAGCTAGGGCAAACTCCAGCCCTTAATTTTGATTCTACAGGGCTTGATGATTTTGTTAAATCTTATGAAACGCAGGCCCTAATCTATCGCTTCAACAGTTTTTGGCCAAAACCATCGGATCTATTTCACTGGATTTTCACCAGTTGGACCATGGAATGTGATATACATTTATGCTCCAAGGGGTTTTTCATAGTTAGATTTGCATCCAGGGAAGTCAGAGATACAATCATCAGTGCTGGACCTTGGTTCTGGGGAACGTCGGGGTTGTTCATGACTCCATGGTTTCCAGATTTCGATCCAAACAAAATGACTGTATCCAAAGTGCCGGTCTGGGTTCGTCTATACAACCTTCCCCTTCACTTTTGGAGTGAACGTGTTTTGGAAGGAATTGGGAACAGCATAGGGAAATACATCAAAACAGATCTGGGAAGGATTGATGAAAGGGTCTTCACTTTTGCACACATATGTGTGGAAGTAGATCTAAGTAAAGGGCTGCCAGACAACATAAGGCTGATCTACAAACAACAAAATTGGCTGCAAGCACTAGACTATGAAAATACAGCTTTCAGATGCAGGCTATGTAGGCAAACAGGACACCTGCAAAGCACATGTCCAGAAGCCAAGAAAGCAAACAGTAAAAGAAAGCAAAAAGGGAAGCAGAGGAAAGGATGGCAATTTTCTCCCCCTAACTCAGAAGACGAAGAATCAGAAGCAAAAGAGGAAGATACCCCCGCAGAGAAAGCTGAGGTATCCCAAGAAATGGAGACACAGAAGGAAACTACATCAGACAACAAGGCTTCATAGTTTCACCCAAATCAGGCAGAGAAGGCAAACGAGGATCAGAGCATGGGAGGGATCAAACGGCATCACCACTCAGATACTTTGGATTCAGACAAGGAAGCAGGATCTCAGAAAGCAGAAACACAGTTGGTCATAGCTTCGATCGAGCCCACCCAAGGAGAGTGGCGCAAGGTCGAAAAGAAAAAGGGAAGAAAAATTTGAAGTGTGAGTTTTTTACTCACTACCGAACTCAGTTTTTCTCGCCTCCTCCTTTTTTCTCTTTCTTCCCTTTCTTCTTCTTCATCTGCACGTTAGCTTTGTAACGTTGCGTGGGGTGCGAAAGCACTCGAGCCCAATGGGCGTCTTATGGAAATGCTTCAAGCATCTGCTAGTGTAACTTTTCATTTTTTAAATAAAAAGTTACCGATTTTTCCACTGGAAAAAATATATTAAATATTTTTTAAATAATAAAAAATTATTATTAAATGTGATTTGTGAATATTAGTTTAAGTCATTTTTGTTATTCAAAAATGACGAGTTCCTTCGAATAATTAATTTGGCAATTCTTAAAAGAACAAATATTTGTTATTGCTATATGGTTATAGGTCTAAGTATTGGACCATTAACTTTAAAATTTTAAGTCCAAGGAAGTCTATTTTTTTTTTGTAAGGTTAGGCATCTTCATTCCAAAAAACAGCAAAATACAATTAAACTAGAGTTTGGGTGGTTGGCCTGCCCGAGGGAAACTAGACCACCACCTTTTGGCTTGATAGCCCGACCAAAATTTAAAAATGTTTAACTCTTTCTTCCTTTCATATCCACTGTTCTGCTTATTCAAAGCTAGACTAACTACTGTAACAGAGGAAGGAACCCAGGAAAAGTTTAAATTCATCACAAAACATTATGGAAATTAAACACACCACTAATCTTCATCCGACAGATTCACCGGGGCAGGCTTGGAGTCGTTGTCGCCCGGCTTCAGGATCTTCTGCTCAATGGCCCATTTGAGCTCCAGTGTCAATTTCTCTATGTTTTTTAGCAGCAGATGGTTTCTGGAAACTTGAACTTGGACCGCCGCGAGTTCTTTCAAGAGAATGTTCTTTATGGAGGCAGATTCATCCGTCAGTTGGCGTTTGAGGAGTTCTTCGGCTTGCTTGCGTTCTTCATCTTCCTCCTCGCGCACCGCTTGGTTGACCTCTATGGCCCTGCCAACCACATGCTTCATTATCCAGTAGAATTGTAACGTTCTATTGAATAACGAGTCCCTGCCTCTGTAAGTGCCTGGGTCGGAGATTATAGCCCAGTCCTCACGGGGAATCTCCTGGTTTGCACTTATTTCCCTCAGCTCGCGTTCCCATTCATGGATGAGAGCGCGGACCTCAGGAGAAATGCCAGACATGTACCCATCGATCAGTTGAAGGAGTTTATCGAAGTCAGGCTTTCTGCCTCTTTTTTTTGGTTGGCTGCTAGTGCCGGCTTCCTTCTTCTTTTTAGGGGTGTTCCTTCTTGGGGCCATATTTCCTCTGGTCTTACCTGCCACATCAGAAAGCCGAGAGTCAGTGCAAGAGGTATAGAGCCTGGACAGGGTCTAGTCTATGCTGGCAGCATTCATAGCTTGGGAAGCCATTCTTGACTTTAGAACAGGGCCAGAATGATCACGACGGTGGAGGACCCACCATCTTTTGACAGGAGTTCGGAGAACCCCCCAGACAACAGAGCAAAGAGACCAGTCTGCTTTGGACAGCGGAATGGAGGAACAGAATTGGAGCTGGCCGCAGAAGTAAACTAGGGAGTAGAGAATAACAAGGGTGCTAGGACCCTCCAGAAGCGTGGCCAGACCCAGCGGAGTCCCCCGAACTGCCTGACTCTTTGAGCAGGACATGGCATTATCATAAATCAGAACTTTCCCAACCAAGGACTGTAGAAGGAGGAGCCAGAAGGAGCCCGAGGGACCCATAACGACACTGCTACAGGGGGTCTACTTGCATGGCCATAGCATATCCAACCAAACCAAGAGACCAGAAAAACAAGCTTGCATGCCTGAGGGACAAGGATAGAAGGAAACATACCACCTTTTCTTACTGAGGCCGATGAGGAGGGCTGATCGCAGAGATGTGCAGGCGTCTTTCCATTCTTTGTCATTCTTCTTGCTGATCGAAATGAGCCTGCCATCTGTTTGCTTGGGTTTATTAACTCGATGTCGTGTCGAGCATGCCGCCACTTGGCTTATGGAAATTCCGGCCTCCGTTGGTTCATTTATTTTTCCGTCACGCCAACCGGTTGATCCATCTCGGAATGTGGCATGGATTGTCCTTTCCATATCATGCATCATCATTCCTTTCTCTGTCCGGCTGCTCTTGCCGTAGCCCGACTTGACTCCTGTTGCCATCTGTCGTCCTTCCCCTGCTCATTCTCTCGAGTTCCGGAGCTGGTTCTAGATTTTTCTTTAATGATGCCGCAGCTCGCATGTCCTCTCCGTTTAATCTGCCATTCTGGTCATGCCCCGTCACCTGCCTGTCATGTGCCTGCCTTACCCTTCTACCTGTTCCCACGTAGGAGCTATCCGAGCCTTGCTGATGTGGATGATCTCCGCCTCCGCTGCGTGCCGCCTGATCTTGGCCATTCGTTTTTCCCATGCTTTGCCTTCCTGTATCATCGTTTAGAAGTTGTTGGAGTTGGTTTTTCTCTTCCTTATGCAAAAGAGGCAGACCCTCGCTATTAATTTCCTTGCCGCGGTTCCGGCAGCCCCAATTCGCAAGCCAATATGCCGTCTTGTTACCTGCACTCCTGGTGTGGGTCGGGAGGAGATAGTCAATTTTCGGAATGAGCCTGCCAATTTCGGTTACCAGCCAAGCGGTTCGCCAGCTTTTGCTTATTCTCTCCGCTGGAATTTGCTTATGGAGCTTCCTAACCATGTCAATTACCAGCTTTGAGTCCCCTTCGATTTGGAGTCGTTTAAAGTTTTCCCGGAGAGCTATTTCCAGTCCTCGTTTCAGAGCGTGCAGCTCTGCTTCATTGTTCGAAGCTTCCCCACAGTCCATCGCGAAAGTTCTGAGAGTGTTTCCCTCTGCGTCTCTGAAGACTCCGCTAATGTCGGCCTCGCCTGGGTTGTTCTTGGCTGCACCGTCGAAGTTCAATTTTGTGAACCCATGTGGAGGGCGTCTGTACTGGTTACTTTTAGTCACCTCTTTGGCCTTATCTGCTCGAGACTCCCTGCAGTTTACCATACTCTGTCTGATTTCTAGTTTTACCAAGATGTTTTCTTCCAAATTTGAGACTTTCCAGTCGTCGTCTTTCCAACATTCCGAAAGGATTGTTTCCCAGAGGTTTTTGGTGACCTGCTCCCAGATTGCTGCCGTAGATCTGGTTTCTGCTTTGAAAATGGCCCCATTCCGGGCTTTCCAGATATTCCAGAGGAGGAATCCAGCGGAGAGGAGCCAGGCGCGGTTGACAACCGGGTTCAGGTAAGGTTTCTTTGGCCAATTGATGATTGTGCTTACAATATTTTGCTGGTTACGGTGTTGTCTCTCAAACAAATTGCGGTGGATGCTCCACAGGGAGGAGCTGACGGAGCAGCGTTTTACTTACATATAATTAGTAGTTTTAGCACGCACTTTATTGTTAAAATGTTGTTTCAACCTTTAAATAGTATTTATAAGAAAATTAATATTCCATATTAAATATATGTTTAATCTATTAGGTAGAAATAGTTTTAGGTCTTTGTTATCGTTAAAGGTTGTTTCAAATTATAAATAGTATTTATAAGAAAACCAATATCTCATATTAAAGGATGTGTTCAACCGATCAAATAGAATTAGTTTTAGGGATTGCTTTATTATTAAAAGATCATTTCAATTTTTTAATAGTGTGTTGTCACTTACTGCAAAATGTGTTTTCAATTGTTCAAAATGTAAATGAGTAGAGAAGTTTGTAGTCATTTTCCAAGCAGCAGAAGGACTCAAATCCTAAATCGGACCCTTTTGATTGGAAATTGCTTTGAGCAAGCTTTCCAACGACATGTGGAAGTCCAAAAACTGACTCCTGGCTCAAAAGATATGGTTTGCTGAAGTTTCAAGGACTAAAGCCTCAGGAAGGAAAGAACATCAGAGGTCCAGAGATATCAATGATCGCAACATCAGAGCATCAGAGATATTGATGATCGCATATCGGAGGTTAGGCATATCAGTGCATCGCAGCATCAGAGCATCAAGCATATTGACGCATCGTATATAAGAGGCCCAGAGACATCGGAAAACGATGGTCACAACATTAGAGCCCGGAGGAGATCAGCGCATCGCAATATCACAACATCGATAATCAAAACTTCTGAAAGTGTAAACATTTTGAAAGTTGCGATATTCAAAAAGTTTTGATATTGTTAAAAATAGTCGGGAACACTAATATAGGATTAATGAGGGATTTCATTGCAAAACTAAAGGTGGGTGGGCCCTTTTCTCTCTCCTCTAGTGGTACATGTGGTGGCATATGATTGGTTGCAATAAAGCTACAATGGCATTTGACGTCAACATGACGTGGCTGTACATAAGGACACGTCGTAGGCAGTTTTTCCATTTTGAGAAGGACTAAGGGGGGCAATCTGGGTGACACATGTCACCACTCATGAGGTGCCACATGGAGTGATGATGTCATATTAGAGATCGCATATCAGAGGTTGAGGATGTCGGCACTTCATGACAGTTGGTACTTGGAAAAGTTCTGATAAGGGGAATCCGCTACTGGGGATGGCCCATGCTCGTAAAATCTCAATGAACCAAGGGCGCAGAGCAGTTAACAAAGGGAGAAGGGCCCCCGGCAGGAGTCTGAATGCTTAGCACCTTAAGGCTAAGCGGCAGGTCACGACCCTCGGTCTTATGGGATACACTTTTCAAGGAGAAATGGAAAATGGCCAAGGGCATCATAACTCATTGTTTTCGTAATGTCTTTTAAGAATAAAGTTCTGATAAGGCAAAACTCTAATATAGCACTATTGCGATAATATTGGACATATTGGGCTCTGATGGTGTAATACAGAGAGTTATGAGATAGATGGATCGACAGCTGCAAGATTGAATGCGAGAATAGAGGAGTTGGTCTCAGGAGTAATGGTCAGCCCCGAGGTCACATGACTTGACATATGCCCAGGTGCATGGAGAATGGAGGGGGGCCAGCCCATGGGGGGTCAGCCCCGAGCCACATGGCCCATCACATGACATCACCACTAGCAAAAGGAGTGTGCATGGCAATTAAGCACTCAACGTGAAATTTTAGGCACTAAACACGATTATATGGGCAGTTATATGACCACGTTGCAGTTCTTTGGGGGTAGGATGACGGGGACGGGTGGTTAGCCCTAGCCCCTGGGCTCGTGCCCCCATACAACCACCATTTTCAGAAAACTGGGCTTTACTAAATAGTTTAACTGTCTGACAATTCGACCCGTCGGGGGGGGATTGTAAGCTAGATTTCCGCATTGGTTTGGGTTTGGGGCGCTCAAGCCAGATTTGGGTCGATTTGTTGGATGACTAGCTATGGAATTGGGTAAAAACTTGTAACATGCATAACTTTCTCAATTTTTAGCCAAATGAGGTGCATAAAGAACCCAGATGGAGGTTTTTGATAGTTTTGGATCCATTGGAGACATCATTTCTACTGTTTGAGTATTGTAACGCCATTTAAACATAATTTGATCACTCAATGAAAGAGGCCTTGCATTGGAAGTTGAACCAAGAGATGTAGCCTAGGAGAGGGGTGAACTCCTTTATCATGTTTTGTGTTATGTGTTTCAAATATGGTTATTTGTCTCTGTTTGGCTGTTAAAATTGTTTAAAAACCACTTGCTAATGTGTTTAGTAACTTGATCCATTACCCAAAACACATATAGAATTTTACTTGCAATTTGTATATCACCTTTAGTTTTCAATTACAGATCATTTTGGTATCAGAGCATCAAGTTATTGTGAAGGTTTGATTTGTTTGCAAGTGTTTTTCTTATGCTTACAAGGTTGAAGCTTAAAAGAGGAGAAGGAGAACTTGTGGAGCCAAGATCTCAAATTGTTTCAAGGAGAGAAAACACACCTCAAGCTTTAATATTCATGGCACATGAAGAAGGTCCCAAAGGGATGTTTGAAGATGAAATAAATTTCAGAAAAGCATTCTTTGAGATGTATGAAATGGTTAAGGTTCTTTATGAAGAGAGGAATGCAAGGTTGTATGGAGAGATCTCAAAGCATCCAAAAGGAGATGGAGGAAAAGGAGGCAAGCCTCCAAAAGAGAATGGAGGAAATGGTGACAAACCACCACCTTCACCTCCATCATCCTCATCCTCATCTTCATCCTCATATAGCCTTTAACAAAATCAAACACCTCCAAATTCTCCAATAGGACATGGTAAAACTCATTTGCTTAAGCTTGATATTAAGTTTGAATTGCCTATCTACAATGGAGAGGTAGATGTTGAGAAATTAGATAATTGGACTCGTCATATTGAAGTGTATTGCATGATACAAAGAATAAAAGATGATGAGACCAAACTTGAGTTTTCTTCTCTTAGATTGGAAGGTGTAGCGCTTATTTGGTGGGAAGCCAAAACTCAAGAGGACATGAAGAAACATGGTAAGGTTTTATCCTCTTGGAATGATTTTGTTGTCGCAATAAGAAGGCAATTTTATCCATTAGCATACATGTAAAAAGATATCATGGATTGGCAAAACTTTAGGCAAGCCAAAGGTCAAAATGTGCAAAGTTATACTCAAGACTTGAGGAAAAGTGCTTTGATTTTGGGTATAGATTTGTCCTCTCAAGATACTTTGCTCAAATAAATTGGATGATTACATAGTTACTTGAGACATACCATTCTCATGTTTAAACCTACAAAACTAGATGAAGTTTGTGTATATGCAACTCATTTAGAGGCAAGAGGGAAAAATGTTTCTAAAGAAACTAGTGAGAAGTCATTCAAGTATGGAGAAAAAGGAAAAGGGAAATTTAAAGGCAAGGATAAAAAGAATGTTGCAGTTAAGAAAGAAGGAGAAAATATCACATGTAAACATTGTTCTAAAGAAGGCCATGATGAAGACCATTGTTGGAAACTTCATCCTGAAATGAGACCCAAAAAGTTTAATAACAAGGAGAAAGAAAAGATTGTTGCAACTACACAACAAGATTTAGGTTCTGATTCCGGGGATGAAACAAAGATCACAACCATGGGTTTGAAAGGTAAGGACATTGCAAGTACTATTTATTCAAATTGTCTTAATGATACTCAATATGAAAAAACAAGAATAGAGATTTTCCACATTGAAGTCATTTCAAAACATAGCAAGATAGATACATTGTTTAATAGTGGTTCACAAGCAAATCTTATCTCAGAAGACATTATCAAGAAATTGAATTTATAAACCATTCCTCATCCTAAACCTTATCCATTAGGTTGGGTATGTGAGAATGCAAAATTGCAGGTGACAAGGAAATACATTCTTAGATTTGCAATCACTGCAAACTTTCTTGATGAGGTTGAACTTGATGTAGTTTCACTTGATATATGTGGTATTCTTTTGGGAAGTCCATATCTTTATGATAGGAGAGTTATTTTTCATCGCCATGAGAACAAATATCATTTGTTCAAGAATGGGATTGAGTACATTGTTAGAGTGCATAACAAGAAATTGAGTTTATCTCTAGTGAATGTTGGACAAATGAAGAGGATTGTTAATGTTGGTCAGAATTTTGCATTGTTAATGTTCAAGCACAAAGATGTTGAGGAACCTAAAGCCTTTCAAGGATATGAGTCAACTTTCAAATATGATTTCATTGAGGTTTATAGTTCATGTGATAATATGTTTCTGGAGTCTAACAAGTTGCCTCTTAAAAGAGGTAAACGAAATGAAGTGCAATTGTAGCAGAATGCATCATTGTTGAACATTGGTGTGAATAAGAAGCCAATGTTAAAGAATGCAAGGGTCAAAAAGCAAATGCAAAAGCTATTTGACAAAGAGAACATTGGTTCTGAAATATCTTCTTGTGGGTTTCATAACGTTTTGGCTTGGAGGAAGAATGGTGCATCGCATTTCCGTTCACAATTGGTGAAGAGTCAAGCCAAAAACAAGTCTAGACATGCTAAGCATCATTATGACTATAGTGTTCAAGGTGAAGTTAACTTGAAATTTAATGTCTTCTTTGATTGAAGATCGAGGAGTGAATGTTCAGATTCCTTCAAGGACAATTTTATTTTCTGAAAATGTTGGGAAACCGCAGCAAGATGTCATCTTTAACAACAAGACAAGGACTCCAAAATCAGGGAAAGTGATGTAATTTAATGAGAAGCTCAAAGCGACAAAAAAAAACAAAACGAAATGGTTTGAGGTTGGAAGGGTGAGGGAACTGTACCCTCATCTATTTTTTTACTAAATATGAGCTTTTGGAGGTCCAAAGCTTCCAATGGGGAGGCGTGATCCAAGGGATCAAATTAGCGCTCAAAATTCAAAGTGTGCTATAGAGCTCGAAACCTAAACGAATGGATAGATCTCGACGATATAAATCCAACGCAACTCATTTCACTCAAAACCAATATTGTATGCTCCCAATATTGTGTTCTGATCGAATTGCCAAACAACTAAAATTTTGAAATTTGGGTTGCAGGTATGCCCAATCAATAATCTGTACGCTAACTAGGCAGGTGACTGGATAGGCTGACTGTGCATTTTGGGCCAGTGGTTGATCGCCAAGTGTCCTTCGTTGATTGGTCAAAATTTTGTGGTTTTCGATTGGCTGTTGGTGTTTTCGATATGCACCAATTACAGAGAGCCATGTGGGCCAATTAGTGGTTTCCATGTGCCCTCTAGATAATGCATCAAAATTTTGTTTGGGATGGAATAGGCTTGGTAGGGATCAAACACAAGACCTGTCGTTGGACAACGTGAGGTATTACCACTTCGCCATGGG
Source organism: Pinus tabuliformis (assembly GCA_031772625.1). NCBI lineage: Eukaryota > Viridiplantae > Streptophyta > Pinopsida > Pinales > Pinaceae > Pinus > Pinus tabuliformis. The sequence goes on from CM062819.1 coordinate 1,958,238,553, forward strand.
TGTTGCTTAACCCTTATGGTCTACATACCTTATTTAAAGTTTATTAGAAGGTGTGTTTGGGGTGAGGGCTAGGGTAAGTCTTAGCCCTTGGCCACACCCCACACCCACGACACCGTGGCGGAGGGGGCCTAGGGCTAGGGCTTAGCCCGACCCACAGGTCTCGACACCACATCATAAGACCGCACAGAGATCCCAAAGCAGAACTGACGGCAGAGGCAGAAAGATTGGGGGGCTAGCCCTGGGGTCACATGACCCGACATATGCCCAGGTGTGCAGAGAACCGAGGGGGGCTAGCCCATGGAGGGTCAGCCCCGGGCCACATGGCTCGTCGCATGACCTCATCACCAGTGAAAGGAGCGCGCCCGACAGTTAAGCACCCATCACGGAATTTTAGGTGCTAAACACAGTTCTATTGGCGGAACCATATGACCACGTTGCAGTTCGTTGGGGTCGACCGACAGGGGAGGGTGGTTAGCCCCAACCCTTATGCACATGCCCCCATATGACCACTATTTTCGGAAAACTGGGCATTAGTGGACAGTTTAACTGTCCGACAGTTTCGCCCGTTGGTTGAGATTGTAGGCCATATTTGTGCGTCAATTCCAGGTTTGGGGCGCTCAAGCCAGATTTCGGTCGAACTGTAGGATGACTAGCTTTGGAATTGGGTAAAAACTTGTAATAGGCATAAATTTCTCATTTTTTGGCCAAATGAGGTGCAAAAAGAACCCAGATGGGGGGTTTTGATAGTTCTAGATCCATTGGAGACATCAATTCTGTTGTTTGAGGATTGTAAATCCATGTAAACACACTTTTGAGCACTTAAAGAAAAAGGCCCTGCATTGGAAGCTAGCCTAGGAGAGGGGTGAACTCATTTATCATGTTTTGTGTTATGTGTTTTAGATATGGTTATTGATCTCTGATTGGCTGTTAAAATTGTTTAAAAATCACTTGTTAATGTGTTTAGTAACTTGATCCATTACCCAAAACACATAAAATTTTACTTGCAATTTGTATATCACTTTCTGTTTTCAATTACAGATCACTTAAGGTCCAATAAACCATTTCAATCTTATTGTGCATTAATTATCATCATCTTCATCACTATGATCACTAAAATTATAAAAACTAGATCATATACTTTCACATACCATTTAACCTTAAACCCACAAGTATTTTATTAAGATACACAATATATTTTAAATCTTTCTTATAACTTTTAAATCATTATACTTAATTTTCTTTACACTAAATAATATATATATAATAATAATATTTATTATATAATTTAAATATTTAATAATATAGGGGAAAACTTTTAAAATAAACTAATACCAACTCCTTAAAAATATATATATATATATATTTAATTATTATTTAAAAAAAAAAAATGTTAAATATAAAATATATAAATAAAATGTTAAACGGTAATGGTTTGAATGGTTGGGAAGTAGGTTTTGTATTTTTTCCATATTCAAATATTTAAATAAATATTTAACTCCTTGTAATAATGTTATAAAGGTAGATATCCTAAGAGTGGGATCCCCAGTGAATGTATCTTGAAACATCTCAAACCTTTGTTAAATGATAAGTTTGTGATTCCCCATAAGTATATTTTCGAACATCTCAATTTTTGTTAATTTACAATTTTTTCACTGCACATTCGTTTGTTAATTATTAATATAAACTTAAAATTTTAATTTTAATTACACTTAAATAATTCCAACCAAACACAAATTTTTTAAATCTTAAAAAATTATTATTTTTTAAAATAAATTAAAATTACAATATAAACTATATTTTAGTATTTACAAATTGCTACCGTATAAGTTAGCAAATATATTTTATTATTTAAATTGAAAAAGGAATATAAAATTTATTTGAAATTACGTTATTTAGAAAGAAAACAAGAATGCAGTCATTAAATTGTTGGTATATAAATTAATTAATTTGACTTATCATTTGAAAAATATAAATAGTAATATTAAAATTAAAGAAATTTTGAAAATATAAATATTAAAATAAAGGGAAAAAATAATTTTTTAAGAATAAATATTTAATAAAAAATAATAATTATAAAAATATATTAAATAATATTTGTGTATATATATATGTATTATATAATTAATGTTTAATAAATTTTAAATGTTAAATTAGTAAATGACTATTTTTCTTTAAAAAGTAATATGACCTGGTATTAATTTGAAAAGGTATTATCTAAATGTATAATTAACAAATATAAACAAGTGTTTGATGAGAAGTGTGAATATGTATGGTGGAAGAAATCAGCATTAAGAAACATATGTAATAAAAGTTAAGTATGTTATAGTATAAGTGTAACTATTGAGTAAGAGTAAATGTTTTTTTGGAGAATCAATATCATAAAAGTGTTAATTTGACTATAAGTAACATTTAAATATTTCTAAAACTATTTAAGATTATTGGTTAAACATGAACAATGGTTAATCAGAAGTATGAATGATAAGTCGAAGGAAAAAGCACTAGAAAATATAGTATATGGTAAGAGTTATGCACATTGAGTATGGTTTAAGTATGGTTAAGATAAGAAAACTTGATACATGCTTCATATAAATTGTATGTAACAATGATAAGGGCAATGCATGTGTATGACAAAGGAAGAGATATAAGGGAAGCTAAAAGTTGTAATGAAACTAGAGAGATGGAAAATGATCTAAAGAGATTTAGGGGAAACTAAATCAATAGAATGAATCTGAAATAGTTTTAAAAGGAAGATGAATAATTTTAGGGAGTTGGACACCCACTAGATGAGAAGGACAAAATCATGATTGTTAACACAATTGAGTTGGTATTAACTTACAATTCCATAATCAGTTCTAGGAAATATTTTGTAAGTGTAGAGTATTTTGTTAGTGTAGAGTTTTCGCCAAGAATCAAAGTAGAGTGTTAAGGCAAATTTTGTAAAGTTATACATGTATCTTCATTTTCAATAATGAGAATGAGCAAACCTTTATTTTAAATTGTAATGTGATGTGAATATTGGTTGAGTGACTCAAATAAGCATTTAATTTTCCATTACACATCTTTGCTCAATCTCTCTATTTGAGTTTGTTGTAGGTATTCTATCCAATATAATATACTGAAGAATTAAGCCCATTGCATCCATGAATGCACCAATCACCCCTTCCCCTTCAATCAATCAACCCAATTACCTCTATTAAGATTTGGCCCCTTACTTTGGTTTGTCATTATTTCCTTAATTATCCTTAATAAGATTCAACTACCTAACCATATATCAAATCATTCACCTTAACCTTAATCATTATATATAAGATATATTTTCAAATTACATAACTCACCTAATTAAAAAATTAAAAATAAATAAGTAAATATACATTCATATATATCATTTATATAAATAATTATATATAAAACAAACTAAATAAATATACACTCATATATACCATTTATATAAATAATTATGTCGTAAGGCGTTTCCCTCTAAAAAGAACTCTTCTCTTATATTACATGTACGTTTGTGTGTCCTTGATTTAGGTGTTAGACAATTAAAATAGTTTGAGTCAATGGATTTATTCAACCGACAATAAATTAGTTACAAATTTAGTTATAAGACTGGCTATGCAGGAAGAATGCAGCAGGTATCTGTCTAATCATCTTCATCCCAGGTTCTGCCAACAAGCAAACAACAATGGCGTCAATATTTCTTACAGGCTGAGGGGTGACTATGCCAGGCTCAATTTTCCTCACCTTAAATGCCACTTGGAATCGAATTCCTTCGCCCCCTCTGGACTGGTAATTTTGTGCTGCCATCGTCTGTTGATGCCTGGTAATTCCATGCTGCCACTGTCTGTTGATGTCAAGCTACAAGCAATTTTCCAAAGTTTGAAACAACCTTTAGTAAGCGTGTCTAAGACTGAAGAATCAGAAGCAATTTCATGTGGATATGAGAATTTAGGCTCTCTTGGGTCGGTGCGGGATGAAGATGCGAAGAAGAATGATGTTGTGTTTGTCAAGTCCAAAATTTGGGGGGTTTTCAATGCAAGCGTGCAGGACGTGTTTGAGGACTCTACATCTAGCTCGTCTTCTCCTTCCAATGGAGATGCGAGGTTGGAGGGTTTGAATGTCTGGAAGAACTTAAGAATGCTAGAGGATTCCCTAGTCGCCGGAAATTTTGAAGTCTTGTGTTCTTCGTCATCATTATTCCCCAACTTAACATCAAACGACTTCGGCCACTCTAATGGCCTGGTATGGCACCCGATGGATTCGACCACTCTGATGGCCTAATATGGCACCCGACAGCTTCAGCCACTCTTATGGCCTGGTATGGAACCCGACGGCTTCGGCCACTCTGATGGCCTGATATGGAACCCGATGGCGTCGACCACTCTGATGGCCTGGTATGGCACCCAACAGCTTCGGCCACTCTGATGGCCTGGTATGGTGCCCTAGTTTTCAAGGGCAGAACCAGTTCAACGAAGAATCCATTGAATTTACCATGGTTTTTCAAAGGTGTTTATGTTTGTCATCTTCATTTTCAATCTCATTGTTTTCGGCTTCGCAGTGGCCGCAGAGCACAAGAGGAGCACTGGACTCGTGACTCCCGACGAGGCAACTTTCTACGTGTACAATTCAGACATCTGTACTTGGTATGGAGTCATGACCTCATCCCAATTTATTTTTGTTCTTATTTTCTGTTGTCCATTCTTTTGACAAGATTTTTATCCTTGCCTCTAAATTGGGCTTTGCCTTTTTAGTTTCATAGGGTTGGATTGTTGTTTGATCTTGAATTTTTATATGGATCGGCAACACTCTGAGTGTTCTAAACAGGGACATAGATTTGATCTATGTACTAAGATGGTAGAGAAGATGGATTTGATCACTGACCCTCAAAACAACGAGGGCCCGGAGAGACGAGGGTTTAGATTTCCAAGTCTTGTCAGTCACCAAAATTTGGGGGTTTTCAATGCAAGCGTGCAGGACGTGTTCGAGGAATCTACATCCAGCTTCAATCCACCATATGGGTCGGAACCCTATGGATCCCAAATCTTAGCCCATGATGCTTCATGGCAGCGGCCTGCCAAAGTCGGCTAAGCTTTACATAGGCATGAGGCAACGCCACTAGGGTAAATGGGTTGTAGAGATCAAGTTACCCACTTCCTCTATAATTTATTCATTTATCAATTTATGTATCATAATGTTGAATGTATACAAAATTTTACCATCTTCCTCTGTAATTTATTCATTTATCGGTTTGTGTATCAATGTTGAATGTATTTGTCGATTTTTCCTTCCGTATTTCACACTGCATATAAATTACTAAGCTTTATAATTAATATCACACACCCACCAAACTTTAAGTTTCAGATGACATGCCCAATCATGATAAATGTGATGTAGAATAATAGATGAAATGTTATCAATACCCACCAAACTTTAAGTTTCAGATGACATGCCCAATCATGATAGATGTGATGTAGAATAGCAGATGCAATGTTTTCCTGTCAGACAGTGCATCCTGGTATGGAGGGAACTTATTCTTCTCTATTTTCTTACAAAACTCTAATCCCTAGCATAATTAATTTCATGCATAATATTACTTGCATAATATTGGAGTCATGGTGAGTGATGGCTCAGAGAAACAACTTTCTTTACTCATTTCCCTTTTTGTCTTGATCAATAGTTCCAATACCACTTGACCTGTTCTTATTCATTTGAAAATTTTATGGTGATTGAGGAGTCAGGGAAACAAATTTAGCGGCTTCAATCCACCATATGGGTCGGAACCCTATGGGTCCCAAAGCTCAGCCCATGAAGCTTCATGGCAATGGCCTGTCAATGCCAACTAAGCTTTATAGAGGCGCGAGGTAGCATCACTCGGTTAAATGGGTTGTAGAGATCAGGTTACCCAAAAACAGAACCAGGTTATGGTTGGGGACTTTTAATATTGTAGAGGAGATGGCCATGGCTTATGACAAGGATGCTTACAGGCTGAGGGGTGATTGTGCCAAGATCAATTTTCCTCACCTTAAATTCCATTTGGAAGCGAATTTCTTCGACCCCTGGAATGGTAATTCCCTGCTGCCATCGTTTGTTGATGCAAAGCTACAAGAAATTTGCCAAATCTTGAAGCAACCTTTGGAAATCATGTCTAAGATTGAGGAATCAAAAGAAATTTCATGTGCATATGATAATTCAGGTTCTCTTGGGTTGATGCGGGATGAATATGTGAAGAAGAATGATGTTGTGTTTGTCAAGTCTGAGACTTGTGTTTCTAATAGTAGTGATGATTTCACCATTACAACATTGAATTAAGCTGGGGAATCAAAATCTCCTTCCGCTTCCAAGTCGAAGACACGGGTAGAGACAAAAATGGATACTTTGTGTAGCATGTCATCCTTCTCGGCCTCCTCAATATGGGTAGAGCTTGACAATTATTTGCTCAATATTCCTTCTCTGGACATGGACATTAACTGGGATGTGCTCTCCTAATATTATAATTTCTTGTACTAGTGTAAAGTTAGCATTCAGTAGTTGCAATTTTTAGTATGATGAGTTGTGCCTAAACATGTTGTTATCAGATAGATAAATAAATACCATCTTCCTCTGTAATTTATTCATTTATCAGTTTGTGTATCATAATGTTGAATGTATACAGAAGTTTACCATCTTCCTCTGTAATTTATTCATTTATCAGTTTGTGTATCATAATGTTGAATGTATCATTTGTCAAATTTTCCTTCCGTATTTCACACTGCATATAAATTACTAAGCTTTATACTTAATATCATATACCCACCAAAATTTAAGTTTCATATGACATGCCCAGTCATGATAAATGTGATGTAGAATAGTAGATGCAATGTTATCAATACCCACCAAAGTTTAAGTTTCACATGCCCAGTCATGATAGATGTGATGTAGAATAGCAGATGCAATGTTTTCCTCTCCAACAATGCATCTTGGTATGGAGGGAACTTATTCTTCTCTCTTGTCTTACAAAACTCTAATCCCCAACATAATTAATTTCATGCATAATATTACTTGTATAATATTGGAGTCATGGTGAGTGATGGCTCAGAGAACAACTTTCTTTAGTCATTTAAAATAGCAATATGTTATGGTAAACAACAATAAAGATAATAGTTATGTTTTTGTTGAGGAAGATAATAGTTAGTTATGCCTTACGACGTTTCCTTTACAATATCTGGTGCAATTACTAGTTATATATAAATAAAACTAACTCAATGCAAACAAAAATACCCAACCACAAGCGTAATGTGACCAACGAAAGAAAGGTAGGAAGACTTACAACTACCAAGAGCTTTAAAAATCATTATCCCTCCTCAAACCTTCAAGCTACCTTATTACTTACTAAGTATATAACAAGTCTAAGTTGGAGTTTGTCAAGATATTAAGTTGAAGTTCAACCAAGTAAGATGTTGATAAAGTTGATTGGATTGTTTTTGTGTCTAGGTAATTTTTTTTTTTTTTTTTTTTTTTTTTTTTTTTTTTTTATTTTTTATTTTTAATAATTTAAGGAGTTTGTTTAATTAATGGGCATAAAATATTTTATGTTTAGGTATATTTAGATATTTAATTTGAATATTATTTTAAGTTAACAAATTTAATGAAGATACTATTTATAATTATAATTAGTGTAGTCATATAAATTAAATGATTGGTAAACATTTATAGATATCAATTCATTATAAACAACAAAACACTTACTTCATGATACATATGGCATTGCTAAAATTGAAAAATCATAAAAAATAACTAAATTATAACTTTATTTAAATAACAATAATTATTATTTTTATTAATTATAAAACAAGTTAATATATGTATTAAACATATGTAGATTTAAAAAAACATATAACAAGATTCTTATGAATGGAGATCTTTCACATAGGATTTGTTACAATATTACTAGCCTAAAAAACTTTAACTCAATTCATATTACACTTCTTTATATGACATTTCTTTTAATTAATCAATTTAATTAAAAGGGTGGAAATGATATAAATAATTTGAAAATAAATCTCAACCTTTGATTTGCAATATTCTAGAATATTCTATGAAGGTTAAATCCCTACCATCCACTTAATAATTATTAATAATTAAATTAAATTCCAAAAGATCTATTTTAAAATAGATATAACTATCAACATAAAGAAAACATATCTTAATTTTTTTATAAAATTTCCCCCAAAAAAACAAAGATCTTAACTTTTGTTATGATCGATAATATATTATCCAACATTAATAACAAAAATTAACTCATTTTTCATAATTAATATACTATCCAACATTAATAACAATAATAAAGATTAACTCGTTTTTCATAATTAACTAAGATTAACAATTATAAAATTTATTAACACTTAAACTAATTATAACAAATTTAATGTTAATTTTTTTCTCTACACACACAAATATAATAAATTCAAATATTTTTTTAAAGAGTAATTTACATTCTATTGATAAAACTATTATTAATGTTTAGTAGATGTGTAAAATGTATATTATGACGATGATGATGATTATTAATGTTCACTGAGACTGATGAGGTCTATCGAACCTTAAGAAAAGAAATTAGTTGAGACTTTTTAAAATATTATTTCTATAATCAAATAGAAGGGAGAGGAGCATTCCGAGGTCACTATAATTATCCTGGATGAAGAAGTCAAGAAGGTTGGAAGTTTGGCAGATGCTTTGGAAATGAGAACATGTGTGAGTGAGGGTTAGACAATCCAAGAGAAAGTGTTTTTCATCTTCAATTGTCTTACTGTCACACACCTGACAGATTCTTTCTTCCTAGGTTGTTTCGGGGATAGGCCAATGCCTAGTTTCACTTTGAAGCTCATGGGAGTTATTCCTTACCTTTGCAATGTTCATTTTATTTTTAGCACTAGTTAAGACAACGAGGTAATTCTGGTTAGCGAAAGTGGGGTTGATTACCTCCTTATAGTACCTTAGCTTCCTTTTCCCCTTAATATCCTTGTCATCCCACAATTTGTCCTTAAATTTGGAAGTGATGCTATTTTTTATATTATCTCTATTCTCCAAGATGATCTCCTCCTTTACCCCCCAATAATTGAGCCATGCTTATGAATCCTTGTTCCAATCTCACTTGAGCCAGAGGTAGGGGTTTTGGCTAGAGATAGAAGCAATTTTGGGGAACCTCTTGGTTTCCATGTTGTAAAGCTTCTTTTTATACATCAGATAATGAAACATAGTTATGATTTCAATGGGGGAAAGGCTAGCTTCAGTCAAGAGGATAGGATAGGGAGTATTACCTTTAATCTTGAGGTTGTATGTTATAAATTGTTTTTGGATCATCTCGATCTTCCTCCATGATTCTCTAGATATATTGCAACCCCAAACTTCACATCTGTATAAAATCACAAGGGTGATGAGAGTCTCAAAGATGAACCTTTTTTACTCCAAACCCAGAGATCAGTCATCTTACAGTTGTTTTCAAGCTCATAATAAGCTTTCCAACCACCAATGATTATTTTCTCAATGTTATAATTCCAATTGAGTTGATGATTAATGTTAATACCTAAGTATTTGTATGAAGAAACTTTCTCCAAGAAATTGTTATTGTAGGTGAAATTATCATGGTTAATATTTTTGGACTTAATTATCATGACTTTAGTCTTGTTGGTATTAACAGTCATACCCATCTTAGAGCAGTAATCATGGAGGATATTAAGTTGTTTGTCGAGATCCTCATGGCTTCTTGCCAAAAGAACAATGTCATTAGCATAAAGGAGAAGAGTAATGACCATATCAGCGAGCTTTGTGCCAATGCATCTTGCAACTTTCAGACAGGATTCAAGCTTATCAATGTAAATGCCAAAAAGTGTAAGGGATAAGGGACACCCTTGCTTAACATTGATATTGCATTTAATTTCTTTAGACCATCCTTCAGTGGTCTTAAGCTTGGTGACAACATTCTCATAAAGATGAATCACAACCACCCTCAACTCAAGAGGGACCATTATCTCTTCGAGTCTTTGCCATAGCTTATCTCAAGGCACCATGTTGAAAGCTTTCCTAAAGTCAACAAAACAATAGAACGTATCAGATTTACTATTGCAACATTCCTCGACAATGATATTAAGAGTGACAATATAGTCAATAGTTGAGTGGTGTCTTCTAAAGCGAGCTTGCCCTTTAGCTCTTTTGCCTTGGTTTTCAATCCATATGCTAATATTTCTTTCCAGAATGAGCTCGTAAAGTTTGGCTAAGATGTGGCTAATCATAATAGTTTGATAGTTAGAGGGAATGTTTTTATCCCCACTTTTAAAGATAGGCACAATCAAGCTTTCTATCCAAGGCTTAGTGAAGTCGTATTTTACACCCATATTGAGAAGTTTGTGAATACAAGGAATGAGGATAGACCTTCCCATTTTGGAAATTTTGGCTTGGTAGCCATCAATATCCCTGTCTTTCCTATTGGCGAGTTTATTAATCGCAAAATCCACATCTTCCAAAGTGAAAATGTCCTCCTGTATAGGAGTATCATGGTTTTAGTGAGGGAGAAGGAAGGTCATCTCATTTAGATAGAAAAAGAAGACTCAAATAAACAATTCATTTGGTTTAAAATATCAGAAAATGGAAACCACATTAGAATTGCAGCACGTTATTTTGCGCCGCAAGTTTAAAAAATATACAAAGGTGGAGGGCTTGATCACAAAGATCCCTTTGCAGCCTTAAAATCAAATATTGCAACATATTCTCAGCTAGGTGAAGTTCTTATAGTGGGTGACTTCAATGCTAGGATTGCAAGTGAGCAAGCTAGCATTCTTTGTTGTAAAGAATATTGCGCCCCTATTTGGGTTACAGAAGAGAGTAATCTTTAGGGGGAAATAATTTCAAAGGACAAGGGCTGCAATCTCTTTGGTGAACAATTTCTTACTCTATGTGGGGCCTAATATTTAGCCATTTGTAATGGCTTGACCAGATGGGAAAAGTCTGGAAATTTCACTTGCAATACTTACAATGGAGCAAGTGTAGTAGATTATGTAATTTGCTCGCATGGTTTGTGTGAGAAAATGGAGGAAGTTTTAATTGGAGATCAATTTTTTGACTTAAAATCATATCACAAGCCAATTTATTTAAGTTTCTCTTAGACTCGAAAGAAACAATTAGAGTCAAAAATTCAGCATGTCCAACAAAATCTCCTAAAGGGAAAAATTCTTTTGACTCCAGAAAATTGTAATACCTTCAAAATGACGCTAGAGAGGCTCTTCAAGGAGTAAATCACAATTCATGACCTTCATAGTCATGAATTAACACATTTAATTCAATGAACACCTGCAAAGTGAAAAAGAGCAAAAATTAAGAAGTCTGAAACAAATTGCTTTCTCGTTAATGCTTAGTTTGACGAGGAATGCAAAAAGGCAAGGATAATGTGGAAAGAGTCAAACAAGGATAACATAAAGCTCAAATCTTACAAGAAGTTATTAAGCAAGAAAAAGGTTGATTTCATGGTTGCAAGGAGGGAAGAACTAATCTTTCTTAGGAAAAATAATCCCAAATTATTTTGGAAGGAGCTCAAACTGAGAAAGATACAAACTGGAAATAATATTACAGATTCTAAATGGTTTGACTATGCAAGAAACCTCTATGAATAGGATCCCAATGTTGACCCTCCCCCTTGGTCAACACTGATATTGAACTCTTCACGGTGCAAGAGGTAGAGATGGGTATCAAGAAGTTGGGTGTTGGAAAAGCAAAAGACTTAGTTGAACTCCAAGCATAATATCTAAAGTGGGGCTCAAAGATTCTTTCACCTCAGATTACAAAAAATTTCAACAACATCATACAATAGGGTCTCTCGAGAGATTGGAAAACTAGTCTGACAATACCTCTTTTCAAGAGTGGTGGCATGAATAATCCCTCCAATTATAGGACCATAATGATAAACCCTTTTTTTGCAAAGCTATTTAGAAGCATGCTAGAGAATAAAATTAGCAAGTTGGTAGAAGAAAGAGATAAGCATGCTAAAAGGAAAGCAGGTTTTAGAACTAAACATTCCACAGTTGATTATTGTATAACTTTAAGGCACATCATTGAAAAATTTTGGGAGAAAAAGGAAGAAGTCTTTTGTTGCTTTGTTGATTTCAGAAAAGCATTTGACACAGTTCCTAGGGATAATATTTGGCATATAATGGAGGAACTTGGGGTTCCTAAACATTTGAGAGGAGTTGTGCATAGGCTGTAAGAAGAGGTGAAAGTCAAAATTAGAACTTTAGCAGGCATTTCTGAAAGTTTTAAAAGCAATATTGGGGTCAAGCAAGGTTTCCCATTGTCCCCTACCCTTTTTGGTTTATATATCGACAAGCTTTAGGAGTGGTTAAATTCACAACGGAGCGATGGTATCTATTTGAGCAAGTTTGTTATACGGCTTCTTTTGTATGAAAATGACCTTATTCTGATTGCTAAATCGGCTCTTGGTTTGCAAGAGCACTTACTATCCCTTGAGCATTTTTTGTAGAAGTGTGGGGATGTAAGTCAATATCAACAAGAAGAAAGTAGTGGTTTTCTCTAAAAAATAAAACATAACCATCATAAGTTCTACTTTGAAGGCAACATTCTGGAAGAAGTTGCAGATTACAAATACCTCGAAATTGACTTCAACAAAAATCTAAGTTGGGATGGTTGTAGAAAGAAAAGAACTGTGGGGCGTTGGAAAGCATTTTAAGCTTTTCAAAATAGGTGTAGAGAGGTAGAGTTATGGGACTAGAAAACCACTCAAACCCTTTTTGGGCTTCTAGTGATTCTAGTGATTGTCTATGGTTGTGAACTATGGGCCAGTAGTACATCCGGCATGAAGTGGAAACAAATTGAGAAAATTCAAAAGCGTTTGATTACAAATAAATTATAGATTAAAAGTGCAGTTCCTTATGCTATCTTGTTAAGTGAAACAGAGGCTGCTCCTATTGAAGCAATTGCTATGGTGCGAGCCATAAGGTATTTAAAAAAATTTGAGCTTTTTATGGATAAGTTCCACGAGTGTACTTGGGATAAGGAGTTAGGAAGAAAAAAAAAGTACTATATTGAAGTGTTTAATCCCACTCATAGTCATCAACCAAAAGCATACATAGAGGCCAATATCTCTTGGAGAGCCAAAATTCTTATTGCTCAGTTAAGGACTAATTCTCGTCAACTCTGTTGTGAAACAGGATGCTGGAAAGCCAAAAGAAGTGTGGGAGGAAAGCGTATGCATTTTTTGTTCTTTTAGAAAATTGGAAACAAAGAAACATTTCATTTTAGAATGTGAAGCCTTCAAAGACAACAGGGAAAGTTATGCAGATATGTTGGCAGCTAGCTCTTGGGATAATCTATTTAGCGAGGGGTTTGTCGAGAATTTGGGAGCATTTATTGTGAGGCTTCACAGAAAAAGGGCCGAATACATCAAGCATATGAAGAAGCAATTTGTCCCATAGGCTATCTTTAGCCTCGTGGACGTTAAAAGAAATTTATGTCTTTCTTTCTTTCTTACATAATAGATGGAAAAATATACCTAAAAAGTGCCAAAATGTAAAATAGCGAGTCTATTTAAAATATTTTAAAAGGTGAGTTTTTGTTATTTAAAATACATTTTTAATGCATAAATGGATTCAACACCCTTAAAAAATCCCGGGGGCACTTAAATTCTACAGATTAAGCAACTTAAACTCAAACTTTTAAAAATCTCTGTCATATTTTGATTAAAATTAACCAGAAAAAATGCTTTGAAGAAAGGCCATTTCGTCTATAAGTTAAACTACCCCATTTTAAAATGTTTTAACCATAATAATTTATGTTTTTAAATTACTTTATATAATATATACATATTGACATAGTTAATAATCATATATTTTATTTAACATGGGCATTGACATATTTTATTTATGGACCACATTGTCCTAATTAAAATGTTATTTTATTATTAACATATTTTATAATACACATCAATATTACTTAATTTTACATAGTTAAATATTTTATTTATAATGTTATTGGATTTTATTATTATTTTTAAATACCACATATCAATTTTTTTCTCAAGAATTCAGTGATTTTTTATTTTATTTTTTAGGGTGGTTCATAGATCAACCTACATTAAGAATTCAATGATTTTTTATTTTATTTTTTAGGGTGGTTCATAGATCAACCTACATTAAGAATTCAATGATTTTTTATTTTATTTTTTAGGGTGGTTCATAGATCAACCTTTTATTTTTATTTTTTATTTTATTTTTTAGGGTGGTTCATAGTTCAACCTACATTACATCCACGGGAAAATCCGGGAAAATCAGGTAGATCAACCTACATTACAATCAGGTAGATCAACCTACATTACATCCACGGGAGATCAACATTACAATCAGGTAGATCAACCTACATTAAATCCACGGGATATCAACCTACATCAGGTTGATCAACCTACATTACATCCATGGGAGATCAACCTACATCCTACATCCACGGGAAAATCAAGTAGATCAGCTAGACCCCAAGGGCGTTGAGGAGATTTGACCCAATGACCTCCCGAGAGACAAAGTAGTTAACAACAAGAACTTGACCAACTAAGCTATCCCTTGGGGCTTCTTTTGCTTTTAATTAATTAATCTTTTGAGACATTAAACTATATTTATAAAAAATTCTTTCTATAGAAACATATACATGAAGTTTGTATTTAAAAATATATTAGTTAACATAGGTATTTAAACAATTTGTTAAAATTGTATATTGAATGTTTATAAAGTGAAGTTGACATAAAATATATAAACATTGAAATATTTTATTTATGGCTTCAGAGTAAAAATAAAATGTTTTTGCCACATTTACTTCATAATAAATTGTAATATTGTTATTGTTTAATAACGCTATTAATTAAAACTACGTTGGCATTATGATACAGGTGTTGTCCTTGATGGCAACTCACTCAGATGACAGATCACAGTACTGCAGGTTAATAGCACAGAGTTACAGACCAGACTACACAAAATGAAGAAAGAGAGGTATACATAGGTTCACCATTGACCAAGTCGCGCATACACACAGGTTCACTATATACAAGTTGTGTATACATACACACGCTCTTTCACAAAAAGAAAAGCGCGTATACCTTGGAAAACTAAGTGTTTGGTCTGAAGTATTTGGTCCATGGTATTTTGATCCATGGTATTGGTCCAAGGTATCGGGTCCGAGGTATTGACCCTAGGTATTTGGTCCAAGGTATTGGTCCTAAGTGGTTTTGGTCCATGGTATTGAGAAAGGCCTACAAACTATAAAAGGAGGAGAAGATCATTAGGCCAAGGTGTGCAAGTATCGAATATCTGATGAAGTGTGAGATCTAATATGTAGGTTATTGGCTTATGGTGTTGTGCTTGATCTGAACCAAGGATGAACCTTAGCATTTGATGAAGGATAAGATCTAATGATGTATCAGGATCTTAAGGCTTGAAGTGAATTATCTTTATGTGGTTTGATCATGTATCTGAATAACTAGCGCATGTTGTAGTATGTAAATATGATGATCTGGGTATGACTGAAGTTTAGAATAGTTGTTATGTTTAAATCATCATTTACAGATCTGTACGCAGGTTCACTTTAGAAAAGAAGCGTATACACGCTGGTTCTGCATATCAAAGCAGTGTATACATCATAAATTTGATTTATAGATCTATACGCTGGTTCACTTTGAGGAAAGCGCGTATGCACGTAGGTTCGACACATGGAAGTAGCGTATACCTTATAAAATATGTTTTAGGTGCTTCTGTTTGCTGTTGCAGTGTTCTAGGTTCTGGCTTGGGTTCTGGTTACTATATTCTGGTGACAACATTCTAAATGATCGGATTGATGGGTTTTCAAAGTGATTGATCGATTCGGTTGTGGTTGGTTCAAAGGAGATTGGTTGATGCAGATATATTTGATAATTGAATGATGTTGTTGATGGATCCAGTCTGAAAATTTATGAAACGTGGTCCCTGGAAGAAAAGAGAAGGTTGTAGCCTTTTGTAGGCTGGCACCTACGTACTAGTAAACATATCAGCTAGTACAAGAGCTAGGGGGTTGTAGCTCCCTTCCAGTAGAAGCTGGAGAACGAGAGAAGGTTGTAGCCTTCTGCAAGTAGAAGCCTGCGTACTGGTATAAGACTGCACCAGTACAAAAATTGTAAACATAATTTTCTTATTATTAAAATAAGACAGAGACGACAACAGCAGGTGGTTTTCACTCACATTGGGTTTCCACCTTATATCTTGGTGTTCATGTGTGTTTCTTATGTGTGATGCTTTATTATGTTTTTACTACATTGTCTAATGAATTCCTGATATACTGGTTAAAGTTCAATGCATGATAATTTGGGTAAATCAAAAGATCTCTGCATATACGCTGGTTGCATTAAGTATAGTTGTGTATACACACTAGTTCACTAAGCTGAAGTAGCGTATACAAGTGAAGTAGTGTATACAAATCAGTTTTGAAAATTAAATTATTGATATGATAATACTGATTCACCCCCCCTCTCAGTATTATTTCCAACAATTGGTATCAGAGCAGGTCCTTCAGAAGAAGCTTGATCGCTTGAAGGAAGATCCAGCATCATGAGTAATCAAGAAAGTGGGGGATCCATCAGACCGCCAATATTTGATGGGAGCAACTTTGTTTATTGGAAGGTAAGAACCACAACTTATCTTCAATCACTTGGAACAGATGTCTGGGAAATCGTGGAAGGAGGATATACATATCCATCAGCAATTCCTACAGATACGATAGGTAAGAAGCAATATGAAACCAATGCCAAGGTTGTCAATACATTATTGGGAAGTCTGACACAATCATAGTTTGTCAAAGTTATGCAGCTCAAATCAGCCAAATAAATATGGGACAAAATCGTTCTAAGCTACGAAGGAGACGCTCAGGTAAAACGTGCTAAACTACAAACTCTCAGAATTCAATATGAAACTCACAAGATGCACAATGCTGAAAGTATAGCTAGTTACTTCTTACGTATAGATGAGATTGTTAATTTCATGAAGAATCTGGGTGAAGAGATAAAGGAAGTTACCTTAGTTGAAAAAGTTTTAAGATCCTTGTCTGCTAAATTTGAATCAAAAGTATCTGCCATAGAAGAAAAGCAGGATCTACAGACTATTACTATGACACAGCTTCACGGAATCTTAACTGCCTTTGAGATGAGAAAAGGAGGTCCATCAGATATGAGAGAAGCCGCATTTAAAGCTTCAGCAAAAGGAAAAGAAGAACTCAATGAATTAGGACATATTTCAGAAGAAGAAGAGGAAGTAAACTTTGTCAAGAAGCTTCAACGGGGTTCCGGAAGATTCAGAGGTAAACTACCTTTCAAATGTTTTGCATGTGGTAGAGTTGGTCATTATGCTGCCAAATGTCCTCATAAAGATAAAAATGATAAAGGGAAGGAATCTGCAAAATGGAATAGAAAACAAAGTGTAAGTAAAAAGAGCTACTATACTCATGAAGATAGCGATGGTTTATCAAATAGTGATGAAGATGAAAATAGTAATGACTATAGACTTCTGATGGCTTATGAAGATGATGATTTCTTAGATGCTTTAGATGAAGATGGCCTTTATGAAGAAATCTCTAAACTCAAAATCTGTTTAGATGAAAAGAATATGATTATAGATACCTTGACATACCAACTTGCTGAAAGAGAAAAACACAATGAAAAACTAGAATGTGAAATTGTGGGTCTAAGAAAGGTTCTTGAGAAAACAAAAGCTCTCAATCTTAGATTTGCTAAAGGATCAGAAACCTTAATTGAAATTATCAAAGTGTAGCGTTCTCCTATGATAAAGACAAGTCTTGGATATACTGAAGAAGCATCTCAATCACAGAAGCCGTCAACCTCCACTAAAAGCTATCTTGAGGCAGCAAAGAGCAGTGGACAGTTTGATAATCGTCAGCAAAGGCATAAATCAGATCACCAGGTAAATTAGACTCAATTTACTTCAAGGATGAATAGAAGCCACAACCAACCTCAGGTAAATCATACTCAATTTACTCGAAACATGAATATCAATATAAACTACAATCACCAGGTCAGTAGATTCGATAATCGCAAGAAATTCTTTAATGGTCAATGTTTCTCATGTCATAATTTTGGACACAAAGCTGCTCAATGTGTTGCTTGCAAAACCATCATGACTAGAGAAGCACGAAATCAAAGGAATGTGACAGGGATCAAGAAAAGTTCCTATAATAACTTTTCTCCTCTTGAAAATGAAATAGAATGCTCAATCTGTAACAAATTTGGTCATGAAGAATCTGAATGCAAGAGTAAATTTTGGCAAATATCTCAAAAGGAGCAAACTCCATTAAATCCCAAAATATGGAGAAAGAAAGAACCACAAATAGAAAGATGTGGTATAGCCTTGTATGTAGAAGGGCAAGAAAACCAGTGGTACATCGACAGTGGATGCTCAAAACACATGACAGGTGACAAAGAAAAACTACACTCATATAATGCCTTAGAAAAGGAAAAGAGTGTCTCATTTGGAAACGACACTCCTGCTGTCATAAAAGGTAAAGGCTCTAGTTTCTTCAAAGAAAAGGTTAAAGTTGGGAATGTTATGTATGTTGATGGCTTAAAGCATAACTTGTTGAGTGTGAGTCAAATGTGTGATCAAGGAAATGAAGTAGTGTTTCGATCAAATGGATGTGTTGTTCGTGAGCTTGATACATGAGAAACCATGATCAAAGGTAAAAGAACTACAAACAACCTATACATGCTCAAGGGAGGACAACAACAGTGCTATCTAAGCAAAAATGATGAAAACTGGCTATGGCATAGAATATTGGGACATCTAAGATTTTCTCAAATAAGAAAAGCATGCAGATTCCAGGTTGTTCATGATCTTCCAGATATCAACATTCTTGAAAATACTATATGCAAATCATGTCAATTTGGTAAGCAAACTAGATCTCACTTCATCGAAAAGGAAGGATCAACCAGTAAGCCTCTTGAACTTGTTCATACTGATTTATGTGGACCATCAAGGAAAATGTCACCTCGTGGAGAAGAATACTTTATATTGTTCATTGATGATTTTTCCAGAAGGTGTTGGATAGGTATTCTAAAGCATAAAGATGAAGCATTTGAAAATTTCAAAGCCTTCAAAGCTTTGGTTGAAAATGAATCAGATCGCAAAATCAAATGCCTCAAATCTGATCGAGGAGGGGAATTTACCTCGGATGAATTCTTTGACTTTTGTGAACAACGTGGAATAAAAATGCAGTTCTCCACCGCAAGGACTCCTCAACAAAATGGAGTGGTAGAAAGGATGAACTGAACTATTCAACAAATGGCTTGTGCTATGCTAGATGAATCTGGAACTCCAGCAACTTTCTGGGGTGAAGCTGCATTCACCGCCGTCACTATTCTCAACCAAGCAAATTTTTGAGTAAACAACACTCAAACTCCACATGAACTTTGGTATGGTAAGACTCCTACTTTAAAATACTTCAAAGTTTTTGGAAGCAAATGTTACATCAAAAGGACTAATGAAAAACTTAGTAAGTTTGAACCCAGAGCAAATGAAAGTATTCTTTTTGGTTACTCTTCCCCGAAATAAAGGATATAAATGTTATAATAAAAGACTTGGGAAAATGATTGAAAGTATTGATGTTGTGGTTGATGAAGCATGCAAAAATACAAAACATATAAAACCGAAGATTATGACAATGAAGAAGATGAGGATCATTTTCCCACATCAAATCACATTGATTCTGAAGAAGAAACCAATGAAGCACCAGAAGAAGAGATAACGATAGAAGAAAAAACTCCATCCATGTATGTTCAGAAAAATCATCTAGAAATTCAAATTTTAGGGGAAAAAGGGGCAGGTGTGCAGACAAGAAGAACTATTTCCGAAGTCTCAAGCTATCTAGCATTACTATCTTCCACAGAACCTCAAAATGTAAATGAAGCATGCAGAGATGAATGTTGGGTCAAGGCCATGAATGAAGAACTTGAGCAAATTGAAAAGAATAATACTTGGGAATTAGTTCCTAGACCTGATGATAAGAATATCATAGGAACCAAATGAATATTCAAAAACAAGTTGAATGAAAATGGAGAAGTTATCAGAAACAAGGCCAAACTCGTTTGCAAAGGATATGCTCAACAAGAAGGTATATATTTTGAAGAAAATTTTGCACTTATTGCTAGACTTGAAGCCATAAGAATGTTTCTTGCTCTTTCTAGTTTTCAGAAATTCAAAGTATACCAAATGGATGTAAAATCTGCCTTTCTTAATGGAGACTTAGAAGAAGAAGTCTATATTGAACAACCGGAAGGATTCATTCTTGGAAATGATGCAAAACTTGTATGCAAACTCAGAAAGACTCTCTATGTTCTAAAACAGGCTCCAAGGGCCTGGTATTACCGTCTTGACAAATATCTCCACCAATAGGGTTTTTCAAAAGGGTCAGCAGGTAGCAATATATATACAAAGATTGACACTGGTAAACTGCTAATAATTATTGTCTATGTTGATGATATCAGTTTTGATAGCAACGAAGAATCCATGACTAAGAATTTTGCTTCAGTAATGCAACAAGAATTTAAAATGTCTTTGCTTGGTGAGCTTACCTACTTTCTTGGTCTACAAGTTCAGCAAAATAAAGATGGCATTTTTCTCTCACAAACCAAATATTTCAAACAGATCTTGAAAAAGTACAGCATGGAAGATTCTAAACCAGTATGTACCCCAATGATAACAGGATGTAGTCTCAGCTCAAATGATGAATCTGCAACGGTACATCAAGCAACTTACTGATCTGATATTCAACCTGTGAGTGACATCAGTTAAAGATTTATTAAACTAAGGTATTACAGACTCATGTGCTGGTGTGTGTTCTGTGTTATTGAAACAATGGATCGATCAGATTGCCAATACACAGACAATACAATGGAAAGACAGCAGAGAAATACAATAAGAAACACAAAGACACAAGAAATTTTAATAAGGAGTTCACCCTATTCTCCAGGGCTACGCCTCTGGTCCAACTTTTAGTGGTGGCCTTATTTTATTATGTCTTTAAGCAGAGAAATTACAATACAGAGACTCAATGTGAGTTCTCCTGAAGCAGATTTTGCCTGGCAAGGTGGTTTCTTAGATTTCCCAAGCCACTGGAGTACACAAACTCTTCTTCTTCCTACCAGCTCTGTGACCTTCTAGTCTACAGTGGAAAGAGCCAAATGTGATGCTCAGTCTGGACAGAATCCTCTATGGGATGGCTTGAATCTTCAAGTTCTCTGGTGCTCGATGCTACCGCTGGTCAGCTCGGTCCCCTGTCTCTTCTGCTTTGCTTCACTGTTCTCTGTGTTCCGTCCTCCTCTCGGGATTCGGGTTCCTTTCTCTGTCTCTCTTAGTCGCTTGGACTTCGACTGACTTCACTGATTCGACTGTCTCTGTTCATGGCTTTAGCCATTCAATACCTATGCCAGTTCGGTTCCTCTTCCGCCTGTCGATTCACCTTCTGCCGCTGTGCTTTGAGTTCCCTATTCGGCGTCATCATGAACGCTCAGGGAGTGGCCACTTGTCCTCCTCTAAATGGCACCAACATGCTTTGTTGGTTCGTTTCTTCAGTTACTCCGTGGATGCGTTCTTCCTCCACCGTGGCAGTCAAACGGATTCCAAATCCCTTTAAAACACGGCTTAATTCCTTGTCGATTCCGCTTCCTCCATTGGGCACGATCTCAGCTGTTCGATCTGGGTCCTCCGGATCCGACTCCATACACACTTTTCCCATGGTTGACTTGCTCGACTTATAGCACGCGATCAATGACAATTTTCTCTCACCTCAGCCTGCCACACGTCGATCGTTGTATGGAATCGCTTCGCTCTCGTCCAAAACCTCTGACCATTTAAGGGTGCCCCGATAAAAACTGCTAGTTTCCAGAGCGCAGGTCCCACTGTTTGTGTTTAGCGCTTTTTCCTTTTTCCACTCGTGGTCCTCCAGTTCCCCCACGCCACCAGGTGCTCGAGCTTTTCCATTATGGCCTTGTTCTCCTAGCGATGTGCGATTAGCGCTAATCGCGCATCAAAAATCACCTTCTTTTCCCATTCTGAGGCTCCCGAGGGCTACTTTGGCCTCCTACGCGGTATCCATGGGCGTCGGTCAACGCGCTTTGACTGAGGTCCTCATTGTTCCACGTTGGCTGCCATTGCCACTGGTTCAGGGGTGTTTTTTATCGTTGTTTTGGAATTCTTTAGAGATTTGTTCGACCTAATACAATCATGGTTCTTTGACAGTCTTCTATGGATCCAATTCGGATCATGACCTTCCCACTGAAAAAGCTTTTAGACCACGAAAAGTTGGTTTTCAAGCATCGACTAAGTGAGGATACTGTTTCTTCACTTGTCCAATCTCAATCCACTTTGCACTACTCGGTTTTGAACCTTTGAGCACAATCCTAAGGTATTCAACATCCCCCCCTGCGCGTTGTCCTCGCCTTCTTGTCTAGCACTGTGTCTTCCTATAGCTCATTGAGGTATTCAGGTAGCAGGTCATCAATAGAAGGAAATTGACTTTGCTCTTCAGGGTCCTCAATCATTGAAGGTTCAAACAATCTCAAGCAATCTGATAGGCTTTAGCTTTTTACCCTCACCTTGCATCTTGTCCTTGTTGATATACAGCCAGACTTGGTCTCTAACTTGAAAACTATGCTCCATCCGATGCTTATCATGCCTAGCCTTATACTTGGCCTAGCTCTTTTCCAGCTGTTCCTGTACTGCCTGGTGGATCTCCTAGATCTGTTCAATGAGCCTAGTTGCCTTGTCCACATCACTTTGTCCATCAACCATGGTATCTTTACCAAAGATAAAATCTAAAGGAGACCTTGGTGTGAAACTAAAACAGGTCTCAAAAGGAGATCTCTGTGTAGAAGAGTGTTTGGCTCTGTTGTAAGCATGCTGCACATAACACAAGTGTTCATCCCAAAGCTTAGGATGTTTACTGCAATATCCTCTCAGTAACTAGATCACTGTCCTGTTTACTACTTCTGTCTGGCCATCTGTTTGTGGATGAAAAGCTGTGCTTTTCTTCAACTTGGTGTCCATCAGTTCCCACAGACTAGACCAAAACTTCCCCACAAATCGGGTGTCTCGATCAGATACAATGGAAGTGGGTAATCCAAAATGAACCCATACATGTTCAAAGAACAATTTTGTAGTCTGTTTAGCTGTGATCTGTTTACTACAAGGTATTAAAATACACATTTTGCTAAACCTATCCACAACAACATATAGATAATCATGACCTTTCCTAGATTTAGGCAGTCCTCCAACAAAATCCATGGAAACACTTTCCAAGGGTGAGAAGGAACTGGAAATGGAGTGTACAAGCCTAGTTTTCTATTGTTGGGCTTGCTCTTAGCACACATGGCACACCCTCTTACATATCTAGAAACTGTCTCATTCATTTTCGGCCAATAGCAGAATCTTTGCAGATCTGCAACTGTTTTACTTACCCCAAAGTGACCTGATATCAGAGAAGTGTGTGCTTCCCTAATTATCTTTATCCTTTCAGTTTGTGGAATGCAAAGTATCCCACAATGATATAAGAGTCGGTCCTTTATATGATAGTCCAATTCTTCTACTCTTTTGCCTTGACTCAAAGTTGCATATACATCTTTAAAATCCATATCTTGAGCATATTGTTCTATGTAGCTTTCATGTAGCACAAAATTATGCTTAAGTACGGTAGATGCATTTATAATGGGTCTAGATAACATGTATGCAACCTTGTTGTGTATGCCCTTTTTATATATGATGACTAAGTGAAATTGTTGTAGAAAACCCATCCATTTGTAATGTCTTGATTGCTGCAACTTAGTTTGGGAGTGTAAATATTGAAGTGGCTGATGATCAGTATGTATTACTATCTCTTTGCCCATTAAGTAATGTTTCCACTTTTTCACACTCTGAACTAATGCATACAATTCTTTATCATATGTAGCATAGTTAACTATTGCACGATTAAAAGTCTCAGAATGATAACATATGGGTTTGCTATGCTGTGTCAACACTGCTCCCATGGCAAGTCACTGGCATCAGCTTGGATCTCAAATGGTCTTTGTAGATCTGGCAGTGCTAGTATAGGTGCTGTACTTATTTTCTCTTTCAAGGTGTCGAAGGCTTTCTGATGTTTGCCTCCCCACTGAAACACCTTATTCAATCCCATTAAATCATGTAAGGGAGTTGCAATTGAGGATAAGTTAGAGATGAACTTCCTCCAATACTGTGGTGCTCCTAGGAAGCTTCTCACTTCTGTAGCAGACCTGGGTTTAGGCCAGTTCACAATGACTGCCACTTTAGAGGGATCTATTTTCAATTCACCTCCCCCTACTATATGACCCAAGTAGTTTAGAGATGTTTTACCAAATTCACATTTTGAGAGTTTAACATAAAGTTTTTCTCTTTTCAAAACATCTAGTGTCTGCTTAACATGCTTTAAATGTTCTTCCCACATTTTACTAAAAATCAGAATGTCATCTAGATACACAATAACAAAATCATTAAGAAAAGGTCTGAGTACATCATTCATTAATCTCATGAAAGTAGCAGGAGCATTAGCTAAGCCAAAAGGCATAACCATCCATTCATACAATCCCTCCTTTGTTTTGAAAGCAGTCTTCCATGCATCTT
Source organism: Pinus tabuliformis (assembly GCA_031772625.1). Classification (NCBI taxonomy): domain Eukaryota; kingdom Viridiplantae; phylum Streptophyta; class Pinopsida; order Pinales; family Pinaceae; genus Pinus; species Pinus tabuliformis. The sequence goes on from CM062819.1 coordinate 1,958,263,245, forward strand.
GCTCTGCAACTCTGACCTGATGGTATCCACTATGCAAATCCAGCTTGGTGAAATAAATAGCTTCTTTCAATTGATCTAAAAGATCATCTATGCGAGGAAGGGGATAACGATTCTTGATTGTTATCTTATTCAGTGCTCGGTAATCAATGCACATTCTCCAAGAGCCATCTTTCTTTCTCACCAAAACAATTGGTGACCCACATGGTGATGTGCTAGGCCCGATGAAGCCTTTCTCGAGCAACTCTTGCACCTGCTTCTTGATTTCAACATTCTCTAAAGCAAATAACCTTTTATACCTGTCGCTGTTATAGTTGTTTCATCTCCCAAGTATGACCCCAAATCCTTTTGAATAGCTGCAGCTGTCTTCTTCTTCTTGCCCTCGGACTTCTTAGGTCTCAGCTCTAGATGCAGAATCCAACAATGCTCATCATCATGCCCCTCCTTTTTACAGTGAGTGCATGAAGCTTTAGCTTTCTGTGCAGTGTTAGCCTTCCTTGCTTTCCACTTCTGTTTTCTTTTCTCCTTGCTCTTGCTTATAGTGGGTTGGTATGGTCCCCCAACTTCTGGATTACCATTCTTTCCTCTAGCCTCTAGATGAGTAGCCTGTACAGATACTTTATCTATACTAGTGGGATTAAACATGAGGATGGTATGCCTCATGTAGCTGTGTAGACCACCAATGTACTTCAGAAGAGTCTCTGGTGAGTCTAATGAGATACCCAACATCAATTCTCTCTTTCTAAATTCTTGAGTATACCCTTGCACACTTTTGGCTTTTAACTGTCGAAGAGTTTGCCAACTCATCATGGCTTGTTGCATGTAGGCCAATGGATAGAACTGCTTTTTGATTGCAGCAACAAATTCACTCCAGACATAGATGGTCTTGCCATTTCTTTTCATATCAGCTTGGGTTCTACCTTCCCACCAAACCAAGGCAGTGCCTCCTAGGTGTAGGCTTTCCAGCTGAATCTTACTCTTGTCTGAGTTTATGTTTTGTACCATGCAATACACATCAATTTGTATAATCCAATTCTCCAACTTTTTAGCATTTAGCTCTCCATCATAGATAGGAAAATCAAATTTAACATCTAGCTTAATCAAAGATTCTTTCTTATTATGCACAAGGCTATTAGGAGGTGTGAGAAAGCTTTCCTCTTTCCCCTTTCCTTTGGAGTTTTCATGGAAGTGAGACTCATCTTCTTCTTTCTCTTGCTTAGAGCCTGATGCATCTTCCACCTTTTGCTTTCTAAAGTCTCTGTACATTTCTTCAACCATAGACTTTATAGCTAGGAAACTCTCTATGAATTGAGGGTCTGGCCCTACAAAACCTTCCTCTGACATTGTCTTTCGAGGATAGACTCTCCCAATTTCAGGATTAGTTTCCACCAACTCTCCTTCTCCTAATTTGAGCTTTGATCTTGTGAGCATTCACAGCTAAACCAACACAAGCTTGTCTAACCTTACAACCTTGAGCTCTGATACCACTTGATCTGATATTCACCCTATGAGTGACATCAGTTAAAGATTTATTAAACTAAGGTATTACAGACTCATGTGCTGGTGTGTGTTCTGTGTTATTGAAACAACGGATTGATCATATTTCTAATACATAGACAATAAAATGGAAAGACAACAGAGAAATACAGTAAGCAACACAAAGACATAAGCAATTTTAATAAGGAGTTCACCCTATTCTCCAGGGCTACATCTCCGATCCAGCTTTCAGTGGTGGCCTTGTTTTATTGTGTCTTTAAGCAAAGAAATTACAATACAGGGACTCAATGTGAGTTCTCTTGAAGCAGATTTTGCTTGGTAGGGTGGTTTCTTGGATTTCCCAAGCCACTGGAGTACACAAACTCTTCTTCTTCGTACTAGCTCTGTGACCTTCTGGTCCACGGTGGAAAGAGCCAAATGTGATGATCAGTGCAGACAGAATCCTCTATGGGATGGCTTGAATCTTCAAGCTCTCTGGTGCTCAATGCTGCCGCTGGTCAGCTTGGCCCTCTGTCTCTTCTGCTTTGCTTCACTGTTCTCTGTGTTCTGTCCTCCTCCTGGGATTCGGGTTCCTTTCTCTGTCTCTCTTGGTCGCTTGGACTTCGACTGACTTCACTGATTTGACTGTCTCTGTTCATGGCTTTAGCCATTCGATCCCTATGCCTATTCGGTTCCTCTTCCACCTGTCGATTCACCTTCTGCAGTTGCGCTTGGAGTTCCCTGTTCGACATCATCATGAACGCTCAGGGAGTGGCCACTTGTCCTCCTCTAAATGGCGCCAGCATGCTTCGTCGGTTCGTTTCTTCAGTTACTCCGTGGATGCGTTCTTCCTCCACCGTGGCGGTAAAACGGATTCCAAATCCCTTTAAAACGCGGATTAATTCCCTGTTGATTCTGCTTCCTCCATCAGGCGCGATCTTAGCCGTACGATCTGGGCCCTCCAGATTCGACGCCATATGCACGTTTCGCGTGGTTGACTTGCTCGACTGATAGCACGCGATCAACGACGATTTTCTCTCACCTCTGCCTGCCATGCGTCGATCATTGTATGGAATCGCTCCACTCTCGTCCAAAACCTCTTACCATTTAAGGGTGCCCCAATCAAACCGCTGGCTTCCAGAGCGCGGGTCCCACTGTTTGTGTTTAGCGCTTTTTCCTTTTTCTGCCCGCGGTCCTCCGGTTCCCCCAGGCGACCGGGTGCTCGGGCTTTTCCATTATGGCCCTGTTCGCCTAGCGATGTGCGATTAACGCTAATCGCGCTTCAAAAATCACCTTCTTTTCGCATTCGGGGGCTCCCATGGGCTACTTTGGCCTCCTGCGCGGTCTCCATGGGCCTCGGTCAACGTGCTTTGATCGAGGTCCTCGTCGTTCCATGTTGGCTACCATTGCCACTGGTTCAGGGGTGTTTTTGATCTGGAATTATTTAGAGATTTGTTCGACCTGATACACTCATGGTTCTTTGACAGTATTCTATGGATCCAATTCGGATCACTTACAGATCCAGATTGGCAATCTGCTTTATCTAACAGGTACCCGGCCTTACATCATGCATGCAGTATGAATAGTTGGAAGATTCCAAGCAAATCCAAAGGAATCACACCTTCAGGCAGTCAAAAGGATTTTCAAATATCTTCAAGGAACACAGAACTTTGGTTTATGGTATCCTAGAGATATAGATCTTACACTTCATGCATATACAGATGCGGATTGGGCAAGAACTGTTGATGATAGAAAAAGCACTAGTGGTGGTGCATTCTATACGGGTTCCAGGTTAGTATCTTGGTTCAAGAAGAAAAAAAGTTCAATTGCATTATCTACAGCTGAAGCAGAATACGTGGCTGCTGCATCTTGCTGCACACAACTACTTTGGATGATGCAAACCTTGCAAGACATTCAGATCACATGTACTCCACCCATATCCATTCTATGTGATAATACAAGTGGCATTAGTTTTTCAAAGAATCTAGTCATGCACTCCACGACCAAGCACATACCCATCAAATATCATTTCCTACGTGAACAAGTGCTTGAACAAAAGGTCGAATTGGAGTATGTTCCCTCCAAAGAACAGGTTGTTGATATATTCACTAAACCACTGCCCAGAGAGACATTTGAATATCTCAGACAAAAGCTGGGAGTAGTTTCTGCATCATCCTGCTGTTAAATCCTATTTTTCAGAGAAAGGTGGTTATACGCGAGTTTCATAAAGTGTAGTCATGTACATACGCGAGTTTCTGTGGGCAAAGTCGCGTATATGTTGATTTGAAGAAAAACAATGGGCTAGACTCAAAAAAAGAGGTATGCTATGGTTCTGTCAATTATCTGCCCTATTTGATGATGGTTTCAATTTGCTGATATATCGGTCCTCATAGTGTTGTTGATCACTTGATGTATATCTGATTGATGATGATGCTTTGATATCTCTTACTGACATATGCAATGATCAGATTTGACAGTGAACAGGTTCAGGGGGAGAACATGGTTGATGATATTTTTGGAATTAATGATGGACATATACAGGTTGCTGGTTTGGATGCTATTGACAGATGCTGCTGATGATAGTTGCTGATGACTATCATTGTTATGCTCTTAACCTGCAAAAGATACCCAAATACAGAATATGCAAAGAAAGATACCCAGAACATAGAATAATGAGAGACAACAGCAAATATTTTATTATTTAGAAAGCAATGTTCACTGGCCTCTTCGAGGGGGCAACCTCCAATAGAACAGAGCTCGATACAAAAATAAGACACGATGCTCCTCGCAGGGAGTCTCTATCCTTTATATATGACTCATACATGCAATACCATGGATCAATACCATGGATTTTATTAATACCATCTATCTAATACTACGGCCCATTTGCAACTAACTGTGGTCCCGTCATTAATTGAGGGTTAACCACTTACAATTATTAATATGGGCTTTATTGACTCTTGACTATGACTCGATCCCATTACATAAATAAGGGGGTTAGGGTCGGACCCTAACATGCCCTCCCCCTTAAGACTAGCCTTGTCCTCAAGGTTGAAGTTGCAGAAATTGATGAAGAATAGTGGCTGGTTCCCAAGTTGCATCTTCCGAAGAGGTGTCTTTCCACTTGACGAGGACTTCCCTAATCATGCAGCCCCACAGGTGCCTGTCTCGTGTGTCTAGGACCTGTTTAGGTTGGATCCAGATTGACCCTTCTTCGTCCAATTCAGGTAGACTGGTTTGAATTATGCAATTGTTCCCAATCACTTTCTTGAGGCATGAGACATGGAAGACTGGATGGATATTTGCAGTAGGTGGCAAAGCCAACTTGTAAGCCACTTCTCCAATGCGTTGAAGTACTTGATATGGTCTGTAGAATTTTGGAGATAGTTTCTGACAACCCTTGTCTTTGAGTGATGTTTGCTTATATGGTTGCGGCCTCAAAAAGACCTGATCCCCTTCTTGAAATTGGCGCTCTGAGCGATGCTGGTCTACCTGTTGCCTCATGCGGTTTTGAGCTTGATGAAAATTCTCTCTAAGATGGGCGAGCATGGTTGCGCGGTGTTGTAGGAGTTGATCCACTGCTTGTACCTTTGAGCACCCCTTGATATAAGAAGTAGGGGAAGGAGGGAGTTGACCATATACTGCTTCATAGGGAGTCATTTTGGTGGTGGCATGATAGTTGGTGTTATACCACCATTCAGCCAGAGGTAACCACTGTACCCAAAGATGTTGCTTTTCTGAAGTGAAACACCTAAGGTAGGTTTCCAGACATTTGTTGACGGCTTCAGTTTGACCATCCGTTTGTGGATGATAGGAAGTACTGAGTTTTAGTTGAGTGCCTTGTAGCCTGAAGAGTTCCTGCCAAAAATTACTAGTGAAGATCGAGTCGCGATTAGACACAATAGAAGTGGGCATGCCATGCAATTTGAAGATCTGATCCATGAAAGATTGAGCGACCAAAGTCAGTGTAAACGGGTGGGGTAGGGCGCAGAAATGAGCATACTTCGAAAGTCTGTCGACAACCACCATGATGACTTACTTGTTTCCGTACTTTGGAAGACCTATAATGAAATCCATAGAAACCTCCGTCCATATTGATGCCGGGATGGGCAACAGTTGTAATGTGCTTGGTGCGTTGACGGTTTCCCCTTTGTGGCGTTGACAGACATCACATTCTGCTACGAAAGTAAGGATGTCCTTTTTCATGCCTGTCCAAAAAAATGATCTTCTGGTATGAGCATACGTCTTCTGAAAGCCCGAATGTCCTGCAATGGGGGATGAGTGCAATTCTGCCAAAATGCGACTTTTGAGGGTGGATGTTGGTGATATTACGACTCTGTCCCTGTAGCGAAGAATCTCATCCTACTGCGAGTAGCCCTTGGTGGAATTTGGATCCGCCTGCAATTGAGAAATGAGTTGGGAGAGCCCGGGATGTGAAAACCATTCCCTGCGAGCCTCTTCAATCCATTCTGGAATGGGGAGGGAAATTGCTAGCAGAGTACTTTCCTCCTCAAATTGGCGAGATAATGCATCTGCTACACTATTGTCTTGCCCTTTCTTGTAAATGATCTCATAATCATATCCCAGCATTTTGGCGAGCCATTTATTTTGTTGTGGGGAGGATAGGTGTTGCTCCAAATAATATTTAAGACTGTGATGGTCTGTGTGGATTTGGAAATGTCGCCCCAATAAGTAAGGTCGCTAGGTCTCTACTGCATGTAAGATGGCCATCATTTCCTTCTTGTAGGTAGATTGGCCCAGATTCTTCCCACTTAGTTGTTGGCTTGTGAAGGCCAAAGGTCATCCTTCCTGCATTAAGACCGCCCCAATACCTGTACCCGAAGCATCACATTCAATGACAAAAGATTTGGTGAAATCAAGTAGTGCTAAGACTGGAGTGGAACACATGGCATTTTTTAGAGCTGTAAGGGCCTATTGTGTGTCCTCATTCTAGAAGAATGAATTTTTCTTCAGGAGTTGAGTGAGGGGCTTCGCTATGCGACCATAATTGCAGAAAAATTTGCGATAATAGCCTGTGAGACCCAAAAATCCTCTCAGGCTCTTCAAGGTCCTAGGTTGAGGCCAATCCTGCATTGCCTGGATCTTTTTGGGGTCCACCTTGACACCTTCACACCCCACAATGTGGCCCAAATACTCAACTTCTTCCATGCCAAACGAACACTTGGACATCTTAACAAATAATTTATGCTTGCGGAGTAGTTGCAAGAGTAGATCTACATACTGAAGATGTGCGGCCCAAGTGCAACTATAGATGAGGATGTCATTGAAGAAGACAAGGAAAATTTTCCTGAGATATGGTTTGAGAAGGTGGTTCATAAGGCTCTGAAAAGTAGATGGGGCATTACAAAGACCGAATGGCATGACCAGGAACTCATAATGGCCTTCATGAGTTCGGAGAGAAGTCTTTGGAATGTCGACTTCCTTCATGCGAATTTGGTGGTAGCCTAAGCGCAGATCCAGCTTAGTGAAGAACTGAGCCCCATTGAATTCATCCAGCAAATCATCAACCACCGGGATGGGAAATTTATCTTTGACTGTCAACTTATTGAGGGCCCTGAAGTCTAGACACATCCGCCACTCCCCATCTTTCTTGAGCACCATGACCACCGGTGATGAATAAGGACAAATGCTGGGACGAATGACACCTGCTTCCAAAAGTTCCTTGATTATTTTTTCTATTTCATTCTTTTGGGTGAACGGATATCTGTATGGGCGCACATTCGGGGGTTGGGCCCCTGTAACCAAGGTGATGCTATGATCATGTTCCCCTCTCGAGGGTGGAAGCTCATGAGGCTTGTCAAAGACCGACATATGATTATTTAAAATTTGTTGCATCTCAGGATGAATCGGCAGAGACTTGGTTGCGACTGCCTGGATAGAATTAAATTGAGCTATAATTCCATGATGGCCCTTTTTTAGCAATTTTTCCATCCGATGCGAGCTGATGATAGAGGGAGTTCCCACCTGGAGTCCACAGAGGGTATGTGTGGAGTTGTTCTGCTTAAAACTCATATATAACTCCTGGAAATCCATTGTGATTGGCCCAAGAGTGCGGAGCCATTCAGCGCCGAGGACAATGTCGCACCCTCCCATGTGTATGGAAAACATGTGGGTCTTCAACTGATAATCCCCCATTTGAAGTTTGACATTTTCACAGCGGCCTTCACATTTCATTATGCCCCCATCCGCAATTTGGACTTGGAAGTTAGAAACTGCTCATACAAAACAATGCACTGCTTCTGCGACTTTGTGATGGATGAAATTATGTGTACTTCCACTATCAATCAAGACTACTACTGGGCGATGTTTAATAAAACCTCTGATTTTGAGAGTTTGAGGTGAAGAAATCCCTGCCAAAGCATGCAATGAAATAACTGGTTCGTCAGGGACATTGTCCTTTTGGTTGTCCTCTTCTACCGCCTCATGTTCCTCAAGTGGTGGATCTTCCTCCGATGAGCTGTAGTCAGTGGCATCAATTTGAAAAAATTTGGGCTCCTTGCATTTATGACTGGGGAGTATTTTTCATCACAGTAGTAACATAATCCTTGCTTTCTTCTTTCGGCCATTTCTGCAGGTGACACCTTTTGGACCTTAAATGTTTGAGTCGTGTTGTGAGCCTGTGGGGGGCGACCCTTAGCGGAGAAATTTGGGCGACTGTACTGGGCTGCTAATGCACGTTCCACGTTATGAGCTACCTTGCAAGCCTCCGTCCATGTGGGAGGGTGGTGCAGTAGGACTTGGGCTTTTATGGTTTCTTTAAGACCGCTGATAAAACATTCCGTGTAGAACACATCTGAGAGACCCCTAGTGCGGAAGGCTAAGGATTCAAAGGCTGTAATATATTCATCCACTGTGCCAGTCTATCGGAGCTTAATAAGACGACCCAAAAAAGAAGATTCCTGGTCAAAGCGGTCTGTAAGAGCTTTTTTGAAGTTAGTCCAAGCCAGAAAAGGTCCATTGCAACGTTGATTCCATTCCCACCATTGCCACCTTTCATTGTCCAAGTACATGCTCCCCACCATAAGCTGAGTCTCATTATCTAAGATGTTATTCAAATTGAAATATTGCTCCATTTGTGCTATCCATGCTGCTGGGTGAGAACCGTCAAATTTATGCATATCCAACTTGGGAGGTCGCTGACGAGATTGTTGATGGGTGCCCCAGATGTGAGGAGAGTGGCTAGACTCACCCTCACTGTGTCCATTGCCATTATACGCTTCCTCGTGGGTGTCCTCCTTGCCCTTCGAGATTAGGGTAGATAGTCTGTCAAGTTGACTTTGGATGGATTGCAAGGTTAGTTCAAGTTTGTCAATCCTCTCATTGGCCATAGCTTGAGCTCTAGTTTCTACCATGCACCAATCAGATGTTCTTGAGATTTGGGACCACCCAAACAAAAAAAAAAAATTCAGTAAGAATTGAATGGTACCATCGTGCTCAGCTTGTCGTCCTGATTCTGATGGGCTAGATCACCAATAAGCGCCCCGGATTTGATGGATCTAATAGATCGGAATGGCTGGTCTGCTAACTCAGAACTGCAGGACTGCTAACATGGAAGTAGCGTATACCATATAAAATATGTTTTAGTTGATTCTGTTTGCTGTTACAGTGTTCTGGGTTCTGGCTTGGGTTCTGGTTATTATATTCTGGTGACAACATTCTGAATGATCAGATTGATGGGTTGTCAAAGTGATTGATTGATTCGGTTGTGGTTGTTCAAAGGAGATTGGTTGATGCAGATATATTTGATAATTGAATGATGTTGTTGATGGATCCAGTCTGAAAATTTATGAAACGTGGTCCTTGGAAGAAAAGAGAAGGTTGTAGCCTTCTGTAGGCCGGCACCTACGTACTAGTAAATATATCAGCTAGTACAAGAGCTAGGGGGTTGTAGCTCCCTTCCAGTAGAAGCTGGAGAACGAGAGAAGGTTGTAGCCTTCTGCAGGTAGAAGCCTGCGTACTGGTATAAGACTGCACCAGTACAAAAATTGTAAACATAATTTTCTTATTATTAAAAGAAGACAGAGACGATAGCAGCAGGTGGTTTTCACCCACATTGGGTTTCCACCTTATATCTTGGTGTTCATGTGTGTTTCTTATGTGTGATGCTTTATTCTATTTTTACTGCATTGTCTAATGAATTCCTGATATACTGGTTAAAGTTCAATGCATGATAATTTGGGTAAATAAAAAAGATCTCTGCATATACGCTGGTTGCATTAAGTATAGTTGCGTATACACGCTAGTTCACTAAGTTGAAGTAGCGTATACAAATCAGTTTTGAAAATTAAATTATTGATCTGATAATACTGATTCACCCCCCCTCTCAGTATTATTTCCAACAAACTAGTCAAACATGTATATTTATTTATGTTTTTATTATAACTTGTATTGTTTTTTTATTTAGAATATATTCTATTTTTATTTTAAAAGAGATGCATAAGAAATTACACATCTCCCTTATACTACATTATAAAATACACTTCTCAATACACTTACAAATAACACACACACACACACACACACACACACACACACATATATGTTGATAAAATCTAAACTAAAATTTAATAAGTTGTCATTTACTCTGCCGAAATAATCACCCAAACGTATAACAAGCTTATTACATTACGTTAATAAATCTCCTTTAATGATTAAAATAAAACCTGTATTAAATAATTAACTTAAATATAGCTTAAATAAATTAAAAAACAATAAACACAAAAATAAAATAACTAATAAAATATTATATTGTTGATCGCTATATTAAAAAATATGATTAGTTAATATTGTTTATATATATATGAAAATAATAAAGTTAAATAAAACGGAAATAAAACTAAAAATGAAAAATTAATAACTAATAGAAATAGAAGTTACTAAACAATTCATCATAATACCTCAACCAATCACCTTACAAATAAATAATTTTAAATAATAATAAACTAGAATTTGCACCAAATGTTGCAAACGAAATGCCGTAAGGCATAAATTCAAGAAGAATAATGAGATATAGAAGATCATTTAATATAAAAATAGTAAACAAAATATAATAAATTGTTGGGGCAATTCTGTAAAGTCTTTACAAACAAATTCATTGTTTTTTAGCCCAGAATCACCCTCCTCATGTAAGGTATGAAATATTCTTGATTAGGAGAAGGACATTGAAATTTTTGAAGAGATATCTATGAAATTTCCTGATGTACTTGCGGCAAGCCAGACACCGAATTATATAATACAAATACTCTTTCCAGTTAAAAAAAATAACAGTAGCAGTGTGTGCTTGTGTAGACTTTTGTAACAAGATTGCAAATTTTTATTGAAGAAGCCTTTCTCAAGGATGAATGCAACTTTACAAGGAGTAAGCAGAGGGTAAAACCATAACATGCCCTTATGACATATGTCATCAAATCTGCAAAGGAAGCGAATTAATGTAAATGAATTACTATCGATATTTCCCAAAAGATTTACTGATTTTCAGAAATGAAGGATCATAGGAAATGAAGTTGATTAGCATGCCATTAAAATGCAGAACTAAGTAAACTATGAATTCAAGAAAATTGATACGTGCTTTAATATCTCAATGCTACTGTGTTTCAAACCAAAAATAAAGTGTAAGAAAGACAACAATAACACACGACACATAAATAAAAATTTACCCTTGAAACTAAATGTTGGAAAACCAACAACAATAGAAGGGTTGTTCAACTCTTCGTGAATTCATAAATTGCAGACTACATGATTTGTCTATAGCTAATCCTGAGTGGGAACTTCAACAATTACCTAATGACGATCTCTTTCATTCTGTCAGTGAAATTCTTGTCCTTTTGGATCAATCGATCTAAGTTAGGTTCATCATGTCCAGAACAATACACTGGGTAATGTTTGTTGGGCCAACCGAATTCAAAAGAATCAAAATAATTGTCAAGGGAATCAAGAGAACTCAGCTAACAGAGTGAATAACAAAGAAGCAAACTGAACAACTTATAAAGATTTAAATTTTAGAACACTTACCTATTTTTTTTATAAATTAATTTAATTGGGTGTTCAGTGTCTCTATATATATATATGAAGTGCATACACAAATACACAATGAGTTCTGTAAGTGTCATTTTTCTGTACAATACGCAATGTACCTGTTACAAATCTTGGGTAGATGATGAAACTGTCTCCTGGATCGAAATCTCGACCCATCTCGTAAAAGGTACCGATTTTTTTTTAATATTTTGTTTCTAACCGATCTTAATCCATACCAAGTGCATTCAGATCTGTCGTTCATCATGGGGTGACTATAATGGTACTAATGTTATGAATGGACAAGAGTTTGTGGCCAACTTCTTAGAGGAAGAAGAGTTAGAACTCAAAATAGACTCTGTTTAGATTCCACGAACACATAATGATAAAAAAATTGAAGGGTTTCACTTGTTTTTGGATATGACGGTATTATAGTTGCTTAAAAAAAATGAAGGGTTTAACTTATTTTCGGATATGGTAGTATTATATTTGCTTCAAAAAATGAACAGTTTCACTTATTTTTGGATATGGCGGTATTATAGTTGCTTTATACAAAGATGAATTGGTTTGGTTTTGATCTCTAACTTTGGATTTAATGATTAAAATAATGTATTTTTTAAATAAAAGTCACAGATTCAAATGCAAATACACAAAGCAATTGTTAGGTGAAGAGAAACATATTTCCATTATAACCATGTCCATTGGAAGAAACATAAACTACATATTACAAAGCTGCAACTCGAACATAAATTGAATCCTTCGTCGTGTATACTGTGTCAGGAATATATGACACATTTTTTTTCAAATTTATATCTCATTTTTCATGCATCAGGCTTGGAAAAAAAAAAGTTTACCATCCTCTTATGCATTACTCTACTACTCACAAACCACAACCCAACCCATTCATGATATCTTGATAAATTACAGAAGGTTTACTATTAACCCGAAGAGACCACAATTGTGCTTCCTTTCTAAGGCTCGACTGTCGTTGTAGTTGTAGTTGTGGCGACGTAGGTATCCTGGTAAGAGCAATAATTTCCTCCAAAGAATCCAGTGTGAATGGGTAAGATGTGCCAAAGCTTTGTTCCACACAGAATAATAAGAAGCGATTCCAAAATTTTCTGCATAAATATAAATACCAGTTACTAGATGAAGGCCTCAAACTGAACATAAAATAATGAAATGACATACTGCTGCACTTACCAACTTTGTGTTTCTACCACCGATATGGATTTCCTTGCATGCCAACAATTGAAAATCATGATGAGCTCATATTCTAATTGGTTACCATAATTGTCACAATATTTATGTGCTTACCCCATGGCCAATAGCGTGAGTGCCCAAGTTGTCATAGAGGAAGCAACATAGGAAGCCAAGCTGGCACCCAAAATCCAGAGATGGAGTCTTGAAAGACATGAAGCAGCTCTTACAACTGCAGCTATCAAAGCAAAAATAACCATGAAACCCGTTGCTTCATTTCCCACTGGAAAATATATTGGAGAAAACCTTAGAGGAAGAGCTCTTCCACAACCTGCAAGTCAATCATGTAGTCATTTAGCAACACACTTCATCATACATTTAGCGCAAAAAACACACTATGTATGGAAGGAAAAAGAAAAATTGTGATTCATCTAGAGATTTATGTGAACCTTGAATAAATAAAAGTTCAAAAATGAAAAAAAAAACTTGAGACACAAATATTAGTGAACAGTAAAGATTTTATAAACTGTATCAGTTTTTCATACTGTAAATGCACCAAAAAAAATATGTATATTTACTAAGAAATTAGTAAGTACCAGTATAGTAAGTGTGGTCAAGGGTGTCGTTGAGAGCCCATCCAGCAATAGCACCCACAACAAGAAACATGCAGAAATTCAACAGTAGCAAAAAACCCGCAAGAGACTTCACCACTCCCAACACCATTATAATTATAAAACTATGGTTTCTTTACAAACTATAGGTACTAACCAAATGGGGCTTAATTTGGAGATGGAAAATGACCAATTACCAATCTATACCATGCATTAGATTCTTAATTTGCAGAGGATGAGATCAAGCTGACAACAATGGTGACTGGAGATCATGGGCAAGAATTACTTAAATAATAGACTAGAAGCACTGTATTTTTGGTTTGACACACATTGGCATTGAGATATTAAAGAACGTATCAATTTTCTTGAATTCACAATTTACTTAGTTCTGCATTTTAATGGTGTGCTAATCAATTTCATTTCCTGTGATCGTTCATTTATGCAAATTAGTAAACCTTTTGGGAAATCTCGATAGCCATTCATTGGGATTAATTCGCCTCCTTTTCAAATTTGATGCCATAGGTCATAATGGCATGCTATGGTTTTTACCCTCTGCTTACTCCTTGTAAAGTTGCATTTCATTCTTGAGAAAGGCTTCTTCGATTTAAGATTGTGCAAGGTTATTTCAAAAGTCTACAGGAGCACACATTGCCACTGTTATTTTTTTAACAGGAAAGAGTATTTGTATTATATAATTCGGTGTCTAGCACGTCACAAGTACATCAGGCAATTTCATAAATGTCTCTTCAAAATTTTCAGTCTCCTCCTAATCAAGAAGATTTCATAAAACTACATAAATGATAAAAGATGTTATAAAACACATCGAATTCAACTAAAACATTTATATTATCATGAAAAAAAGAACATCCAATTTCACGCCTCAAGATTGGGCCCTTGCTTTGAGGCTTCACTAGATGATTTCTAAGCTAAAATCACCATTAGATAAAAAAAAATACAAGGACTTTTAAAAATTGTGGATAGTGGCAACAAGTGATATGTCCTGACACCATGAACATGTCCTCATGTGCTTCCAAACCACCCAAAAGAAACCCCATGTACACAAACAAACCACAACTCCAACCTCTTGTCAACTTTGAATGTTGCAAGCATGCCAAATTGATTATCTGTCTTCAGTGCTTCAGAAATGTCTCAAATATTAGCTCTAGATCTGCCAGTTACTTATGGTGATTCGGTAGATTCTGATGAGGATATTGATGAAGGTCAAGAAACTAAAACAGATGCTCTGTCCAGACTGCCTATTAGTGTGAGAACACGTGAAAATGAACTTTTAAGATTGAAAATCATGATGAGCTCATCTTCTAATTGGTTACCATAATTGTCACAATATTTATGTGCTTACCCCATGGCCAATAGAGTGAGTGCCCAAGCTGTCATGGAGGAAGCAGCACTAGAAGCCAAGCTCTGGGCACCCCAAATCCGGAGATGATGGAGTCTTGAAAGGCATGAAGCAGCTCCTACAATTGCAGCTATCAAAGCAAAAATAACCATGAAACCTGTTGCTTCATTCCCCACTGGAAAATAGATTGGAGAAAACCCTAGAGGAAGAGCTCTTCCACGACCTGCAAGTCAATCATGTAGTCATTTAGCAACACACTTCTTCATATATTTAGCCCAAAAAACACACTATGTATGGAAGGAAAAAGAAAAATTGTGATTCATCTAGAGATTTATGTGAATCTTGAATTAATAAAAGTTCAAAAATGAAAAAAAAACTTGAGACACAAATATTAGTGAACAGTAAAGATTTTATAAAATGTATCAGTTTGTCATATTATAAATGCACCAAAAACATAATATGTATATTTACTAAGAAATTAGTAAGTACCAGTATAGTAAGTGTGGTCAAGGGTGTCATTGAGAGCCTGTCCAACAATAATACCCACAACAAGAAACATGCAGAAATTCAACAACAACAAAAAACCGGCAAGAGACTTCACCACTCCCAACACCATTATAATTATAAAACTATGTTTTCTTTACAAACTATAAGTACTGACCAAATGGGGATTAATTTGGAGATGGAAAATGACAAATTAGCAATCTATACCATGCACTAAATTCTTAATTTGTAGAGGATGAGATCAAGCTGACAACAATGGTGGCTGGAGATTTTCCAGACTGCCTATTAGTGTGAGAACACATGAAAATGGTCATGAACTTTCTGGCATTGTAGATGCCACTAGAAATAATATATGTGTCCAACATCTTCTAGAAGGTCAACATTTTTCCTCCACATTAGCTACAAAAATAAAGATATAAGAAATGATGAAATTTAGATTTCCTTTATAGTAAAAATCAATAAGCTACAAAAGGGTATTTTTGGTTCCTCCAGCTTGTGAAGTTAGTTCTGATACTTTGAATAATCCAGACAAAAGATTGAAAAAACTTCAATGAGCAGTTCTCTTCTTAGCAGTGAATGTGGGGATATTTATATGAAGGTTTATGAAGATAGTAAAGACCTTACTAGCTCAATCATTTCTTCCACTAGAAAGATTGAATGTGAGTTTGTCTCCATAAAATAAAGTGCAAACAAATCTTTCTTTGAGGGAAAGGTGGTCTCAACATCTTCACACTTGTTGAAGTGTTGGGAAATGAAGTTGGTAAATCAGACAACGATGCCCATAGATGCTCTGAAGTAGAACCTATGTGGACAACATTGTGTGTTCTACACCTCAAATCGGTGGCATTGCAAATGCCACTAGAAGTGATGTCTGTGTCCAACATTTGCCAGAAGGTCAACATTTTTCCTCCACATTAGCTGCAAAAATAAAGAGAAGAAATGATGAAACTCAGATTTCCTTTATAGTAAAAAGCAATCAGCTACAGAAAGGTATTTTGGTTCCTCCATCTTGTGAAGTTAGTTCTGATACTTTGAATAATCCAAACAAAAGCTTGAAAAAAACTTTAGTGAGTTGTGCTCTGCTTAGCAGTCAATGTGGGGATATTTATATGAAGGTTTACGAAGATAGTAAAGACGTTACTAAATAAATTAGAACATAAATTATGGACTAAATAGAAAAATGCCCAAGGCCAGACAATTCTTGGAAAATGGTTGTCGGCATTCTGATCCAAAGAATTGGAAAGAAGCCCCAAACTTGTCAACTTTGAATGTTGCAACCATGCCAAATTGATTATCTGTCTTTAGTGCTTCAGAAATGTCTCAAATATCATCTCTAAATCTTATGTCAGTTACTTATGGTGATTTGATAGATTCTGATGAGGATAATGATGAAGGTTAAGCAACTAAAGCATATGCTCTTTCCGGACTTCCTATTAGTGTGAGAACATGTGAAAATGGTCATGAACTTTCTGGTATTGCATATGCCACTAAAAGTGATGTATGTGTCCAACATCTGCCAGAAGGTCAACATTTTCCCTCCACATTAGCTGCAAAAATAAAGATAGAAGAAATTATGAAACTCATATTTCCTTTATAGTAAAAATCAATTAGCTACAGGAAGGTATTTTTGGTTCCTCCAGCTTTTGAAGTTAGTTTTTATACTTTGAATAATCCAGACAAAAGCTTGAAAAAAAATTCAATGAGCAGTTCTCTGCTTAGCAGTCAATGTGGGGATATTTATATGAAGGTTTATGAAGATAGTAAAGACCTTACTAGCTCAATCAATTCTTCCACTGGAAAGATTGAATGTGAGTCTATCTCCATAGAAGCAAGTGCAAACAAATCTCTCTTTGAGGGAAAGGTGGTCTCAACATCTTTTACCATACTTATTGAAGTGTTGGGCAATGAAGTTGGTAAATCAGACAGTGGTGCCTACAGATGCTCTGAAGCATAACCTATGTGGACAACATTGTGAGCTCTACACCTCAAATCGTGCCCCATATTAGAGGTCAGACTTTGGGATTGTGTTAAGTTGAACCCTAAGAAACATCCTCACATGACATGCACAGTCTCATGCCAATTCTTTCGAGCTACTCTTTCTTTGCAAATTCCTTCACCAGAATGCGAATGACACATGGTCTCATGCCAATTCCTTCGAGCTTCTCTTTTTCTACAAATTTCTTCTCTAGAACGCGATCGAACAAATCTCCAATGCTTCCCTCATTATCCAAATTCGATTGGACGACTTGTGCTGGCAAATTAAGCTGAAACCCTAAACCTCTTAAAACTCCACAAATAGAAGCACCATAAATCCTTAGGCTCATAGGCCTCATATATCAACATGTATAAATGCTAAAAAAAGAGTACATACCTGCAAAAAGAACCCGTTGAAGGTTAACCCACCGATCTCAAACCCTACGAAAGCTCACAGGGCCTTCAATATATCATCGACCCCGCTGACGGTAAACGACCCGCCTTCCTCTAAATTGAGCACTTTAACGACCCCATTATCCGCCAGTAATGAGTACTTGCGCGATCGCACACCTAAACCCATCGATTTATCGCTTAAATCAACAGAAACCCCGATGGCCTTAGTGAATTGCCCATTGCCACCAGAAAGCAGCAAAACTTTGCTATTATCTCCTTCAATCTCAAGAGAATCCACCCATGCTTTAAGCATGAAGGCATCGTTTACGACAAGGTAGGTGATTAAGTCCACGCACTTAGCCCTGAGCTCGTCCACCCTCTAAATGAAGTTGGGGACATGCTTTTGAGAACAAGTCAGAGTGAAGGCTCCCAGAACTGCAAGGAGGATGAAGGAGGGAAATGGGTTGTGAAGGAAGAAGCACCTGGAAGTAGTGCTGAGCAAGAGCGATCCAGGTAATGTCAAGCAAGGGTGAGGTTGATCTGCACGTTGCGAGTATAATTTGTAACTAAATTTTTAACTAACTTAATACTGGTCGAATCAATCAGATGGCTCAAACTATTTTAATCGTCTAACACCTAAATCAAGGGCCCACAAATGTACACGTAACTTGAGAGGGGAGTTGATTTCAGAGGGGAACGCCTTATGGCACAAAAATAAGAAAAAATGAATTGTCAATGTTAAACTATGGATAAGCTACAAAATTTTTCTGTCAAAGACAAACTAATACACAATCAAAAGAAAAACTGAATGATTAAAACAAGGGCTACATAATAGCTAGCACATGCAGCTTAGCTTAAATATAGCTTAATTAAACAAAAAAATAACAAAGATAGAGATTTAATCACACAAATAAAACAACTAATAAAATATTGTATTGCTGAATGCCATCACCAAAATTTAAGAAATATGATTAACTAATATTGTTTATATTAACATATACTTATATCTATGTGTGTATTTTATTTTTATTAATATATATAATGGTTTATAATTAAATCTATTAAAATATGTTTTTAATATAATAATAAGTCATTTTAAATTGAAAATACAGTGAAAAATTATAATTCAAAATAAATAAATAAAAATGAAATAAAACTAAAAACAAAATATTAGTAACTAATAGAAATGGAAATTACTAAACAACTCATATTAAAACCTCAATCAATCACCTTACAAATAAATAAATTTAAATAATAATAATAAATAACAAACATTGAATTCTTAATATTAAACTATGCATAAACATCATAAATATTTGGTAAAAAAAAACTAATACCAAATCAAAAACAAAACTAAATTTAAATAATAATAATAAATAACAAACATTGAATTCTTAATATTAAACTATGCATAAACATCATAAATATTTGGTAAAAAAAAACTAATACCAAATCAAAAACAAAACTAAATAAATTATACCATATGTGTGACAACTATAATAAAACCTATATTAAATAATTAAAAATAAAACATTATTAAATAACGATTACTATGAAGAGTGAAATCTAAACTAAAACCCAATAAATTATCATCTTCATTTAAAACTA
This sequence comes from Pinus tabuliformis, assembly GCA_031772625.1. Lineage (NCBI taxonomy): Eukaryota > Viridiplantae > Streptophyta > Pinopsida > Pinales > Pinaceae > Pinus > Pinus tabuliformis. Next base: position 1,958,282,397 of record CM062819.1, read on the forward strand.
TAAACTCGATCGAAATCATCAAGTTATTAAATTGTGCAATCATAATACAATTTAGTGTGCAAACAATTCATATATATATATATATTATATTATATTGATTTATTATTAAAATATATAAAAATAAAAAATATATGATCAATATTATTATTATAAATTAAGTAAAATATTATAAATTAATTGACTTTTGTTAATTGAATTAATTCTGAGTGATTATAAAATAGAGTATTATTTTTTTATCTTAATTTTATTTTTAAAATGAGATATCAAATTTGATTTAGGTTATAGTTGTCAATCTTTAGAATTTTACTTGTTCCAAGTATTCTTGAGGTTGGTGAATCTATTTCCACTATTAAAAATACAATTCAAACACTCTTAATTTTATATTTTTAGAAAGCAAAAAAAATAATCAAATTCTTACAAGAAAATAGCCATATGAATAAAAATCTAAATTTTATTTTTGTAAAAGTAATCATTTTTCCTAGGTTAATAAATTAGAGCCATGGATTTATTTGTGAATTGCTAATGTATAAATTAGTCAATATGCCTTGTCATTTAAATTTTTCAATGTATAAATTTGTTTAAAATTTAGAAAATATAAAAACATAATAATATATATAATTTATATTTGTAATTGGTTAATATATTAGTTTGAATTTTTCAAAATTTTATTTAATTATTGCGTCGAGAGACACTCTTCATGTATTGTCGACACTCTCTATGGATTGTCCTGTAAACATTTGAGTATGGTAGAGATGTAATGTATTGTTGAGTATGGTAGAGATGTAATGTATTGTCCTATAAACATTTTGACTGGGTCAAAAAAAAAAAATAATTAAAACAAAAGAGAGATAGTCGTAGGGATAGCTCAATTGGTTAATTTGAGAAATGTGAATTAGTTAAAATTCTAAAGACTCAAGTTCAAATCCCCTCTATTGTGACCCGAGCTATGGGGAGGAGGACATATCATAACCCCCAAGAGGTTTGTTGGTAGTTATGTGTCAGGAGGGATGTTGGGTTCCTCTAGGTTAAAAAAAAAAAGATAGATAAAATAGTGAATTTATCATTCGTGGTTTCTGAGTTCTAGGTTTTGACAACCCAGGATTTTTCCCATGGTATTCTCATATAAGAATATATATAAAATGAAAAGTTGAATTAATAATTAAAATAAAATAAAATAGAGGTAAAATATTCAATTTACCATTCAAGTTTCTTGGCTATAGATTTTAGATTGCCCGAATCTTACCCACATCCGCACTCAATTCCCTATCATGAACCACACCTCCAATCTTCTTGAATTATTAAGCCAACTCAACTATATCAATCTTAGAACGTTTCTTTCCCTACTCCTTGATCACAGAAACAAGATTTTAAAGAATGATAATTAGACTCTCTTTTCTTGAGGTTTGGTAGACCACATTGGTCTTAGTGGACGTTAATCATCATCATCATATATATATTTTAAATTCATCTTAACTCTCGATCTACCAAGTCCCGAGAGGGATCAATGTTCAAACTTCTTTTAAGGTGAAAAGATATTTGATCCCTCTCGGCGTTTGGTAGATCCAGACTTAAGATGGATCTAGGCTGGTTTAAAAAAAAATTTACTATTTGAAAATATATAGAACAATATGTTTATAAACAAATTAATTTTGCATTAATATTAGGAAAAAAATAAATCCCTGGAGGCACTTCAATTGGCAATTGTGTGTTATGAAGTATTGTGTAAACCAAGTGATTCAAAGTTCAAATCCCATATGGGTCAAACAAAAAAAAAAAAAACCAAAATTAGAGTTTCACTTAGGATTTGATTATAGTCATGTGATCGTGATCAATTTTAAGCTCAAAAATGAAAATGCCCAGAATTTCTTGAAACTAGCGCCAAATTGAAGAGCTCGTCGATCTGAATCCAACACAACTTGAAACGTTCAAAACCGATATCGTATGATCTAGATATCGCGTTTTGATCGTTTTCCCAAACAAGTAAAATTTGAGCAGGCTTCTTCACTGGGGAGTTGATTGGGTTGACTGTACTGTTGAGTTAGTAGGGTGACTCTACAGGTACAAGCCAACCAGATTTTGACACTTGGCAGGTTCCGGTTCGTTGGTTTTGGCGCACGTGGTTGAATTTAATTGGTGGTTGAGTTTGAGTTGGACCTATGAATGGGAGTCACGTGGCCCAATCAGAGGCCTTCACGTGACATCCCGGTATTAGTCAAAATTATGTTATGGCCAAAAGGGCCTCACCGAAGATCAAACACAAGACCAACCGAGCAGCAATGCACCACCTTACCGCTAGGGCGCGGGTGGTTCTTATTAACTATGCGTGGATATTGTTATTTAAACATTATGTGTTTTGGTAATGGGGGACGGGGCCGGGGCTAAGCCCTGGACCCTGGTCACCCCACACCCACGGGACCGCAGGCGGGGGAACCAAGGGCAAGGGATTAGCCCCGGCCCACGGTTTTGGCACCAACATATACCACCACCGGACCATAACCAAGCGTGGGAGTTCAATAGTCAAAGGCCCAACCCAGGTCATATCACAACTCATGTAACCACAATGAGGGATTGGAGGAGGTATTTGCAGAGGGTGTGAAGGCTAGGCCCTAGCCCGAGGCCATATATCCCTTGATGTGACCATAAGCATAGAGTTTGGTGCTAGGTGGAGGAGCTTGCAGAAGGTGACCAACCTCGAGGTCATATGCCGCCAACGTGACCACGTGCTTGTGGATTGGGAACTCCGACAAGTAGGGCAGGTTGTAGGCCCAGCCTTGGAACCTGTGGCACCTCACAACAACCTCGTCCCCGAGTTTTAGGGGCTTAACTGGCGGGGGCGAGCATTAAGGCCCAACCCTCGGCCCCATGTGGCCCATGTGGCCATGTTTTTCGAATTAAGGGGTTCAAGACTAAATTAATCATCCAACATAATGCATCGGTGGTAGCTAAATTTTCACTCCATTAGTGATTTTTGGGGTGGATTTGTAGAACTAATAGACAAAAGGGCGAATTTGTAGGATGGTTAATAGTGAAATTCATGGGAGAGCTTGGAAGCTCATATCTTTTTGAGTTTTTATCCAAATTGAGCTCAGAAAGAGTGCACTTAGGGGTTTTTGGATGTTATGAATCCATTGGTAACCTCTAATTTTTTATTTGAGCACATCTACAAAGTATTTTTTCAGGTTTGAGACTAAAGGTGTATGGATCAGTCAGGGTTTGGAAGTAGTTCTGGAAGGTATTTGGGCATGGAGAAGACCTTGTAGGGGTATTCTCACTTCTAGAAGTATATTGTAGTAGTTGTAACCAATAGGGTTCAGTTCAGGTTTAACTTCTCTTAACATGAAGTTTTGATTATATGCTTCAATGTGGAATTGAAGGGTTCACATGTTTTTTTTTAGCTCATTTCAGTTGAAGTATATCATCTTTGTAGGAGATGCTTTGAGTCATTGTTGTTGTGAGAGTTATTTGTAGGAGAACGTTATATTGTAGGGGTACTAGCCACATATTTACTTGCAGAAAATATTTATGTACTTTATTTGATACTGAATATATGAGTGGTCTAGTCATGTTGATAGGCCTGGAGATGTAGCCCAGGAGGGGTGAACTTCGTCAACAAAATTTTGTCTTGATCTTCATTATGCCTTCATGGACTATGTGTTGTTATGTTCATTATGCTAATTTACATATTTCATGGGCTATAAGGGAATGTTTTTTGATGCAGGAGCATCTAGCTCACCATGATCGGGTGAAGTCTCTGCCAGGTTGGAAGGTTGTTGAGTATCTGGATTGTTTTTTTTTAATTAGTTTATGAGGTCATGAGATAGGATTTTAGTTTATTTTACTCTTAGTTGTTATGAGGTCAAAGTTAAAAATGTCAAAGTTAAATGTTGGTTAGGGTTGTTATGGTTCAACAGTAATGAACATCAGTTTAGGAATTGATATGTCAATTTAGGAAAGAAAAGACAAAATTATCTAAAAGCAGATCTTGTAATGACAACCGAAACTGTAGTTACCCAACCAATTGTTTCTGTTCAACTGACAAACAATTGCAGTTTCAAATTAACTATAACCAAAAGGTATAAAAGCAGCAATGTAAGACAAGAGAAAGGTTCTGCAATTTCATAACAGAGAAATAAAGAAACATAGACAAATCTGATTTCCAAAACTGTCCATCTGTATTCATTGCCTATCTACTGTAATATTATATTTTCTTTTTATTTATCGAATTGTAATGAACAGTGTTGACAAACAGTGAAAGACCACAGTAAGGTCGTATTGTTTTTGTGTTCTCGTCGAATAAACAAACTACAACAAACTCATTTAAATGTACAGCCACAGAGCGAAGGACCAACGAGTTGAAGCACAGTCCGAATAGGGAGTTACACCGAAAGGACCGAGAGCAAATAGAACTGGCAACAGAGTGCCGGAGAAGCAAACCACAGTTAAGGTAATTTCGAACGAGTCCTCATAATTTTTATAAATCAAACAGATATCACAAAACCATGTTCTCATTGCTATTGACCGATACATAGATACATTACATTCACTGATAAACAAAAACAACTGTCGTGTTCAGAGTGGACAAACCCTGGCCTAGAAACCCAAATAATCAGTCAAACGAATGACTAACCAGAACAGGAAATTACAACTAGGCCGAAGCCTCATCTCCGCAAGGGACAATGACTGTATATGACAAGCAAAGACGGAAAAACGAAATCTACAGAAAACCCAAAGATCTAACAGTGCATTGACGGATTGAACTGCCACAGCCTACCGACAGAGGTTCGCTACCATTAGAAGACCGACTCCTGGAGGAACCCGCGTACCCAGGTCGAGCCATCGACCTGCAAACACAACAGAGCACCGTTAATATAGTACACAACAAAGAACTGAAGCAAAAACAACCACAGAAACAGGAGGGTTTCATATATGTTACCTGAGCAAGCTGGTCCCAAGGTTCGAGGAGTAGAGCCGTGACCGAATCGACAAAGCTGAGACAGAAGGAGCATTTCTGGTTGGCATCAATATGATGAGGAGGCCGAATTGAATTAGGGAAGGAGTCAATACCTGTTTCAGAGCCGTGAGAACCTACTAATTTGTTGCCTGAATCCAAGGACGATGGAAGTTAAACCATTTTGCGCACAGAACATTGACCAAAGATACCAATAATAGTAGCAGAGGCGACCATACGAAAGCAGAGGCAATAAAACAATAGCAAGGAGCAGTTAATGGACGAGACACCAAGTTCTACAACTAGACTAGAGCAGAACAACAGAACAAGACTAAGAAATCTTACCGTGTGAAAAGGAGCCGAGCGAGCACACCACTAGAACCAGAACGGTTTCGAGCCACCGGAGAAAACCACTGACAAACTCATAACCAGGATTGGGAGACCGGTACTCACCCACAGTCACACCTGAAGGAGAACCAGAGATCTCCATATTCACCAAAGCAAGAACCACACAGTAAACCCAACAAACCCTCGCAACAACCTCACCGCAAAGCAGAACCATCTCGAATGACCGGGAAGCCAAAGTGTTTTGGCCAAAGAACCAACAGAGGAACCAGGCCTGAGGTGTGCAGGTAAGAATTGAATGCGGCATTAATTGCTCACAGTTGCCAACTCGACGTTCACTGACCACCTTTGCATGCGACCGCCGGAAAAATCTAACACATTGTAAAGTCCGGAAACTGTTGTAAAGCCGAGGACACGTGGAGTTGTGGGCCAGTGTGGCTGGGCTACGTCATTTTTTCACCCATTGGGCTTTGGGTTTTAATCCAAACATGAAATTTCTTTTGTTCCTATCCAGGTTAAATTATAGAAGCTTGCCCTTATTTGTTGGGGTGTTGGTATTTTTAAAGTAATTGAAGACAAATTGGGACATTATATTACTTGTTCACATACTAAAGAGAATATCTTATGTTATGCCAAAATTTGTTTGAAATGGATTTTTCAAAAGAACTCCCTAAGACAATTCAACATGATTTGTAGGGTTGGAGCCATCTTCAAGCCCTAGATTATGAGTAGGTTCCTTTTAAATACAATTTTTCCCATGAGTATGGGCACTTAGAAAAAACATCTCAATTTCCTTATATCCCAATGTTATATTCTAAAAATAACGATGAGCAAGGCGCATTCCAACAAGTTTCAAGCAAGCAAAAGAAATGATTGTCTGAGAGGTTGCATCCTACCAATAGCCTTTGTATGTCTCACTAATGTTCTACCTGTAAAAATCTTCGAGGGAAGATAATGAAGTTTTTGTAGCCAAGTGTCATCTAGCACAATCAAGTGCAAACAAAGAGCATCAATTCACCCACTTAAAAGGAGGTTATATCAAGGGAAAATGGAAAAATCTTTGTTTTAGAAAAGAAGGAAGCAAAAGATAAAATGGAGGTTGAAGAGGTGGTTTATCTTTCCTCTCATTCTCCTTCCTATTTATATGTTATAAAAAAAAATCCACAATCCTTCCCTCCTTTAACAGGAAGTAGGAAATATGAAAGATAGAATTCCCCAAAATCCGGTGCCCAACGCTCTTTTGCCTCAAATGGATCTAGTGTGGGGTTGGTCTCACTCAAATAGTTGAAATGTTTTGTTTTTGTATAATTTTGTGCAAGCAATTTGTAAGAATGTAGTCATGTACTCAAGAAGTAGATGTTTAAATTTTAGTGGGTTTAATATTAGTTTGCTCCCCACTATCCTTTTATTGGGAGGAGGGTGATATTTTTCCCTTTTCTTTTAAAACCATTGAAAAACTTTTCCTATAACATTCACTTCAATGCATTTCAGCTGCATATTTTGACTGCAAATTTTTTATTAATACAAATTTCTCATTACAGTTAAAAAAAACCAAAATTATATAATTTATATTAAAATATATATATATATATATATATATATATTTATAATTACCTTATTTATATAATAATAAATATTTTTAAAAGAATTGATGGTTGAATAGTTAGTTATTGGATTCTTATTTAGTTGGTGTAATGTTGGTTATATTAAAGTATAAAAGTTAATAGGGAATATAGAATTCGATTTCCACTCCACATTCCTAATAAATGTAGTTTATTTCTAAAAAATTGTTGAATTTCCTATAGTTTATAATGTTTTGTAAAATGTAATATATATATATATATATATATATATATATATATATATTAGAAATGAAATTCCAATTTTTTGATTGGTTGAAACACTTGAAAAGACTAATTACCTATGGTTAGACATGACAAGAATGAATATATATATATATATATATCAAATATAAAAAAGAACTAAGCAACCTGTGACAAATGCATGACCATTAAAAATAAAATTTAGTGATAAAAGTACATTGTCAAATTATGCATATTTATGTGAAAAAACATGCTATGCATACTTGAAGTAAAATTTAATATTAAGGAACACAATCAATGAACTCGTTTCAAATCAAAATTTAATTAAACAAACTTGAATTCAAATCATTTAAGAACATTGATGATAAAATCTCACAGTTGATTTGTAATCGGATTTAAGCTATCAAATATTTGTAGGTTTGAGCCAAAATTTAATTAAAATCAAAATTTAATTTAAAAAACTTGAATTCAGTTGGATTTACGCTGTCAGAAAGTGGCAGAGTGTAAGGGGCACTTTACTTCAAGCTTGAGAGTGAAGATCAAAATTTAATTTTAAAAAAATTGTATTCTATTCATTTAATAACATTGATGATAAAATCTCACTGTTGATTTGCAACAATATTTACAGTGTTAAAAAGTGGTAAAGCATAATGGGCACTTCACTTTAGTCCCAAATCATAGTGCATTAGTGGCACAATAACACACCTTGAACATTTAATATATCCCCTCAATTGCAGATGAGACAATTTGGGATTCATGCTATAAAACTTGGCATGGAGAAGTAGAGTTGCAATTGCACAGTCCATTAGTCATCTAACATCCTACAAAGAGTTGTAAAACCCATCAGTCATTTAACATCATACAAAGAGTTGTAAAACTTGTTATGAAGTAGAGTTGTAGAAAAGTGTGAAAAAGAAAAATATAGAGATTAAAGTCTGTGAAGTCATCCAAGCATCCAACAAAAAAGAAAAATATAGAGGAGTCATCTGAGCATCTTGCAGAAAGATAGAAGCATCCAACAAAAAAGAAAAATATAAAGGAGTCATCTGAGCATCCTACAAAAAGAGAGATATAGAGAACTGGTAAGTACATCCTATTTTTATGTTTTATATGCTTTGTTTTTTTGTTTACAAAGAATTTATTTTCAATGTGTTGCAAGGAGATTCATATTTTTTTGGTTTTTTATTTCTTTCTTTCTCTTCTACTGACATTCATTTGTTTGTTTGTGTGTTTCAAGTTACATGCATTTGTTTGTTTTTGTGTTTCAAGTTACATGCATTTGGTTGGCTTAACAATATGCATTTATTTGTTTATGTGTTTCAAGTTACATGCATTTGGTTGGCTTAACAATCTACTTCTATAAAGTATGAAGCAACAACTTAGTTAACAATAATACAATAGCGTAAAATATGAAGCACTAACTCAATTAACAATAATACAATAGAGTTGTAGTGTAAGTGACATCACTAGTGATCCATCACTTAGAAGAAGTCTATTGGAATCTCTACCCTCATATGTATATCTTATGATTATTGTATGCTAGTAATCCATGCCTTCTTACCTTATTAAAAACATTAATGGCGTTCTCCAACCCCCATATTCTAAGTGAAATTCCTCTCAAAATTTCAATTGATCATAATTTAAAATGAAACCAACAATAGAATCCAAACAAGTGAAAAAGAAATAATTTGAAATACATATAAAACTTTATTGTTAACACTTAAGAGAGACACAGGTTCTAGAAAAATAGATTAATTCTTCATTACTTGGTTCCCATCAATTTGAAAATATGTAAAATACAACAATAATTCCACATCAAATATCTATCCATTATTCTTTGAGTATCTCGTAATCAAACAAAAGAATTAGAGATTTCATGGCATTTACTTTTCATCACTAAAAATAGGTACAATGCACTGGTGCATAGTCTACATTTAGAATTTGAATGCCGACTAAACAAAAATATTCAAATTCAAAATGCCAATAACTTAACTATTACTTGAATTATTAACTTTCTTTCCATTATTGTATTATTTTATTATGTCATATCCCCTTAAATAAAAGGGTCAAATTCCAAAGAAGATAAACAACCATTTGTTATCTTTCTTTTTTTTCACCGCAACTTATTAGTTATCTTTTACACACAAGTCTAAATATTTGTGTCGCTTTCCGAACACGATTATAAATTAAATATTTCATTTTTGTCCCACCTTGCGGAGCAATGAAACTTACCCTTTTACCTTGGCACATGCTTTATTTTTGCACAGACTTTAGCTCCACACATGTCTTGCTTCTGCACATGCTCTAATTCCACCAGTTTTAGACTTAGTAAGATTTTTCCAAGAGGAAGACTTATCACACAAGCCAGTAGACATTAATATATGTATACATATATTTTTTTAATGGAAAGAATTAATCTTGTTTCCAAAAATTAAAATTTTATCGCATAAGTATAAATTCTTCTCTAGTTCTTACCAAGTACAAACATGAGAATTAATTTGGACATACTATCTTCTCTCCCACACGAAATAACTCTAGCCCACAAAAAATGTAGGGAAAAAATGAAATATTTCCATCAAATGATGGAGAGTGTAATCAGTCACTTTATGCTAAATTTTCATATAAACACTATTTGAAATATTTATGCTTGGACTATCTCAAATTTAATAAATCCTTTCAATTCAATAATTAACGTGAATTTAAAACCCAATTAGCTACTTTGGGCTCTATATTTGTCTTGAAGTAGGTTCATTTCTTTCCACGTAATCGAAAAATGAATTCTACAGAAATCATATAATCATGATATTTATTATTTCCTTAATATATCCATAATAATGCTTTAACTTCTCCCAATGTATTGGGTGTGAGACCGCACATGCCTTACTCCGTGCATGCCTTACTTCCACTAGTTTTAGACAATAATTTTTTTCCAAGCAGGAGACTTATCACACAAACCAATAAACATTAATATATGCACGTACATATTTTCATTAATGGAATTAATAAATCTAATTTCCATAAATTAAAAGTTTATCTCACAAGTATAAACTCCTCTCCAATTCTTTCCAAGTAAAAACACGAGAATTACATTTGCACATACTATCTTCTTTCACACACAAAATAACTCTAGCCCAACGAAAATGTAGGGGAAAAATGTAAGATTTCCACCAAATGAGGGAGAGTGCTATTGCTCACTTTATGCTAAATTTTTATATAAATACCATTGCAAATATTTTTGCTTAGACTACATGAAATTAATTCTTCCAATTAAATAATTAATGTGAATTAAAACCTAATTAGCTACTTTGGGCTCTATATTTGTCTTGCATGCATCGAAGTAGCTTCATTTCTCTCCACGTAATCCAAAAAGGAATTCTAGGACTAGATAAGTCATATAACCATGATATTTATTAATCCCTTAACATATTGGCTAAACAAGTGAAAAATAAATAAATTTGAAATGCATAAAATTACTTAGATGAAACTTTCTTGTTAGCACTCGAAGAGAGACACAGGTTCTAGAAAAAGTAGATTAGTTCTTCACTGTTTAGTTCCCATCAACTTGAAAATATGCAAAAGACAACAATAATGCCACATCAAATGTCTATCCATGATTCTTTGAGTATCTCAGAATCAAACAAAAGAATTAGAGATTTCATGGAATTTACTTTTCATCACTAGAAATAGTTACAATGCACTAGCACAAGGTTTACGTTCAGAATTTGAAAGTCGACTAAAGAAAAATATTCAAATGAAAAATGGAAGTGAGTTGACCTTCTATAGTTGTTTGCATCAACATAAGAAAATTCAATGATATCTACGAACAAGGAATTATTTTTCTTGTATCTAGCATCTTTTCTTCACCGTCACCTTCAGATTCATCACCACCTTACTTATCCTCATCCCCTCCTCCCATTTTTTCTTCCACCATATTTCCTAGCCCCACCACCACCTTCCTTATTCTTCCCCTTTTTTTCCTAGCCCCATCCTTCTTGTGTATTTAGATGGATTTTCCTCAATAGTAACTAAGTACTATTGACCCACATGCCTCCCCAAGACCTATGAAAAATGGTCTGTGTAGTACCTGCTTAAGCCATAAAGTATCTAATACAAACATGCAAAACATGAGTAAGCAAAGAGGGATAATGAGATGCACCTTATACTTTTTGCTCTAATACCACTGTATTACATACCTATTTCCTAATGCCTAATTAAGAAAGCAGGCTAAATCATTTCCCAATTTCCACATAACTTACCTCTATATTTATTAACATGAGTTTGTAACATAGAAAAAATTACATTTACTAGGGAAATCATTTACTTTATTCCCATAATTCAATTATTTTATTACTTCATGTTCGCTTTAAATAATCAAGTCGAATTCCAAAGAGGATAAATAAATCATTTATTACCTCTTCTTAATTTTTTAATCACAACTTTATTATTTATCATTTACACCCAACTCTAAATATATAGGCCTCTTTCCCAACATGATTATAAATTAAATATTTCCTTTTTGGCCCCACCTTGTGCGGAGTAGTGAAACTTACCCTTTTACCTCTACATATGATTTACCTCTACACATACTTATTTACCCTTTTACCTCCACACATGATTTACCTCTACACATATTTTACTTTCACACAAACTTTAGCTCCATACATGCCTTGCTTACCCTTGGTTTTGTATATTAATGCTACACCTATTGTTAACATTAAATCACAACACAAACATGTAATGTTGTGCTTAGTCATGTTTGGGACATATTTATAAGTTATCCCTATGTTAAGTGTCTAACAAGTGAGGTTGAATCCCATGCAGAATTCATTCATGTCTAAAGCTAAGTCTAAGTACGATGTAGACTTAGCTAATAAAGGTCATGTCAAGGCCTAACCCATTTCATTGATGCATCAATCAATCTTGGGGATGTCTTTCACATTCTTAATATTTAACTAAATCACCAAACTTCTTTATTACTCCGTAATTGAATTCCCAAGCTTCATTCATACTTTGCAACTAATTCCCCAAGCTTTGAGAGGATATAGTATGGGGATGTCTTTCACATTCTTAATATTTAACTAAATCATCAAACTTCTTTATTACTCTGTAATTGAATTCCCAAGCTTCGTTCATACTCTGCAACTAATTCCCCAAGCTTTGAGAGGATAGAGTATGTGACATAGTCAATTCCCAAGTTTCATTTTTGCTTTGCAGCTAATTCCTAAGCTTTGAAAGGATACAATACGTGACAATTTCCCAAGCTTTGTTCTTGCTTTCCAATTGATTCCCCAAGCTTTGAAAGGATGCATTACATGAAAACTATGTGTAGATGAGGCTAGCTTCCACATTCTTGCTCTGACACTAAATACCCTAACTTCCTAAAAATATAACAAATGGTAACTATGTCTAAATCCTGAGTCAAAGGAAACTTATATGTCCTATCTTCTAGAAGATATACCTAGAGGTAATTATGTTTATGAAATAAATGGAAGTCAAAAGAATAATATATGATTGAAATAAAATATGAATTATTTTTCATGAGAGAAATATACAGTTTCATTCTACCAAAAAAAATATGTGTTTTTTTTAAATAAAAAATTTAAAAATACCATTTGCATTTTCTTTTTAAAATGAAAAAAATATGCCATTTGCATTTTCTTACCATTTGAAGAGAGAGAAATTAATTTGGAAGGGAAAAATAACCATTGATCTTACCTCCCTTTTTATATACTAGAATGAATGCTGACCCATATACTTAGGTTAATGGTAGTGTCTCAACCTGTCTGGCCTTTATATCCACCCCTAAATATGAAGTGTGCTACATGCCTAGATCCTCTATGATGCACATATTAGTCTCACATTCGTTATTTGGAAGTTGCGGGACAAGCCCAAAGCGAGATCCTGTCTGAACCATTTCAAAAATGAGAACCCAATGCAAATTAACTAGAGGGAGAGTTAGTTTACAAAATTTACAATTGTAAGTGCTTCCATCCATATCGTTATTTGCAAAGTCTAGTTGGTGTCTCAATATGGAAAATGTATAAACTATATATAACAAAACAAAACATTATATCTAAATGACATATCAAAACGAAAAATTTTGATACTAAAATGAAAAATGTAAATCAAAACTGTTGAATGCATATATTTCGTTTTGATGTACTTCATGATGTGCTGATGTATATGGTTAATGCTTTGCACTATGTATGTAATCATTGCATAAAATCGCACAGGAAACTGGCCATGATAAATGAAAATAATGAATTTAGCTATTTTTACAGTGTAGTACCTAAAAACAATTTACAGTTATTAAATATTACATTAAGCATTCAAGAGATAACCTTTAAAAATTAATGTTTCCTTTTTAAATTACGATTCTGATCCTTTAAAGAAACTGTTTATTTGTATTGGAGTTTGGGGTCCATTTAACTATTTTTGCAGTGTTGGACATAAAAATAATTTATAGTTATTAAATCTATAGCTAATTTTAAGCATTCAAAGAATATGTTTTATGAATAATTTATTGTTTCCTAAGTTTATTAATAAGCTTTGTTGCTTTAAATTTTGATTTTGAGCATTGGGAAAAATTATTTCATTGTATTATTTTATTCTACCATGTTAAGCCTTAAGCCTTCAATACCATGTTAAGGTTTGAGTAACTAACCCACCTACAGTCTAGAAAAAATAACTCACTGCACTCTGGCACCATTATCTCAGCCTCACCCAACCATAATCACATAATTGTTGAACTAGCTCAACCACAATCATGCAGATGTTGAACCAAGAGCAAAGAGCTAGGAATAAACTGAACCAAATGCACTCTTGAACAATTAGCTCCCACTCCAACAATGTTATCTTAGATTAGCTTGGCCACAATCACACAACTGTTTAACTTGCAACAAGGGAAGATAGAGACATTTAGCTCACACTCCAACAATGTTATCTTAGAGTAATTTGGTCACAATCACGCAACTGTTTAACTTGTAACAAGGGAAGATAGAGACGTTTAGCTCCCTCTCGGACAACATTGTCTTAGCTTAGTTTGACCACAATCATGTAGTTGCAGACCTTGTGATATTGTTAAAATCAACATTCATATATGTAAAGAATCAATGTTGTATATTGCAATTACCACAACTCAAAGCCTCAATGACCATCCAACTCTTTTTTGCAACAGAAGGCTGCATCATTGTCCGAGGCATACAATTTTGTAGTTGTGTAACAAATAGACAATGTTTTGGAGATTCCATAGCTACATTGAGTAGGAAGACACTTAAGTTGCATAGTGAACTGTAGGAATAATGTCACATGCGTCTCGTGAGAAGTTTCTTCCAAGAACATCATTAACAACTTTTTAAATATTTTATTAATTTTTAAATTAAAAATTAGAATAAATTTTTAATAAAATATTTTATTTATGTTTAATTTATTATTATTTTAATATTAATAATTCATTATTAAAATGTTAAAACATTTAAATTTGAATTAAATTAAGATAATATTAATTTTTCACTACTATAAACCATTATTTGTATTGATCATCTTATATCCACAAATTGTTTTTTATAAAACAAAGTATTTTCTTAACTTATATAAAAAAATTAATAGTCGATAGTGTTTATTTTTGGTGGTTAAGAGGAATGATTTCATATTCTATTCCTACAAACGATATATGAGTATTATTGTAATGACTTTGAATCTTGTTGAAATTTGAGTAAACAATCAAAAAAATCAAACTTGACTAATCCATGAGAAAATGAAACCTGAAAAATTGGCACACATACATATTTTTGTTAATGGAATTAATAAATTTTGTTTCTAGAAATTAAAATTTATCTCGTAAGTACAAATTCCTCTCTAATTCTTACCAAGTAAAAACACAAAAATCGAACTGGGACAATATCTTCTTTCACATAACAAATATCTCTAGCCTACTAAAAATATAAGGGAAAAATGAAAGATTTTCACCAAATGAGGGAGAGTGTCATTACTGACTTCACGTTTAATTTTCATATAAATACCATTGAAAATATTTCTGCATAGATTATATCAAATTTAATAAATTATTCTAATTAAATAACTAATGTGAATTTAAACTAAATTTACTACTTTAGATTTTATATTTGTAAAAGGCTCATCATTGTTTCTATAGAGCACACTAATAACAATATGGAAACAATAAAAACACAATAATAACAATAAAAGATATTTTATTAATAATATCAAAATAGATATAAATATTGAGGAAAAAATTATTTATTAAAAATTATATATGTAAAATGTTTTACTATGTTGATTTTGAAATGAAAATATATTTGTTAATGTTATTGTATGCTCTCACACCTTCATCCTTGATACAATATTATTGATTTGCTCAGTTATAGATTTTTTAATTCCATATTATTGATTTGTTCAATTGTGGTTTTTTTAGTATAATGATATTAGTCTTATTCTTAAATTCTTTTTGGTTCAGTAACATCAATGTCATGTATTGTCGCTATCTAACTTGATAATATTAATGTTCGTTGTAGTTGATATTGGTATTATTCTTAATTTCTTTAGTTTCATAACAACAATGCAATGTATTGTCACTTTCTAACGTGACAATATCAACGTTGGTGGTTTTTATATATATAGTTTGGTAATATTATTGTTATATTTTATGGTGTTTGTTTTTAGAGTTTATACGTATATGATTTTGCAGAATAATGGCATAGATAGAAATATAACCGTAGTAGTAAAATATTGCTGATTGGTCAAGGAAACGTTTTCGACTAAGGCAAAGATTTCAGTGGGAGAGAAACATTACAGTTATACAACTTTTTCATTTCTCAAAATGAAACAGGTATTATTATAATAGTTTTTGGTTGTTAAAGTTATTAGAAGAAAATTATGTAGTTGATTAATTTTGTTCGACATTTTGGGTGGACACTCCACCCATCATGAAGGATTAGAAAACTGAAAGATGATGAGAATGAGTGTTTTTCAGTGCTTAAATAGTCCAAGAAATTAGATTAATAGTCAAGACTATAATAAATCAATGCATAAATTAATAAACAATAAAAATTAAAATTAATGGGCAAGTATATAAAAAATTATTGAACAAATTAATAGATGGTAAAAAATAGAAAATTAATAAAGCAAGAGTTAGATTAATTATTAAATAAAAATAAATAAATTAATAAGGACAGAAGGAGAATAATAAAGAAGAGGGAAAATATGAAATAAGAATAATAAGAAATATGATATACTTTGCATCAAAAGTTATATATATATATATATATATATATATATATATATATATATATATATATATATATATATTTCCCCCTAAAATGTAGCAATGAGAGTTAGCTCAATTTGTCAAGTCCAAGTCATTAAAGCACCTTTGTTATTGAGATGTCACAAGTTCAATTCTCTCGACATTCTCGAGGTCAAGATTTATGGTTGAGCCGACACGAAGTGATCCCTTCAGGTCGATTTTCTTGGTACAAATATTCATTGGACGTGGTAGTCATCAGTCTTCGAGGTCTATAAACCACATAAAAAATAAAAAATAAAAAAATAAAACTACCCCTAAACGGTGATAGGACTTTAGCAAGGCATTAGGAAAATTGTTGTCAAGGTGGAGATTGTTAGAATATGGCAACAATATATTAAAATAAAATGTAAATGTAAAATTATATTTACCTATGTTGTTGTGGTAATTTTGATGGCTTTACAAACTAAAAGATATCTAAGAGTGGAAATTTCCACAGTTATTCATATTGCCAAAATTTCTAGAAGCAAACTATGTAATGGATTAACCTTGTCCAGTGTTTTGGGTGCACACTCCACCCATCATCAGGGACCAAAAAGCTAAAAGATTGATCCAAATTTAAACAAGAACACAACAAATTACAAATATAACCATAAATATAGAGATGCAACAGAAATAACACTTGATTTCATTAAAATCAGATATTGAAATATGATTACAAACATAATGGAAATATGACTAGCTCAGGTGATTGTTAGGTCCCTACAATATTAGTGATTCCCCCATTACTATTGTCATTGTATCCCTTATTGTTATTATTGTGC
Source organism: Pinus tabuliformis (assembly GCA_031772625.1). Lineage (NCBI taxonomy): Eukaryota > Viridiplantae > Streptophyta > Pinopsida > Pinales > Pinaceae > Pinus > Pinus tabuliformis. Next base: position 1,958,299,596 of record CM062819.1, read on the forward strand.
CCCTATTGTTATTAGTGTGCCCCATAGAAACCCACTATTGTTATTGTTATGCCCTTATGTTATTACTTTTATGTCGGCTTGATTATATTGTGACCCCTTAGACTCCTATATATAGAAGGGAGGTTTATTCATTTGTATCATCCCAGAATTGTTAATTTGTGTAATGTAAAGGAGGTTGCCCCCTCAAAGAGGCTGAATTCTAAGGCGTTGATCTATCTTTTCTATCTTTTTATGAGCTGGTTTCCTAACATTTGGTATTAGAGCTTTGGATTCTAGGGTTTCACTGCTCCAAACAGGTCATCGTGGCATTTTCGCTATAACTTTTTTTTCGCGACATTTCAAAAGCTAAAAAAACCCAGTTGAGTCAAAATCGTTCTGAACTTCAGGTCTGAATTTCAGAGCTTATCTCGCTATATTTTCGAAGGTATGATCTACAGAAATTAGGGTTTTTGCCGACTCCCGAATTACATTCCAAACAGGTGACCTGGGGAAATCGTCATAACGTTTGTTTTGAGCATCAGATTGAAATTTCGTAAGAAGTTTCAGAAAGAGGATGGCCTATAGTTTTCTGTATATCAGTTTCAGGTACTAAGGTTGAAACAGGGACGCGTGGCACTTCGCATAAATTTGCTCTACTGAACTAGTCTATAATTAGGTCACCGTGGGATATTTAGCATAACTCTTCCTTGGAGAATCCAATCTTGATCAGACTTGCGGGGTTAGAAAGAGGACTCAAAGGGCTACTGCAGGACACGATTTCAGATATTTGAGATCCGTAGTTACAGAGATACAATAGATTCAATATCAAGCTCTTACAAAGTGAAAAAAAAGGTGTGTAGTTTTTTTTAAATTTTGCATAAGGTTGGTTTGAAAAATTAGTTTGAAGGAATTCAAAGGGACTAGTGAAGAATTATTAGCATTGTTTGATGCACCAAAGAAATAAAATGGAAGCACCTAGTAAGCAACCTGAAGGCTCTAGCAGGACTCGTGAAGAAGAGGAAGAAATGCAACATGATATATCAAAATTACAAGACCAAGTACAACAAATTTCACTCTCACAAAAGGTAACTGAAGCCAAGATGAATGGCGTGGAAGCTAATATGAATGGCATGCAAGTTAATATGGATGGCGTGGAAGCTAAGATGGATGGCATGGAAGCTAATATGAATGGCATGCAAGTTAAGATGGATGGCGTGGAAGCTAAGATGAATGGCATGGACGCTAAAATGAATGGCATGGACGCTAAGATGGAAGAATTGAAGATAAATTTGAATAAGTTGCTACAAGAAATGGTTACTAATGGTGAAAAGGTAGTAAAGGAAACTCATGATGAGAACAAAAGAAATGTTAATCATGATTTCATAGACTCTAATGTTGGATTGAAGATCCACCATGTTCCAAAAATCGATATGAGGAATTTTGATGGCAAGGATCCCGGAACATGGATACTACAGATAGAGCAACTTTTCGATCTCCATAATGTTCAAAACACACAAAAGGTACGTATTGCAACTTTATATTTGGAACCAAATCAATTTTTATGGTATCTATGTCCTTGCTCTCGTTAACAAATTGTCACTTGGGCAATTTTTATGGAAGAAATGATAGCACATTATAAGGATACAAAAAGAAACACATTTTTTAGCCAATTGATAAATCTCAAACAAAATGGTTCAATGATGGAGCACATTGAGGACTTCCAAAAATTGAACATAAGGGTAAAAGATATTCCATAGGAGCATAGGATTGATGTTTTCATAGGGACTTTAAAGGATAATATCCAACATGAGGTTCGCCTTTGGGAACCTAATTCATTGGAGAAGGCATTCAAGTTAGCAAGAAAAATGGAAAGAAAAATTATGGCAACTAGGAAGCCTACAACTCACAACTATAAAGATGGAAGTGTTGTTTCCCCTAGCCTTCCACAATCTACAAGGTTGACACCACAACAATTGGAAGAAAAAAGAGCAAAAGGGATTTGTTACAGTTGTGATAGAAAATACACTAAAGGTCATAAGTGTGATGAGAAGAAATTATTCTACATAGATTGTGAAGAGGAGGAAGAAAAGGAACAAGAAATGTCAAAAGAAGAGGATATACTCCAGGAACAAACCCTAGATAAAGAAGAAATGAATCCGACCATATCTTGTAATGCATTTTCTGGAATTACCATTCCTCAAACTATCAAGATAGAAGGACATATCAAAAAGAAAAAGGTAATAGTGTTCATTGATTCGGGAAGTACCCATAATTTTATCCATTGTAAGATAGCCAAAGAATTGAATTGCTTCCTATATCTAGCACCAAAGTGTCAAGTGATGGTTGCAAGTGGAGGAACCATAAATTTCTCTGGAAAGTGCCATAATATTAAGCTATCCATGGGAGAATATGTATTGAATAGCCCAATGCTTTCCATTGCAATGGGTGGTGCTGATGTTGTACTAGGAGTCCAATGGCTACAATAGCTTTAATTTTCAAGAACTTTTCATGAAATTTTGTGTGGAAGGAAAGGAAGTTGAATTAAGGGGTATTGCAGGGAAACTGGGAAAGATAATCAACTCTAACGGTATGGCAAAGCTTCTAAAGAAGGAACAACGAGGTGTAATTTCACAATTATGTTCGCTAGAGGTTACCACATCGAAATCATCTATTTCTCCAGATCTCCAATAAGTCTTGGACAATCATTCCAAGGTATTTGAGACTCCCAAAGGTCTCCCACCTATTCATGATCATGACCATGCTATTCATTTGATTCCAAGAAGTGTTCCTCCAAACATCAGGCCGTACAGATATCCCTATGCTCAAAAGAGTGAAATTGAACGTATGGTTGCAAAAATGATAGAGGCTGGTATAATTCAACCTAGTCAAAGTTCTTTCTCTACTCTAGTAGTATTGGTGCACAAGAATGATGGATCATGGCGCATGTGTTTGGATTATAGGGAGCTCAAAAATCTCACTATTAAAGATAAATTTCCCATTCCTGTCATTGACGAATTATTGGATGAATTGCATGGATCAATTTACTTCACCAAGTTGGATCTTCATTCAAGATATCATCAAATCAGAATGAAGACTGAAGACATTCTGAAAACAACATTTAGAACTCATGAGGGTCATTATGAATTTTTGGTCATCCCTTTTGGCGTTACCAATGCACCTTCTACATTTCAAGGTTTGACGAATTCCATTTTCAAACCCTTCCTTAGAAAATTTGTGTTAGTATTTTTTGATGATATACTAATATACAGCAAGTCTTGGAAGGATCATGTTGAACATGTTGACAGGGTGCTCAAACCATTAGAGGAGAAACAATTATATGTAAAAATCTCCAAATGTTTCTTTGGAGTACAAGAGGTGGAATATCTGGGTTATACTGTATCTCATGAAGGTGTTAAGGTAGACCCTAGAAAAATTAAAGCCATTAAGGAATGGAAAATCCCCATATCCATAAAGCATATAAGAGGATTTCTTGGGTTGACAGGGTATTATCGCAAGTTTGTTAAGAATTATGGGAGAATAGCAGCACCTCTAACAACATTATTGAAGAAAGATGCATTTTCATGGACTCCAGAAGCAACAAAGGCCTTCGAACATCTTAAAGAGGCAATGTGCCAAGTGCTGGTCTTAGCTACGTCGGATTTCAAAAAAACCTTTATTGTGGAATGTGATGCTTCAGGAAATGGAATTGGTGTTGTTTTAATGCAAGATGAAAGACCCATTGCTTTCGAAAGTTGTCTAATCAAAGGAAAGTATTTACACAAAGCTATTTATGAGACGGTGTTGTGGCCACAACCACCACCCTATTAAAACCTGCTCTGGTGGAAAATTTGAATGGGTCCCCTAGACATTTGGTCTTTCATTTCTAACTGGAGTTGTCATATGGAATTATTTTTTAGATTCTTAATGGTCAATACCCCCTTGAATAAATCTTCATAGAATAATTTATTTATAACCCAATCCAAACCCTTCATTCATATCCTTTCATCGGGACTTACTCAACCCACAAAACCTTCTATCGCGTCTTTATTTCTATTATAATGCTCTTATAATAGAAATACTCTACAAGCATGCATAACTTACCTTTTTCATGCTTCCTTGGTCTTTACACATTTCTCAAAGCTTGCCTTTATCGCTATTGCAATCCCGCAATCTCCGCGGTCACACTACGCATTCCTCTTTTGCATCCGATGTGCGATGACCTCCCTGAATTCAAATGAAATTAACCACGTCCATATCCTATCGAGTATGTTGTTACATCGCTCCATCGCATATCGCATTTTACATTGGTTAAGGGCTAAGGTCTACCTCCCATGAATAATTGCGATCCGATCAGGCCTCCGATCGCATCGCACATCGCAATCGCGCTTCATTAAAACCCAAGGTCCATTCACTTGCCATTGAAACATTGTGACGTGATGTTCAAACTAAGCTTCTCCACCTTTGATCAGAGAATATGATCCAACGGTCAGCCATAATGTCGCTTATCACAAATTGCAATCGACACTTTCAACCAATGCATCAGCCCAAGCTTCAACATTCCGCGATATGGAAGACTCGCCGGGATTATTAAACATAACACATATATTTTTTCGAGTCCAGCCTGTCGGAAAGCGCAATCGACGGAACTAGGGGTGATGTTGCATGTGACTGCCCGCTGTGGTGTGAGGTTGCGACTTGATCGCATTGCAACCTTGGATGAACCCGGGGCCAATTCTTTCTCCATAGTCCATCTCTTTATAAAATTTTTAATGAGGGCAAGATTTGTTCTTTTGGGAATTTCTAGCATATTTTTCATAATCTTAGCTAATGTTAATTATTTCTGCAGGCGAGAATCAAGAGAAGGCAAGCGAGGTTGAAGAGCGGATGCGTAAGCATCAGGAATGGCTGCGGGTAAAAGACGCATGAGCGGATCCCAAGAATTTATATATGTCGGTGTATTCTATTGAAGATCCGACCTTAGGCCCTCTTGGTCGGGTTTCCATGTGTTGCCTATGTATTCCGAAAGTTATGTTGTCCCGGGTTTTATCATGAAGAGATGACACGCAGTCATGCTCCTTTCCATCGGCATCCATTCATTTCCCCAGGAAATAAAACGCTCCAGCAAATGTGGCCTCGACGTGTCAGCGGTTTCACTGACCGTTCTATGTCTGTATATTTTAATTTGTATATCGAAAAGGGCAGGAAGGTGGAAAGTCAGGGGAAGACAGAGGGTCAGTTTCTTTCTGCATAAGTATTACCTCCGGAGATCAAAAGAGGGACTTTTTTTGGGCAGAACAGGGTTTGATTTATTTTGCTAATAAAGAAGACTGTTTGGGTCAAGAAGAAGCCTTTTTTTAGATTCGTTTTCCTTTTCTTTTATGTTTGGAATCAGGGTGTTGTGGCTGGCATGAGGATATATATATATATATATATATATGTCTTGTTTTGTGCACAGTGATAACAGACAACTTATGACTAGTCTTGGTTATTCGAATATAATTTGTTATCATGGTTAACTCATGAGCAGTCTCTGATTTGAAGCTATATTAAACATTAGTTGCAATTTTTATTTGTAGGAACAGGAATGTGTATTCTTGTATGAATAATTAGATTGAAATTAAGCTTAAATACAATCTTGTTCATCGGTGAATTTAGTAATTGATTCATTTGGACTGGAATCTATATATGATGTTTAATCTCTTTTATTACGCTCCTGCAGGATAGATTAGAATAGTTAGGACTAGAAAAAGTGGGTAGAATCAGTATAGATAGGACTTGATACATATAGGTTAGTTGTTTCTTGTGTTGATTTAATGGAAGTCTTCCTCTGGGGAGCAATCTTTCAACCCCTATAACAGTTTACGGGATCCTTTAAAACCCGTCGGAACTAGCCATTCCAAACGAAAGCAGATCTAATTGAGGTCTACGATCGGGTTGGTTCCCCTTTGTTGGTACATGAAATTTCACCGTGTCAACATAAGGAAATGTTAGCAATACTACATGCACTTAAGAAACGATGACCCTACCTAATGGGAAGACACTTCAAGGTAAAAACGGATCATGATAGTCTTAAATACTTTTTAGAACAAAGATTATCCTCTGAAGAGCAACAAAAATGGGTCACAAAGATGTTGGGTTATGACTTTGAAATCATCTACAAAAAAGGGAAGCAAAATGTTGTGGCAGATGCACTCTCAAGAAAGGATGAGGATGTGGAAGCATTGTTATGCACCATTTCTATTATCCAACCAGATTGGATAAACGAAGCAAGGGATGAATGGAAGAATGACGAAGAAGTGTGGGCACTCATTCAAAAGATACAACAAGATCCCAGTACATTTGATACATTTAGCTGGAAAAATGATTCGTTATGGTACAAAGATCGGTTATACCTATGTAAGAATTCCCAACTCAAACAATGGAATTGCACACTTCTCCCTTAGGAGGGCACTCAGGATTTTTAAAAACTTACCACAAGGTTAAGAAGGAATTTTTTTGGGATGACCTTAAATTGGATATTCAAAAGTTTTTGGCGGAATGTTTGATTTGCAAAAAAAATAAAGTTGAAACAATTAAGACCCCAGGTCTATTGCAACCTTTATCCATTCCAAGCCAACGTTGGGAGGAGGTTTCAATGGATTTTATCACAGGTTTACCCAAGTCCGAAGGAAAGAGTGTCATCATGGTGGTAGTTGACAGACTTACCAAGTATGCACACTTTTGTGCATTATCGCATCCATTTAAAGCTAGTACAGTTTCTACTGCATTTATGGAAACAATTCAAAAGCTACATGGAAACCCAAAGATTATTGTAAGCGATAAAGATCCCATTTTCACTAGAAATTTTTGTACAGAATTATTTTCTTGTCTCGGTACTCACTTAGCTCATAGATCATCTTATCATCCTCAATCTGATGGGAAAACTGAGATAGTAAACAAATGTTTGGAAGGATATCTTCGTTTCTTTGTATCTGATAAATAGACACAATGGGTCAAATGGTTGCCTCCGGCTGAATGGTGGTATAACACTTCCTTCCATACTGCAGCAAAAATGACCCCATTTATGGCATTTTATGGATATAATCCACCATCCATCACATCATATTTAAGAGAAAAGTCTAAGGTTCAAGCAGTGGAACATCACATCGAGCATCAAAAACAAGTTCTCCAACTCTTAAAGGATAACCTCACATTGCCGCATAATAGAATGATATATGGGCAGATCAACATCGCAGCGAAAGAAGTTTTGATGTAGGTGACTAGGTATTCCTACGGATACAACCATACAAACAAATGTCCCTCAAGCAAGCTAAGAAGGATAATAAATTATCGCCAAAGTATTAAACAATGTAAACTTTGAAATGGGAACTATAAACTCAAAACAGGAACTCTGGCAAAAAAATGCTGAAAAAACATCAAAAACAATGCTAAAAATGAAAAGTGTGTATACTAGAACGATGGTTTTTTTTAGGGACAATTTTGAACATGTTTTAAAAATGGCAGTGAAAATGAAGTTTTCGTGCAAAATACAGGTTGAAAACGAAAAAGTGATGATACTGGAACGATGGATTTTTTTTAGGGTCAATCTTCAAAATTTAAAAAAAATGCTAGTAAAACCAAATTTTTAGTGTGGATAACAAAGTTGTTTATGAGGAAAAATAGACACTAATGTTTTTCGTAGAATAACATTTTTCTTTCCTAAGTATAAATTCAACATGTTCTCAACCATAACATGCTAGATACAAAAGAAATTGAAATTTTTTCAACCATAAAATAAAAAAACCATGACATTATGAACAAATTACATCACTAAATGAATTCAAAAGTCATTATTTGTATATTGAATGAAACATACATTATATATCTAATTTAATGTTTCATTGTAGATATTCTAAACAACAAAAATTATCATAATTAAGACATATAATCCAACAACATAAAAATGACTCATAACTTCTCATTTAACACCATATGGAAATCAAAAATTTTATTTCAAGACATGATGCATACATCAGTTATATAAACTGTCTTAAACAATGATTCAAAATCATTCATATTTTCTTGCACACCATCAGAATTCACATCTTCAAATGAGTGACTGGATGCTGACGAAGATGTTCCATATTCTTCTCTTTCATCAACTAGTGCCGCATCTGAGTCCACATGCATGCCCACCATTTCAAGTTTCAAAATTCTTCTAGATCTATGACTGGTTTCAACAAACTCCCATCTCAACACTGTTCCTTCTGGTAACAACCTTTTTAGAATCTCTATCGTCATGAAGCGAAGAGTTCCTCTCTTTGTTAAATTGAAGTCATAAACAAGTATGTCAACATCCTCCAATTTTAATATTTTTGTGCAGTGACGATTTATATTCGTACCCTTTCTTTTTCTCTTTCCGCCATTTTTTTTGTCAAATACCATTTGTGGCTTATACACACCATTGAATGGGTGTGTATTTGTGGCATACCAATGTACTTCAACACTTGTAACATCCTCATTTTCTGTAAAGCCCTTTATAACTTTAGCAACCCAGAATGGATAGCCATTGGGATCTCTCTCTGCTAGCACTGCGATCATGCAACCCTCCTTAATATCCTGTACTGAACCCCTGTAAAGGTCTTCCATGGCTTCACGTTATGCACGAGATCTTCTGGAACCAATATACATCTCTCTTTCCTCTGCCTGTGAAGAATTAATAATACCTTGAGCTTGTTGCTGTTCAACAATGTTTATTTCCTTATGTTCATTCAACACATTTTGTGGCCAAATAAATGGATTTTTCAAAGGTATATCTTCATTTGTTGTTGTTGAAATGATATCACTTTGATTATTGAAAAATGACTCCCACAAAACTGAATCAGCAATGTCAAAGTACTCATATGTATATCTAATACATTTTTTAATTTCTTCTAGGCAATTAGAATAATTTATATCTCTATTTTATCTGTGTGCATTATGAACTTCACCAACTGATTGTAATAACAATATTTTTGATGCAAATATTGGATGATCTGGAATGAACTTCAAAAATTGAAAACCTAATGACGGTGCCCATTCTGCAGTAGCTGAATACTTCATGCCCCATATTAGTGTTTTCCCATCAATTTTTTTGATACGAAATTGATGTTGGAAGCTAATGTCATTAAATTGTTCAATGCATTTCCCCTCACCATATGATCCCAAAATAAACCTTCGCATGTCAACAGTTTCTTCCAACACATCAAAAGTAGGCTTTGGCATGTATGATTTCTTAATACATTCAATTAATGATGGCAAGCTCCCAACTTCCTTCCTCCTCAATGTGACTGAAAAATGACTGAACATCTGATCAATATGGTCATGAGTGTGCCCAACAAGAAGGAAACCAACCTTTACCTTCTGAAAAATTCTCAATTCAACAAGCATGTTTAGATATCCAAAAACAACCTGATTTTTGTTTTCATGGTAAGTTTTGTCCAATTGTAGATACAAAACTTCAGGAAGATTACCAGACCAATGAGAAAGCACATCATGAATTATGGTTATGGTTAGATTTGCATCATTATGAATATTTGGAGCTGTGAAGTACACCCTTGGCAACATTTTCCCATTGAAGACCATACAACCGACAAAGTGATACTGAATAAAATTTTCCTCTTGTAAATTTTTGGGTGTGTGAACAAAATGTGGTAAAAGTGTTTTATTCTGGTCCATACCATCAATTTTCAAACCCAAATATTTATTCGGATTATCATAACACTTCTTTCGATGCTTGTACAACTTTTTCCTTTCATTTGTTTATTGTTCGCGATGCTATTGAAGTTCTTTGACAATTGAATCTACACAACATAAAAGAAAGCCATTAAGAAATATGTTTTCATTCTTGATGACTATACAATTTTAAAAGTTAAAGTTATGAATGCTTACCTTTTTCTAACCCTTCACATTTGTCCCTTTTTGATTTAAGAGAAGCACATGTACTGCAAATCCCCATCCTCGTCTTCTTAGGAATACATACATTATTGAATTCTTTCTTCCATACCTTCACAAAATATTGATATGTAATAAACCGGCCATGTCCCTCAGCACCTTCTGCATATTATTTGTATAAGTTGTAGATTTCTTGTCTTGAAAAATTATCTGGAATATGTATTGTCTCTCTATTTGGCATACACTCTCCATGCTTTGAAAAGAAATCTTTCATCCATGACATTGCTACAACCTGTCCTTTGTCACTGCTACCTTTATACTCATTAAAATTAGGACTAAGTGCATGATCCTATCCTTCATCACTGCTGCTCTCATAGTCCTTAGAATTAGGACTAAGAGGACATTGTGACACTCCATTCTTTTGAAATTCATCATCACGCTCTTCATCACTGTTGCTCTCATAGTCCTTAGAATTAGGACTAAGTGGACACCGTGACACTCCATTCTATTGAAATTCATCATCCCACTCTTCATCACTGCTGCTCCCATAGTCCTTAGAATTAGGACTAACTGGACACCGTGACACTCCATATTTTTGAAATTCATCATCTTGCTCTTCATCACTGCTACTCTCATAGTCCTTAGAATTAGGACTACGTGGACACTTTGACACTCCATTCTTTTGAAATTCGTTATCATGCTCTTCATCACTGCTGCTCTCATAGTCCTTAGAATTAGGACTAAGTGGACACCGTGACACTCCATTCTTTTGAAATTCGTCATCATGCTCTTCAACACTGCTACTCTCATAGTCCTTAGGATTAGGACTAAGTGGACACGGCGACACTCCATTCTTTTGAACTTCACCATCATTCTCTTCATCATTGTTGCTCTCATAGTCCTTAGAATTAGGACTAAGTGGAAACTATGACACTCCATTCTTTTGAAATTTGTCATCAAGCTCATCATCACTACTGCTTTCATAGTCCTTCGAATTCGAACTAAGTGGAATCTGTGACTCTTTATTTATTTGAAATTCTCCATCCCCTCTTTCATTAGTGCTGCTCTCATAGTCCTTAGGATGAGAACTAAGTGGAAGAATTGACTTTCTATTCATAGTGGAAGAATTCCCGCTATATTCATCCATATGAATAGAGTTGTTACGCGATGAAGATGTTGATGCTATATAAATCGAAACTTCACTATTAGGACAATCCATCCCTTTCAAATAGAAGATGTTGAATGATACAAATGTAGAGTCTCCTAAAGATATTATATAGCTTAGAGAATGAAATTTTCCCTCTAAAAAATCTCCCCCCCCCAAAAAGTTTCGCGAAAATATTTCCCTCCTAAAAGTTTGTGAGATTTATTTCTCTTCATTATTTTATTCTACAATTTAATGAAAAATGTAAACTAAATTTTTTTATGAAATAAATCATTAAAGTTAAAATTGTAAACTACAACTTCTACCTAAATTATTTTAATAATAAAAGTATATAATATTTACTAAACAATTAAATGTTTTTTTTAAATTCTCTAATACATTCTAAAACAAATTAATCCCACATTCACCCTGCTGTAAAACAATTCCATAATATTCGCTTTATCATATTTTCCTTCATCGCCATAAAAAAATTAACATGTTAAATTTTTTTAAACAAACTAATCCTGCATTCACCATACGGTAAAATATCTCTGTAATTTCACCTATATACTAAATTCCATTATCACTATTACTCACATTACGTCAAGGTTTTCTAAGGTTCGTTGAAAGACTTGGAGCGAATTTGTGGAGCACCTACATTGCTATCAGCAACATTTTCAATGAAGAATTCTCGCAATTGAAAGGTTAGTTAAATTTTTTTCCTTGAAAATTTTCATATTAAATTAGTTTAATGAAGTAGATTATTATTTTTTTTTAATTAATATTTTTTGTGAGCCAAATTAACCAATACGTCTGTCGTGAGCATGGTGGGCCCCTTCAAGCTAGGCACCCCCACCCCGTGCCACCCGACCCCATGCCACCCCGGGATGGGCGCCACGCGGGCGGGTGGGCAGGTGGTTGGGTGGGTGGGCGGGTGGATGGGCGCCAGGTGGGCGGGCGGGTGAGCGGGCGGGCGGGCGGGTGGGCGGGCAGGCGGAAGGGCGCTGGGTGGGAGGGTGGGCAGGCGGGAGGGTGTCGGGTGGGCGGGAAGGTGGGAGGGAGGGCGCCGGGTGGGCGGGCGGGTGAGCGGGCGGGCGGGCGGGTGGGCGTGCAGGCGGAAGGGCGCTGGGTGGGAGGGTGGGCAGGCGGGAGGGTGTCGGGTGGGCGGGAAGGTGGGAGGGAGGGCGCCGGGTGGGCGGGCGGGCGCCGTGTGGGTGGGCATGCGGGCGGGCGGGCAGGGGGTCGGTGGGCGGGCGGGAGGGCGGGATGGTGAGCAACCGGGTGGGTGGGTGGGCGGCAGGCTGGTGCGGGGTGGGGTGTCGCCCCTCACCTTGCGCCCACCAGCCCACCTGGTTCCCACCCGCCCTCACCCCGCGCCACCCCGGCGCCCACCCGCCCACCCACCCTCCCGCCCGGACGCCCACCCGGCGCCCACCCGCCCGCCCACCCACCCACCCGATGCCCGCTCGCCCGCCCGCCCGCCCACCCACCCACCCGATGCCCGCTCGCCCGCCCGCCCGCCCACCTGCCCGCCCACTCGGCCACCCGACACCCACCCGCCCATCGGCCCGCTCGCCCGCTCGGCACCCACCAGCTCGCCCGCCCGCTTGCACGCCCACAAGCCCACCCGACGCCCACCTGCCCACTCGCCTACTCGTACACTCGGTGCCCACTCGCCCACCCACCCACTCGGCCACCCGGTGCCCGCCCGCTCGCCCGTCCGGCGCCCACCCAACCGCTCGCTGCCCGCCCACCCGGCGCCCACTCGCCCGCCCGCCCGTTGCCCACCCATCTGGTGCCCACTCGCCCAGAGCCCACCCGCCCGCCCGTCTGCCCACCCGCCCGCTCACCCGGTGCCCACCTGCGGGGTTGCCCACTCGGCGCCAACCCGCCCGCCTGCTCGCTAGGGGTGGCTGGGCAATTTCAAGAATCGCCCAGCCACCCCCAGGGGGCGGGCAGGCCGCCGGGGTGGCACGGTGTGGAGCTGTCGCAACCCCACCCTGTGCCACCATGGCGGCCCGCCCGTCCACCCGTGGAGGTTGGGCGATTCTCGGAATCACCCACCACTCCATGGACGGGCGGGGTGGTGTCGGGGGGCTTCTACCATTTCTCCTGATATTGATCTCCTTCTCCATCTTCAATCTACCCCTCAAGGGGGACGCTAAGGGGTAGATTGAAGACGGAGAAGGAGATCAATATCAGGAGAAATGGTAGAAGTTGTTGCCGCAACCCCCCTCATGCCACCCCGCCCAGTAGGCCGCCTGGGTGGCACAGGGGGAAGGTTGTGGCAGCCCCCCAGTACCACCCTGGCGGCCTCCACGCAAACGGACGGGTTGCCAGGGTGGTGCCGGGGGGGGGGGGGGCGGGGGGGGTGTGGATGTGGCAACAACTCCTACCATTTCTCGCCCCATTGATCTCCTTCTCCGTCTTCAATCTACCCCTCAGCCTCCCCCTTGAGGGGTAGATTGAAGATGGAGAAGGAGATCAATGTGGGGAGAAATGGTAGAAGTTGTTGCCACAGCCTCCCCCCACGCCACCCCGATGGCCCGCCTGCTCGCGGGGTGGCGGGCAATTTTCTTAGTGTTAATATTTTTTTAATTTCAATTATCTGATTATACAAATTAAAAATTTATGATATATTTTCGTTGTTAATTTAAGTTAATATGTTTTCGTTATTTACTGATTTATGTGTTTCTATTTTTCAGGAAAATGGCATCAAAGAAGATTTCTGTGAATCTTTCTGGACCAAAGACTCTTAAAGGTGCATCTTCAAAAAACATTGGTGAACGAACTCCACCTGAGCTCATGGCTACAAATCTTTCAAGTGCCTCAAATGATAAGAAGATGATTTCATACTGGAAGAATTCAAAAGAGGTGAAATTTCCATCAAGAATCTGGTATGTGAAAGAAAGAGAAAGCCAAAATGTGAATATATATCTATATATTGATATACCGAATGATAATGGAATTTATGAGGTGATGGGAAGAGTCATAGATATGTGTTCGGTACCGGACACTGAAGTTGTTTACATACTTACAAAAGCTCCCAAGTCACATGAAAGGATTAAATACCGACTATCATATTCATTGTATGACACGAGAGAGGTATCTACAAAGTTGTGTAAACAAATCGTAAATGAGATGAAACAAAACATTGTAAGTATTGTTATTTATATTTGTATTTTGTGTTCTTGAAAGTGTCTCGCTATATTTTTTTAACATTGTTTTTATTGACATATGATATTTTGTTTGGAAAAATTTTGTTGAAAGTTGTTCAATTAGGTTGGGAGACATTCATTTCATAGAGCATGATATCATGAAAGTTGTTAGCAATTTTTACTCAATGTCAGAAGAAGATATGGAAAACAAGAAAAATGTAGTAATTGATGATGCTACAAAACTACATCCAAAGGATAAAAAAAAAGGCCTCTAGTGGATAAATCTAGCAAGGGTAGACAAGTTACTTTTGAGGACGATGAAGTTGAAACTGACAGTGAAGCATATGTTGCCGTTACTGAAGATGACATTGGAACTGAGAAGAGCCATAAAAGACCAAAAGTAACAATGCCCAAGAATAAATCTATTGAGAATGTTATGACGAAGAAAAGTAAAGTTGAAGATTTTGAAGTAGTCATTACCAGCAGTCAAGAACCTAGTGAAACTTCAAAAGAAAGCAGAGAAATCATTACACTAGGAGCTAATTTAGAGGATGGCATTATCAAAACAAAACAAAATGCCATTCGACAGAATTTGAAAAAGAGAAACTTAATTGATGGTGGTTGTACATTTCAGCTTAATGTCAGACAAACCTATAAGGCAAGTGAAGGACAATGTCAATATCAAGTTAGAAAGCCACATCATCTGCATGTTCACAACTTGAAGACATTGATGAGGTACAATCCATATGCTCATGTGGTTAGTTATGTGCTTTTTGTTGATCCACTTCAAGTTCCCAACAAAGAAGCATTTGATAAGTCAAAATGTTTTGAATACAATTATTATATGCTTGGGGGGAACCATTCTGTAGAATCTCAAAGATAATTGATGGAGGAATATCCTAATGACCCACGTTTTGAAACAATGAAATGTATCAATTATGTTGGTTTATCAGATACAGAAGCAAAGTTAGTGGCATGTGATCATAATTCAGATAATGAATATAGGATGTTTATGACTTTCATCCAAAGGGTTAGATTTATTCATGTGAATTTCAAGAAAAATGTGGTGGGGATAGGATAAATGTTACTGTAGATTTCCAAAAGGAATGTTGTATGAAAATAGGCAAAAGGTGGAAAAAGCAACAAAATTAGTGATTTATTCAGAAGTGTTGATAACATTTTCCAGTTGGCATTTAGAACTGGAGATGTATGGGAGTTGATTGATGAGATTTTTAGCATGTGGGAAAACATTGGCATTAAAAACCAGAAGGTCAAAAAGTCTAAGCCATTGATATGTAGCAGCAGTAAATTAGGTCTTGAAATGAAGCAGCTTCCAGAAGATATGACTATCACACCTTGGAGAGCAATGCAAGGAGTGAAAGATGAAAAAATTGTCAAAACAATATTATCTCGTGTGAGGTCAGGGGAATTATCATTGGAGGAAATGTTTGAGGAATTTCAAAAGTAAGTTTGTTGAATTATTTTTATTTATTTCTAGATTATAATTTTCTTTTAAATAAAACATGTTGTTCTTGGTAGTATTTTTTATACATATCATTATATTAACTTTTTGTTACTTTATCTATGGAGTCACAAAGTGCACATGAAAATTCAAGAACAAATGGTTAAATTGTTGAATGAAGATAGTTGCGATGATGTTGTACGCAACTATCCAGATTCAAGTTCTACATCAACATTAAAAGCTTTTTATCTTGCATTTAAAAGATATCTTGATTTATACATTCACTTTTATTCATTTATGTACTATTTTTAATTTATAACTTACACATATATTTGTTTATTTTATAAAAGATGAAGAAGGATGATAATGGAGCACTAGATAGCCTCAGAACCTTTATTGAAAATTAAAGATTGAAAGACCGAGGAAGCAACGTATTAAGAATGTTGAACTTGATCCAACTCTTACTCATTTCATTTGGAATGGGCTAGACACTATTCAATATCAAGTAATACAAGGCGACTATGAAGACATTGCTAAACTCATACCTAAAAGGGATTATGCCCTAGTTATTGCAGATATTCCCCATGGTTTCAATAATCCAAACATTGACTATGATAGTAACCCTTATACTTATCAAGCTCTCAATAAAGTGGTTGCGCGATTTGTAGAAGTCACGTCATCAACATTATGGAGATTTGTGACATTTCATTCAGACACACAATTGGAAATGATATTGTCAAGCTTCAAGGGGAAAACAAATTCAAGGATGCAACTTACATGGTAAGACATTTAAAATGTATATTTGATTAATGTTGAAAAATTCATTTATGTACAAGTTAATTGAACTTTTACTATTTCATGTTACAGGCAAAAGTCAAATCTTCTTAATCGTGAAGATCAACTATTTATAAATGATTGTGAGTTCATTCATATTGATAGTTGGGCAAAAGATGATAGTTATATGTCTATGATTTTTAATTGGGTAGACGGAAAGAGTCATAGCCAAATACTGAATTATGATGCTATTGTGAGAAAACTAACATATGAAGACAAAGAAGCAAAATGAGAGATAGTTAACATTTATCAAAAACCACAATTATTGATTAACTATCTTATAGACATATGTTCAAATGAAGGAGATTGGGTTTTGGATTTATTTTCTGGCTCAGGTAAGTTTTATTATATGGAATTGAATTTCAATATGTTATTTTTTAATTAATATGTCATTGTACTAATTTACTTCATTATTTCTTTTATGCTTGATAATTAGGTACAACACTAGCATGTTGCCTTCAAAAAGGAAGAAATTGCATTGCAATTGAAAAAGATCCAATACAATGCAATTTCATTCAACAAAGAATTAATGCTCTTCAATTTCTTCCAGATGCAATGCAAGAAATTGGGTTGAAGAAAGGGGACTTTAGTGAATCACGTGTGGCAAAAAAGGCAAAGGAACCCCAACCACCATTACATGGGATGTTTGGAAAGACATACATTGGGAGATTCACAAACATCAAAGATCCATTAGAAGACGAAAATGAGCAAAAGGAAGCAGAAAATATTGTGGAAGAAGACAATGATGAAACTCTAGAGGATGAAGAATTTGGATTACATGAGATTGTTAATTAAATTTAAGTTATGCTTGGAAATCAAGTTCATTTTTTGTAACTATTAAGTAGTTATACTTGTAATATTTTGACTTTGACATTTTATGAGAAGAATATACACTCAATTAAGGTTGTTATGTGTTCAATATCTGTAATATGTGATTTCCGCATTAATTTTTAAGTTAATCATTATTTTTTGAAAAAAAATGATTATTATTATTCATGAAATTCATAAAAAAGCTATTATTTAACCATTTTTAGTTAATTTTTTCATATAAAAATTGTGATTTTCGCATGTCAATTGTAGCAAAAAATTATCAAAACGTGTAGTTTTTTAGTTATATTTGTGTTAAAAATGGCTATGTTTATGTCCATTGTTAAAAAATATTGTTTTCTAGAAACAATTATTTCTTGTGGATTGAAAAATTAATTAACGATGTATAAATATGTAGAATATCGAAAATTCAAAATATCGATCTTCTTCTTTAAATATGCAAAACAATAAAAACCTCACTACAAAAAAACTAAAATTAAAATAAAAACAAGATAATATGAAGAAAAAGACCCCTTCAAAAATTATTAAATTTACAAAATAATTATTTACATTTCATACATTAGAAAATAAAAGAAATAAAAAAATCATTTTAAAAAAAGGGCTTGGTGTAGAATTACCATGTTTTTAAATCAGCATAAAAAACACTACCATTCTAAAACACAATGTACATAAAAAAAATTATAGTGCCAAAAAATATGCTCTAAAAAACACGTGTGTTCTGCATCACCCATTTTCAAAATCGGGTCACTTTTTTTCTATCTCTAAAAAACGGGTAACAGTATGAGTTCCCGTTTCAAAGTTTACATTGTTATTATGGTCCGTACAAGGTGTTGTAAAATATTGGTACTATGGCATATAAATTGGAGCTTCCTGCAGCTTCCCGAGTGCACCTAGTTTTCCATGTTTCATGTTTAAAGAAGGTTATAGGTGACAAGCTCTCAGTTCAAACAATATTGCCAGAACTTGACGAGGAAGGAAAAATCATATTGGAACCGGAAGCAGTCATAGAAACAAGAACTTGACAGCTTCAAAATCGATCAATTTCGGAGTATCTCATCAAGTGGAAGAACTTATCCACTGAAGATTCCACATGGGAGGATGATAATTTTATATAGAAGCATCCAGAACTACTCAAGCGTTGAGGACAACGCTTTTCAGAAGGAGAGGGGCATGTTAGGTCCCTATAATACTAGTGGTTCCCCCATTAGTATTTTCATTGTATCCCTTATTGTTATTATTGTTCCCCTATTGTCCCCATATTGTTATTAGTATGCCCCATAGAAACCCACTATTGTTATTGTTGTGTCGTTATGTTATCACTATTATGTCGGCTTGATTATATTATGACCCTTAGACTCCTATATATAGGAGGGAGGTTTAGTAATTTGTATCATACAAGAATTATTCATTTGTGTAATGTAAAGGAGGTTTCCCCCTCGAAGAGGCTGAATTATAAGGCGTTGATCTATGTTTTCTATCTTTTTGTGAGTTGGTTTCCTAACAACGATGGTAGCTTATCTCTGAGAAGCGATGTGGTGGCTACATGCCTCTGAACTGTGTTATAATGAGGCTTGAAGGCCTATTTATCATTGAGAAACAATGTAAAACCCCAAACATCCAAAAACCTAACCCTAGGAGATGAAACACCAAACTATGGGCCCCTTTTGGGGTAATTGGTACATCAAATTCCCGTGGTCGTAACTTTGGCATACGATCTTTGTTTGACACACACGATACCTCATTAGAAACATCTACCGGAGGACTACAATTGTTGACAACAAATATCGAGTTGAAAAATTGTATTTTCCACTGGCAAGTTTTCTGAAAAAATGTCGTTTAGGGCCTCAAAACGGTTCTGGAAGTTTAGAACCCGAAAAACTGCCAAAAATAGTAAACTGTGCTACAATTAAGGAAACTGAAAAACTGAAAGAAACAATGGTGGAAGTCCAAGTGGAATAGGTGGGTGGCCACCAATATCTACTTGGATCAAAGATGATGAGAGCGAGCGTTAATCAGTGCTTAAATAGGCCAAGAGATTAGATTAACGATTAAGAATATAATAAATTAATACATAAATTAATAAATGGTCGAAAATAAAATCAATAGGAAAAAATATATTAAATTATTGAACAAATTAATAAACAATAAAAAAATTAAAATTAATAAAGTCATATTTATTTATTATTCCCCTCACTTCTTTCCTGATTCTCTTCCCCCATATTAATTCATTTATTAATCTAACCCCCACCTTATTAATTTTATATTTTTTGATTGTTTATTATTTTGTTCAATAATTTATTATATCCTTTCCCATTGATTTTATTTTTTACCATTTATTAATTTATGTTTTAATTTATTATATTCTTGATCTTTAATCTAATCCATTGGCCTATTTAAGGAATGGTCAACACTCACTCTCATCATTTGTTAGCTTTCTAGTCCCCGACGATGAGTGGAATGTCCACCCAAAACATTGGACATGGTTAATCCACTACATAGTTTGTTTCTAGAAATTTGGACAACATGGATAATTATGAAAATCTCCACTCTCAAATTTTTTTGGTTTGTAAAACCGTTAGAATAACCGCAACAACATAGGTAAACATAATTTTACATTTACATTTTATTTTAATACATTGTTGTCATATTATATAATTTCTAGCTTGACAACAATTTTCCTAATGTCTTTACAAAATCATATCACTTTTTCTGCAAGCCAAGATAATCCATTAACCTCCACAACTTCTCTATCAAAATTGGTTTTGTAAATATGTCTGCACAATTATCTCTAGTGTGTACCTTTTTAAAATCTACTCCACCTCCATAAATCACTTGTCTCACAAAATTGTATTTTATATCAATATGGTTGGCCTTACTATGATAAGTTGGATTTGTAGCCCAATGTAGAGCACTTTCACTATCATAGAATAGGTTACGTTGTTCTGCACTCTTGCATGTTTTCCTAGAATACTCTTTAACCAAATTTCCTCTTTACAAGCATGTGTGACAATAATGTACTTTGCCTCTGTGGTGGATAAAGAAATTGTTTTTTGAAGCTTCGACATCTATCTGATTGACCCCCTCTATAAGAATTAAGACATATCCTAAAGTAGACCTTCTCTTGTTCAAATAACCTGAAAAAAATTGAGTCAACATATCCATAAGAATCATCACTAGAACCATTAAATATGATACAATAATAATTGGTGCCTTTAATATATTGAAGCACCCATTTCACTGCAGCACTATACTCTTTTCCTAGATTTTCCATGAACCAACGAGCAACACCCATTGCGTATGAAATATTTTGTCTAGTACAAACCATTGCATACATCAGACTTCCCATTGCATTAGCATAAGGTACATGAGACATATAATCCTTTTCTTCTTCACTACTAGGACATAAAGCTAGAGAAAGCTTAAAATGGGAAGCGAAGGAATATTAATCAGTTTCACATTATTCATTCCAAACTTTAGAAATATTTTCTCAACATACTTTTTTTGTGAAAACCCAAGCTTACTATTTTTTCTATCTCTATTATTTCAATGACCAAGATTTGTTTTGCAGCTCTTAGATCCTTCATATCAAACATTATATCCCTTTGACCCTTCAACTTGTTGATCACATCCATCATTTTTCTTACAACGAGCATATCGTTAACATATAGCACTAATATAATGAATATGTCATTCAAAATTTTGAAATGTAGGCAATGGGTATACTCACTTTTAGTATAATTTTGACTTATAATGAAGGAATCAAAATTATTGTACCATTACCTGGATGACTGTCTCATGCCATACAATTATTTCTTGAGCTTGTAAACTAATATTACATTGTGATGTTACATAAAACCTTCTGGCTATTCCATATAAATCTCCTCATCCATATCTCCATGCAAGAATGTTGTTTTAACGTCTAATTTATCTAACTCAAAAATCAAGCAAAGCAACCAGTGCCAAAATTATACGAATAGATACAAGTTTAATAACTAGTGAAAATATTTCATGGAAATCTACACCTTCCATTTTAAAGTAACCTTTTGCAACCAATATGGCTTTAAACCCTTCAATATTAACATCAACACTTCTCTTAAATTTGTAAACCCATTTACAACCAAGTTCCAATAACCTTTCTATCTTTCATAAGTTCTACCAAATCCCAAGTTCTATTTCTCTCCAAGGCATCAATTTCTTCTTTCATGACTACCATCCAATTGGTATTATTGATATCGTCCACAATTTCTTGATAACAAGAAGGTTCCCCATCATCTGTAACTAGAGAAACAGATGAATTAAAATCGATATTACCTTTTAGGAGGTTTTCTCTCTCATGTAGATCTTCTCAGTGTTGGTTTTGGATTTTGAAAGTTTTCCCTAAATGCCTTCACCATCTATGACTTCTTTATCATCAAAAGCTTCTTCTCGTTTCCATGTGTCTATAGATGTTTCAGTCACACTGCCTAATTTAATGAGAGAAGGTTCACA
Organism: Pinus tabuliformis; assembly: GCA_031772625.1. Lineage (NCBI taxonomy): Eukaryota > Viridiplantae > Streptophyta > Pinopsida > Pinales > Pinaceae > Pinus > Pinus tabuliformis. The sequence goes on from CM062819.1 coordinate 1,958,321,401, forward strand.
AGATAGCACATATCCATTCATGATGATTTTGTGGGAAGTAGGATCCCATAATATATATCCCTTAGCAACATCATCATAACCAACAAAGATATATTTCTTCGATATAGGGTTTAATTTAGCAAGTTGGTTCCTAGGAATAAGATCATATGCTTCGCAACCAATTTTTTTAAATTCAAATAGTCACAGGGATGACCTGTTGTTGTGAAGATAAATCCCTTATGTGGAAAGAAGCAATCTCTCTAGCCCAATGAGTGGGTCTAGGAACAAACTGAACAAACTAATGCAGACCTTCCTATCTTATGTTGAAAAATATATAGAGAGAGAACCTCACTTTGATGCTAAGCAGTCAATCCTTTGATGATGGCCTTGATCCCTTAGCTTCCAGGTTCGCTCCTTGCTATTCCTTGCGTCTGAATACCTGTAAGAGAGATCAAAAGACAACAAGAGATACAAGAGCATACATAGTATATATCAAACATAAACTACTTGACAGATCAAGGAGTATCAAGCTAAATGCATAAATATTTAGACATTTATGGAAAGTGAACATCAGATGTATATATTAATGAATCAAAAAGGGAAGCATACAACCATTGCCTTGATGTTGGAGACCTCCTTTTGGGTGGAATTCCAAGTCCAAGCCAAGACTCTTCAAGCACTCCTTCTCCAAGTTAGATGGGCAACATTTGGGCATAATCTCAGCATAGGAATGTAGGCAATCAATGACCAACCATTTGGGGATGGAGGGGATTTGATTTATAAGAAGGGAGAGGGAGTTAGGGATCCACAAAAGAGGGAGGAAGGTCCAAATCTTAAGGGGAAGGCCCTTAAAGGTAGGATCAAGAGCTCCAAATGAGAGAGCTCGACCATATCTCTATCCAAAAAAATCCAGCTAGTTTTTCTCGAAGTTTCTAGCATGTGAAGCTTCTCCTACATTTTTGGAAAACCTACCTTCTCAAATAATTGAAACCTTCCATTAGCATGGGAAAGCAATGGAGCAAAGAGAATTGGTCCTGAAATTTAGAGTTTCAGTCAACCTTCTCCAGAATTGACTCAGGGTATTTTTTCTTCCATTCTTTAGGGATGTTTTAGTAGTTGTTTCATGATGAGTACACTTCACAGTTATCAATATTTTGGAACTTTGGGATGTAGAATAGGAAGTGAATAGGAGGTGTGACAAAATACTATGTAACAAGTGCCCCCTAAAGCATGAAGGAAGAATAGGGAGTGATGGGTGAAATGCTTTACAAGTCAAGGCAAGGACCGGAAAAACACCGTCAGGAGATCTGCAAATCAAGCATGTACATATACATATATGATATCTCAGGTATAAACATGCCTAGTGATACATTTACAAATAAGCATCTAATAATACATGAATCCAAGGCATGGACACAGACATTCGAATAGAAGGGATCATGTGCATGGATCCACGACATGAATGCAACCATCAGAATAAAAGGATCATATATATGGACCCATGGTATGGTCACAACCACCCATATAGAGGGAAACATGTGTATAATCATGAATAACTCGTAACTCCATGCGACTTGGATTTTATCAAATGGAATCCAGGGTCTTGAGCTTCGTCCCGATCCTATCAATGTACAAATTCTAGCATGTGAATAAATGTGTGTTACGAGAATAATACACCCTAGGGTATGGGTTGAGCACCCCAACAGAAAAGGGCATACACCAACAAGAAGCAAACAAACAAGCAATCTTAATTCTTAAACTACTAAAGTAGGAAGAAGAGATATTACTCGAAGGTCCTACGTTTGAGGTCGTTCCCATAGGGTCCAAACCCTTTGCTTCCTCCAATGCTTCAAAACCTACAACTCATTCAAGAAAATAACATATACTAGCAGTAGTTCAAAGCATGTTCATGATATAGATGTTAGATCATATAAGCATATAAGTATAAAACATGAAATCATACATAAGTTAGATTAAAACATGAATTAAAGCATTAAGATCATAACATCAGGAACAAGATAGAGCTTCTTTATTGATGACTGCAAAAGAATGTGGAAGAATACAACCTGATTCGTCCATGACTCCAAGCGAAACCTTCCTCCGGATCCGTCCAGCCCAAGCCTCAACAATCCTCTTTCAAATGCATACACATGGATGCCATATAAAGGAGATGGACATCTCAATGAGGAAACAAGGGTTTCCTATAGTTGGGAGTGCAGGAGGCACAGGGATAAATCAGACTTGATCAGGGACAAATTGGATATAATGTCAATATCCTATCTTTCTCTCCCCTTAGGCCTTCCCCATGAGGTGTATTTATATCACCTCAAAACAGTTTTTTCAGTTGGGATATAGTTAGGCCATGGGCTCCTGTAGGTAGGCTTCTGGTGTAACCCGTAAACCCCACCCAAAAAATAGGGATTTTATATTTTTTTTCATATTTAAAATCATATATGCCAGTTGGATATAGCTAAACCCGCGCGTGCACGTGTTTTTTGAAGGGAAAAGTCACGTATGGAATTTAAAATAATGTTTTTTTATAATTGGACCAAGTGTGAAGGGAAAGTCCTACCGAAGGCCATGACTTAGAGAATAAAGTATATAAATGTGGTAAATGATGCTATAACAGATGCCCCCTAATATATGAGTTCAAAAGGGGTATATGATGGATGAAATGTATTAATAGAAAGAATCATGCGAGGAATTAGGAGGAGATCACTAGATTCCAGCCTGCCAAACTAGTGGAAGAGATTAGAAAGAAAGCTCATGTCTGAGGTGGGCATGCCCATGCTTAGAGATAGTAAAGAATGTCTGCATATCAAGTGTAGAGAGAATCCAGTATGTATACAAGTACAAAAGAAACTGAGAAATACATAGTGGATCGTCTGATCATAACCACACAAGTACATATCAAGGCCATGTCACAATATCACATATAGAAGAATTGATCAATGATGCTGAAGTGGATATTTGATCACTCCAGTCACATAATTAATCCTCAAAAGTACCAAGTCAAAAATTGGAATAATGGTACTGCATGCAACTCGAGTGCCAACATTTAGGATGATGTTGTGATGAACTACAACCTATAAGGTGGATGGTGTCACTAGAAGCAAACTTGAGGGACTGACAAGTGAACCATGAAATGTTGATGTTGTTAGTGTCAGTCTTTCCAGCCTTCCTCCAGTGATCAAATGTGCTCTTACAAAGTGATTTTGAAGTGTCAAGGTCAAATTTTGTCATTTTAGTGAGTCTTCAAGCAAAATTTGGTCACTAGGCATTAGGTCTAGGGTTTGCTTTCAGTCCTTCTAAAAGTTGCCCAAATGCCAATCTATGTCACTATTCAGCTGAGTCTATCATCATTCATCGGGTTGTCATTATCATGTCAGTGTCTAATGAGTCATTTTACATCTTGTTCATGCTTCAGTTGCGCCTAGGTAAGGTCATTTCCCTCTCCTAGGGTTTTGAAGGCAATTTCTCTTGGGCGGCCAAATCATCGGCAAAACTTGTATCCTGATGTTCATACACCTTCCCCTACCCTTAAAGTACATTATCAAATGCTTCCCATCCCTTAGATCCCCCAAATTCCTCATTTTCGCACAAACCCTAGTTTCTAGCTACAACTTGGCAATTTTCTAGGTTTGGCCTGTGTTTTGCCCTTTTGGACCCCTTCCCCTCGCTCACTCTCTGAGATTACACTTTCCCCTGCTTCCTAACATCCCTCCCCACTCCCAAAAATTTCCCCAAGAATTTAGAAGCCCCCTATCCCCTTCATTTTGCTCCATTTCGACAAAATTCCTTGTTTCACACATCGGGACAAGTCGCACTCAAATGATGTTCCAGAGCAATAAAAGATGAATTTTGGAAAACTGAGAGAGGTTTTTGTCCATAACATGCCAAAGAAGAAAAACCTCCTTCACGTTTTGCACAGGTGTCATGGTTTTAGAGAAATGGCAAAATTGCAATCGCCATATCCAAGGAGGTTGGCCAAGGCACTAAAATGACGGAAAAAGGCCCAATCCACTCCACATTTTGGCCGAGGCTTCCTTGAAGGAGCAAGGCACTAAATAGCTCAGCCACAGCACAAATCCCAAGAAATTTTGAACATTTTGGGTAAATTTTGGTTTTTTCAGGCAATTACAGGTTTTCTCCATTAACGGGTCTCACCCCCCGCGCGACCCTTCTTCCTGGCAACTCCAGTTTGCAAAAACTCAGCATTTCCAGATTTTTCATGAGAAGTTACATATTCTCATCAATGGACTTGAGATTTTATGAAGTTTTGGGCCTCCAGAAAGTCAAAAAAGGAGCAAAAAATGACTTTCTGCCACATTTTTGAGACACAGAAAGCAGTCTTGGGAGATTGCAATTTTGGAGGGGAAAATGACCACCAAATTCAGAAATTCCAGTTGGGTTGGAACGTAGACTCACATACCTTTCTAACAAGCCTACTCTTGCTCAATTTGGACACCGGGAAGTGCCCTAAATGTGGTCCCAAAGTCGCGCGACCCGTCAGGCAGAGGCGTGCGACCCGTCAGGCAAACTTCTCCAAATTTCAGTGTACAGCTCAGAAAAACGCAGTTTGACCCTGTTTTACTTTTTGGGGTGGATTATTATCCTCTTTGATGTAATTAATGTACTTTTATGACACTTTTACTCTTATGTACCTCTTCTAGAAGATTCATTCATGAAAAAGGTGAAAATTAAATGAATGATTTAGTTTCCTAGCTTATAGAGGCAAGTTGTTTTGACTGCCTAGTTTGTAGCGCTTAGTTTAGAAGTGGTTGAAACAGCTCCTAGGATAGTGAGCTCGACCCATGGAGGCAGGGAAAGAGGTTAGATGATCTATATTATGTACTTTCTTGCTCATTTTCATGGTTGGACTCTTGAGGGAGAAGTTATCATTGTATCTCTAAAATTTTTGGCTAAGGAAGACCAGGGTTTTGCAGTCTTTTTTGGGATTCTTGTGGTTACATGTATTGATGGTGTGTTTCTCTATGTACATGTAAGTGTGTTATGTGAATCATTTCCTTTCTTTTCCTTCTGCACATTAAGCAAACGAAGTGTTAAAGTAAGAATTCATGACTGTCATGCTCTGCTTTTAAGTTTGTTTAATTTCAATGTTTTCTACTGTTTAAGGAGAATTCAAAGTTATTTGCTCTCCTTAGCTCCTCACCTGTCATTCCTGACCATCCACCTCAATCAAACGCATCAATATTGTCTCCTACCTCGCCCCAAAGAACCCCCTGCAGAAACTGTGTCCAATCCTCGCACCCAAAATTGCCATCCCCTCAATTTGCCACCAAAAACCCTAAAAACCCCAAATCAACCTTTTTGATCAGTTTACTAGCCTAAAATCAGTGTTACCCTATTGGTTATCTCGCCCATTGAAGATCTTTATCGAGATAGACCGGAGAGAGCCCTCTCCTGCCCCGTAGGGCTAGCTACGAGGCTAAGTGGTTTGATGTTGCCTTGAAGTTTACCTTTCTCAGCCTGAGGTGAAATTTCAAGCGCTAACAGATGCAACACTATGGGAACAAATGAGATGAAGTCGACCATGTGAGAAATCGTTTGATTACTATTCATTGATGTATACTGTTAACAAACGCAAGAAAACTCACCGATAATGATGATGGGAGTCAAGGTACCGTAGTAAAATCTAACAAGTGCGAATAAATGACTTGAAGTCGAACACTTTAGAGAATCTATCAATTAGGAGACATTGATGTATTCTCACTATCGATAGCGAAGGGGTCTACCACTAATGACTGCAAACCCTAAGGTACTGAAAAAGGACTCTAGATCTTATTCCCAGAGAAATGAGTTGGAGTCAATGGGAAAATATTTGCTTGAAGGAAGGAATTGAGGCACCCTACATCAATTCAGCGCGAGTGTAATCCACAAGGCCAATAATTTAGAAGGAATCAGCTGATGAAAGATGAAGTAACCATATAGAAGCACGTTTCTAGCATACACAAGTTGTGGCTAGTGCACGACATAAACCATCTGTACCAACTAATAATGAAAGATGACAGAGAGGCAAGGAATCCATCAATAGGGTCAAACGGAAACCAAGGTACTGCACGAATCCCAATGTGTGATAATGTAAGCTGATGTCGAACACAAGGGAAACCACTTAGTCAAAGACCCATGATAATGATAAATGTTGAGCACAAGGTCACCTATTAATGATGGAAATAGGGACAGGGTGCAGCTCTAGGCCTACTCTCAGAGCATTGTGTCAAAGTCGATAAGAGCAGACCCGCAAACAAGAAGTTAATGAAGACCCTCTCAACCAACACAAGCAAAGGAGCAAATAGCTGATGTGATACTGAACATAACTCTGACAGACCGGGTATGGCTGACTGAATATGAGTCAAGAGACACCGTAGAAAGGCGGACTCAGGTTTACTTCCCTTGAACAAAAGCATGACTCAAATGTGACTGTATCACAACATATGATAACTTTGTATAAGTTTGTCATGCAGGAGGCATAAACAAACTCTCCATATGATTGGAAGAGATAACCAACCGGAGGAGTACTAACTCAATAACAAGGTTATGGCTCTCCTAAGTCAAACTAAAGCCCATCCCGATGGAGGAAAGACTTGTTTTGATTGCTTTGTTCAAGGGCGACATAACTAACTCTCGCTGCAATCAATTATGGAAGTAAAGTCCTGTTCCCACTCTTTTTTGGAATATATAATTTTTTTGTCTTTTTCATATTTGGAAAGCCTGAAAAAGAATAAAAGAATGCCTATGGTATAGTGGAAAGAACGAGTGTCCAGATACAGATGCACTAGTTCCTAGGAGGGGAACATTCCTATGCTCAATCCAAGGTGACGAAACAGGTCAATGACACTCAAAGGAATGTTATTTCCACGGATAAAAGGTGTGAAGTTGTAAAGGCTAAGTGATTTCAAGGTTGATTTTGCATAAAGACATGGTAAAAAAAGTGGTTTATACACGAGTCCAAGTGAAGCCGGCTTAAGGCCAAAAGGTACAAATAGTCGACATGCAATGCAGCAATACAAATCAACATATGGGAGCCTTTAGGGTATAAAGCCAGAAAGATAGCAAAAAAGAAGGAGAATGAAGCTTCATCGCAAGAAGTCATGGAGGGGCTAAAGAGGACCCCCAAGCCTACACAATCCTTGCAGCATGGGCAACATATGTAAGCCCATGTAAAGGAAGGCTCTACCATCATGTCATGATTTTATAAGTCAGCGAGTGAAAATGGTTTTAAGAATCATAACATAATGGGGTCGACCCTAAGGAAACATATCGCAGTATGGAGGCTAGAATGCATAATGCAATGGAAAAAAGTGATCTTCCCTAGCCTATATGTCAGTGATGAAAGCGATACTTGCCATGACGGGTCAACGTTCATGGAATTGAAGCGGTAGAAAAAATATCAAAGTCTTCAATTTAACCTGAGAGACAACATATCCCAACACTCATAGCCAAAAGGTCACAAAGTTTATAAAATTTAAAAATAAAACATAAACTTTGTAAAAGTTTTTGAATTTACAAGTTATAAATATACCTTTTGATTTCACAAACCTCATTTGTGTTTTGAACAATTGAGAGAAAGAACTCTGGAGCAAAGACCAACAACCACAATCCACCCTATTTCTCGACCCGAATAGTTACCCAAGGCCATGACTTAGAGCATCAAGTATATAAATGTGGTAAATGATGCAATAACAATGTGTCGAAGTCGAATATGATAGAAAACCACCCGATAACTGGTCAATTATGTAAACCGTTAACAAGCATGAGAGAAACCACCAATAATATCAATGGTTCTAAAGGTACAACAACACAATATTGCATATACATATTTTTGTTAATGGAATTAATAAATCTTGTTTCCAGAAATTAAGTAATTACTGTGAATATAAACCAAATTTACTACTTTAGGCTCTATATTTGTCTTGCATCGATCAAAGTAGCTTCATTTCTCTCCACATTACCCAAAAGGAATTCTACAACTAGAGAAATCATATAACTATGGTATTTATTAATTCCTTAAAATATCAATAATATGCCTTAACTTCTCCAATATATTACGTATGAGACTAAATCAAGTAAAATAAAACATAAAATATTTTGATAGTTTCATACTTTTGGAATATTACAGAGGGAATCAAATGATATTTACCCTTTTAACTCAACACATGCTTTACTTCCACATAGACTTTAGCTCCACACGTGTCTTACTTCCACATAGCCTTTAACTCCACACATACCTTACTTCTACACATACCTTACTTCCACTAGTTTTAGACTTAGTAATATTTTTCAAGCAAGAAAATTTATCACAAAGGGCTATAGACATTAATATATGCAAATACACATTTATGTTAATGGAATTGATAAATGTTCTAGAAATGAAATTCTTACTAAGCATGAAAAATACATTTATGTTTAGTACTCCATGTTTTTCATTCATATGCTATGTTTATTTTTTTATGTTTTTAGGTGCATGAACTCTATAAATAAATTTCTCGCTAGCTCATTATTTATGTTATTTTTGTTTGTGAAATATAATTTTTTACATTGTCTTACTTTTTTATTAAATTTTAAATCCTATAATTGGTTAAACAAATTGTAACATAATTTTCTTTCCACTTAGTGAATTTCAAAACAAAATTACAAATTATAATCAAAAGCAGAAACAACTATTATTCTTATATTTAATTAATAAAAAAATATAATAGTGATATAAAACCCCTTATATTTAATTAATAAAAAAATATAATAGTAATATAAAACCCAAGAATAAAATATTTATATTGATATTTACATTTGATAGATTACACTATAAGTACACAGAGGTGTGTGTTTACCTAATATAATTCTTATTAAAAAATACGATTGTTTTATGTGAAAAAATAAAAATAAAATAAGATTTAATTTATTTTTAATTTAAAAATATTAATATTAAATTGAATTTATATTTATTTTATTAATAATATCAAAATAGATACAGATATAAATAATAGGAAAAAATTGTTTATTAGAAATTATATATGTAAAATGTTTTATTAAGTTGATTTTGAAATGAAAATATACTTACACCTATTGATTTGCTCAATTATAGATTTTTAAATTTCATATTATTGATTTGTTCAATTGTGGATTTTTTAATATAATGATATTGGTGTTATTCTTAAATTATTTTTAGTTCCGTAACATCAATGTCATATATTGTCGCTATCTAACTTGACAATATTAATGTTCGTTGTAGTTGATATTGGTATAATTCTTAATTTCTTTAGTTTCATAACAACAATGCAATGTATTGTCACTTTCTAACGTGACAATATCAACGTTGGTAGTTTATATATATATAGTTTGGTAATATTATTGTTATATTTTATGGTGTTTGTTTTTGGAATTTATATGCATATGATTTTGCAGAATAATGGCACAGATTGAAATATAATTTTAGTAGTAAAATATTGTTGATTTGTGAAGAAACATTTTTATTGTGAGAGAAATATTACAGTCAGACTTATATACAACTTTTTCATTTCTCAAAACCATAAACGAAATAGGCATCATTATAATAGTTTTTGGTAATTATCTTTTGGTTGTCAAAATTATCAGAAGAAAACTATGTAGTGGGTTAATCTTGTTCAACGTTTTGGGTGGACACTCCACTCATCATTAGGGACCAGAAAGCTAAAAAATGATTGTTATGGAACCAGCTCACAAAAAGATAGAAAAGATAGATCAACGGCTTAGAATTCAGCCTCTTCGAGGGGGCAACCTCCTTTACATTACACAAATGAACAATTCTTGGATGATACAAATGACTAAACCTCCCTTCTATACATAGGAGTCTAAGGGGTCACAATATAATCAAGCCGACATAATAGTAATAACATAAGGGCACAACAATAACAATAGTGGGTTTCTATGGGGCACACTAATAACAATATGGGGACAATAGGGGCACAATAATAACAATAAGGGCTACAATGACAATAGTAATGTGGGAATCACTAGTATTATAGGGACCTAACAATGATGAGAATGAGTGTTGCTCAGTCCTCAAATAGGCCAAGCAATTGGATTAATAGTCAAGGCTATAATAAATAGATGCATAAATTAATAAACAATAAACAATAAAAAATAAAATTAATGGGCAAGTATATAAGAAATTATTGAACAAATTAATAAATGGTCGAAAATAGAAAATTAATAAGGCAAGAGTTAGATTAATTATCAAATAAAAATTAATTAATAAATAAGCGCAGAAGGAGAATATTAAAGACAAGGGAAAATATGATATAAGAAATAATAAGAATACTTTGATATAATAATAATAAGAAATATGATATACTTTGCATATATATATATATATATATATATATATATATATACTTTGGATAAAAATGGGCAAATTAACACACACACACACACATACCCCTAAAATATAGCAATGAGAGTTAGCTTAATTGGTCGAGTCCCCGTCATTAAAGCACATTTGTTATTGAGAGGTCACAAGTTCAATACTCTCGATACTCTTGGGGTCAAGATTTGTGGTTGCGCTGACAGGAAGTGATCCCTTTAGGTCGATCTACCTAGTAAAAATATTCATTGGACGTGGCAGTCATCAATATTTGGAGTCCGTGAACCACATAAAAAATAAAAAATAAAAAATAAAATTACCCCTAAACGGTGATAGGACTTTGGCAAGGCATTAGGAAAATTATTGTCAAGGTGGAGATTGTGTTAAAATTGGCAACTAGGGCCAAACTTCATGTCATCTTATTCATGGCTGCTAATATGTTCATTAGATTCCTCTCGTCGAGAGGTGTAGGATTGATCTAAAGTGTTGGCATTATGATGCATGTGTTGTACTTGATGGCAACCCTCTCATAGAAGATCATCTCACTTATATACATTCAGATGAATCTACAGAAGAGATATCAAATGTGACATAATACAGGATAGCTCAAAGGAATCAAATGGCAAGTTCTTAGTAAGCAGAGGTTCAAATATTGAAGAAAATAAGGGGTACGCAGGTACACCTCACAGAAAGTGCGTACCCGCAGGTAAACCAAGCAGAAACCGCGTCCAGGGACGCAGCCCAGCCGTTCAGGGGGTGCGTCCACCCAGTGCACACATTTCAAGGCAGTAAAAAGCACGTGGGGGTTTCTTATGTTTTACTCTTGGTATTTAGCCGACGGTTTTGGGTTATTATGGTGTCGGCTCGTGGTATTGTTCCATGATTTTAGGAGGAGCTTGCCTATATAAAGCAAAGGAGATCATTTGGCTTGAGCATGGTTTTGGTTGAAGATCTTATGAGGGCTAGATCTGGTCTAGATCTAAACAAGGCGAATCTACTGATGGACCGAGATCTCTTCGGCGCATGTTCAGATCTGTAGATCTGATTGTCTGGGTTACTTCCGAAGTCTTGAAATCATCTATGCCCGGAGGGACGCAGGTGCAGTAAGGGTTCAGGTGCGCCGGGACGCAGGCGCAGAAGTGTTTCAGGTGCGCCGGGACGCAGGCGCAGAAGGGTTCAGGTGCGCCGGGACGCAGGCAGTTCAATAGACTCAGAGCGAGGGACGCAGGCTAGCAGTTGAGCAGAATGCGTCCGGGACGCAGGCTAGCAGTTGAGCAGGATGCGTCCAGGGACTCAGGCCAGCAGTTGAGCAGGGTGAGTCCGGGACTCAGGCTAGCAGTTGAGCAGGGTGAGTCCGGACTCAGGCTAGCAGTTGAGCAGGGTGCTTCCTTCTCTTAAAATCTTTGTTTATCATTATGATGTTCTGGGTTTGGTCCTATTATTGTTGATCTGGTTACTACAGTTGATTGGGTGATTCTCTTACACTTGATGATTAATTGATGCTTATGGATCCAGTTTGAAAATTAATGAAAAGTGGTCCTTGTATGAAAATTGGATGAAATGTGGCCTTTTAGATTATGAGTTGTGCTTCAGTGTATCCAGTATGAAAATAGATGAAACGTGGTACTTGGAGGAGAGAAGATTGTAGGCCAGCGCCTACGTACTAGTATCTAAGCTAGTACAAGAGCTAAAGGAAATCTTTGGAGCATTGTAGCAGGTAGTAGCCTGCGTACTAGTAAATGGATCGGCTAGTACAAGAGCAAAGGGGGTTGTAGCTCCCGTACTGGTATGAGGCTGCACCAGTACAAATATTGTGAAAGGATTTTCTTATTAAGAAGAAGATTGAGATGACTTGCAGCAGGTGGTTTTCTCCCGCATTGGGTTTCCACCTTATATCATTATGTTCATGTGTGTGCCTTATGTGTGATGATCTACTTTATGTTACTGCATCTATTAACTGATAATATGGTTGATAATGTCCTAATGCACTCATTGAAGATCGATTAACTTAATCTTAAGAAGTTGTGGAAGTAGCATATGTGAATCTGATTATGGAATTGAAAAAGTTTTATTAATATGATAATACTGATTCACCCCCCCCCCTTCTCAGTATTATTTCCAACAATTGGTATCAGAGCAGGTCCTTTGATAGAAGCTTGATCGCTTGAAGGAGATCCGTGGAACAATGGGAAAGAAGCTTAAGAAGAAAGCTAATAAGAAAAAGAAGTCATCTCAGAAGAACTATGACAGTGGAAGAATCGATTGGGGATTAGGCATAAGAAGCTCTTCAGATTTAGAATCAGATTCAGAATCATTATCAGGTATGAATGTGTTATCCTCTGATGTTCCAGCTATATTTCCTTGTGAAAGAGATGAAAGTGATAGCGAAACTACTGAATTTGCTCTTATGGGTGAACAAGAAAGATATCAAATAGAGGCAGAATTTAAAAGGCTGACAGACAAAATTAGAGATCAACAAGATCTATTGAACAAAAGGGAATGTGATTTCAAAGAAGAAGCAACCAAACTAAGGGCCCAACTAGAAGAAGGAAACAAGGTAAGAAAGCTACTCAAGGACAAGGAAGACCAATGTCAAAAATTGCAGCATGAAGTGACATCATTAAGAAAAGAAGTCAACGAAAGAAGCACAACCATCAAGAAACTCAAAGATAGATCCAGCTACTATGAAAATCTTGAAGCTACAATCCTCTCACTAAAAGGAGATCTTGAAGAGTCAAAGAAGCAGAATACAGAACAAGAAAACGAAGTCACCAGCTTAAAATCTCAACTAGAATGTGCCTTCCGAGTTCGTCAAATGCAGCAGGATCTGTATGAAGAACAAGAAAAAGAAATTCTCAAACTAAGGGAACAAATGGAAGAAGGAAGGAAAGCTGAAGAAGTTTTGAAAAATAAATCTCTTGAAAAGGAAGAACAGCTTCAGGTTGAGGTAGATATCTTGAAAGGTAAATTAGAGGAAAAGGATAAGCTTTTACGATTTCAAGATAGCTCTAAAGTATTGGATGATATTCTTAATAGTCAAAGGTCCCCTGCTATAAAGACTGGTCTTGGTTTCCATAAATCTGTTGAAGGTGAATCTAGTTCACAAGGTGAGGCAAGAAATTCTAAAGAGAAATCTAAAGTGATTAATGAAGGAATGAAAGATCAATCTCATCATCATCATCAAAGGAAAGAAATTCCTCAAAGAAAATTCTTTACCCCTTCTATGAATAATGTTGAATGTTATGTATGTCATAACCTTGGACATGTTGCAGCTAGATGTAGAAAAAGAAGGGTTCAAGATCATTATGCAGAAAGATCATCACACTCAAGGTATTTTTATGGATATTGCTTTGCTTGCAATACGTTTGGTCACAAAGCTGCTGATTGTTACAGAAGGAATATGAAACATGGAAGATGTTATGCATGTAACAAGCCTGGACATATAGCTAAGGAATGCAGGAACAAAGTGTGGGCACCATATCAAAAGGAGAAAATGTCATCATCACGCTTGAAGATATGGAGGAAAAAGGAAGTACAGTCAGAAAAGGATGGAATAGCACAATGTACAGACATACCAGAATCAGAGGGAGCTGAAAGTACAAAACTTCAGGTTCCTGAATCTCATAAGCAAACTTCATAAAGGCAAAGTCACATATATACGCGAGTTGGATACTGCACAATCGCGTATATGCTTGTTTGAAGGCAGTAGGCAAGTGAAGTTGGAAATAAATCTATCAAATCTGGGTATCTGATTGTCAGTGACACAAAGGAGGACTGTTAAAATTGGCCCTAATCAGAAGGACGCAGGTATTAAACTGGAGACCTGCGTGCGGACGCAGTACAGACGAAGCTCAGGTGCGTCCAGGACGCAGTTCAGTAACAGGGGATCTGCGTGGGGACGCAGAGCAGAATAAGGCTCAGGTGCATCCCTACAACAAAAAGACGCGGCGCGATAGTATTACGGAGTGCGTCCCCCCAGCAAAGTACGCGGCGCGATAGTATTTTTGGGTGCGTCCTTGCAGCAACAGTACGCAGGAAAGCAGAAGATAAAGTGCGTACCTGTCTCAAGGCATTTATTGGCTGATTCTTCTTATTGATGATCAGATTTGACAGATGGCACTGGTTCAGGGGGAGCATATGCACTGAATGCATTGTTGGCATTATGGTCCTTGGTGACAATGCTTATGATTCATCTTGCTATTATGAGTTGGTCACATGATCAGATTTATGGTTGATTCTCTAATGATGCTTGCATGAAGTCTTTATTGTCCTTGGCACATATATGGATAAGGTTGGCTGATTTCATGGATGATTATTCAAAGTCGCTTTGTTGGAGACATGATGATGATGGGTCACTCACATGCATTTCATGATGATGTTGACATGAGCATGATGCATGATTTCTTTCTTGGCACAAATGGATGAGAACTGTTGGCTGGATACAGGGATGATTATTCATACATATGTTGATTGATGCTGATGCTTTCATTTGATGGCTCTTGATTCATGGATGAGTTGATGTTGACAAATACTATGGAGCAGATTATACAGTGCTGTTGATGATGTTTGTCATGATCTTTAGATGTTTGAAAGGTCATAGCAAGACTCATGTTGTAATGGTCTATCTATTGTAGTCATCTCTTCAGGTCATGTAACGGCCTATGTCCCCCCACTATCCATGGGATAAAGATGTAATGTATTTGGTTTTCATATTTATGATATATTCTCACTTGGTTGAATGGATGATCCTTAGTGATGGGTGATGAATGTATGTATTGAGTCTTTTGGTGATAGGAAGGTCATTTATGATATATAGAGTCATGTTCTTCTTGTAGAACATCTTTTTGCAGACCTTGTTTACAGTCAAGGGGAGATTGAGCATGAACAACACTATATAGCAAAGCAGACATCTCAGCTTGTTCTCAGAAAGACCATTATCAGATTGGAGCACCATGACATATACAAAGGGGGAGATCTTTCAGAGACTTCAGCAGATCTGGTTTATAGTCAAAGGGAGCATGTCCTTAGGGGGAGCATACCCCTTTGCCCTTGATGTCAAAGGGGGAGAATGATTTGGTGTTGTTGCCATCAAGTCCAAAGGGGGAGATTGTTGGCATTATGATGCATGTGTTGTACTTGATGACAACCCTCTCATAGAAGATCATCTCACTTATATACATTCAGATGAATCTAAAGAAGAGATATCAAATGTGACATAATACAAGATAGCTCAAAGGAATCAAATGGCAAGTTCTTAGTAAGCAGAGGTTCAAATATTGAAGAAAATAAGGGGTACGCAGGTACACCTCACAGAAAGTGCGTACCCGCAGGTAAACCAAGCAGAAACCGCGTCCAGGGACGCAGCCCAACCGTTCAGGGGGTGCGTCCACCCAGTGCACACATTTCAAGGCAGTAAAAAGCACGTGGGGGTTTCTTATGTTTTACTCTTGGTATTTAGCCGACGGTTTTGGGTTATTATGGTGTCGGCTCGTGGTATTGTTCCATGATTTTAGGAGGAGCTTGCCTATATAAAGCAAAGGAGATCATTTGGCTTGAGCATGGTTTTGGTTGAAGATCTTATGAGGGCTAGATCTGGTCTAGATCTAAACAAGGCGAATCTACTGATGGACCGAGATCTCTTCGGCGCATGTTCAGATCTGTAGATCTGACTGTCTGGGTTACTTCTGAAGTCTTGAAATCATCTATGCCCGGAGGGACGCAGGTGCAGTAAGGGTTCAGGTGCGCCGGGACGCAGGCGCAGAAGTGTTTCAGGTGCGCCGGGACGCAGGTGCAGAAGGGTTCAGGTGCGCCGGGACGCAGGCAGTTCAATAGACTCAGAGCGAGGGACGCAGGCTAGCAGTTGAGCAGGATGCGTCCGGGACGCAGGCTAGCAGTTGAGCAGGATGCGTCCAGGGACTCAGGCCAGCAGTTGAGCAGGGTGAGTCCGGGACTCAGGCTAGCAGTTGAGCAGGGTGAGTCCGGACTCAGGCTAGCAGTTGAGCAGGGTGCTTCCTTCTCTTAAAATCTTTGTTTATCATTATGATGTTCTGGGTTTGGTCCTATTATTGTTGATCTGGTTACTACAGTTGATTGGGTGATTCTCTTACACTTGATGATTAATTGATGCTTATGGATCCAGTTTGAAAATTAATGAAAAGTGGTCCTTGTATGAAAATTGGATGAAATGTGGCCTTTCAGATTATGAGTTGTGCTTCAGTGTATCCAGTATGAAAATAGATGAAACGTGGTACTTGGAGGAGAGAAAATTGTAGGCCAGTGCCTACGTACTAGTATCTAAGCTAGTACAAGAGCTAAAGGAAATCTTTGGAGCATTGTAGCAGGTAGTAGCCTGCGTACTAGTAAATGGATCGGCTAGTACAAGAGCAAAGGGGGTTGTAGCTCCCGTACTGGTATGAGGCTGCACCAGTACAAATATTGTGAAAGGATTTTCTTATTAAGAAGAAGATTGAGATGACTTGCAGCAGGTGGTTTTCTCCCGCATTGGGTTTCCACCTTATATCATTATGTTCATGTGTGTGCCTTATGTGTGATGATCTACTTTATGTTACTGCATCTATTAACTGATAATATGGTTGATAATGTCCTAATGCACTCATTGAAGATCGATTAACTTAATCTTAAGAAGTTGTGGAAGTAGCATATGTGAATCTGATTATGGAATTGAAAAAGTTTTATTAATATGATAATACTGATTCACCCCCCCCCCTCTCAGTATTATTTCCAACATAAAGATCATTCGATTCCGATAAGTATTCATGGAGATATGAATTTATTTTGATTATGAAATTATTATCAAGCCGACCTACAACTCATGTAGGCTCAAAAGCCCAACAGTCGCATCTATTCAAACATCAACAACTGTGTATAAATAAAAGAGGAATTTTCCTCATTTTCACTCACTCATCTCATCACATCTCTCTCTCTCTACTGCGCAGAAAAGAGTCTCTTCTCTATTGCGCAGAAAAGGGTCTCTCTCTCACACATGTGAAGCCAGAAGCTGCTGAAACTGAAGCTGCAACTGCAGATCCAAACTTTGACCAGTGTGGACCATCAAACCTCCTCTTCTAATCTATGTTGTAGGTTCATCTGAACCTCCTCTAAAGGCTACAACTTTTGGTGGTGGAATCAAATCGATCCGACGGACGGTTTGTGAGATATCGACTGCTTTAGTTTGAAGGAAGCTGCTGAAACTGAACCTGCAACTGCAGAAGTGAAGTTAGACCTACGTGGACCAGAAGATCTTCTCATCTGAATTGCACTATAGGTTCATCTGAACCTCCTATGAAGGCTGCAACTTTTGGTGGTGGAATCAAGCCGATCCGACGGTCGGTTTGTGAGATATCGACTGCCCTAGTTTTGATGATGAAGTCGCTAATGCTGATGCCGCTGATCTAGGGTTTGCTACTGCTAATATAAATCAGATTTATTGTACTATTTCTCTCTGCTGAATTATTGAAGATAAAAGAATATTTGGTCAAAGGGTTTCCCCACACATTGTGGGGTTTGTCCCTGGCTAGCCGCCACATCTTGTGTCTCTTGTCTTGGCTTGTTTTCTGTCGATTATTTAATGTTCTATCTGCACTTTACTTTATGTACATGTGATTGCTAATATGTGGAATATAATAAGAAAAAGAAGTAAACTGTTATAAGCATAGAACATACCATAACTTAACATGGTATCAGAGGTGAGGTGAAGACAAAGCCCGAGCAATCACCGAAGAGAAGATTGGCAAGGCTATCCTAAAAGAACTATGGGGTCCTCAACACTCTTTCCTGCCGAAGACAAGCTATGTGAGAAAGCTGACTATCACGGATGCAAGATGTCTATCGATCGAACCCTAGAAGATGAAGGAGTGCTGGACCATGTAAGAGGCAATATTGTTGAGCCTCCATCAAATGCATCAGTTGTTGCCTGGAACAAAGGGAAAATGGAGAAGTCAAAACAAAGAAGATCATCTGGGACTCTATCGACAAGCACTTGGTGGCCTACATCTCTGAACTGGACACCTCCATGGAAATCTACAATAGACTAGTGATTTTATTTAAAGTCTATTAGGCAAATCAAGTTTTGTTTCTTAGAAATAAGTTGAGGGAAATCAAGAAGGGTAAAGATGAGAGTATGCAAGCATACTTCTTAAGAATCATCGAGATCAAGAACAATCTCCTATCTATTGGGGAAACTATTATTGACAGGGAAATGGCACTCACAACTCTTGGAGGATTACCATCCGAATGGTACGTGTTCAGGACTACTCTTTTGAACAATAATTTAATTCATGGTTTCGTGGAACTAATGGCTAGATGCATTCAAGAAGAAACAAGGGTAGAAGAGAAATAAATGCCCTTGCCTAAAGGTCCTCCTGCTGCTTTTTCTTCTCATGCTAAGAAAAGAAATAATTCTGGGTCTAAATCAAAAGGAAAGGCTGGACCTAAGGGTGGAAGAAAAGGACGATGTTATATTTGCGATAAAGCAGGTCACTATGCAAGGGAGTTCCCTCATAGAAAGGACTCACACTGGGATGATGATCAAAATCCCTGTCATGGAAATCAAAGAAATGGAAAATCTAATAGCAGAGGTAAAAGGAGTGTTGGAAATCAAGGAAAATGACAACCATTCAAGAAGGCTAGAAATTCCAGGTATGAATCTAACACTGTTGAAAATAAGTAGGATGAATATTATCTACCAGCTACTCTATCTACCTCTGCTCCTTCGGACTCAATGGGAATTTGGCTCATTGATAGTGGTGCCTCAAGGCACTTCACTAGTTACAAAGAAGTTCTCCATAATCTGATAGAGAAAGAAACTAATATGGAAATTGTCCTTGGAGATGACATGAAATACCCCGTGAAAGGTGTAGGCAATGTTTCTCTCAAATTGAATCAAGGTAATACGATCCACTTAGAAGATGTATTATATGTACCTGATCTCAAAAAGAACATGGTATCCATCTTGGCAATGGAAGAAAAAGGCTACAAGGTAACCTTCAGCAATGGCAAGGTACGTATATGGAAAAATAATGTTAAAAATACTTTCAAACTTGGGTTTCGAGTTGATTCTTTATATCAGGTCGGTGGAAGTCCGCTAGGTGTCATGTATTGTGAAACAACTCTTTAGTCCAAACTTTGGCATCGAAGGTTTGCCCACCTTCATTACAAAGCTCTACTCGATGTAAGATAGATGGTAACAGGGATGCCCGAATTCCGAGTAGAGAAAAAAGGTGTATGTCCAGGATGTGCAGAAGGAAAGCTCAAAAGGGGACCATTCCCCTTAAGCCAAAGCTAGACCTTCGATATATTATAGTTGGTTCACTCAAGCATACCTGAGGCTGGCATTAAGAGGGAGACTACTACTCCACATACTCCTGAGCAGAATGGTGTGGCAGAAAGGAAGAACCGTACAATTGTGGAAGCTGTCCAGAAACTTTTGAAGTTTCTATGGGTAGATAATGTAACAATGCTTGATGTGGAGGAACCCATGGATCCTATTTATCCACCTGAGCCTTCCTCTTCTAGGAAGAGGCCTTCTTGGCTTAGGGGGGGTACTTGATGATGCTGAAGGACATGTTGCACCCCGAGGAACCCTTTGTGAAAGTAAGAAACCTAATAGGTATCAGGGATACCTGACCATCATGAGCATGATTATACAAAATGAGCCTTCATCATTCTCAGATTCCGTCAAGCATCAAGTATGGAAGTATGTTATGATCGAAGAATATTAGCCTATTATGAAGAATGATGTCTGGGAAGTAGTTCCCAGACCCCAGGACAAGACAGTTGTCACGTCAAAATGGCTTTACAAGATAAAGCATGTAGCAGATGGAAGTATGGAAAAGTATAAGGCTCGTTTTGTTGCTCGTGGTTTCTCCCAAAAGGAAGGTATAGACTATGATGAGATATTCGCACATGTTGCCAGCTATACGACCATTCGCTCGATCATAGCCCTTGCGGCTTCACAAGGATGGAACCTACATCAGATGGATGTCAAGACCACGTTCTTGCATGGTTCGATCAAAGAAGAGGTCTACGTGGAGCAACCCGAAGGAGTTGAGATTTATGATAAAAAATCTCATGTATGCAGGTTGAAGAAAGCTTTCTATGGGCTGAAGCAAGCACGTCGAGCATGGTATGAGAGGATTGATAGCTACTTGATGAAGCTGGGATTCACTAGGAGTGAAGCTGATCCTAACCTTTATTTTAAGGTAAAAGATGACAAACCTCTCATACTGGTGCTATATGTGGACGACCTCTTTCTAACAGGTCCAGGCCCTCTCATTCACAAATGTAAGAGGTAGTTGGCTTCTGAATTTGAAATGAAGGACCTAGGACCGATGCACTATTTCCTAGGACTTGAAGTGTGGCAAAAGCCAGGGGAAATTTTCCTATCTCAAGGAAAATATGTGGTAAATATATTGGAAAGATTCGGTATGATGGACTGCAAGCCTGTGATTACCTCGAGGATCTTAACTTTTAGAAATTATATGGTAGTGAAGTTGGACCAGATTTGGGAAATGCCTCTGAGTTTCATAAACTCATTCGCATTGATGTTCTTGGTGAACCTCCACCTGAACATATGTTTTGCAGTCAGCATTGTGAGCTCATATTTGGTTGAGCCTCGCTGGATTGATGCCAGGAATCTTCTGAGATGTCTTCGTGGCACAATCACTTATGGGTTAAGATACATTGCTGGAAATGTGAGATTACTTGGATACACTGATGCTGATTGGGCAGGCAATGTGGAGGACCGTAAGAGCACTTCTGAGTGTTGTTCCTCCTTGGGATCTACTTCGATATCCTGTATGAGCAGGAAGCAGAATTCGGTGGCTTTCAGCGCCGCCGAAGTAGAATATATTGCTGCTAGCATGGCCTCCTGTGAGGAAGTCTAGTTGCGAAAGCTCTTCAGTGAGATGTTTGAATTTACATTGGTTACCATCGTGATCCTATGTGACAACCAGGGTGGGATTCGTTTGTCAGAGAATCCCATATTTCATGATTGCTCTAACCATATCGATATCAGGTATCACTATACTCAAGATATGGTGTAGCAGGGAACTATAAGGCTCCAGCATATCGGTACAGATGAACAGGTCGCCGACATTCTAACAAAGCCCCTAGGAAAAGTCAAATTCCTGACTTTCTGAGAACAACTTGGTGTTGTTCAAAGACCCTTTGATGAGGGTCTTGTATGATGAATTGAGCTCTGGGAGCTCTGGGGGGGTGCGGGGTACTTCTTGGAGCAACATATGACCACAGGGTGATTCACCATCCCCTGGTGGTGTACAGGGACACCTTGTGGTGACTATGTAGCATGATGATTGATGTGTTCTCCTGTGAGGCCTGGATTGATGTGTTCTCCATGGCGATTGTAGCAGGATTGATGTGTTCTCCTGTGAGGCCTGGATTGATGTGTTCTCCATGGCGATTGTAGCGGGATTGATGTGTTCTCCTGTGAGGCTTGGATTGACACGTTCTCCATGGCGATTGTAGCAGGATTGATGTGTTCTCCTGTGAGGCCTAAATTGATGTGTTCTCCATGGTGATTGTAGCAGGATTGATTTGTTCTCCTATGAGGACATGATTGATTAGTTCTCCTATCGAGGCATCCTACCCATGTAGTCCGGGACTCATGGGAAGTACCTCTCAGCTGATCAATGAGCAGGGAAATGAAGTTAGGGACCATAGTAGTACCAATGGATGCAACGCTGTATCTACTGTACTCCCTACGCTAGGATGACCTCCATTGATCTGGGATCAATGATACTGGTCTGGGACTAGTGGCAGAAGTGGTACATTCTATGACACTGACTTCAGGTCGGTTGTTATTGGTCTGGGACCAGTGGTACGCACTCTGAGACTGACTTTGAGTCAGCGGAGGATGTTACTGGTCTGGGACCAGTGGTAGGAGTTGTACTCACTATGACGTTGACTTCGGGTTGGTTGAAACTGGTCTGGGACTGACTTTGAGTCAGTATGATACATCCTCGACCATTTCTTCTTCTTCATAATTCAGACAAAAGCATAGAAGAACAAAACAAAGCAGAGCAGAGCATAATAGAGTAGAGTCGTACAGATCAGTACAGGGCAGAACAAGACAAAGCAGAACAGGAAGAATAGAGCAGAGCAGGGCAAGGGTCAGGCTGTACAGGGCAGTGCATTTGATGGATGAATAGGAGCGACCGACAGATAGATTGCAGATGAAGTTCTCCCTAGTTGAGAGGGAGTGTTAAAATTGGAAACTAGGGCCAAACTTCATATGAGCCATCTTATTCATGGCTGATAATATGTTCATTAGATTCCTCTTGTCGAGAGGTGTAGGTTTGATCTAAAGATCATCCGATTCCGATAAGTATTCATGGAGATATGAATTTATTTTGATTATGGAATTATTATCAAGCCGACCTACAACTCATGTAGGCTCAATAGCCCAACAGTCGCATCTATTCAAACATCAACAGTTGTGTATAAATACAAGAGGACTTTTCCTCATTTTCACTCACTCATCTCATCACATCTCTCTCTCTCTACTGTGCAGAAAAGAGTCTCTTCTCTACTGCGTGGAAAAGGGTCTCTCTCTCACACATGTGAAGCCAGAAGCTGTTGAAACTAAAGCTGCAACTGCAGATCAAAACTTTGACCAGCGTGGACCATCAAACCTCCTCTTCTGATCTTCACTATAGGTTCATCTGAACCTCCTCTGAAGGCTAAAAATTTTGGTGGTGGAATCAAGTCGATCCGACGGACAGTTTGCGAGATATCGACTGCCCTAGTTTGAAGGAAGCTGTTGAAACTGAAGCTGCAACTATAGAAGTGAAGTTTGACCTATGTGGACCAGAAGATATCCTCATCTGAACTGCGCTATAGGTTCATTTGAACCTCCTCTAAATGCTGCAACTTTTTGTGGTGGAATCAAGCTGATCTGACGGTCGGTTTGTGAGATATCGACTGCCCTAGTTTTGATGATGAAGCCGCTAATGCTGATGCTGCTGATCTAGGGTTTGCTACTACTGATATAAATTAGATTTATTGTACTATTTATCTCTTCTGAATTATTGAAAATAAAATAAGATTTGATCAAAGGGTTTCCCCACACATTGTGGGGTTTGTCCCTGGCTAGCCGCCACATCTTGTGTCTCTTGTCTTGGCTTGTTTTCAGTTGATCGTTTAATGTTCTATCTACACTTTACTTTATGTACATGTGCTTTCTAATCTATGGAATATAATAAGAAAAAGAAGTAAACTGTTATAAGCATAGAACATTATACCATAACTTAACAGATTGTTTGATCCAGATTTAAACAAGAACACAACAAATTATAGATATAACCATAAATACAAAGATGCAGCAGAAATAACACTTCATTTCATTAATATCAAACACTGAAATATGCTTACAAACAGAATGAAAATAATACTAGCTTGGGTGATGCTAGCTTATCTATGAGAAGAGTTGTGGCAGCTACATGGCTCTCAACTCTATTACAATGAGGCTTGAAGGCTTATTTATTATTAGAAATAATGGAAAACCCTAAACATCCAAAACCCTAACCCTAGGAGATGAAACACCAAACCATGGGCCCCGTTGGGGTAAGTTGGTACATCAATTTCTTGGGGTCATAAATTTGGCATACGATCTTTGTTTGACGCACATGATACCTCGTTAGAAAGATGTATCCAAAGATTACGACTACTGACAACAAATACCAAGTTGAAAACAACTATTCACCACCGAACACATATTTCATTAAATTTGGAATTAAATGATGAATCTAGAATTTCAAAATAACCAAAAACCTCAATTCTATTGATATGATTGTCATAAAAAATTTCCAAATTTAATGAAATATGTGTTGACCGGTGCTTATCCCAAAAAAAACATCATTTAGGGCCTCAAAACGGCTCTGGAAGTTTAGGCCACCTGGATCATTCATCCCCCCTTAGGAAGAAATGGTCCCCATTGCGTTGAGCTCCTCCATGAGATGAGGAAACTTCTGCTGAACTTGGTCCCTAGTGAGCCACTTGCCCTAGTGAAGGAGTTGGTCTGCTTTGACAACTCGATATAGTTGGATCCTTTACTGTCGGGTGTTATTGATCTGTGTGTCCATGATCCGATTAGTTGTGGCTTGTTCCATGCAGTCTGGGTTTAACTCTGTTGGTGTGAGTTGTTTTGCAATGTCGGATGTGTCCAATAATAGTGGAAAGTAGGGCCAAAGGTAGTCTATGTTGAACAATGGGTGCTGACCAAGGAATGGTGGAATACTAAACTCGAAGGCATTGGCCCCTACTACCTTGGTGATGGTGTATGGCCCATATTAGAGTGGGAGATGCTTGCGGTGGGGCTCAGCGAGGCTCTCCTTCTGCAAATTTAGCCAAACTTTGTCGCCCACCTGGAATTTGTGTGGCACCCGATGCTGATCATGTTGCTTCTTGTACTTAGCATTGTCTCTGTCCAAGATCTCATGGACCTATTGGCGTATGTGCTGAATGTGCTCAATGAAGTTGTTTTCCTTGTCGGTTTCGGAATGGACATGAGTCCAATTTACCTGAGTAGCTGCAAATGGTATGACCACATCAATGGGACAAAGTGGCTGGAATCCCAAGCCCACTTGAAAAGGGTTGTGGCTAGTCGAGCTGTGGAGCTCCCGGTTATAGTTGTGCTGGACGTAGGGGTGTTTTGGAGAATTTAGCATCTATGGATAAATACTAATTCACTAGACAAGTAGCCATGCCTAGAACAATAGTTTAAAGTGTTTTATACTTTCCCTATAAGCAATAGATAAGAAGAGAGGATAGAAGGTCTACCTGTAGTTCCGCTTTCCTCTTGTATCCCTTGTATCGATTCCGTTGCTCCTTCCCGTACTTAATCCGCTTGAAAAGTACCCTATAAACACAACAGAAGATGAAAATTGATCAAAGCATATGATCCACTAAATATAAATGAAAGGAATCAGAAGCAATTCATACATATAAGCATTATGAAAGAACACATCATATGGAAAACGGTTCAAACACTTTATTAGATAGAAGAAGGAAATACAACCATCCGTGTCTGATTCAAAGTCATTCCTCCAGCTTGGATGTGATCCATATCACATCAAAAGAATGACAAACTTGTAGCATCAAATCACTTGCTTCAAATCCAAATCTCATAGCAGCATTATCTCCTTACAACTCAACATAGTCCAGCCCCTGATCACTTAGATCAATGGTCAATTTATAGGAAGATGAAGGAGGTTTTGTCATTAATGGTGACATTGAGTGGCCTTCCATACTTAGAATTAGTTCCATGGAGGAAGGGATGAGAGGATAGGATGATCCTTAACTCATTCCTCATCCATTTTCGAGCTCATAGGAGTTGATAAGACAAGGAAACTTCTAGATGACTCCAAAAGATAAGAATATTCCCCAAACCCTATGTCAATTTCGCTCATTCTCGCCCATCACAGGTGAAAGGAAGCCTAAGTGCTCTGCAGAGCACCTGGGCAGTGGACTCAACTGCTTTGCAGTGCACCTTCATAAGGGCTTACCTATGCCAGTTCCTCTAGAGGAAATTTCTGGATGTTTTCAAGTCACGAAACTATCTGGGAAGGAGGCACTCAAAGGGTTGACTTGTTTAGGGCATGAAACAACTGAATTTAGGGTTTGATGAGCCCTAAAACACTGTTATGAATGTTGGGATTTGATGTGCCCAAATGGATCTGTAATAGTTGCCCCCTAAAGCATGAAGTCGGAAAAATGCCAATGTTGAATGAAATGCTTCACGATGTGACGAGGAGGTATCGAAGTGGAAGGTGACTTGCATCAATTACAATACATATATCATGATATTTTATTTTACATGAATTGCTGAGGGAAGGCATAGCCATGCTCAGCTTATAAAATTTCATTACATGTACATAAACAGTCGTCTATAGATATAGACCCATGATCAGAATGACTATCAATGTAAAGGCATTATACATATGATTTAGTACTCTTGATATCGTAGCCCGGATGTATGAAACTAGATCCAGGGTCTTCAATATCATTCAACCGTTTTCTCAAGTACAAGTCTAACCATGTGAATATGTGATCTGAAGGCGAACATGGGAAGACACAATCTAATTACCAGCCAATGATGTAGGTTGTTAACAGATGCGAGAGAAATCACCGATAATGATAATGATCCTCAAGGTACTGCAATACATTTTGTATGGTGTGAATGGATGATTTGATGTCAAACACCATACAAAGTCTTTTGGTTGAAGGCCATTGATGTATGCCTATCGCCGAAAGCGAGAAACCTGCCATTGATGCATGCAAGCTTCAAGGTACTGAATGGGTGTTTCTAAGTCAACTTCTTGGATAATGAGTTGATGTCGAAAAGAAGCGACTCGTCGTAGGAGGGACTTGATGTATCCCACATCAACGACACGAAACGAGTGTAGTTATTTTAGAGATAGAATTTGACTGACAACACAAGGTTCAGGAATGGCGGTTGTGGAGTACTAAAGAAGGTATGTTTTTGATGATTATTTCAGTATCTTTTCATTGAAATTTACAAACCTTTTGCATCATGAACTAGGAAAATGATAAAGAATTATAATAGACCATGTGAGATTAATATGCAAGACGAAAACGCTGACAATTGTCATTTCCTTATGCAGAAAGGAGGAAAAACGAGAAGTTGCCGTTCCAAAGGAAAGGACAAGGACGGGTTAACCGTTGTCCCTTTGACGGGAGACCGAATGCAAACAAGGCAAAGCAAATCAAAGCGAATCAGCCTGGGAAAGGAGGTGGAGATATCAGCTCGGCACAGGAGAGAAAAGAAATGACTGAGGACTAACGGTTTGGCGAATCCCTCAGGATCCTTGATCCTGAGGGATCACTGTTTTATCTATTTCTGCACCTAGATATCTCCGCCGTCACCCTTATAAAAGGGGCAGCACTGTTAGCTCAGAGAGAGTTAGAAACGGTTATGCTTTTATGTAATTTCCTTTAAAGATCAAAACTTTGATCATCGAGTCTCGTTAAGAACTGGTTTATTGTAATTCTGCTCTATGCATTAATACAAACTTGGTTATTATTTCATCTCTGAGTCTGGAATAACTTTAAGCAGTGTACCCCTGGAGGCTAAGGGCCCGGCCCTGGAGGACACTTGCTCCTGTATTATTACGTTTGGTTCATGCGTGGTTTTCCTATTGACGTCATTTGGTAATCTGGTGTGTTTTATAAGTTTACATCACATGCTCTGTTATGTTTAATTCATTAATGCTTCTACAGACAGAACAATTGTATTGACTCTGCATCATATTACTGTTCTTTTAAGAGTTGATCTAATACTGCTAGTCTTTACAGAATACTGTTACTGTTCCATTACAGAGCTTTTGTGCTGTGCACCTGTTCATTAACGTTACGAAATTCATCTTGGAAGTATGTTCTTTGTGACTGTTGGATTTACGAACAATGCTGTTCTATTTTGAGATGCAGTCATATTCTTTCTAACTGAGATCGATACTTGGATCAGATTACTATTTAAGTGTGCTGCGTGCGTATATGGTTTTTAAGCACTGTTCCATAATTTATCAGTAATCAGTGTTGTTCCATTGGTGTGTGTTATTCAATCCGCCCTTAAGAGTGAAAGATTTCCATCTGATTCCTGTAGATTACGATTAATGCATTTGATCTGATAGACTAAGAAGTTATTTCTTGTGAGACTTAGTTGCTGTTCTATTTCTTAGCTGCTGTTCCATTTCGGATTTGTTGTTCCATTTCAGTCTTGCTGTTCGAATTCTTAATTGATGTTCCATTTCTTATTTGCCGTTCCAATTCCTGGTATTGGCGTGAAGAACGATTGTAGACTCTAGTGAGCATTGACTTCTACTGTCCGGCTCCCAGATCCATGATCTGTTCTCTGATTTCCTTTTCCGTCAGTTTCCAAAGGGATGGGTTATTACTACCGAACCCTTGACTGATAAGCTGCTTAGTCTTTTTAAGGTGTGATTTAATCTTTTGAAGTGGTTAAGCTGTATACAATCATCCATTTACTCTTGTATTTATGAACACTGTACTACTAGCATTACTCTGGCAATTGATAGCCTCAGACTGAGACACTCTTTGAAATAACAAAACGTTCCCGGATTGACATATTAATGTGAGGTAATTAGAGGTGAAAGAGACCCTTTTTATAGCTCTACATTTTGGCGCCGTTGAAGGGGAAAGAGTGTAACCATTTTTTTTTATTTTTTTATTTTTTATTTTTATTTTTTTTTTTTTTTATTTTTATTTTTTTTATTTATTTATTTTTTTTTTTTTTTTCAGAGTATTGCACGAACCTGTTAGGGAAGAATTGGGTTTTAAAAACAGAAGGTAAGAACCTACGTGTGGAGCATGTAAAAGCCCTGCTCCTCTACTCACTTTCCTACAGATTTGCTGCTGTTTTGTTTGAGTAGAATTTAGTAGTTAATTTGAGTGTATGACTAAGCAGAAAAAGCCAGAAAAAAATCCCAAACCACTACCCAAGCCAGAAAAAGCTAAGGGGCCGGTGACCCTTGGCCGAACAACCTTCATAGACGAGATCTATAAGAAAGCAGAATCTCAGCCCTCAGTAGGACCCAGGAAAGTCATTTCTAAACAACCTACTAGTTCCCTTCAGGCCACAGGATCACCATCTGTAGCCTTTGTTGAGGTGCATAGTCAAACTGAAGAGCAGGACTTTCAAGAAATTGAAAATTCTACTCCAGAACTATTGCAAGAAGGGAATCTCAACAATCTTTGTGAAGGAGAAGGAGAATCAGGGGAAACTGAGGAACCAAGGTCTCCCATTGGAAAAACTCAGCCATTAAACAACCCAGACAAGGGAAGTGCCGCAAAAATCATTGTTGAAAACTCAATCTCCTCAGAAATCAGGCACTCTCATTATCCCAGATAGAGGAAGTGTTATTAAAACTGTCCCTGTTAAAGCCATTCCCTCTCAACCTAGGAATACTCTCCTAGATATCCCAGAAGGATACTGGCATATATTCGACTCAATGGCTCAAAACCATCCAAACACTCAAACTTCTACATTACAATACCCATAGTGGATTCTGCAGCAAATGCACCTATGAAAGCAATCCCTCTTCAACATATCCCTACATTCCACGGTCTTACATCAGAAGATCTGGATGCATTTCTATTTGAATTTGATGTACTGTGCAGGGGATATGATTACACCACCGACCCTCAGAAACTGAAACTATTTCCCTCTACATTAAAAGGGGCTGCTTTAAGATGGTTTATGGGGTTAGGTGGTGGGGTTATAAATAACTGGGATCAAATGAAAGAATCTTTTCTAAAAAAATATCAGGACTATTGCAGGTCTAGAGAACTGAAGGACGAAATATTCCAGATGACAGCTAGACCAAATGAAACATTAGAAGAGTATGTGGAACGCTTTCAGTATAATCTTCAAAGATCTCCCTATTCATCACTACCTTTACCTGATAATGTGTTAAAAACAACATTAATAAGGGGCATGAAGAAACAATGGATTGAAACATTAAACATTATGAGAAAAAGAGATATTTATCAAGAAAATTTTGCTGACATTATTGATTTATGTATGAAGAGCTCGAGAGGTAGCACAAGAGTAAAACCGACAGAACATGATCGGTTTGTAAGAGATAATAAAATTTTGACAGAAGGAGTAACACGTGTAGAAATTGGAAATTTATTGGAAAATTTTAAAACTGATATACTAGGGACACTAACTACACAACTTGATATTATGCAGGCCAAACAGAAGCAAATGGAGGTAGAACAGAATTTGGCAATCTTCTGTCCCCGATGCAGGAAAAAGCATAGTCATAAGGAGTGTCCACTGGATGCAGTCCAAACATGCGCCATCTGTACAAAAGATCACCTGACGGAAAGCTGCCCCTCACTCCCTGGATTGAAAGCAGTATATAAGGAAGCAGAAGAAGAGCCAGAATCGGTGTATTTTCTCAACCAACGCCGTCAGTGGCAGCCGAGACAATCTGGTATGTTTCCAGACCCAACTTCTTCTTTTCAGCCTCCGCAGTATAATGCTCAACAATATAATATGTGGCAGAGTCAATCCCAATCCCCGTTTCCAAACTGGTCACCGCAGTCGTTTCCTTCCTCAAACCCGTGGCTGAATCAGGCAAGCCAATTTGGTTGGCCAAATCTTCCTTATACCCCACCATATTGGCAAAGTAACTCATATCCACCACAATGGACTCCCCCTACTTCACAAAGTTCAGCCTGGCAGACAAACTGGCAGAGACCGATGCATCAGCCAGTAGGAACCATTCCGCTCCCTCAACCTACACTGCCAGCCTTACAACAAAATCCCCAGTCTAATCTGAGACCGCAACTCCCAGCCCAACCCAACCCCAATCCAAATAACAGACCGGTCCAATCTGTCCAAATTATAGAAAAACCAGAAATAGGAGCCGACCTGAGGGGGTGTATTGATCTTCAATTAAGATCTGGGCGTGTTATTGAAACTGGGGGAGATAAGACAGTTCAGGTTGACAATCAGTTACCCAGAGAAAATCTGTCACAACAAGAGGATGTGAATAAACAACAAACTCATAATCAAGCAACCACATCCTCTCCCCCATTCCCAGAACGATCAGTCATACCTCGACCTATACAATATCCTGATTTTGACATTCTGGGAGAATTACAAAATCTATACATAAAAATTCCATTCCTTCAAGCCATTCAAGACATTCCGATATACGCAAAAACTATCAAATAATTGTGCATAAAGAAACCAAGGAGGAATATAACAAATAATCCAAGAGTCCAAGTCATTGGCACTCTATCTGACTTACTATCAGGAAAAGAAACACCCATTAAATATGAAGACCCAGGAAATCCAATTGTAACTGTCCAAATTTATGGTCAGACCTTGTCCAATTCCTTAGTTGATCTAGGAGCTGCAATTAATATCTTAACAACCACTACTTGCCAAAAGCTAGGCATTACGTCTGTAGAACCCACCTCTACCTTGCTAGAATTGGCTGACCAATCTGTGGTTAGGCTGGAGGGTACACTGCATGATGTCATGGTCTCTGTTGATTCCTGGGAATATCCAACCGATTTCCTGATAATAAATCCCAAAACCCGACTTGATGGACATCCATTGATTTTAGGTAGACCTTGGCTTGCCACTGCCGATGCCTATATTTGCTGTCGGCAAGGAAATATGACCATAACCAGAGGACCAAATATCAAGAACTTAGTTTTATATCCTCCAGCGCAGCCAAGTGTCACAATAATCAAAACTAATAAGCACCCTGTATCATACCTTACTGATAACATTAGATCTCCATTAACCATACAAGAGGCACTTGATTTCAAAGACCAAACAGAAGATGATGCCATTAATAATTTCATTAGTCAAACTGAATCCAGATCCTGCACATAGTGTCATATGATAGAAGCAGCATTTGATAATGAATTAGAAGAAGATCCTCTAAAAGATACGCATGATCAAACAATACCTGTTACTTCCATTGCAAATAGTAAAATTGTGGAGATTGAACCGGGTAAAACCTTAAATATTAATTGCAACCTCACACTCGAGCAAGAAATGAAGCTCATCCATTTGTTAAGGAAATATAAAGAAGCATTTGCATGGGACTATCCTAATATGAAAGGAATTGACCCCAAATTATGTACACACCACATTTATATAGAAAAAGATGCAAGACCTGTTCGTCAACCTCAGAGGAGACTAAATCCTCATCTAAAAGATGTGGTATAAGTCGAACTTCAAAAACTTTTAGATGTCAATTTTATATACCCTATCTTTGATAGTAAATGGGTCTCTCCGCTTGTGGTGGTACCAAAAAAGAATGGGAAATGGATAATCTGTGTGGACTACAGAGAGCTAAATAAAGCAACACAAAAAGACCACTTCCCTCTCCCATTCATCGACCAAGTATTAGACACTTTGGCAGGAAAGAAATTCTTTTCTTTCCTGGATGGCTTCAGTGGATACAATCAAATTCAGATTGCCCCTGAAGATCAAGACAAAACTACTTTCACTTGTCCTCGGGGAACTGTTGGCATTTTTGGCTCAGGAATGGCACTAGTTGTCCTTGATGGCAACTCTCTTTGATGACAGATCTCCGTTCAGTCTACAGAATGAAGCGAAATCTCATATACGCAGGTTAATTAAGTCCAAGTTGCGTATACACGCTAGTGATATTCATACTAAGTCGCGTATACGCAGGATAGCTACATAATAAGGCGCGTATACACGCAGATGCATGAACAGAAAAGTGCGTATATGTCGGGAAGTTTCCTTTTGGTCCATGGTAGTTAGTCCTCGGTACTTGTGCCCATGTCTTTGGACCAAAGTACCTCGACAGTCGTGTAGATCTCTAGTTTTGAAGTTGATGGTTTTGGATTTCTATGGTTTTGGCTCTTGGTATTGAGCAAGGCCTAAGGCTATATAAGGAGAAGAAGATCATTAGGCAAGATCATCTTTCGAAAAGGCTTGAATATCTGAAAAAGAAAGAGATCTGATATGCAGGTTCTGGGTTGCTTGATCTAAGCCAAGGAGAGATCACATCGGTTGATGGAAGACTAGATCTAAGGATAGATCGGGATCTAATGGTTTGAAATGCACTATCATGATATGGTTGATTATGCGTATTTCTAGATCTGCATACTGTCGCAATGTTATGTTCTGGGTCTAACTGATGTCTGGTACAGCTGCAAACTGAGAGAGTTTATTTTTAGATCTGTACGCAGGTTGGCTTCGGTAAAAGCGCGTGTATACGCGGTTTTTGCTCATTGAAGTAGCGTATATCTTTTGAAGCTTGATTTTGGGTTTACAGTTGGGTCTGACTGTTATTGCAGAGTTCTGTGTTCTGGTAACTGGTGATTGACAGGGTTCAGTGGTTCAGTGATTCAAAGTTTGGTTGTTTTATGCTTCAATGATCTGTTGTGAAAGGTGAATGAATTGTGGTCTTCAGATTGTAATGTTGTGCTTCAGGAATATCCAGTCTGAAAATGTATGAAAGGTGGTACCTGAAGGAAAGAAGATTGTAGGTCAGCACCTACGTACTAGTATCTTGGCTAGTACAAGAGCAAAGGGGGTTGGAGCTCCCTTCCAAGGAAGTTTGGAGAACGAGAGAAGGTTGTAGCCTTCTGCAGGTTGTAGCCTGCGTACTGGTATAAGGCTGCACCAGTACAAAAGATTGTAAACTGAAGTTTCATACTAAAGAAAGATAGAGACAACTTGCAGCAGGTGGTTTTCACCCACATTGGGTTTCCACCTTATATCTTGGTGTTCATGTGTGTGGCTTTTGATCTGTTCTGTTATACTGTACCTGTTTACTGTTAATGTGGTGAATAATGTCCTGATGCACTTAACTGAAGAATAAGCTAACTAAATTATGAGTTTTCTTCTTATACGCTGTTTTATTTAGTCACAGTAGCGTGTACACGCTGGTTCACTTAACTGAAGTAGCGTATATGTTTCTGAGCATTGAAAAAGTTTGATTGATCTGATAATACTGATTCACCCCCCCCTCTCAGTATTATTTCCAACAATTGGAATCAGAGCAGGTCCTTTAGAGAAGCTTGATCGCTTGAAGGAAGATCATTCATCATGAGCAACTACGAGAAAGAAGCATCAATCAGGCCACCGATTTTTGATGGGACAAATTTCAATTATTGGAAGGTAAGAGTTACTGCATATCTTCAATCTCTTGGTACAGAAGTTTGGAACATTGTAGAAACAGGCTATGCTTTTCCTTCAGCTACTCCTACAGATCCAGCTGAGAAAAAGCAGTATGAAACAAATGCAAAAGCAGTCAGTACTCTATTAGGAAGTATATCCCAAACAGAATTCATGAAGGTCATGCACTTCAAATCAGCAAAAGAGATATGGGACAAAATGATCACTAGCTATGAAGGAGATGAACAGGTAAAACAAGCTAAAATTCAAACTCTCAGGATTCAATATGAGACTCTCAAGATGTATAATGATGAAAGTGTGGCTAATTATTTTCTTCGGGTAGATGAGATTGTTAATTGTATGAAAAATTTGGGTGAAGAAATAAAAGAGACTATAGTAGTTCAAAAGATTCTAAGATCATTATCCCCCAAGTTTGAATCTAAAGTATCTGCAATAGAAGAAAAAGAAAATCTCCGTGTTCTCACTATGTCTCAGCTACATGGAATTCTAACTGCTTATGAAATGAGAAAGGGAGGTCCATCAGACAGAAGGGAAGCTGCTTTTAAGGCATCAGGAAAAGAAGATTACTATGAAGCAAGCCATGTTCCAGAAGAAGAGGAAGAAGAATCAAATTTTGTCAGAAATCTTCAAAGGGGTTCTGGAAGGTTCAGAGGTAAGCTACCTTTCAAATGCTTTGCTTGTGGAAGAGTAGGTCATTATGCTGCAAAATGTCCTTATAAGGATAAAGGAAAAGAACCTGCTAGATGGAACAAGAAACAAAGTGCAAATAAGAAAAGCTACTACACCCATGAAGATAGTGATGGCTTATCAAACAGTGATGAAGATGAACAAGGTAATAAATATAAGCTGTTAATGGCATTTGAAGATGATGATTATGAGGATGCTATAGATGTGGATAATCTCTATAATGAAATTACTAGACTCAAGAGATGCATAGAAGAAAAGAATGTGATCATTGATACTTTGCAATTTCAAATTGATGAAAAGGAAAAACATCTTGAAAAACTAGAAGGTGAAATTGTTGGTCTCAGAAAAGAAATTGAGAAAACAAAAGCTATTAATCTTAAGTTTGTCAAAGGATCTGAGACTTTGGATGAGATTATCAATGTGCAGCGGTCTCCTCTAAACAAGACAGGTTTGGGCTATAATGGAGAAACCTCTCAAGCATCCACCTCAAAAAGTTATCTTGATGCAGCAAGAAGAAATGAGCAGAAGAACAATGAAGATAATCAGGTAAAGCAGGGACGAATTACAAACAGAAACTATCAGGGACAATCCTTCTTAAGGGTGAACAAAAGCTACAACCAACCACAGGTAAAATCTTCTCAGTTTGGCTCAAGAATAGATGAAAATAGAAATTACAATCAGTTGGCTGGTAGATTCAATAACCGCAGAAGCTTCTTCAATGGACAATGCTTTTCTTGCCATAACTTTGGTCACAAAGCAGCTCAATGTGTTGCATATAAAACAATCATGACTAGGGAAGCTCAAAAACAAAGAAGTATGACAGGGATTACAAAAAGGACCTATAACAACTTTTCGGTTCTTGAAAATGAAGTTGAATGTTCTATTTGCAATAATTTTGGTCATAAAGACTCTGAATGCAGGAGCAGGTTTCAGGAGAAAAAGGAACAAGCCACAAGCACCAAAACATGGAGAATAAAGGAACCTCAAACAGAAAGATGTGGGATAGCATTTTATGCAGAAGGACAGGAAAATCTATGGTACATTGACAGTGGATGTTCGAAACATATGACAGGTGATAAAGAAAAACTTGAATCTTATTCTACTTTAGAAAAGGGAAAGAAAGTTTCTTTTGGAAATGATACTCCTGCAACTATAAAAGGAAAAGGTATTGCTCCTTTGAAAGAAAAGGTCAAGGCTGGAAATGTTTTGTATGTTGATGGATTGAAGCATAATCTACTAAGTGTCAGCCAGATGTGTGATCAAAAAACCGAGGTTATTTTTAGATCGAATGGATGTCTTGTTCGTGATCTTGATACAGGTAAAACAGTTCTCAAAGGCAAAATAACTCCAAATAATCTGTACATATTTGAAGAAGGACAACAACAATGCTATCTTAGCAAGGATGAAGAGCACTGGTTATGGCATCGAAGGTTGGGACATCTAAGCTTCTCACAAATAAGGAAAGCATGCAAATATCAGGCAGTTCGCGATCTTCCAGATATCAAAATTCCAGACAACACCATATGCAAATCTTGTCAGTTTGGAAAGCAAACCAGAACTAACTTTCCAGAGAAGGAAGGATCAGCTAGCTTGCCTCTTGAGCTAGTCCATACAGATGTATGTGGTCCATTTAGGAAAAGGACACCTCGAGGAGAAGAATATCTGATATTATTCATTGATGATTTCTCAAGGTTTGTTTGGTTAGGGCTTATGAAGCACAAAGATGAAGCATTCGAAAAATTCAAATCCTTCAAAGCATTGGTTGAAAATGAATCAGGACACAAAATTAAGTGCCTTAGATCTGACAGAGGTGGGGAGTTCACCTCAAATGAATTTTTCGATTTCTGTGACGAACATGGGATAAGAAGAGAATTCTCTACAGCTAGAACTCCTCAGCAAAATGGGGTTGTGGAAAGAATGAACAGAACTATCCAACAAATGGCTCGTGCTATGCTCGATGAATCAGGTACTCCTGCAACCTTCTGGGGTGAAGCTGCACATGCTGCTGTTATTATTCTTAACAAAACAAATGTCCGAGTAAACAGCACTCAAAC
Organism: Pinus tabuliformis; assembly: GCA_031772625.1. Classification (NCBI taxonomy): domain Eukaryota; kingdom Viridiplantae; phylum Streptophyta; class Pinopsida; order Pinales; family Pinaceae; genus Pinus; species Pinus tabuliformis. The sequence goes on from CM062819.1 coordinate 1,958,358,200, forward strand.
ACCTCATGAGCTTTGGAGTGGTAAAACTCCTTCCGTGAAGCACTTCAAAATCTTTGGGAGCAAATGTTATATTAAGAATACTGATGAGCAACTTGGCAAACTTGAACCAAGAGCAGATGAGGGCATTCTTCTTGGTTATTCTCCACATAGCAAAGCATACAAGTGCTACAATAAAAGACTTGGCAGAATTGTTGACAGTATTGATATAGTGGTTGATGAGAAGGGATATATTCCTAGGCAAGTTCATCATGAAGACATTGAAGAAGATGAAGGTTACTCTCAAAGGCGAAATGATGAAGAAGAAGAACCTCAAGAAGAAGAAGAATCTCAAGAAGAACCAGAGGAGCAGACAAGAATAGAAGAGAAGACTCCATCCAGATATGTTCAAAAGAATCATCCAGAAACTCAGACTGTGGGGCAGAAAGAAGCAGGAGTACAAACAAGAAGGACACTTGCAGAAGCTTCAAGCTACTTGGCATTACTCTCCTCCACTGAACCACAAAATGTGAAAGAGGCATGCAAAGATGAATGTTGGGTCAAAGCAATGGATGAAGAACTTGAGCAAATCGAAAAGAACAACACTTGGGAATTAGTTCCTAGACCAAAAGATAAGAATGTAATAGGAACAAAATGGGTCTTCAAGAATAAATTAAATGAAAATGGAGAAGTAATTAGAAACAAGGCCAGACTTGTTTGTAAAGGGTATGCACAGCAAGAAGGAATAGATTTTGAAGAGACCTTTGCTCCTGTGGCAAGACTTGAGGCCATCCGAATGTTCCTTGCTCTCTCAAGCTTTCAAAACTTCAAGGTATTTCAAATGGACGTGAAATCAGCCTTCCTGAATGGAGACTTAGAAGAAGAAGTATATATTGAGCAGCCAGATGGCTTCATTCTTGGGAATGATCCAAACCTTGTATGCAGATTGAAAAAGGCACTCTATGGACTCAAACAAGCTCCAAGGGCTTGGTACTATCGGTTGGACAAATATCTTCACCAACAAGGCTTTTCAAAAGGATCAGCAGATAGCAATCTCTATATAAAAGTTGAAAATAACAAATTGCTAATTCTTGTTGTTTATGTAGATGATATTATTTTTGGCAGCAATGAAGAGACTATGAGTCAAAACTTTGCCTTGGTTATGCAGAAAGAATTCGAAATGTCACTTCTTGGAGAATTGACATATTTTCTTGGATTGCAAATCCAACAAAATGAAGGAGGTATCTTCTTGTCTCAAACCAAATACCTCAAGCAGATCTTGAAGAAGTATGGCATGGAAGAGTCAAAGCCAGTATGTACACCCATGGTTACAGGATGCAGCCTCAGTGCAAATGATGAATCAGCAGCAGTTCACCAACCCACTTATAGATCCATGATTGGGAGTTTGCTTTATTTGACAGGTACTCGACCAGATATTACACATGCAGTAGGAATGGTTGGAAGATTTCAAGCCAACCCAAAGGAAACTCATCTTCAGGCAGTCAAAAGAATCTTCAAATATCTTCAAGGGACCCAAAACTATGGCTTATGGTATCCTAGAAATACAGATCTCACTCTTCATGCTTACACAGATGCAGATTGGGCTGGAAGTGTGGATGATAGGAAAAGCACAAGTGGTGGTGCTTTCTTCATGGGTTCCAGACTAGTATCTTGGTTCAGCAAGAAACAGAGTTCGATTGCCTTATCTACAGCTGAAGCAGAATATGTGGCTGCAGCATCTTGTTGCACACAACTTCTTTGGATGATGCAGACCTTGCAGGACTTTCAAATCACTTGCACTCCACCCGTCTCTATCTTATGTGATAATACAAGTGCAATCAGCATTTCAAAGAATCCAGTCATGCACTCAAAGACCAAGCACATACCAATCAAGTACCATTTTCTTCGGGAACAAGTGCTTGAGCAGAAGGTTAAGTTGGAGTATGTTCCTTCTAAGGAACAAGTTGCTGATATTCTCACAAAACCACTGCCCAGGGAAACTTTTGAATATCTCAGACAAAAGCTGGGAGTAGTTGATGCTTCATCCTGCTGTTGAAGTTTGTTTATTCTACAGAAAAGTTGGTATACGCAGGTTACGGAAGGGATATCCGCGTATATACGCCGATTTATGCGGAGTAAGTCGCGTGTATGTTGGACGCTTGTTGCCGAAAGTATATCAGCGTACATACGCAGTTTCATACAGGAGAAATCGCGTATATGAAGTTCTGAACAGCAAGGGCAAACTCTGGAGTTCTGAACAGCAATGGGTATGTCAGAATTCTTCAGGCACAGTTTTCAGGGGGTGCAGCAGGCACAGGTTCAGGGGGAGCAGCTTAAAAGTCTCATAAAGCATTGTTGGCATTCAGATGTTTTGGTTGTTGATTTCAGGAGAAGGAGCTCAGAAAGATCTCTTGGTTGCTGATCTAAAAAGATGTTTATCAGATGCTGCTGGTGACTTTCATAAGTCTTGGTCTAGATCTATTGTCTCTATGTCATGTATCTCTCTTGTGATATCTCTTTTATGGTGTCAAGGTCATGTAACGGCCTATGTTGGTTTCCCCACTATGCCTGGGATGAATAATGTAATATAATTGATTGTCTCTGATGTGTCCCCTCTTGGTAGGGAGTATGGATGTATGTATTGAATCTTTTGGTGGTAGGAAGGTCCCTTATGGTGTATAAGTCTTGGTTCCTGTTGAAGAACATCTTTTGCAGATCTTGCCTACAGTCAGGGGGAGCATGTTTCAGCACAGCCAAGCAGAGGTATCAGCATGTTCTCAGGGGGAGCACAGCCCTTTGCCCTTGATGACAAAGGGGGAGAATGATTCTAAGGATCTGAAGGTTGCCATCAAGTCCAAAGGGGGAGATTGTTGGCATTTTTGGCTCAGGAATGGCGCTAGTTGTCCTTGATGGCAACTCTCTTTGATGACAGATCTCCGTTCAGTCTACAGAATGAAGCGAAATCTCATATACGCAGGTTAATTAAGTCCAAGTTGCGTATACACGCTGGTGATATTCATACTAAGTCGCGTATACGCAGGATAGCTACATAATAAGGCGCGTATACACGCAGATGCATGAACAGAAAAGTGCGTATATGTCGGGAAGTTTCCTTTTGGTCCATGGTAGTTAGTCCTCGGTACTTGTGCCCATGTCTTTGGACCAAAGTACCTCGACAGTCGTGTAGATCTCTAGTTTTGAAGTTGATGGTTTTGGATTTCTATGGTTTTGGCTCTTGGTATTGAGCAAGGCCTAAGGCTATATAAGGAGAAGAAGATCATTAGGCAAAATCATCTTTCGAAAAGGCTTGAATATCTGAAAAAGAAAGAGATCTGATATGCAGGTTCTGGGTTGCTTGATCTAAGCCAAGGAGAGATCACATCGGTTGATGGAAGACTAGATCTAAGGATAGATCGGGATCTAATGGTTTGAAATGCACTATCATGATATGGTTGATTATGCGTATTTCTAGATCTGCATACTGTCGCAATGTTATGTTCTGGGTCTAACTGATGTCTGGTACAGCTGCAAATTGAGAGAGTTTATTTTTAGATCTGTACGCAGGTTGGCTTCGGTAAAAGCGCGTGTATACGCGGTTTTTGCTCATTGAAGTAGCGTATATCTTTTGAAGCTTGATTTTGGGTTTACAGTTGGGTCTGACTGTTATTGCAGAGTTCTGTGTTCTAGTAACTGGTGATTGACAGGGTTCAGTGGTTCAGTGATTCAAAGTTTGGTTGTTTTATGCTTCAATGATCTGTTGTGAAAGGTGAATGAATTGTGGTCTTCAGATTGTAATGTTGTGCTTCAGGAATATCCAGTCTGAAAATGTATGAAAGGTGGTACCTGAAGGAAAGAAGATTGTAGGTCAGCACCTACGTACTAGTATCTTGGCTAGTACAAGAGCAAAGGGGGTTGGAGCTCCCTTCCAAGGAAGTTTGGAGAACGAGAGAAGGTTGTAGCCTTCTGCAGGTTGTAGCCTGCGTACTGGTATAAGGCTGCACCAGTACAAAAGATTGTAAACTGAAGTTTCATATTAAAGAAAGATAGAGACAACTTGCAGCAGGTGGTTTTCACCCACATTGGGTTTCCACCTTATATCTTGGTGTTCATGTGTGTGGCTTTTGATCTGTTCTGTTATACTGTACCTGTTTACTGTTAATGTGGTGAATAATGTCCTGATGCACTTAACTGAAGAATAAGCTAACTAAATTATGAGTTTTCTTCTTATACGCTGTTTTATTTAGTCACAGTAGCGTGTACACGCTGGTTCACTTAACTGAAGTAGCGTATATGTTTCTGAGCATTGAAAAAGTTTGATTGATCTGATAATACTGATTCACCCCCCCCCTCTCAGTATTATTTCCAACAGGAACATTTGCCTATCGAGTTCTACCTTTTGGCTTATGCAATGCTCCTGCCACATTCCAAAGGGCTATCGTTAGCATTTTTGCGGATTTAATAAATGGACTTGAAGTATAGATGGATGACTTCACACCGTACGGAGATGATTTCGATCCTGCACTAGATACCCTAGAAAAAGTCCTACAACGCTGCATTGCTACCAGGCTTTGTTTAAGCCACGAAAAATGCTATATGATGATGACTGAAGGACTTATCCTAGGACATTATATTTCAGCAGCTGGCATTCAGGTAGACCTAACCAAAATCCAAATAATTTTGCTTATTCCCACCCCTACTACTTAGACGGAGGTACGCAGTTTTCTTGGATTTTCTGGTTATTATAGGAGATTTATAGAACATTATTCGTACATTGCTGCACCTTTGTATGCACTAACTGGTAACGTTGACTTTCTTTGGACAGAAAAATGTGAACGTGCTTTCAAGGATCAGAAGAAGCTTGTGTCCATAGCCCCAGTCCTTCGAGGACCAAATTGGGATTTGCCATTTCAGATATCATCTGATGCCTCAGATACAGCCATTGGAGCAGTCCTTGGGCAGGAAGAGAATAAAAAACCATATGCAATTTACTACATCAGCAAAAATTTATCTCCTGCTGAATTAAACTATACTGTTACTGAAAAAGAATTTCTAGCTGTAATACATGCTATCAATAAGTTTAGACATTACATTACTGGATATCCTGTTATCTTGTATACAGATCATTCTGCCATAAAATATCTAGCAAATAAGCCTGTCACAAATGGTAGAATAACTAGATGGCTGATTTTATTGCAGGAATTTGACATTACAATCAAGGATCGACCTGGCAAAGAAAATCCTGTAGCCGATTTTCTCTCAAGAATTCCAAAACCAATTGATGCAGCAGCAGTTGAAGACCAATTTTCGGACGAGCATCTGTTTGTTGTGGCTGTTCAAACACCCTGGTATGCTGACGTTGCCAATTATCTAGTAGTGGGTAAATTACAGAAGCATCTAACCCTTAATGAGCGGAAACAGATTATTCAGCGGAGTGTTCGATTTTCTTGGATTGGGGGCTATTTGTTCCATAAAGGGGCAGACATGCATCTCAGGAGATGCGTTCGAGAAGATGAAATCTTTGACATTTTAAAAGCCTGCCATGACGGACCATGTGGTGGAAATTTTGCCGATTGCAGAACTGGACATAAAGTGCTACAGACATGGTATTATTGGCCCACGATTTTCAAAGATGCAAAGAAATTTGTCCAAGCCTGTGACAGTTGCCAGAGAGCAGGACGCCCTGGTCAGTCTGATGAGATGCCTCTGAAACCACAGCTAGTCATCGAACCATTCGAGCGATGGGCTCTTGATTTCGTTGGACCAATTAACCCATCATCAAACCAGAAAACATATATTTTGGTGGCAACAGAATATGTCACCAAGTGGGTTGAAGCAGAGGCATTGCCAAGAGCTACAGAGGGCTCTTTCATGCAGTTCCTGTTCCATCTATTTGTACGTTATGGCCTTCCAAGAGAAATAATTACAGACGGTGGACCACAGTTTGCTGGGAACAGAATAGCTGCAACACTCAACAACTATCATGTCCAGCATAAAATCACTACTCCATACCACCCACAGGAAAATGGGCAGGTAGAAAGCAACAATAAAATAATAGAAGCAATCCTAACAAAAACCATTGCGTCACACAGACGTGATTGGGCTGCCAGACTACTTGAAGCATTGGGGGCTTACAGAAAAACATGGAGAAGCACCACTGGTTACTCACCTTATCAATTAGTGTTCGGAAAACAACCCATTTTCCCCATAGAATTCAAAATCCAAACATTACGAACATCACAGGAAGTTGGCTTAGATTTAACCGAGGCACAGATTAATCGATTGCAGCAGATCAATGAGTTGGACGAAATTAGGCTCTCTGCACTTCAAAACACTACCCTGATCCAACAATAGCAAGCTAAATGGCATGATGTTCTCATTAAAAATAAAGTCTTCCACAAAGGAGATTGGGCTCTTTTGTACGACTCCAAGTTTTAGGACCTCCCCAGGAAACTCCAAACTCGTTGGTTGGGACCATACGAAATCCAGAAGGTACATGACAATGGGACCCTTACTCTAATCACTATTGACAGTTCTGGATATGCCTTCAAGGCAAATGGCCACCGAGTTTTTCTCTATCGCAAACCACTTACCCGGGAGTCCTTCTGCCAGCAGCTACGCCAAGACTCTGATATGGAGATTTTGGGGGAGGAAGAGAAGTCTTCCTCACCTGTAATTCATTAAGGAATTTATTTCTTTTTACAGTTTGTACATAATTCCTTTTTTTTTGAATAATTTTTGTACATATTTTTAAATCAACGTTTTGCTGCTATTTTTTCTATTCCTTTTTCTCAAAAGAACAACTTTTTCTTCTGGATGTTCCTTTTTCAAAAGAGCAACCCCCCTTCGATCAGCTGTCATTTTGTTGTAATTTGGTTTTTTTCTTCGTGTTTCTGCTGTTCCTTTTCCAAAGGAACAACATCCTCGATCATTTCTTCTTCTTCATAATTTGGACAAAAGCATAACAGAACAGAACAAAGCAGAGCAGAGCATAATAGAGCAGAGCCGTACAGATCAGTATAGGGCAGAACAAGACAAAGCATAACAAGTAGAATAGAGAAAAGCAGGGCAAGGGTCAGGCTATACCGGGCAGTGTATTTGATGGATGAATAGTAGCGACTGACAGACAGATTGCAGATGAAGTTCTCCCTAGTTGAGAGGGAGTGTTAAAATTGGAAACTAGGGCCAAACTTCATATTGGCCATCTTATTCATGGCTGATAATATGTTCATTAGATTCCTCTCGTTGAGAGGTGTAGGGTTGATCTAAAGATCATCCGATTCCGATAAGTATTCATGGAGATATGAATTTATTTTGATTATGGAATTATTATCAAGCCGACCTACAACTCATGTAGGCTCAAAAGCCCAACAGTCGCATCTATTCAAACATCAAAAGTTGTGTATAAATACAAGAGGACTTTCCTCATTTTCACTCACTCATCTCATCACATCTCTCTTTCTCTACTGCGCATAAAAGAGTGTCTTCTCTACCGCGCTGAAAAGGGTCTCTCTCTCACACATGTGAAGCCGGAAGCTGCTGAAATTGAAGCTGCAACTGCAGATCCAAACTTTGACCAGCGTAGACCATCAAACCTCCTCTTCTGATCTATGTTGTAGGTTCATCTGAACCTCATTTGAAGGCTGCAACTTTTGGTGGTGGAATCAAGTCGATCCGATGGACGGTTTGCGAGATATCGACTGCCCTAGTTTGAAGAAAGCTGTTGAAACTGAAGCTGCAACTGCAAAAGTGAAGTTTGACCTGTGTGGACCAGAAGATCTCCTCATCTGAACTATGCTATAGGTTCATTTGAACCTCCTATAAATGCTGTAACTTTTGGTGGTGGAATCAAGCTGATTCGACGGTCGGTTTGTGAGATATCGACTGCCCTAGTTTTGATGATGAAGCTGCTAATGCTAATGTTGTTGATCTAGGGTTTGCTACTACGAATATAAATTAGATTTACTGTACTATTTTTCTCTGCTAAATTATTGAAGATAAAAGAAGATTTGATCAAAGGGTTTCCCCACACATTGTGGGGTTTATCCCTGGCTAGCCGCCACATCTTGTGTCTCTTGTCTTGGCTTGTTTTCAGTCAATCATTTAATGTTCTATCTGCACTTTACTTTATGTACATGTGATTTCTAACCTATGGAATATAATAAGAAAAGAAGTAGACTGTTATAAGCATAGAACATACCACAAATTAATAGATTGTTTGATCCGGATTTAAACAGGAACACAACAAATTATAGATATAACCATAAATACAAAGATGCAGCAAAAATAACACTTCATTTCATTAATATCAAATATTGAAATATGCTTACAAACAGAATGAAAATAATACTAGCTCGGGCGATGCTAGCTTATCTATGAGAAGAGTTGTGGCGGCTACATGCCTCTCAACTGTGTTACAATGAGGCTTGAAGGCCTATTTATTATTAGAAATAATGGAAAACCCTAAACATCCAAAACCCTAACCCTAGGAGATGAAACACCAAACCATGGGCCCCGTTGGGATAAGTTGGTACATCAATTTCCCGGGGTTGTAACTTTGGAATACGATCTCCGCTTGACGCACATGATACCTTGTTATAAATATGTATCCAAAGATTACAACTGCTAACAAAAAATACGAAGTTGAAAACAACTATTCACCGGTCTGGTGCTTATCCCAAGAAAACATCATTTAGGGCCTCAAAATGGCTCCGGAAGTTCAGGACCCGAAAAAACTGCCAAAAATAGTAAACTGTGCTATAATTAAGGAAACCAAAAAGCTAAAAGAAATAATGGTGGGAGTCTAATTGGAATAGGCGGGTGGCCACCAGTATCCACCTGGATCATTCATCCCCCCTTAGGAAGCAATGGTCCCCATTGCGTTGAGTTCCTCCATGAGATGAGGAAACTTCTGCTCAACTTGGTCCCTAGTGAGCCACTTGCCCTGGTGAAGGAGTTGGCCTGCTATGACAACTCGATATAGTTGGATCCTTTTCTGTCGGGTGTTCTTGATCTGTGTGTCCATGATCTGATCAGTTTTGGCTTGTTTCATTCAGTCTGGGTTTAACTATGTTGGTGTGAGTTGTTTTGCAATGTCGGATGTGTCCAATAATAGTGGGAAGTAGGGCCAAAGGCGGTCCATGTTGAACACTAGGTGCTGACCAAGGAATGGCGGAATACTAAGCTCGAAGGCATTGGTCCCTACTGCCTTGGTGATGGTGTATGGCCCATATTAGAGCGGGAGACGCTTGCAGTGGGGCCTAGCGAGGCGCTCCTTCTGCATATGTAGCCAAACATTGTTGCCCACCTGGAACTTTTGTGGCACCCGATGTTGATCATGTTGCTTCTTGTACTTAGCATTGTCTCTGTCTAAGATCTCATGGACCTATTGGCATATGTGCTGAATGTGCTCAATGAAGTTGTTTTCCTTGTTGGTTTTGAAATGGACATGAGTCGAATTTTCCTGAGTAGCTACAAATGGTATGACCACATTAATGGGACAAAGTGGCTGGAATCCCAAGCCCACTTGAAAAGGGTTGTGGCTAGTCGATCTATGGAGCTCTCGGTTATAGTTGTGCTGGACATAGGGGTGTTTTGGAGAATTTAGCATCTACGGATAAATACTAATTCACTAGACAAGTAGCTATGCCTAGAACAACAGTTTAAAGTGTTTTAGACTTTCCCTATAAGCAATAGATAAGAAGAGAGGATAGAAGGCCTACCTGTAGTTATGCTTTCCTCTTGTATCCCTTGTATTGATTCCGTCGCTCCTTCCCATACTTAATCCGCTTGAAAAGTACCCTATAAACACAACAGAAGACGAAAATCGATCAAAGCATATGATCCATTAAATATAAATGAAAGGAATCAGAAGCAATTCATACATATAAGCATTATGAAAGAACACATCATATGGAAAATGGTTCAAACACTTTATTAGATAGAGGAAGGAATTACAACCATCCATGTCTGATTCAAAGTCATTCCTCCAGCTTGGATCCCATCCACATCACATCAAAAGCATGACAAACTTGTAGCATCAAATCACTTGCTTCAAATCCAAATCTCGTAGCAGCATTATCTCCTTACAATTCAACATAGTCCAACCCCTGATCACTTAGATCAATGGTCAATTTATAGGAATATGAAGGAGGTTTTGTCATTAATGGTGACATTCAATGGCCTTCCATACTTAGAATTAGTTCCATGGAGGAAGGGATGAGAGGATATGATGATCCTTAACTCATTCCTCATCCATTTTCGAGCTCATAGGAGTTGATAAGACAGGGAAACTTCTAGATGACTCCAAAATATAAGAATATTCCCCAAACCCTACGTCAATTTCGCTCATTCTCGCCCAGCGTAGGTGAAAGGAAGCCTAAGTGCTCTGCAGAGCACCCAGGCAGTGGACTCAACTGCTCTGCAACGCACCTTCATAAGGGCTTACCTGCGCTAGTTCCTCTAGAGGCAATTTCTGGATGTCTTCAAGTCATGAAACTGTCTGGGAAGGAGGCACTCAAAGGGTTGACTTGTTTATGGCATGAAACAAATGAATTTAGGGTTTGATGAGCCCTAAAACACTGATATGAATGTTGGGATTTGATGTGCCCAAATGGATCTGTAACAGTTGCCCCCTAAAGCATGAAGTCGGAAAAATGCCAATGTCGAATGAAATGCTTTACAATGTGATGAGGAGGTATCGAAGTGGAAGGTGACCTGCATTAATTACAATACATATATCATGATATTTGATTTTACATGAATTTCTGAGGGAAGGCATACCCATGCTCAACTTATAAACTTTCATTACATGTACATTAATAGTCGTCTACAGATATAGACCCATGATCAGAATGATTATCAATGTAAAGCCATTATACATATGATTTAGTACTCCTAATATCGTAGCCCGGATGGATGAAACTAGATCCAGGGTCTTCAATCTCATTCAACCATTTGCTCAAGTACAAGTCTAACCATGTGAATATATGATCTGAAGTCAAACATGGGAAGACACCATCTGATTACCAGCCAATGATGTAGGTTGTTAACAGATGCGAGAGAAATCACCGATAATGATAATGATCCTCAAGGTATTGCAATACATTTTGTATGGCGTGAATGGATGATTTGATGTCAAACACCATACAAAGTCTTTTGGTTGAAGGCCATTGATGTATGCCTATCACCGAAAGCGAGAAACCTGCCATTGATGCATGCAAGCTTCAAGGTACTGAATGGGTGTTTCTAAGTCAACTTCTTGGATAATGAGTTGATGTCGACAAGAAGCGAATCATCGTAGGAGGGCCTTGATGTATCCCACATCAACGACACGAAACGAGTGTAGTGATTTTAGAGATGGAATTTGACTGATGACACAAGGTTCAGGAATGGCGGTCATGAAAATGAAGGTTTATGGTATTGCAAAAGATGGATTTTGACTGAATGACTTCTGTTGAACATGTCGACCAAAGTGAATTGGTAGCATTGACCCAAAACAAAGTGATGGATAGTATGATATACCAACGGTGTGATAACCATCAAGCTAATAACCCAACCCAAATAGTCACAGTGATGGAGTGAAAGTGTCATGTTCAAGAGCGACCTGCTACCATAAAGTGGTTTTCCCTTTTTCCTATTTACCCCAGTCATTGCTGACCAGTACCTTTTTATTTTTATCAATCTTGAGGAGGATAACATATGCTTGTTGTATAATTTCACCCTTCAGGCGAATCCATCGCTATTTGATGTTTTAACGAGTCTAGCGAAGGTGAAACTCGATCTTGTCTAGATGGACAAGTTTGTCGCTATTTGATGTTTTTAACGAGTTTAACGACAAAGATAACTCGGTCCTTTTCATGTTTAGAGAGTTTGAAAAGGGACAAAAAGAAAACTCCGCAAGTTATTTTTCGTAAATTAATATCTCAAGTTCGAAAAAAGCGTAAAATAATACAAGAGAGATATCGTTTCCAATCCATTAATGAGCTGGAAAGGACAAGCGCTCAACAATATTTTCATATTTAGAGAGTCTGAAAAGAGCTTAAAGAGAACTCCAAGGGGGTTCCTTTTTCATTTTTAAAAAAGCTTGAAAAAGAGATAAAAGTGTGCTTTGTGGTCAAAAGTACAACTTACAATCGAGCACGTTGAATTCTGCGAATCAGTTGTTAAAACTGCTCAAAACATCACCAAATGGATTAAAAATATATGTTTCATAGGCAAAAATAGGCAAATACTAATGTTTAATCGATTAATTAACATGAAATAAACATAAGACAAGTTTTTACCCTATCATTTTTACCATTTGGAACTTACCATCTAGTTTTGTGCTCTGAGCTCAGTTTTTACCTCAAACTTCACCGGCTGATTATGAAAGATTTGGTGGACCATTTCTTGAGCTGTCTGGACCAGGTTGGAACTAAACCCCTCTACTTTCTTTTTAGTTCATTCTTTTGTCATTTCATGCAAGTTTTATGGTTTTTTGGGGCCCCTAAGGTTTCATTTTTTTGCCCTGGGATCAACGCAGACTTTCACATTGAAAACTGCGCTGAAGAGCACCCAGATAGAAGGTTGCATTCTCTGCAGTGCACTGTCTCTATGTCTAGGCTGCGCTGAGCGCATTTCCCAAGTTTTTTTAGTTGTTTGCTCCAAAATTTGCCCCGTTTTTTGCATGGAAAGGATCCTAATTTAGCTTATGATTGTGTTTCAGGCTTTCATCGGATCAGAATGTCGATTACATGGCAAGAAAGAGAGCATGAAGAACAAGACATGGTTGCCCTAAATACCTCGGGTACAGTTGAGGCCCTAAGGAATCACGGGTTACTCAAATACTTTAAGTTGTCCGGAATGAGGTAACAAATAGAACTATTGCAGTTCCTTGTTCGTGCATGGTATCCGATAGATCAGAAATTTCACATTATGGACAAGATGGTCCCTATAACTATTGAGGATATTTACTTTCTTACCAGACTGTTGAGGCGAGGTTCCCCCATCTCACTTTCTGGATTTTCTCGTGGAGGTGAATCGGTGAGAGATTATATCAGACAGTTTTGTCGGCCAGGTACACAGCCTAGCAAGGATGGGAAAATAAATATCTGGGATGTAAGTGATTTTCCTTTAAGAACAATCCTCTTCACGATTGCAAAATTGGCTGGCAGTGTGACACTACATCTGGCAAACAGATCTTATATGTAGTATACATTGGAGTGTCTAGAGCCAAAAGTTTTCAACTGGAGCGAGGTTGTACTTTCACCATTGAAAGAGCAATTGACTAGGGTAAAAAGCGAAAAGATGAAGAATTTCTGTTATGGTTTGATCTTGATTGCTTTTGCCTTAGAGAAAATCCCATTGATGCAACCACAGCATGTATCACTGGCTGTGGCTGGTCCTAGAGATCCACGTATGCAAAGGTGGGTTGAATTGATGACTCGAGATGCTGGTCAGTCAACAATAATTTTCTCCCCTGTATTTTTTAGTTGGCTTGAGCAACAACATGTTGTTATCGAGAAGCATCCATACTCAGGGATGGATTATCGTGGAGATCCAGATTTGATTCTACCAATTGGAGCACAATGGGGTGCTATGGGTAAGTTGTTTGACCAAAGTGTTTTTTTATTTTTCAAGTTTCTACATGTTTTTGTGTTTTTTAATGTTTCCAAGAGTAAACTAAAATTACTCTCATGCATATAGATGTGGTTACTGTTCGACCTGCGGTACACCAACAGGTTGTAGGTGGGCCAGTGCAGAGAAACATCAGGGAGAGCAGTTCTCCAGGACTTGGATTTGGCCGAGACCTTAGCAGATTTGCAGGGTCACATAGAGGGATTAACCCTTGGTATTCCGGATATCCGGATCAAGGAGTTACCTATGAGGCTGCAGCGCCACACTATTGGTGTTCCTAACCATTGGGCTAGGCTTTTACACATGATATCACAGGCTGTGACCTGTTACCATGAGCACCACTATATCTACTTAGGATGTTCTGTATGCATTTTTGAGTTTTTGGGTCAGATGACCAAATGTGTCTTAGGCACAAATTTTGTAAAAACTTTTTAAAACACCTATCTATTTTATTTTCAGGGTTTTTCTATGGTTGTATGCAATCCTAATCAACTGATGATGTGAATTGAAAATATTACTTTTACATGTGTTGCAAATGTCTATTTAACACATAATTCGCTAGAGAATCAATTAATGTGTTAAGATTTCTGGAAATGTGTTGATATTGAATGTGTTCAAAACGTCTTTCCAAAATATGAACTCTAAGGAACATACGAACAATTATTGGATTTCAGACAATATAAATGTTTGTTAGTTGTAGTACAATGAGTTGTGAGTCCAGCCTAACGATGATTCGGCAAATGCCAAGTGAAATGGCATCAGAGAGTAGTTCAATCAATGCACTATATTCAGCGATATTGTTTATTGATCGACCAATACAAATCCCTTGAAAACTCACTAACTCGCCACTTAGAGCGAAAATGGGCCATGCTGCAGAAGACAAATTCTACTTACTACGACTAGCACCATCGGCGTAACCAAAAAAAGGTTTCGAAGACTCCAACATCTGCAACAAATGCGAAGCAGATTACTAACCAGATAAAAATCTCCAAAAGACACACACAGACGCAATGAAAGCATATATACAATGAGATTTACTATACTTAATTAGGCATAGTAACATTTGAGGTACAACCCATTTCGGGGTTGCGACAATGGAATCCCATCATAATCTACTAACTCATAGGCTCCTTTTGCTAGAACACGCTTGACAACATAAGGACCCATCCACATTGGTTCGAATTTCCCTGCTCCAAGTTTATTAGCTTCTTGATCGTAAAGCAAGACCAAGTCTCCTTATGAGAATATACGAGGCTTGAAATTCCTATCGTATTGCACCTTAATACGTTTCTTATGCGCTTCATTAGCCAATGCGGCATCACGATGGGTTTCATCTAGATGGATTAATTCCAAGAAATGCGCTTCTTCTTCAGAAGTGTCGGGTAACAAGTCAATCATGAGTTTGAGAGATGAAATTTCACATTGTATCGGTAAGATTGCTTCCAAACCATACACCAATTGAAAGGGTGTAAATCCAGTTGCATTTCTCACCGAGGTTCGATATGCCCACAAGGAAGAGTATAGGATTAAATGCCAGTTTCTTTTATGAACCCCTATAATTCTTTGCAACATCCGCTTCAGGACCTTGTTGATGGCCTCAACTTGTCCATTCGCTTGTGGGTAATACGGGGTAGAACTATCATGTGACAGTCCTAACTTAGCAGTCAACTCACACATCATGTGATTGCGAAAATACGACCTATGATCTATAACTATGGCTTGTGGTACACCAAACTGGGCAACCACATGGTTAAAAAAGAAAAGAGCAACCGTTTCGTCACTGTTGTTCAATGTTGGCATCGCCTCGGCCCATTTGGTAAAATAGTCAATGACGACTATAATATACCCATGCCCCCCGGTCGAGGTGGGGTTACATGTCATATAGTCAATGCCACATTTGGCGAATGGGCCAACAACAGCGACTGGATTCAGTGGTCCAGGTGGTAATCTGGTTTTTCGGTCATATATCTGGTATGCGTGACAACTTCTGACAACAATAATACAATATTTTAATATAGTTGGCCAGAAGTAACCACCACAAAGAATCCTTTGTGCGGTTGCATATCTAGATAAGATTCCACCACTGGCACTTGAATGGAAATCATTCAATGCTTTCTCGGCCTCCTCATGCGTGAGGCACCTCTGTAAAACCATATCGATACCACAACAGTAAAGTGTGTTGCCAATGATCAGATAATCTTTGGCTTGGTAACAAATACCCCGCTGTTGCGAGTGAGAGGTATCTTGCCAGAAAGTTTGGGTCTGGATATAGATTAGAATTTCTCCATACCATGCATCAAATGTAAAAATTATAAATAGAGACTCATCCAATATTGATGGTTCGGATGTTGAATCGATGGAGGTCGAGGGAAGGTCACATAGTAACTCAACGAAAATTAGAGATTTCTTTGATTTAAACTTGAATTCTAAATCAAATTCCTGTAGAATAACTATCCATTTTGAATATTTGCCCCCCATCAATTGACGTGACAAAATGTATGTCATAGGGTTACAATCTGAATTGACAATTGTTTTTCGTAACAGGATATAGTGGCGAAATCATTGAACAACTTGCACAGCTGCCAAAGCTAGTTTTTCGACATAAGAGTACTTACTTTCTGTATCGTTGAGATTACGGCTCAAGTAATAACTAGGATGTTCAATCCTGTTTTCTTCCTGGACTGAAACCATGCCAATGGTTGTATCTACAGTGGCGAGATACAGGTAATAGTCATATTGGTAATTTGGAGAGTACATTAATGAAGCTCTAATCAAGGTATATTTAAGAGCATCAAAGGAAGCTTGTGCAACCTGATCCCAATGAAAGGGTATCTCCTTTTTTAGAAGATGTGTAAAACCTTTAGCCATTTCAGCATAATTAGGAATGAACCTCCTCAGAAAGTTGGCTTTCCCTTGGAGTCTCTGTAACTGTAAAAGATTTGAAGGTGGAGGCAAATCTAGAATTGCCTGAACCTTTAATGGATCCAATTGAATCCCTTCTCGAGACACTACAAATCCAAGCAAGCAACCAGAACCAACGTAAAACACACATTTGTGTGGATTGAGTCAAATCTTGTAGTGTCGGCACCATAAAAAATATTGCTCTCAAGTGTTGCGAGTGATCAGTCCGCTTTCGTGAATGAGCAGGTAAATAATCAAGGTAAGGTTGAATAATGTGCTTGATGTCAAGGAAGGCATAATTCACTGCCCTCTGAAATGTGGCCCCAACATTCTTCAAACCGAATGGAAGTTTCCTATAGGTGAATGTGCCCCATGGACAAATAAAAGTTGTTTTCGATTGGTCTTGTGGGCGTATATTGATTTGATTGTAGCTGGAAAAGCCATCCATAAATGAAAATATTTCTCATCCGGCACATTCATCAATAATCTGGTCGATAAAAGGAGTAGGATAATTGTCCTTTGGACATTATTGATTTACATCCCGATAATCGACGCACACTCCTATTGTTCCTTGTTTTTTCATGATAGGAAGAATGTTATAAACCCAGTTAATAAGAGGAACAAGGTAAATGAAACCAGCCTGCAAAAGTTTTTCAACCTCTTTTTATTGCAGCGGCTTTATTTGGATGAAAAGGTTGAAGCCGTTGTCGAATTGGCTTGACATCAAGGTACATTTTAATTTCGTGTTCAACAATACTTGAGTCAATGCCTGGCATCTCCTCGTAAGACCATGCAAAGATATCTCTAAATTCACGAAAGAGAGAACGATAATTATCGAGTTCTGAGGGAGAACAAGATTTTCTGACATGAATATTCTCTACAATATTATGCTTGGTCAAAATATTAATAGAATTTTTTTCTTCAATATTTGATAGGTTTTGCTCAGATTTGATTATGTCTATGAAAACTGGATTCGATAGGAAATCAACGACTGATGGGTGGTTTAGCTCATTTGAATAATCTTCAATGTCATCTAGAAGATAGGAACAATGATGATAATCTTCCCATGGTTCCTCTCCTATCATCATTGATTGGATGATTCTTTCATCTGTAGAATGTATACGTGAAAAAGGATCCGAAGAGGTACCATATTCTAACAACCTATCTACCCATAAAATTGTTGAGTGCAGATTTGGGTTTGCCGCACAAGCCCGAAAAATTGATTGCTATGATGATTCAATGGGGCTTAACAACATCACCTCAATATTACTATCAACTTCAACCTTGTTGGTAATCCTCCTTAAATCAGATGAGGTGGAGGAAATCATGTAGCAAGTATCTACTCTTGCCACTTCCACCAAATCAGATGGTGATGATAGGGTAAAAGTACCCATTAGGGAAGGATCTTTAAAGAGACCTACTCCAACACTTTGAAGTGGCAGCAGGGGTCCATGTACCAACAGAATGCTTCTCATAGCCTGTGAACTATTGGAAAAGAAGGCTAGATGATCAATGACTATTATTCCACCCTTAAAAGGGAATGCAATAGTATGAAAGTACGTGGAAGCGACAGCAGCCATAGAATATACCCAAGGCCTTCAAAGTAAAATGTTGTAATCGAGGGGTCCGTCAACTACCTCAACTTCAACAGTAACTGTTTTGCCCCTAGTTCGATTTGCAGGTTACTCAAAATCCCACATGGAGTATATGTTCTTCCATCAAAAGCTTTCAACGTGGTTGGTGATCATGACAACGACAGTGAACCAAGTGTTTTCCAGCAACTCATTGACATAATGCAAGTAGATGCCCCCTCATCAATAATAGTTCGGTGAACATTCTTCTTGAGAGATTTTACTTGAATTAGGAAAGCGAATTGTGCCGGTAAATATGGTGTATATCTCACATGGTTAAAAATCACAAGATTTGAATCTGTAGGATCTATTTCGCCTATTGCTGACAATAAAGCCTGCTTCTGGGAGGGACAATTTTGCAACACCTCAAGTGTCGACATAGCAAAAGGTGATTGAGCAAGATCTTCCACTATGTTATAATTTGAGCTGCTCGAGCTTGAGGGTTAAATGTTGATTTGTGCACAACTCCCTTTGGTGGTTTTATTGTCAATTCAGGTACAATGGGTGGAACATTTTCTAATGAAGTCGAGGTCGAAGGATTAGGTTGATTAGTGGCCTGATTATTCGACGATGATGATGGATTTCCATAATCTTTGTTTCTCATTGACACCAAAACTTCATTTTGTGGCTTTTTGATGGATAACATGAGTACCTGGGATGTGGAAGCATGGTCTGTTGCAACCAAATGTATCTCCGGGGTTGGAAACAGATCAGTCAACACTGTCGATGTGTTTGAAGTCTTTAAAAGTTTAGATATCTCAGAGCGGTGTAGACAATATCTTGTAAATTCTCGTCATTACAGATTAGACATGGATAACGAGGTTTCCTTGCCGAAGTAGAGGAATCAGAGGATTTCTTTGGAGGGGAATTTTCTTGTTTCTTTTTGTGTTTCCCCTTTTTCTTGCTCCCTGGTTGCTTTGGATTTTTTCCTTTGTCATATGACACGACATTAATCTCGGAGGCAAGAATATTTTCTGATGCATTGGTAGTTTGATTAGTAATGGCAAGAGTTTGACCAAATGGTCTTCCTACAGTTTGCGTGCTCGAAGAACCGATCACACCGTCGCCGGCATGAAAATTCTTACTCAATTGTGGAGGTGGGGGAACAGTGAAAGTTGGTCGAGGTGGATTGGGTATTTTATCATAAAGCGTGCCAGATTGAGTGTAAATCAAATCTAAGTATTGGGCATGAGCAATAACTTGCTCTTCTGTGACAACTCCACCTTTTGCCACATCCTCGGTGATTGATGGCAACAAGGATTTTATGAACCACTCGGCTAAAAGTTGATCAGGAACGTATGTCTTAACCATTCGACGACGACGCCGCCACTCATGAATATGATCTGATATATGGGTAGCATTAGTCTATTTAAAGTTGGTTAGGAATTCTGTTCCAGTCTCGTATCTGATGGGTAACTGGAAGTGGGTCAAAAATGTAGTGGCTAAAGTGGTGAAATTATCAAAAGAAGCTCTTGGTAATTCAATATACCATTTAACAGCTGGACCAGCAAGTGTTCTTTAAAGATGAAATCTAACTAAGTCATCATTCAAGGAGTTTAATGAACACCACAAAATGAAAGGTCATGACATGATTTGATGGGTCTTCTCCGGGATTTTTGTTAAATTTCGGAATGCAAAATGGTAACTTATGTTGAATTAGCGGCTATCATGGTGCATATAAAATTGGATCATTAGTGAGCCGATTTGAATCTGGTAATTCTAAAGTTGCTACAAACGGAAACTATCGATTCAAGTCAGGTTGAGCATACACAAGATATGATGGAATTGCCTGAGCAATAGATCTTTGCATACTGACATAGGGCATCTACATTTGGTAACCTTGGTATCATTGTTGTTGAACAAAACTGGCATAAGGTGGTTGTTGATAACCAGGTTGAATGTGTGGTTGCCCATAACCTACAAAGCCTTGTTGAATAGGACCTTGGTATGCTTGAGATTGACCAAAACCAGGTTGATCCTATGGAAGAAGTCCAAACTAGGGTTGGAATTGCTGGAATTGGGGTTGTTGAAATTGAGGTTGCCATGGTTGTTGAATCGACTGTTGTTGTTGTTGGTACAACGTTTGTTGATTTAACAGTTGTTGTTATCCAACAATGAAAGGTTGGCCAGGTTGTGAATAAAATATACCAGTGTAAGCTTGGGTCAATCCAAATAAGGGTATGCTAACCTGAGGTTGCTGCTGAACCTCGGAAACAAGTGGTTGGTATAGCAACTTGAGGTATTTGAACTTCTTGACCTGAAAACTAGGGTTTCAAGGTAGAAGGATCAATTTGTACCGATTGAGATACAACAATTTGAACTTGTGACTGTGGTATAGTAGTAACAATAAGTGTAGTAGGAATAGCTTACACAGTTTGCATTGGTTGTGTTGGATACACAAGCCTGGGTTGAACTGGCATTGTTGGTTGCCATTGACAAACTATAATTCCAGATTGACTTGAATACTGCAGGATATTACCATATGATGGTCCTCCGGAATAAGGAGGATATAGTGAATAAGCATATTGCTCTCCATATGGTGGAAATCTAGTATTTAATGGATACATAGGTCTTTGTTGACCAGATTGCCCAGCTTGATATTGATATGCAGGATCAAACTGTTGAGTTCCCATTAGAGAAGAACTAGGTAAAATTCCATTTGAGGACATGGGTGATGACCATGGTGTAGAAGAAACCCCTGAGTGGGTTCCAGATAAAGATTGGTAACCAATCGGGACGGACGGTTCACCATATAGGTGTGACTCAGGTGTGGTAGAAAACATCGAGGAGGTTGCAACAGAAGATTCTGCTACAGCTGCATCAGATGATACAGTTTGAGATGTTGACGGTTGTTCAGCCATAGTTAACTGACCCAAAAGTTGTCCTAAAGATTCGACAGGTACTTGAAAATAAGCAGGATCAAACAGAGCAGTAAAATGAGGAGTATGAGGATAAAGATAAAGCCTAGCTCCAAAATGGAAAGGGGTTCCTGGTGTAGAATCTTCTTCCAATTCTTCCTCTATAGCAATTAGACCTAGTGGAAGAACTTCACCGTTAGGTCCGTAAAATATTTCTGGTGTTGATAAAGTTGAAGTTTCAGTAGTTACTGATGTCTGAGGGGTAACCAGTTGATCGTCTTCTGGTAAAGTAACAACTTTTGAATGTTCAATTTCAAAGTCCAAATGTTCAGGTAAATGAACAACAGTTTCAGTAAGAGGTTCCTGAACAACTTCAGGTTCAGATGTAACTTTCGTTTGAACTGGGATAGGTTCTGGATTAACTTCTGGTTGAACTGATTCAAATTTAGAAGTACTTTCTTGTTGAGCAACTTCAAGTTGAGGATCAACTTGTTGTTGAACAACTTTGGTTATTGTTTCACTAGGATCAGTGCTAATGTCCTCAGGTAATTGTGAAAATTATTCTTCAGGAACAGATGTACCATAAATAGTTGGAGTAACTGGAATCTGAGTACTTACCGAAATAGATGATTTAGGTAATTCAGATGAAGAACTAGGAGTTCTTGATGTACTAGACTCAGTTAAGCCAGATCGCTTTGCCTGAATTGGTGTCGCTTCGGGAGGCAAAGACAGTTTGCTCGCTGTTCTCCGCAAACGACGGGGTATGGGTCAATGTTCCTCCATGATCGTTGATGAATTTTGTTATCAAAAAAGAAATAAACAAAAAGGGGTATACTAGGCAAAAGGTTTACCAAGCAACTGTGAACTCCATAATACCTCTTGGCGAACCAAGAAGTACGGGAAGGCAATCTCCCTGAATGCTGTGTTCGGTGTATCACAGTTTACTAGGTGATCAACTCGGTTACTTAAGGATGGATAGAAACTTAGAGTTTTCCTCCCATATATACCTGAATGTACGTGGAGGCCCAGTCCGTATAAGCACTATCTAATGTAAAACCACACAGTGAGAGCATTCCCATATACTTTACATAATGTAACACCACCCTATATACTTGAAGGTATGTGGATGAGCTACGATATACTCACGTACGTGGAATGAGGTATCACACTTAGGATGTATTGCAGACAAGTTAGTGATAGCTGCTTTGTTTTACAATGCCAGAATACGTCTTTGGCCTAGAACCACTAAATGTTCTCGTTAATGACAATGCTCCATTAGGTAAATTGATGGTTGTTTTAAGTTGATCTTGCTTAGGAATTTGCCTTTCAAGTTCACCACGTGATGTATTATGAAATTCTTAGGAATGCAACTATCATGATAAGAATTCTTTCCATTCAATTTAACGATGAAAATCCTAGCTACTTAGGGATAGAGCAATCAGATTTCTTTTGATCAAAGAGGAAAGAGCACAATCTAAATGCAATTTCCCTACAATATTCCTATCAACACACACAAACTTTTTCAAAGCAACATGCATGTATTTCTTTTTGATTCCCTTAATGTGAATATGAACAAAAAGGAAATATGCACATACAATTAATCAATCTTTCATATGAACGAAGACTTTTATGACAATTCAAATTTGAAGGAAGAGAAGACTTTACGACACTTTCTTTCGAATGAAGACTAATCAATTATATCCTAACTTTGACTATTGATTGATAATGACAAAGAAAACATGAAGAAACATTAATCAATCCGATCAAAGTCGGGCTAGACCAGGAGATAACAACTCATTTTTTGAGACATAAGATTCATTGATCAATCAACAAACAATCAAACAAAGAAAACTTGGGCAAAAACTCTTTCCAAAGGTGGGAAACTAATCCTAGGAGGATCAGCGCAGCCCATAGTGGAAGATAGTGTGCTTTAGAGCACTGTCCCTAAGCTAGGGATGCTCTGCAGTGCACTGTGTCCCTCACAGGCTTGCGCTGGTGACAGTAAGCCATTTCAAGAGGCAATTTGACACAATTTTGACTAATTTTTCAATGTAAACAGTTGAATTACAATCGATGAACACAAATAGAGTATACAAGGATGTCTTAGGAGGTGGATAGGCTACTAGGAAAGAGGTTCCCCAGTGGAGTTGCCAATTTGTTTTGGAGAATTTAGCATCTATGGATAAATACTAATTCACTAGAAAAGTAGCGTGCCTAGAACAATAGTTTAAAGTGTTTTAGACTTTCCCTATAAGCAATAGATAAGAAGAGAGGATAGAAGGCCTACCTGTAGTTCCGTTTTCCTCTCGTCTCCCTTGTATCAATTCCGTCGCTCCTTCCCGTACTTAATCCACTTGAAAAGTACCTTGTAAACACAACAGAAGATGAAAATTGATCAAAGCATACGATCCATTGAATATAAATGAAAGGAATCAGAAGAAATTCATACATATAAGCATTATGAAAGAACACATCATATGGAAAAAGGTTCAAACACTTTATTAGATAGAAGAAGGAATTGCAACCCTCAGTGTTTGATTCAAAGTCATTCCTCAAGCTTGGATCCCATCCACATCACATCAAAAGCATGAAAAACTTGTAGCATCACATCACTTGCTTCAAAGCCAAATCTCATAGCAACATTATCTCCTTACAATTCAAAATAGTCCATCCCTTGATCACTTAGATCAATGGTGAATTTATAGGAAGATGAAGTTGGTTTTGTCATTAATGTTGACATTGAATGGTCTTCCATACTTAGAATTAGTTCCATGGAGGAAGGGATGAGAGGATAGGATGATCCTTAACTCATTCCTCATCCATTTTCGAGCTCATAGGAGTTGATAAGACAGGGAAACTTCTAGATGACTCCAAAAGATAAGAATATTCCCCAAACCCTATGTGAATTTTACTCATTCTCGCCCAGCGTAGGTGAAAGGAAGCCTAAGTGCTCTGCAAAGCACCTTGGCAGTGGACTCAACTGCTCTGTAGCACACCTTCAAAAGGGCTTACCTACGTTGGTTCCTCTAGAGGAAATTTCTAGATGTCTTCAAGTCATGAAACTGTCTGGGAAGGAGGCACTTAAAGGGTTGACTTGTTTAGGGCATGAAACAACTGAATTTAGGGTTTGATGAGCCCTAAAACACTGATATGAATGTTTGGATTTGATGTGCCCAAATGGATCTATAACGAGGGGAGGCACTCATCCCATGCACATGGATTCTTTGAGTTGTACATGCGCAAAATGTGTACGATCATCCTGTTGACGACTGCTATCTGGTCATCAGTTTGGGGATGGAAATTTGTGGACTTAGTGAGCTTGGTGTCCATCATCAACCAACGATTGGACCAAAATGCATTGAGGAACCTGTTGTCCCGATTTGAGATGATAGACTGTGGGATCCCAAAGTGTACCCACACATGTTCAAATAAGAGTTTAGTAGTGGTTTTTGCTATGATATTCTTTTGCCAGGCTGCCATAATGGCCATCTTCGAGAATCTGTTGACGACCACAAAAACACAGTCATTTCCATACTTAATAGAAGGAAGGCACAACATGTAATCCATGGAGATGGATTCCTAAGGTCTACTAGGGGTAGGGAACGGAGTTGAGAGGTCTTTCTTCTTGATGGTCGGTTTGGAAATGGTGCAGGCAGTGTAGGATCTGATGTAGTTCCCGACATCCTGATAAAGATTCGGCCAGTAGAAATACTTCTGTAGTGTTGCCACTATTTTCTCGACCCCGAAATGTCCAGCGACCCAACTGTAGTGTGCTTCCCAAATCATCTTCACATGCTCGCTTGAAGAAACACAAAGGTGTCCCAGGTTGCATTACAAAGCATCCTGGAGGTGAAAATCTCTCACTTTTTGACCCTCCAAGAGCATCTGGTATGTGTGGCGAATTTTGGGTCACTTTTATAGAGAAATGGCCAATCAAAAGTATTGTGCCGACAAGAGTTGAGCACAGTGATTAACGCCATGATCGGGGGTCGGTTGAGGCAATCTAAAACATTATTGGTGTTGCCCTTCTTGTACTTGATATTCAAATGGAATTGTTGTAGCATGTGGACCACTTCTGCTGGCGATCATTCTGCAATGTCCCCTGCATCTATATGAACTACATGGGTCGGTGGTCTGTGTGGATGATAGTTTCCTTCCCCAAAATGTAATGCTTCCATTGTCGGAGGCCTGCACAATGGAATACATCTATTTGTCATAAGTGGGATACTTCCGGACTGTGTCTAAAAGAATCTCACTGTGATATGCCATTGGATGCCCCTGTTGAGTAAGGACTACCCTAATAGCATAGTCAGAGGCATCTGTCTCGATCTAAAATGGTTGTTTAAAGTATGATAATGTGAGCACTGGTGCAAAGAAGTGGCAATGTTTCAACTCTTCAAACACATTCTGTTGAGAATCAGACCAAAATAATTTTGCTTTCACTCCTCCCTTGGTGACTTGACTCAAGGGCCAAGTGATATGAGAGAACCCCAATGTTGGGCCGTTAATATGTCATTATTATTATCACTTTTGAATGCTTATTCCACCTATTTCTACCATTCTTTATCACGTCATTTATCATAATTTATCATATAATTATATTTTATAATTTGTATGCTCTTATGGATAAATATTATTTCTTCTCCTTTATTTTTAATAGATTGATTATTATGCATGTTTTTACCAATGATGGTTTATTAATAAATTTGTTCACCATTTTAGCCTCCAAGATATTTTCCAGATTGAAGATTTGATCATTAAATGTGCCAACTTAGAAATTTGCTGGAATAAGAAGTGACAATTTTGTATTGAACGGTTTGGGCAAATTGAGAAGAATCTGGAAAATCCGAAACATGGGTTTTGTTTAGAACGGACCAAATTAATTTTTTAAAGAGAAATTTTCCCAAATTCGGCCCGTATTAAGAGAAACGGAAGGTTCTCTGAAGACGTTTTTCATAGATACACTGTTGTGGCCATTTTCCAAATTATACCAGTTGCAATGCCAAATTCGACCTGTTCCTATTGAATGATTGATGGAAAGATATTTCAGATATGATCTTGCTTATCAATTTGTTGAGAAAAATCCAATTTTATAATAGAAATCATTTGCAATCATATCTGTTGGAACTTCTCTCTGCTCTCTGTGTATTTAAATGAGAACAGAGATCAGAGAAGGGGATTCATGATTCATGATTCATGATGGATGATTAGAGAGGGAATTAGACGGATCATTAGATTAGATATAGATAGGATAGGATAGGAGGAATGGGAGAATTACTATTGAAATTTTAACTTTGATCATCGACTCTCGTTGTTGAAGCAGAGCACGAACTTGTTGTAATGATTATGAAATGATGAATATATAAAAACAATTGTAGTTCCTTCGCATCTCCTGAAGTAATCTGGCGGTATTCACCGGCGGCTAAGTGCCCGACCCTGGTGGATCCACTTGCTTCTTGTATCATTATTTTATAGTTGCGTGTGATGGTTTGATTTCCTTTTCATTTCTTTAATTTGTTTTATTCAGTAATCTTCTATTTCTGAACATTTCACTGAATCGCCCTGTTATATCAAAATAGTGATTGGATTGCATTGATAGCAAAATTATTATTCACAAATTAAAATGTCATGTTGCTCATTTTGAAATAATATTGTGTTGTCTAATTTAGATTCTATTGTTCATTTACAGTTTCGATTGTTGTTCATTTAACTATAGTTCACTTACAACTGCGATTGTTGTTCACTTAATTACCATTCAATTATAACTGCGATTGCCATTCCTATTATACCTGTGGTTAATGTTCATTCTGCTAGGATAAGATTGCTGATTCAGTTTAATTTATAGTCGCTGTGTGTTTCCACTTAATTAGCTTTACTGTTCCGTTATATTTCATATTGTTGTTCATTTCCATTAATTTAGTGTTGTTGTTCAAATAGGCTTTGTTGTTATCTCTTTCATGCAAGGATTTGATTTCACCTTTTAACTGATATTGCAGCAAGTGTGTTTTAGTGAGCATTTCCAATTGAATTGCCATTTCCAGTTATTTGCTTTAGTGTGGATTGAAAGATCAACAACTGTAAAGGACACAAACTACTGCTGTCTAAGTTCTCAGATTGGAGATCTTGCCTATGATTTATTTTCATTTGCATCAGTTTACAGGGGAGAGAGTTATCATTATTGAGTCCTCGACTAATGATTGTTTGAGTAAATGATTTAGTTACAAAACATTTCAGTTTCTTGTTGTTCCGATTAGATTTTGTTTCTAGCATTCATTTACTTTTGCATTTTAAGCACTATACTGCAAAATATTACTCTTGAGCAAGTGACTGCCTCAGACTGAGTACACTCTTGAAATAAAAAATCGTCCCTGGGTTGACAATTAATGTGAAGAACAACCCTTCCTTGGCATGCATTTTCTTTGTTGTTCCCTATAGGAAAAAACACTTTTGCATGTATTTTTCTTTGCTATTCCCTACAGGGAATAACACTTTAGGAGTATTTTCAAAAACAACCCTTCCTTCCTCTTGTGGGATTATTCCTAGTTCCTCTCAACCAATTTCACTGATTCCCTTTCATGGCATGAAGTACATTACTTTTATGAGGACAAGAATTATGGATTCTTTTGAAGCAATTTAATATAATTCACGTTATGATCTTTAACATCACAACTCCTTGATGATAGGAATTGCTACGCATGATGGATGTTTTCTATTTTCCTTCTCATTTAAGGCATACAATTTCATTTTTATACAATGCAAAAATTGATTTCCACATATTTTTAAAACTATAAACTCAATTCTTGTGATTTCTGGAAAACACAGACGTATCATTAAAATACACAAACCCAGATAATTTCAAGTTAAATTAGTTCATAAAATTTTGGAAATCATGCACTATCACCTACAGCCATTTTGTTTATATCTCATGATCCATGCATCAAAACGATCTGATTTTTGGATCATAGAAGCATTAATATATTATAAATCTACTTGCAACATTTCAGCAAAATCTGGTTTGTAGTTTTTGAGAAAATGGTTAATGAAGTTTTTATTACTTATATCATATTTTGCTGCAACTTCATATACACATAACTTGAACGCTTATTCCACCCATTTCTACCATTTTTTATCACGTCATTTATCATAATTTATCATATAATTGTATTTTATAATTATTTATGCTCTCCTAGATAAATATTATTTATTCTATTTTATTTTTAATAAATTGATTATTATGCATGTTTTTACCAATGATGGTTTATTAATAAATTTGTTCACCATTTTAGCCTCCAAGATATTTTCCAAATTGAAAATTTGATCATTAAATGTGCCAACTCAGAAATTCACTGGAATAAGAAGTGACAATTTTGTATTGAACGGTTTGGGCAAATGGAGAAGAATCTGGAAAATCCGAACCATGGGTTTTGTTCAGAACAGACCAAATTAGTTTTGTGATGAGAATTTTTCTCAAATTCAGCCAGTACTAAGAGAAATGGAATGATATCTGAAGGTGTTTTTCTCAAATACGTTGTTGTGGCTGTTTTCCAAATTATCCCAGTGGCAATGCCAAATTCGAACTGTTCCTGTTGAATGATTGATGGAAAGATATTTCAGATATGATCTTGCTTATCAATTTGTTGAGAACAATCCAATTTTGTAATAGAAATCATATTGTAATCATATCTGTTGTAACTTCTCTCTGCTCTTTGTGTATTTAAATGAGAACAGAGATCAGAGAATGGGATTCATGATTCATGATTCATGATTCATGATGGATGATTAGAGAGATAATTATATGGATCATTAGATTAGATATAGATAGGATAGGATAGGAGGAATGGGAGAATTACTATTGAAATTGTAACTTTGATCATCGACTCTCGTTGTTGAAGCAAAGCACAAACTTGTTGTAATGATTATGAAATGATGAATATATAAAAACAATTGCAGTTCCTTCGCATCTCCTGAAGTAATCTGGCGGTATTCACTGACGGCTAAGGGCCCGAACCTGGTGGATCCACTTGCTTCTTGTATCATTATTTTATAGTTGCGTGTGATGGTTTAATTTCCTTTTCATTTCTTTAATTTGTTTTATTCAATAATCTTCTGTTTCTGAACATTTCACTGAATCGCCCTGTTATATCAAAATCGTGATTGGATTGCGTTGATAGAAAGATTATTATTCATAACTTAAAATGTCATGTTGTTCATTCTAAAATAATATTGCGTTGTCTAATTTAGATTCTGTTGTTCATTTACAGTTGCAATTGTTGTTCATTTAACTACAGTTCACTTACAACTACGATTGTTGTTCACTTAATTACCATTCAATTATAACTGCGATTGCCATTCCTATTATACATGTGGTTAATGTTCATTCTGCTAGGATAAGATTGTTGATTCAGTTTAATTTATAGTCGCTGTGTGTTTCCACTTAATTAGCTTTATTGTTCCATTATATTTCACATTACTGTTCATTTCCATTAATTTAGCTTTGTTGTTCATTTCCATTAATTTAGTGTCACTGTTCAAATAGGCTTTGCTGTTATCTCTTGCATGCAAGGATTTGATTTCACCTATTAACTGATATTGCAGCAAGTGTGTTTTAGTGAGCATATCCAATTGAATTGCCATTTCTAGTTATTTGCTTTAGTGTGGATTGAAAGATCAACATCTGTAAAAGACACAGACTATCGTTGTCTAAGTTCTCAGATTGGAGATCTTGCCTATGATTGATTTTCATTTGCATCAGTTTACAGGGGAGAGAGTTATCATTACTGAGTCCTCGACTGATGATTATTTGAGTAAATGATTTAGTTACAGAACATTTCAGTTTCTTATTGTTCCGATTAGATTTTGTTTCTAGCATTCATTTACTTTTCCATTTTAAGCACTATACTGCAAAACATTACTCTTGAGCAAGTGACCGCCTCAGACTGAGTACACTCTTGAAATAAAAAATCGTCCCTGGATTGACAATTAATGTGAAGAACAAGCCTTCCTTGGCGTGCATTTTCTTTGTTGTTCCCTATAGGAAAAAACACTTTTGCATGTATTTTTCTTTGCTATTGCCTACAGGGAACAACACTTTGGGAGTATTTTCAAGAATAACCCTTCCTTCCTCTTGTGGGATTATTCCTAGTTCATCTCAACCACATTTTAGTGATTCCCTTTCATGGCATGAAGTACACTACTTTTATGAGGACAAGAATTATGGATTCTTTTGAAGCAAGTTAATACCATTCATGTTATGGTCTTTAATAGGACATCTCCTTGACGATAGGAATTGCTATGCATGATGAATGTTTTCTATTTTCTTTCTCATTTAAGGCATACAATTTCATTTTTATACAGTGCAGAAATTGATTTCCATATATTTTTAAAACTATGAACTCAATTCTTGTGATTTCTGGAAAACACAGACGTATCATTAAAATACACAAACCCAGATAATTTCAAGTTAAATTAGTTCATAAATTTCTTGAAATCATGCACTATCACCTACAGCCATTTTGTTTATATCTCATGATCCATGCATCAAAACGATCTGATTTTTGCATCATAGAAGCATTAATATATAATACACCCTGAAAATTAAAAGTAAAAGTAATACACCCTATCCTATTCTCCTTATAGAAGCAGGTCTTTCTCCTATTGAGAGCCTGGCTATGCGCAGGTTTCTGTTGTACAAGCACAAGCTCAATAACATAGACAATCGTAGACTTCCTAAGCTAGCTTTAAATTCCAGCCAAAACCACCTAAGGCTTAACCGAGGATGGCATAAGGACATAAGGGCCTGGCTAAACTATTGGGAGATCAATGAGAATGATGCTTTGCAAAACATAAGTAACATTAAAGATATTGTTACTTCTAAGTTCAAAGAAAAATTGTGGTGTGAGAAAGATTTAGCGTCTAAAAGAAAATTAAGTTACTATAAGAAGGTCATCAACCCCACCCTTGAAGATCAAAAGTATCTCTCTATTCTAACTAGCTCAAAGAAGAAAAATAATATAGCAAAGATTAGAACGAATTCTCATGAGCTCCATAGTGAAACTGGCCGCTGGGCAGTTCCTAAAACGCCATGGATGGAAAGGATCTGCCATATTTGTGAGAATAGGAGCATCGAGGATGAAAACCACTTCCTCTTAGAGTGCCCTGCATACAACCACATTAGATCTCAATTTCACAACCTTTGTTACAATACTGACCTTCCTAGCCTTTTACAATGCCAAAATTATAGTGAACTCGGGAGGCTTCTCTCCAAGCTTTTTGAGCATAGGAATAAAATCTTAAATCAAAATAAATAATTTGTCTTTTTAGGTCCGATAGATCATTATTTGGTCTCAGCGGACGTTAACCATCATCATCATCATCATCAATAAATCTACTTGCAACATTTCAGCAAAATCTAGTTCGTAGTTTTTGAGAAAATGGTTAATGAAGTTGTTGTTACTTATATCATATTTTGCTGCAACTTCATATACACATAACTTGAACGTCAATGTAAAAATTGTTACGCCTTCATCAAGATTGCTAAAATTGAATATTCATTAATTGAGGAAGAATTCATTTGTTCTATCCATTTCATGAGCTGGGATGAACAATTTTTTATTGCTTGGTTAACACAAAGTCTTTGGGTTGCATGAGGACATGCAATATATTCAGTTTTTTGTTGCATGAGGACATGCAATATATTTAGTTTGGGGGTATGTTGGGCCGTTAATATGTCATTATTATTATCACTTTTGAACGCTTATTCCACCCATTTCTACCATTCTTTATCACATCATTTATCATAATTTATCATATAATTCTATTTTATAATTATTTATGCTCTTATGGATAAATATTATTTCTTCTCCTTTATTTTTAATAAATTGATTATTATGCATGTTTTTACCAATGATGGTTTATTAATAAATTTGTTCACCATTTTAGCCTCCAAGATATTTTCCAGATTGAAGATTTGATCATTAAATGTGCCAACTCAGAAATTCGCTGGAATAAGAAGTGACAATTTTGTATTGAACGGTTCGGGCAAATGGAGAAGAATATGGAAAATCCGAAACATGGGTTTTGTTCATAACATACCAAATTAGTTTTGTAATGAGAAGTTTTCCCAAATTCGGCTCGTACTAAGAGAAACGGAAGGTTATCTGAAGACGTTTTTCACAGATACGCTGTTGTGGCCGTTTTCCAAATTATCCCAGTTGCAATGCCAAATTCGACGAGTTCCTGTTGAATGATTGATGGAAAGATATTTCAGATATGATCTTGCTTATCAATTTGTTGAGAAAAATCCAATTTTGTAATAGAAATCATATTGTAATCATATCTGTTGTAACTTATCTCTACTCTTTGTGTATTTAAATGAGAACAGAGATCAGAGAAGGGGATTCATGATGGATGATTAGAGAGAGAATTAGATGGATCATTAGATTAGAGATAGATAGGATAGGATAGGAGGAATGAGAGAATTAATATTGAAATTGTAACTTTGATCATCGACTCTCGCTGTTGAAGCAGAGCATGAACTTGCTATAACGATTATGAAATGATGAATATATAAAAACAGTTGCAGTTCCTTCACATCTCCTGAAGTAATCCGGCAGTATTCACTTGACGGCTAAGGGCCCGGCCTTGGTGGATCCACTTACTTCTTGTATTATTATTTTATAGTTTCGTGTGATAGTTTGATTTCCTTTTCATTTCTTTAATTTGTTTTATTCAGTAATCTTCTATTTCTGAACATTTAGCTAAATCGCCCTGTTATATAAAAATCGTGATTGGATTGCATTAATAGCAAGATTATTATTCATAACTTAAAATGTCATGCTGTTCATTCTGAAATAATATTGCGCTATCTAATTCAGATTCTGCTGTTCATTTACAGTTGCGATTGTTGTTCATTTAACTACAGTTCACTTACAACTGCAATTGTTGTTCACTTAATTACCGTTCAATTATAACTACGATTTCCATTCCTATTATA
The DNA here is from genome assembly GCA_031772625.1 of Pinus tabuliformis. Classification (NCBI taxonomy): domain Eukaryota; kingdom Viridiplantae; phylum Streptophyta; class Pinopsida; order Pinales; family Pinaceae; genus Pinus; species Pinus tabuliformis. Next base: position 1,958,391,172 of record CM062819.1, read on the forward strand.
CCTGTGGTTAATGTTCATTCTGCTAGGATAAGATTGCTGATTCAGTTTAATTTACAGTCGCTGTGTGTTTCCACTTAATTAGCTTTACTGTTCCGTTATATTTTAGATTGTTGTTCATTTCCATTAATTTAGCTTTATTGTTCATTTCCATTAATTTAGTGTTGTTGTTCAAATAGGCTTTTCTGTTATCTCTTTCATGCAAGGATTTGATTTCACCTTTTAACTGATATTGCAACAATTGTGTTTTAGTGAGCATATCCAATTGAATTGCCATTTCCAGTTATTTGCTTTAGTGTGGATTGAAAGATCAACAACTGTAAAGGACACAGACTACTGCTATCTAAGTTCTCAGATTGGAGATCTTGCCTATGATTGATTTTCATTTGCATCAGTTTACAGGGGAGAGATTTATCATTACTGAGTCCTAGATTGATGATTCTTTGAGTAAATGATTTAGTTACAGAACATTTCAGTTTCTTGTTGTTCCGATTAGATTTTGTTTTTAGCATTCATTTACTTTTGCATTTTAAGCACTATACTGCAAAACATTACTCTTGAGCAAGTGACCGCCTCAGACTGAGTACACTCTTGAAATAAAAAATTGTCTCTCGGTTGACAATTAATGTGAAGATAATTAGGAGTTAAAAAGACACCTTTTATCACTCAATACCGAACACGAATATGCGGTAAATATTGGCAAGACCCAGAAAGCTGTGGAGCTCTATTAGAGTGGTTGGGGCTAGCCAATCCTGAATGAATTGGATATTCGTTGGATCCACATGCACCCCCTGTTCATCAATAGTGTATCCCAAATACTGAACCTAGGTCATGCCAAAAGTGCATTTCTCCAAATTGGCACACAACTTGTGTTGCCGCAGCGTTTGGAGAACCTGGCAGATGTGGTGGAGGTGCTCTTCCGAACTCTAGCTGAAGATCAAGATGTCATCCAAATATACCACTACAAATGATTTGGTGAATGGTCGCAAGATGTCATCCATCAACCTCATGAAGGTTACAGGAGCATTCGTCAACCCGAAAGGCATAACCAGCCACTCGAAAAGGCCCTCCTTGTCTTTGAAGGCAGTTTTCCACACATCAAAGGGTTTGATTGGTACCTGGTGATATCCAGACTTCAAGTTGATCTTGCTGAAATATTTCCCCCCTTGAGTTGGTCCAGAAGGTCATCAATCTGTGGGATTAGGTACCTATTCCAGACAGTGATCTTGTTAAGTGCCTAATAGTCAATACATAGTCTCCAAGTCCCATCCCTCTTCTATACCAACGCGATTGGGCTTCCACAGGGCAATGAACTCATCCAGATGTGACCTTTCTACAACAACTCTTGAATCTGCCTCTTGACTTCGGCGTTCTCCAGAATAGAGTGTCGATATATGGGTCCATTGGGAAACGATGCACCTGGGGTCAGATCGATGGAGTTCTTGACTTGAAAATGTATAGGCACCCCCGCGGGGGAGGTGAAGATGTCCTCGCACTCCTCCACGACCTTTTCCATCTGTTGTTGTCCTTGCAAAGGGGCCTTCTCTGGAGGTCATGGCCACCGTATTCTTTTTTCCCTGAGGGTGTATCATTAGGAAAATAAATTTCCCGTTTTGGAAATGAGCTTACTGCATTGTTTTGCAGCCACCAAAGCGATGGCAGTAGGCGGTTCTACCTCTGGTATCCTGTATAATTTATTTCCCAAGCTAACAATAATAGTGCGAGGCCTTGACTCATACACAACATGTCGCTTCTGCAAGTATGGTTGGCATAATAATACATCACAAACATCAAGAGGAGAAACATCACATAATACCTCATCCGTGAAGGGTTTGATTCTGTATGGAAGGCGACATTATTGGGTGACGCGAAGATCCTATCCTTGGTGAAGCCACCAGATGGTATATGGTTGTGGGTGTGTTGTGGTCAGTAAGCCCAACCGCTTCACGACCTCTGCTGAAATGAGGTTCTTTTGGCTCTCGTTGTTGACAATGCACTGTAGCGGGGAACCCTTTACCCACCTTTGGGAGTGGAAGAGGCGCTCCTCCTCCTCTGGATCTTCAGGTTCCTCCTTCTGGATCTTCATGGTGGCAATAGTTGCATTGAGCTCTGCATCGATAATCTACTTCCCTTTGTCATTCCCCTTATCGGGTTCTGACTTAGAGTCGGAACATGCATTTGATTCGGAAACCTTTAGATCGGCTGCTAGTGACTGCTTGGCCCGACTCTCACTTGTGTGAGTGGAGCTCTTATGGAACTCACACCACTTTCCCATGTACTTCTTCAGTTTTGCAGCGTTTTTCTTTGCTTGCGGATTTGGCAGGTTTTCCTAGGCCGCCCCTCCTTGGATTTGTCTTTTGTTCTGTGGTTTGGTGGCACCTTTCTCTTGCTTCAGATTCGTAGATCCAAAGTCTCACTTTTTCTGTTTAAGTTTCTGCTCGATAGTAACAACGTATCGATATTCCATGTCGAGCAAGGAGATGTCCAGGAACTTCATCTCATCCTGGATGTACCTATGTAGGCAGCCGCGGTACTTGAGTACCAAATGTTTCTCATAATCCTTGATACCCAACTTCGTTCGAAGCATATGAAAAACATTGGTAAACTCTGGCACATCTTGGTCCCTTCCCTGCCACCACATGGTCCACTTTATGTATATATCCTCATAGCTCCCGACATGGTAGTACTTCTCCTTGATGACATCCTGGAACGAATTCCAAGTGGGTGTGGCTGAAAACAGTGAGGGTGCACTTTCATCCTTCTGCTCACAGTAGGTTTCCCACTAGTCCTTGACGTGGGGGGGCGACTTTGAGAAGAGAAAAAGTAATATTTTCCTGACTGGAAAAATCATGAACAGAAAAATATCCTTCTAGCAGGTTTAACCATTTATCTATAACGTTTGCATTTATTTGGCCCTCAAATATGGAAATGTCAAAATTTACTTGTACCTTAAAAGGAGTGGCACCTCCAGAGTGGCTGTTGGATGTGGATGCGTTGCCAGTGGGCAATCGTTGAAGGATCTGAGAAAAGTTATCCATCATCGCGTTCCTTTGTTTCTCGAGGGCCTCCTCGAGCAATATTTTGATAAGACCTCCTGCTCCTTCGCTTTTCTTTTCTTCCCCCATGGGAGACCGTCGAGGTTTGCTAGGCTGATCTTGCAAAGATTCAACCAGATCGAGCCCTAAATCCTTATACCCCGACCTCGTTGGGGACATGTAAAGAAAAATAGAGAAAAAGAAGACCCCTCTGATACCACTGATCTAGATTAAAATAGGAACACAACAAATTACAGATATTACCATAAATACAAAGATGCAGCAAAAATAACACTTCATTTCATTAATATCAAATACTAATATATGCTTACAAACACAATGGAAATAAGACTAGCTTAGGCAATGGTAGCTGATCTCTGAGAAGAGCTGTAGCGGCTAGATGCCTCTGAACTGTGTTACAATGAGGCTTGAAGGTCTATTTATTATTGAGAAACAATGGAAATCCTAAAAATCCAAAAACCTAACCCTAGGAGATGAAACGCCAAACTATGGGCCTTGTTGGGGTAAGTTGGTACATCAACCTCCTGGGGTTGTAACTTTGGCATATGATCTTTGTTTGATGGACACGTTACCTCGTTAGAAAGATATATTTGAGGATTACAACTGCTGACAGTGAATACCAAGTTAAAAACTAATATTCATTGTCGGTGGTTTTCCCAACAAAAAAACCATCATTTAGGGCCTCAAAATGGCTCTGGAAGTTCAGCGCCTAAAAAACTACCAAAAATAGTAGACTGTGCTACAATTAAGGAAATTGAAAAACTGAAAGAAATAATTGTTGGAGTCCAAGTGGAATAGGTGGGTGGCCACCAATATCCACCTGGATCATTGTTAGAATATGACAACAATATATTAAAATAAAATGTAAATGTAAAATTATATTTACCTATGTTGTTGTGGTAATTTTGACGACTTTACAAACCAAAAGATATCTGAGAGTGGAAATTTTTATAATTATTCATATTGCCAAAATTTCTAGAAGCAAACTATGTAATGGATTAACCTTGTCGAGCGTTTTGGGTGCAAGCCCCCTCATCATTAGGGACCAAAAAGCTAAAAGATGATGCGAGCGAGTGTTGATCAGTGCTTAAATAGGCCAAGAGATTAGATTAACGATCAAGAATATAATAAATTAATAAATGGTCAAAACTAAAATCAATAAGAAAAAAAATATAATAAATTATTGAACAAATTAATAAACAATAAAAAAAATAAAATTAATAAAGCCATATTTATTTTTTATTCCCCTCACTTCTTTCATGATTCCCTTCCCCCATATTTATTTATTTATTACCCCCACCTTATTAATTTTATATTTTTGATTGTTTATTATTTTGTTCAATAATTTATTATATTCTTTCCCATTGATTTTATTTTTTATTGTTTATTAATTTGTGTTTTAATTTATTATATTCTTGATATTTAATCTAATCTCTTGGTCTATTTAAGGACTGATCAACACTCGCTCTCATCATTTGTTAGCTTTCTAGTCCCTGCTGATGAATGGAGTGTCCACCCAAAACATCGGACATGGTTTGTTTCTAGAAATTTGGAAAACATGAATAACTATTGAAATATCCACTCTCATATATCTTTTGGTTTGTAAAACCATGAGAATAACGTAACAACATAGGTAAATATAATTTTACATTTACATTTTATTTTAATATATTATTGTCATATTTTATAATCTCCACCTTGACAACAATTTTCCTAATGTATTTACAAATTCATATCATTTTTTTTGCAAGTCAAGATAATCCATTAACCCCCACAATTTCTCTATCAAAATTGGTTTTGTAAATGTGTTTGCACAATTTTCTTCAGTGTGTACCTTCTTAAGATTTACTCCACCTCCATAAATCACCCGCCTCACAAAATGGTATTTTATATCAATATGCTTGGCCTTATTATGATAAGTTGGATTTGTATCCCAATGTAGAGCACTTTGACTTTCATAGAATAGGTTACGTTGTTCTGTACTCTTCCAAGTTTGCCTAGAAGACTCTTCAACCAAATTTCCTCTTTTCAAGCATGTGTGACAATAATGTACTCTTCCTCTGTGGTGACTAAAGCAATTGTTTTTTGAAGCTTCAACATATATCTAATGGACCCCCCTATAAGAGTAAAGACATATCCTAAAGTAGACCTTCTCTTGTCCAAATAACCTGAAACATTTGAGTCAACATATCCACAAGCATCATCATTAGAACCATTAAATATGATACAATAGTCATTGGTGCCTCTAATATATTGAAGCACCCATTTCACTACATCCCAATGCTCTTTTCCTAGATTTTCCATGAACCTACTGACAAGGTCTAGTACAAACCATTGCATACATCAAACTTCCTACTACATTAGCATAGGTATATGCGACATATAATCCTTTTCTTCTTCACTAATATGACATAAACCTAGAGAAATCTTAAAATGGGAAGCGAAGGGATATTAATCGGTTTCACATTATTCATTCCAAGCTTTACAAATATTTTCTCAACATACTTTTGTTGTGAAAATCCGAGCTTAATATTTTTTCTATCTCCATTATTTCAATGCCCAATATTTGTTTTGTAGCTCTTAGATCCTTCATATCAAACATTATATCCCTCTAAGCCTTCAACTTGTTGATCACTTCCATCATTTTTCTTACAACAATCATATTGTTAACATATAGCACTAATATAATGAATATGCCATTCAAACTTTTGAAATACACGAAATGTGCATGTTCACTTCTAGTATAATTCTTACTTGTAATGAACGAATCAAAATTCTTGTACCATTGCCTGGGTCACTGTCTCATGCCATACAATGATTTCTTGAGCTTGTAAACTAATATTATTGTGCGATGTTACATAAAACCTTCAGGTTATTCCATATAAATCTTCTCATCCAAATCTCCATGCAAGAATTTTGTTTTAACATCTAATTGATCTAACTCCAAATCAAGCAAAGCAATCAGTGCCAAAACAATATGAATAGATACAAGTTTAATAACTAGTAGAAATATTTCATGGAAATATACACCTTCCATTTTAAAGTAACCTTTTGCAACCAATATGGCTTTAAACCCTTCAATATTACCATCAACACTTCTCTTCAATTTTTAGACCCATTTACAACCAAGTTCCAATAACCTTTCTATCTTTCAGAATTTATACCAAATCCCAAGTTATATTTCTCTCTAAGGAATCAATTTCTTCTTTCATCGCTACCATCCAATTGGTATTATTGATATCGTCCACAATTTCTTGATAACAAGATAGTTCCCCATCATCAGTAACCAGAGAAACAAATGAATTGAAACCAATATTAGCTTTTAGGATGCTTTCTCTCTCATGTAGATCTTCTCAGTGTTGGTTTTGGATTTTGAAAATTTTCCTAAATGCCTTCAACATATATGACTTCTTTATCATCAAAAGCTTCTTCTCGCTTCCATGTGTTTATAGATGGTTTAGTCACATTACCTAATTTAATGAGAGAAGGTTCACAAAATAGCACATATCCATTCATGATGATTTTTTGGGAAGTAGGATCCCATAATATATATCCCTTAGCAACATCATCATAACCAACAAAGATATATTTCTTCTATTTAGGGTCTAATTTAGAAAGGTGGTTCCTAGGAATAAGAGCATATGCTTCACAACCAATTTTTTTAAATTCAAATAATCATAGGGATGACATGTCCATACCTCTTAAGGGATTCTACAATTTATTGAAACTGATGGTGATATATTTACATAATAAAACACAATATTGATTGCTTCTTCCCACAACTCTTGCTACATATTGGCATTGTTTAATATGATCCTTTCTCTTTATAAAAGAGTGTTGTTCATGCGTTCTGCGATGCCATTTTGTTGAGGAGTATTAACTGTGGTTTTGAGTCTCACGATCTAATATTCCTTGCAATATTCTTCAAACTCTAAATATTCAGTGAACTTTCCTCTATTATTTTCTTTTTAAACATTTTACTGTCATGACAATTCTCTTCTCAATCATTGTTCTAAATCATTTAAAAGTTTTAAATACATCAACTTTTCTTTTTAATTCATAGGCCCATAATTTTCTAGAGAAATCATCAATATATGTTAGAAATATGATGATCCTCTGAAAGAAACTATGGGGGATGGCGCCATACATCAAAATGAATATAATCAAGAATTCCAATTTAGCAGCATGACTGCTTGCTTTAAATTTATATCAACATTGTTTTCTAAATATACAATGTTTGCAAAAATTTAATTTCAAAGATTTCAAATTTGGAAGTAACTTGTGGTTTATCAATACCTTTAGTACTTTCTCACTCATATGACCCAATTGCTGATGCCATAAATGAGTGGATTCAACCACCTCCTCATATGCCGCTACTGGTATGTTGATCTGAGTTCTTACTCCCAGTTTGTAAAGGTTCCCTATCTTAGTTTCCTTCATGAGCACTAAAGCACCCTTGGACACTTCCAATTTTCTATCTTGACCTGTGAACTTATAACCACCATAAGACAATGCTCCCAAAGAAATTAGATTTTTCTTTAATTGAGGTACATGTTTCACATCTATTAATGTTCTCACAATAGCATCAAACATCTTGATTTTGACACTCCCAACCCCAACAGTCTTATAGGATATATTGTTACCTATCAGGGCATTCCACCATGAACAAGTTGATATGTTGAAAACTAGTTTTTATGTGGGCCCATATGATAAGATGCGCTAGAATCTAATAGCCAATGTTCATAATATTTAGGAACATTACAAATTGACAATAATTCATCGACCACAAATCAACCTAATTCCACTGGATTTGCATTTTTCTTTTAAATCTTCCTCAGATTCCTCTACCTTCCAACAATCCTCCTTAAGATGCCTTGATTTGTTGTAGAGCCAACATCTTAGTTTACTCTTCTTTCCTTTTGATTTTGACCTTGATGTACCTCTTGATTTATCTCCTTTCTCTCTATAACAACCTCTAATCACCATTGTTTCTAACTTGGAGGTTTGAATTCTTAATTTCTCCTCACCTCTTCAAAAAGCAAGGCTCCAACAACAACATCAAATTCAAGAGTCTCCATTGTGCTTAAGCTGATGGAGGTTACAAAATGATCCCATATTCAAGCAATGAACGCAACAATGTAACTTCCTTATCTTCACCATTGAGTTTGACATCTTGTTGATAGTAAAAAACGACCATGTCAACATTCAAGAAATCACCCAGTTAAGGCACCAATTAGACCCTTTTCTGTTTGGTATGGTGATTTGGACTAGTATGTGGGCTTGGTTGCCACTTGAAAGGTTTGCTCCAAAAATGGAGACTTCCTAATCAAATTTCCTAAATGAAAATGCAATTTGATCTAATATGCATACAACGAGACTTAAGTCTAACCTATCTCGATTAAGAGAAGTAACAATCCCACTGTCAACCAAGATGAAGATGCAAAGAGAATAGACCGAAATTGAATCTAAGGTTATAATGAGCTAACAAATCATAAAACAGTTCATATGATTTGCAACAATTAAGGCAAATGTGCATATTTGGTTTAAAATGAGCATGCATTTTCATGAATTAACAATTGTACATAACTCAAAACACATATTTATATGAAACAAAAGATATAATAGAATTGAATGGTATCTTTATTCATAGCCAAGTTTGAGCAACAATACTCATATTATTAGAGTTTTGTCGATGCGTTTCAAACCATCTAGTGTGGTTCATCATCAGGACAAGATGAAGAACTAGATCTTGGCATGAAGTTAAATAGACGAAGATTTTTTTTTTTAGCCATTATAATATAACAATTAGATTTGACTAAATAAATAAATACTATTTTAATATAAAGAAATAATTGTTAGAATATAGATGTTAATATTGAATTAAGGAAAATAATTAATCAAAAGGAAATTTTTAATGAAATGAATATCTAAACATAAAAATAAAAATAAAAATAATATTTAGGTCAAACCTAAATAATCAAAACAATAAAACAATTATTAAAATCAATATAATAATATAATAAAATAAAAATAATATCTCGGTCAAACTTAAAAGTAAGAAAACTTTCATTAAAAATCACATCATTAGAGTTTTGTCGATGTGTTTCGAACCATCCAATGTGGTTCATCGTCAGGAAAAGATGAAGAACCAGATCTTGTCATCAAGTTAAATAGATGAAGAGAATTTTTTTTAACCATTATAATATAACAGTTAGATTTGACTAAATAATTAAATAATATTTTAATATAAGGAAATAATTGTTAGAATATAGATGTTAATATTGAATTAAGGAAAATAATTAATCAAAAGGAAAATTTTAATGAAATGAATATCTAAAAATAAAAATAATATTTAGGTCAAACCTAAATAGTCAAAACAATAAAACAATTAATAAAATCAATATATATATATATATATATGTGTGTGTGTGTGTGTGTGAAACTTAAATATAAAAAACAATTAATTCTAAAAACTTAAAAATAAATAAAAATAATAAATGGTCAAATTTAAATAAAAAATATTTGTGTGTGTGTGTGCGTGTCAAACTTAAATATAAAAAACAATTAATTCTAAAAACTTAAAAATAAATAAAAAATAATAAATGGTCAAAGTTAAATAAAAATATTTGGGTCAAACCTAAATAACCAAAATACTAAATAAAAGTAATATTTGAATCAAACTTAAATAATGGAAACAATTAATTCTAAAAACTTAAAAATAGATAAAAGCAATAAATGGTCAAACTTAAGTTTGACCCAAATATTATTTTTATTTTAGTGTTTTGGTTATTTAGGTTTGACCTAAATATTTTTTATTTAAATTTGATCATTTATTACTTTTATTTATTTTTAAGTTTTTATAGTTAATTGTTTTGATTATTTAAGTTTGACACACACACACACACACACACATATATATATATATTGAATTTATTAATTTTTTTTATTGTTTTGATTATTTAGGTTTGACCTAAATATTTTTTTTTTTTAGATATTCATTTCATTAAAATTTTCCTTTTGATTAATTATTTTCCTTAATTCAATCTTAACATCTATATTCTAACAATGATTTTCTTATATTAAAATATTATTTATTTATTTAGTCAAATCTAACAGTTATATCATAACGGTTAAAAAAAATTCTCTTCATCTATTTAACTTGATGCCAAGATCTGGTTCTTCATCTTGCCCTGACGATGAACCACATTGGATGGTTCGAAACACACCGACAAAACTTTGATGATGTGATTTTTACTGAAAGTTTTCTTACTTTTCATGATATGGATCACAAAAGCCTAAATTCTATCAATACTCATATATATTACAAAATAGAGATTTCAAGGCTTTACACTAGTCTTCTAACTCTTACAACAGTGCACCAAATTGGAATATGGCTTCAAGCCTCCGGGCACAAGAAATTTCAAGGATCAACTATGACAACATAAGTTTTCTCCTTGTCTAAAATCCTCCCTCTAATTTGTTATTGCAAGTTTCCAATTTCCCTCACGAAAAATATCCTACAATAGTGCAAAATATTCTCTCTTTACCAAAAATTGGAGCCTTTTCTCATCCTACAAATCTCTCTTATATAATATTAAGCTAAATTGAATTTAGAAATATGTTTCATGACAACCCTAATAAAGATTTGTTCTCTAATCTTTTAGGAGTTGCAAGATCCAATTTTACCTCTAAAAGTACAATTAACTAATCCTAAGATTCCAAATTTTGATTTCCTTCAAAATCTCTGCAAAATATTCACAAAATTCTCATTAAAAACATGCTAAACTAAAAGCAAAACTTAGATCTAAAAATTGTTCCAAACTAACCATTCGAAGAAAATCAAATTCAAATGAAAATAAATCCCTAAATATAAGCCCAAATTGTTTTCTGATGTTGCATTATTGACCAATAGATAGTATTGTGATGAGGTACAATCAACAAAATTCTTTGGCAATCATATTTTTTTCTAAAAAATTCACACTCGGATCATAGTTTGTTACAATTTCATATCTTTTTTCTGCTAAATTTTTGGAGTCTTTAGATTGCAAATTTTCTAAAATTCCATCCCATTTATTCTTCTCGATTTAAGATTTCCATCGATGTATTACTGCTATGATTTTGTGTCCCTTAGCCTGAGGTATGACCTATGAAAGACAAGGTCCATAAACAGTTCATGTGCATTTTGGTGAACCATTTGTTTGTTTTGAAAGCAATCCAAGGCGATATTTCCAAAGTTTTATATGGGAACCCCTTTATTTTCAAGGAAAATTAAGGGGAGGTGTTGAGGCCTTGTTGACAGTGTTGGAAATGTGTTAAGCAAGGGGGTCTTCCTGATGTGAAGTCCCAATTAGACCTCACACCATTTGGAGTAGGAGCCCCATATGGAATATTGGCCTGCTTGCCATGCATCCTTATAGATTTTCCTTGACTTTAACTGTTAGCAAGAGAGAGGAGTGCACATGCGCCTTCGAAAAGCAAAGGAGGTGTGTCTGGTGAGTGCTCAATGGCATGTGTGTCTAATTTCTTTCATTATGGAGGGGAGGAGAAATGAGCCTATAAGAGAGAGGTAGTAGTACCACCCTAAAAGAGACACACATAAACAAGAAGTACCCGTATAAAAATAAAGTGGAATAGAGCACATAGATGAGGTGGTCTTGAATCCAATGTGTAAAGGAAGGTCTGTCGAATATCCAGCGGAGTAGTCCATAAGGATGAGGGAACATTAATAGAAATTACAGCACATTCTCACAAGATGAGTGCCAAAATAACTGAAATAGTTAAACTACTTTAACATAGATGAAAGAAAACATGAATTACAAACATTCATAGAATAGTATTACAAATATCCATAATTCATGCATGAAGAACACATTGGCCCAAAGGGCTTATGATATTAAGAAAAATTTCCAAGACACATGTATACAATGAACATTACTAGCTCCAGTGGTGGAGCATTGTAGCCACTCAATCCTCAAAAGAACTAGCTTATCTCTCTAATGCCTTGCGGGAGGAGTGAAGGTGAAAAGTCCTTTGCTCATATAATGAGGGAGTATATATAACTAAGGGGTGATGCTTCCCCTCCTTGTGACCCTTTAACTACCCTCATGAGTGTTTAACTTCCTATGACTTTTCAGCTTACATGACTCTCCATATTACATATGTGTACTTTCGGCTTCTACTTTACAATGAATACAATATACATGGTCCACAATGATGATGTGGCATATGAAAACTTATGACAAGACATGACATGCCACTGCTAATATAAACTTCTTGAATGATGTGGAAATGTCAAGCCACTGTTGCTGCTACTAACGATGTCTGCTTGAGAATGCTCTTTTCTTCCACCCCCTCATGGCTTGGCGATAAGAATCTCTTTGCTTTGCCTTGATAGATCAACTTGCATGCTTAGCTACAAAAATGTATTTTGCATGTACTCCTCCTTCATCCCCTTCTTCATCATCCCACCATTGTATGATAAGATACATGTATCTGCAATTTACTCATGGCAAGACAACATCAACTCGAAAAACCTCCTAGCCTAAGATGATGCATTTTTATTGATGGACTGAGCTAGAACCGGGTAGCAGGGCGGAAAGGGGAGCTTAGTGACTGTGCATTGCACAGTTCCAATAGCTAGGGCTCAAGCTTGAGGCTTAAGACTAGGTAATGTGTAGTTCAGGTTAGGCCGAGGGACAATGTCTACGCAGTTTTGGCAATCAGTGGATCAGGCTAAGGGGACGACCACTGCGGGATATTTCTGCATAGTTCTAAGAGGGAAGGGAGGTTGGTCCACTGCGGTATTATGCAATCCAAGAGCTCAGGGAGGGAGCTTTAGGCTTGTGCTTTCACAATGTGCAATTAAGGCTAGGTTGTCTGAGATGATTGCGCAATTATAGAGGTGAAGGCTAGGTATTGGGTTCAGGAAATGCGCAGTGTCGAAGTCCTAGGGGCAAGAAATGTACATTGTACAGATTCAAGGGTCAAGGTCACTGCTAGAGAACTGGAACTACGCAATGCGCAGTCCATGCAGGCTGGGTGAAGTCGGGTTGAAGGGTTAGGAAACCTCTTCGGAAATGGTTAAGTGCTAGACCAGTGAGACTGATATGTGAAGTGATAAGGGTTCGACTGTGATCTAACACTTATAATACTTAACGACACAACACCATTGATCACCCATGACACATGAACAATACATCTACTTGTGTGTGACCACTTTATGACCATTTACGACAAGTGAAACACCTAAGATACACTTTACGATGACTGTACTGACACTTGTGCGACAATGCTCAAAACTTTGTGAATGAGTGCGACAAGTGTTTACATAGTCAAGAAAAATCATAAACATGAAGATGGACCCTTGAAAAACCACCAGAATGAGATTTTACACTTGACACGACAACCTACATGCAAAAATACAACATTTTTTCTAAGTAGCGAATGCGACCAAAACACTTCAAAAGGATACATGAAATGATTCTTAGTGTTTGCGAAAACAATGTACAAGACCAAGGAAGGCTCTGGAATTGAGCATAGGCCAAAATTTTGGAGGGTGTTGCAGCCGCTACAATACTTGGTGACACACTCGTAAAATTCCAGATTCTCTATTTTGGTTAAATCTTTCATGCAGGAACTTGGTTCTTCGGGGAGTATTGATTTATAATGTAGATTGCATTGGCCTTTCCACTTACCCCATGACTAGACATGGTCCCCTTTGTACCCCGTCGGTTGAATACAACATAAGAATTAGTGATATCACAATGTTTTGAGTTGGGAAGGGTAGTGTAGCTTGTGAGCTTAAGATTTTAAGAGTATAAGTGTTCATCTCTAGTGTTTGTCCACTACTAGCAGGCCTGGATAGTACCTTGATGGAGTCATGTAGGAACACAAACATTTCTCTACTGCAAGCGGTCTTGGACAATACCCTGACGGAGTTGGTTGCTTCACCTCTCTATGCAGGAATCCTTTATCTTATTTTACCTTTGTTTGTTTATTTTTTAAAGAGAAATGTGCATTGGAACTTATTCATTTTAGGCGGAAGAGGGATCATGAATTATTGAGAGCATATGAGGTTGTTCCTTCAGAGAAGTATATAAATACCTTTGATTTAGGTTTGCTCGTTTAGTTTTTCCACTTCTCCTTCTATACAAATTGGATAGGCATGAAAAACTAGAACATGAGAATCGACTGTATATATAAAGTTTCCTGGATAGACACATGTTCATGGTTGGACCAAAACTCTCCTTATGGACGGATCATATTTTCCGTCAGAACTTCATTGACCAAAATACAAAACCAACACAAAGAAGACAAGTTGTGGGTTCAGCCAAATGTTGAAGTGTCACAAGACTCTTCAGAAGTCAGCCACACACAAACTAAGAAGCCAAAATAGGTCCATGCACAATTCTTATTCATGTGATGAAAAGAGAAGGAGAAACTCAACAAGAAATAAAAACAAGAAGAAAGGAATGACAACACACAACAAGGATAAAAAACCAGAAGCCAAGCAAAAGGAAACTAAACCAAAGGATAATGCTAGAGGAAAGTGAGAAAAGAAAAGAGAGGCTGAAGAGAACAAAAGGGATGGGTGCAGGAGGAAAAACTGGAATGCAGCTAATCCTACTCCTAACCTAACAACTAGTAGGTCGGGGTCACGTGTAATGAAATTTCCAGTGAAGCCAACATAGTTGTTCCTGACCTGCATCCACAAAGATATGAACAATTAAAATGGATATAAAGTAATGTGCAACAGAAAATATGAGACCTTAAATATCTTACATAGAATTTTGAAGGTCTTTCCTATGGGTGGAAAGATGTATCACAACCACTACTTTCATCCAATTCACATTCTTAACTTTTCGATGAATACCATCTTTCAACAAACCTTGGGAGCATATCGCGGATGTGTCTCCATCTGCACCGAACTTCTTAGCAAGTATGAGGAAAGATTGCAACTTGTTATTTGAAACGAATCTTGCGAGGTAAGACCGTTCCAACTATTCAACAATTGGATCATAAAATTCATGATGGTTCTCTTGAAAACCCCGAAATCTTGGAAAAGGTGAATTTACAAGTAAATGCACGTGATGACGATGGGAACCTTGTGAGGAAAAATATATATGATCATATATATCAATCATGTCGAGATAGTGAGGACCTTCCATAACCATCAGCGAAGGCTGAAGTGCCTCAACCATTTGACCCAATTCTGAATAGTGAGATTTTGAATGGTGAAGATCGCAAGATGAAAAAGAATTGTCATTGGATATATTGATGGTAAAATGATAAAACAAATGAAAATCATCAAGGGCATAATGATTATCAGATGGACCAATTAAGGCATCAGATTCCTAGTTTGCAATAAACAAAGATAAATTTATTTGAACAGTTTCATGAATGTTTTGAATAAAAAAATCATATTATTCACACGAGGAATGTAACCATCGATCTCTTCATAATTGGTAACACACTGCACTAGCATCGTAATCACCGAGAGAAGTGGAAAGGAATTCCAGTGCAATAAACAAATGACACTAGTTAGGATGCAATTAACGAAAAGGAGTTTGATTCACACAATAACGTATGCATACATTCGTACTCAAGAGGATTTCAGGTGCGATGAAGAACATGATTCATGATACAATATTCACAAGGAAATCGAGGAGCTACTCATCATGAAACAATTATGATAGATATGATCCTTTCAGCCAAAGATGGTATTTGGAATGATCAACTTCGCAATTCCATGACTCTACAAGAGATACCCATTCCAAACCCGAGTTTGATGCAAGAGATTTGTGTGAAGATGGATGAACCGAAAAGTATTCTTAAATCTGGTTAGAAGTACAATCTCGAAAGTTTGAAAGATTACATTCGAAATACCAAACATCTTTGAGAAAGAGACTTACATTGAGTGAAACCATGCAAAAATAAGGATTGTGTGAGAGAAACTAGATCTGACTTAGTTCAGGGGGCTTACTAGAGGTGCGAGATCTTGAAGTTCCTCGACTCCCTAGCGGGTCCCAAAAATTTCTGCGATTGTAAAATCACATTTTGAAGGTTATACCGGATCATGCATGGTTTGAGGATAGCTCCCATTAGTGGTTTCTATAAGACCACTTCTCACCAGATGGAAACCATCTATGTTACTGATTTTACCTAATTTTCCAACTTCAGCAACTAAATTACTCAAGTGGAAAGATTCTTCTGATTACAAATTCAAATATGAATAAATCGGGGAAATTTTGTGAGCAAGATGATTTGAAGAGTTGTCTTCATGCAAGAGAAGAGATGATGAGGGTTGGGAAGAGTACTCAAAGATTCGATTGTTTTCATTTACATCATGGATTATCTCATCAACTTGTGCCCATTGATAGGTTAACTCATCAGATCATAGTCTTGAAGAACATGGAGTATCTTCACCGCAAGTAGATGCATCACAGACGGTAGGGCACAAGGAATCATGAGATGAAGAGGAAGTTGTGATAAGCACATCTTCTCTAGTCGAATAAGATTCTGGACCTAAAGTAAAATCTTCATGAGAAACCAAAAGTTCGGTTGATACACCTTGGCATTCATGATTGCATACATCAATAGAGTCATCATAATTGGAACGATTGCTACCAAAGACTATGGATTGATTGAAAGAATTGATTGCATTCGATTCTCTACCGAGATTACCAGATTGAGAATCGTCCAAGAATGGAAACACATTTTTTTGACATGGAAGATTCTAAAAATGAGAGGAAAGATTGAAAGCATCTTCACCTTCCTGCTCCTCTGCCTGCGTAATGTAACTACCTTTTACCTGATCGCAATTTGGGCCAACAAATTGAAAATCAAGAGAGTGAGGAAAACTAGCTGGTGGAGCAGATTGGTAGAGAAGCGGATCACGGTACAAAGAGTCATGCCATGTAGATGAGAGAGTATAACATAAATTCATAATAGAGTTATGAAAAGTGAGATCATCTTGTGGAATGGAGGAGTTAGACTTCACCATAGGCTTCATGAGCCGTTTTGGAATGTCCTCCATTGAATCTAAATTATGAAAATCAGGAGAAGAATGAGAAGGTGGATTAAGAATTTGATTTGCAATTTCTTAAACTTTATTTCTATCACATGGAGGCACCCACATCGAGATTGGAAAAGGAGGAGGACAAGGCACAAAATAAGTAATAGTTTCCTCCTCCAAAATCAAAGGTGTATCATGATTCTTAAGAGTTGGGGGAGTGGGAAAACCAAGGGGTTTAGGTTCACCGCGTGAAGTGATAAGAACCAAGTGCTCAAACTCTTGTTTCAAGAACTTCCAATTCATATCTTCTTCCATAATTTCATATCAAGGTGAAGGAATCGATCAGAAAAAGCCTCAACTGATTCATTAGGCTTCATTCTTAAGAGATTGATTCTCTTACAAACATCTCGATATTATACCTATCGAAGGCTTGATGCAGATCCCCTAGGAAGTGATGAAGCAAATGAATGGAAGCAGGTGGCAAGGTATGACACCATCGATTAACAAGACCTTCAAGGGTGAGGAAGAAAAGCACACACGAAAATTCTTGATCATCGATTTTGTAAGATTCACAAAATTTAAAAAAATTAGAAATGTGCTTAGTTAAGGGTTTTCCATTCTCACCATCAAACTTTAGCTGAGGCAAGTGATAGAGGGGCTCATTGGGGATTGAAATTTTATAAATGGCAAAAATTAGAGAAACACCCCGGGAGCGAGATTTGAGGATGAGCCATTTTATATAAGAGGTTCAGACCAGATTCAACAGACTCAACTTATCATTTGGACCTCCTTATAAATCCATTTGTTGATGGTGCTAGAAATCCGTCAACCAAGGGGGTCTCCCTGATGTGAAGCCCTAATTAGACCTCACACTGTTTGGAGTATGAGCCCCATCCGAATATTGACCCGGTTGCCATGTATTCTTATATATTTTCCTTGACTCTAACTGTTAGCAAGAGAGAGGAGTGCACATGTGCCTTCAAAAAGCAAGGGGGGGTGTGCCTGGTGAGTGTTCAATGGCATGTGTGTCTAATTTATTTCACTGTGAAGGGGAGGATAAGTGAGCCTCTAAGAGAGAGGTAGTAGTGCCACCCTAATAAAGATACACATAAACAAGAAGTACACATACAACATCAAGCAAAATAGTCCACATAGATGAGGTGGCCGTGAAACCAATGTGTAAAGGAAAGTCTGTGGATAATCTAGTAGAGTAGTATACAAGGATGAGACAACATTAATAACAATTACAACACATTCTCACAAGATGAGTGCCAAAATAATTGAAATAGTTCAAATACTTTAACACCGATGAAAGCAAACATGAATTACAAACATTCACATAATAGTCTTACAAGTATCCATAATCCATGCATGAAGAACGCATTTGCCCAGAGGGATTCTGATATTAAGCAAAAGTTCCAAGACACATGTATACAATGATCATCAATAGCTTTGGTAGTGGAGCGTTGGAGCCACTCCTCGCTCCTCAACATAACTATCTTATCTCTCTAATGCCTTGTGGGAGGAGCCAAGGTGAAAAGTCCTTTGCTCATACAATGAGGGATTATATATAACCAAGGGCATATACATGGTCCACAATGATGATGTGGCATATGAAAACACATGACAAGACATGACTTGACACTACTGATATGAATTTCTTGAATGATGTGGCAATGTCAAGCCATTGTTGTTGTTGTGAATGATGTCTTCTTGAGAATTCTCTTGCCTTTCTACCTCCTCATGGCTTGGTGATAGGAATCTTCAATGATCTCACGTCTTGAGTTGTCGTGGCGAGTTGGTGTCCCTTTGCTTTGCCTTGATAGATAAGCTTGCATGCTTAGCTACAATAATGTCTTTTGCATGTCCCCCTCCTTCATCCCCTTCTTCATCATCCTACCACCATATGATAAGATACATGTATCTACAATTCACTCATGACGAGATGACATCAACCGAAAAACATCCTAGCCTAAGATGATACATTCTTATTGATGGACTGAGCTAGAACCAGGTAACAGGGTGGAAATGGGGGCTCGGTGACTGCACATTATGTAGTTCCAGTAGCCAAGGCTAAGGTTTGAGGCCTGAGACTGCGCAATGCACATTTCAGGCTGGGTTGAGGGACAATATCTGCACGGTTTTGGCAGTTAGTGGGTCATGGTGAGGGGATGACCACAGTGGGATATTTATACGCAGTTCTCAGATGGAAGGGAGCCTAGTCCACTACGGTATTGTGTAGTCTAAAAGCTCAAGGAGGGATCTTGAGGCTTGTGCTTGAACAATGCACAATTAAGGTCAGGTTGTCTGAGAGGATTGCACAATTCTGGAGGTGAAGGTTGGGTCTTGGGTTTAGGAATTGTGCAGTGCAACAGTCTTGGGTGCAGGAATTGTGCATTGCACAGATTCAAGGGTTAAGGTCACTGCTAGAGGACTGGAACTGTGCAATGCACAGTCCAGGCAGGCTGGGTGAAGTCAAGTTGAAGGGTTGGGAAGCCTCTTTGGAAATGGTTAAGTGCTAGACCAGTGAGATTGATATGTGAAGTGATAAGGCTTCGAATGTGATCTAACACTTAGAATAATTGACAACTCAACAACATTGATCACCCATGACACATGAACAATACATCTGCCTGTGTGTGACCGCTTTATGACCAGTTACGACAAATGCGACACTTAAGATACACTTTACGACGACCGTATTGCCACTTGTGCGACAGTGCTCAAAACTTTGTGAATGAGTGCAACATGTGTTCACATAGTCAGGACAACTCATAAACACAAAGATGGACCCTTGAAACCACCAGAATGAGCTTTTACACTTGATACAACAACCTACATGTGAAAATACAATATTTTTCCTAAGTAGAAAACGAGACCAAAACACTTCAAAAGGATAAATGAAATGAGTCTTAGTGTTTGCGACAACAATTTACAAGAATAAGGAAGGCTCCGAAATTGAGCGTAGGCCAAAATTTTGGAGGGAGTTGTATCCGTTACAACAAGCCTCAATGCATCTACATTATTTAATTATCAAATATTAGTATTAAAAACATTCCGGTGATCTGCAATTTTCATACGTGTTCTCATATTCAAACTATACAACTTCCTCTTCAAGTAGATTTGGTTTATCATGGCTTTTGTCATGTAAAGACCTTCCAAATTGGTCCACAATCGTACTATTGTCTCGATTCTCCAATGATGTTAAATAAAAAATCATCAACAAGACACATCCATATTTTATTGAGTGTTCTAGACTCTTGGTCGCCCCAATCTTCATCAATCATCGTTACAAGCTTCTTGCTTCTACCACCTAACGCCTTATGCAACCCTTGTTGTACTAGTACATCCCACATTTTTAATTTCAACAGTTCAAAATTATTTTTCCCGTTAAAATTTTGAACTTCAAATTTAGAATTTTTCATGATACACTACATAGTCTCTCCTTACAAACCAAAAAAATTTAGTATTTCAATTTAGAAAAATAAACACTTTAAAAAAACCTCATTTAGAAACCCCCATTTTTCATAAAAAGAACTTTGTCCCATATTTCATAAATCCCATTTTATTTTTCTTTTTTTTTAACTTTGTTTCATAAACCCCTTGAAACCCTTTTAATTACCTTCATTTCAAATTTGATTCTTCTAGATTTTTTATAATTATGTTTTTAAAACTGAATTTTTGTAGAAATTTAATTTTTTTTACTATTAAAGATTTTTGCAAAAAATATTTTTCTTGCGGTTTTACAAATTTTAAAGAATTTAAATAAACACCACAAAATGTGTACCCATTTTCCTTCTTACAGTGAACCCAACTTCCCTGAAGACTCCTACCCATTGTTTGGTGGCATCTACAACCTTCACCCCTGACTGCTCTACCTCTCATGATTTTATCTGCAGTCATGTGCCCCTTCACGAGAAAATTCATTATGAATCAATAGTTAGGGTTTTTCCTACATGCAGATACTTTTGTCAATGGATGAATTGCACTGTCCCTCCACATGATGGTCCACTCAGGCTCTCCTTCTACGTGATGGTCAACATATCAGGCTTTTGGATCCTTCTTTATTTTTTCTCATGGCTAGGGTTTTGTCACATGCATAGGTATGTAGTTCAGCTTCACGAAGCCTATATTTCTCCACTACAACTATGTGTTGTCTCTTTTCAACAAAACCAATGCTAGTTTGCCTAAACAATGGTCTGATGATTTTCCAATAGCTTCAAATATAGTCCGCTCCATTAGTTACACGTGCAATCGATCAATTTTTGCTCTACTCGAGACTTCAAAAAAACTTCGTTTAAATATCTACATTGTGATCTAATACCACTTTTTGCTTTTCAAAGTATGTACACATATGATTTTATAGAATAATGGAACAAACAAAAGTACGATAGTACACAAGAGTTTACTTGGTAAATCCCCAACGGTTTGTTTAGAAAACACTCACAGGCAAGGAAAAAGGTTTTTATTGCGGGAGAAATATCACAATCAGATTACACACACAATCTCCTCATCTCTCGAAATCATAAATGAAATAGACACCATTACAATATTTTTTGTAACTATCTTTTTATTCGTAAAATTGTGAGAATAACCACAACAACATAGGTAAATTTAAGTTTACATTTACATTTTCTTTTAACATACTTTTGTCATATTCTAACATAGGGACCATTTTTAATTAGTGATGGATTTGTTGCACCGACAGGCACTCTACAACCTAGTATAGGTGAGATATGTAGGTGTAATGTAAGTATGTCAACATTTTTTAAATGTCGGGAAAAATGTATATGAGAAAAAATAAATTTAAATGTCAGCTTCATACGTTTTGATTAATGTTCAAATTAAAACATATATAAACGTAAAATGTAATGTAAAATGTAAAATGTAAGGCACATAACTACCAATTTGATCAAAAGGAATTGGTATGGTTATAATGTAAAGTTAACATACTATTATTTTTTTGACAGGTTATTTCTTTATATATTATTATTGGTATAATAATAATCAATAATATTGATTATCATCATTATAATATATTAAGATAATAATAATCTACATTATAAGTATTATTATATTATACCTTACAAGTATTATTGATTACATAAAGTGAAAATTCTTGATCATATGGATGGAGGGGGGAGAGAAGGAAAATGAGAGAGAGAGAAAATAGAGGGGGAGACGCAAAAAGAGAGAGAGAGAGAGAGAGGCATGGGTAGAGAGAAAGAGAGAGGGAGGGAGACAGTGACAGAGTTGGAGGGAAGAGAGAGAAAGAGAGATATTTTGGGGAAAGAGAGAGAGAGGGAGGTGGGACATAAAGTGAGAGAGAGGAAGGAAGACAGGGGGGGGAGAGAAGGAGAGAGGGAGGGAGAGAGATAGAGTTGGAGGGGGGAGAGAGGGAGGGAAGAAAACAAACACACACACATATGGGTGGGAGAGATAGTGCGTGTGATGGGGGGAAGAGAGAGAGAGAGAGGGAGGTGGGATAGAGTGGAAGGAAGAGAGAGAGGAGGGGGAGAGAGAGGGAGGGAATAAAAAATACATATAGAGATAAAGGTGGAGGGAGAATTTAATGACAAGGGAGATATGGAGAGAGAGTGAGGGAGAGAGGATAGAAGGAGGGAAGATAGAGAGAAGAATAGGAGAGAGAGGGAGAGAAGGGCAAGAGAGAGAGAGGGAAAGACATAGATGTAGGGGTGAGAGAGGGGGAAAGAGAAAAGGAGAGAGGGAGGGAAATAGTGACAAAGTTGGAGAGAGAGAGAGGGAGAGAGTGATGGGGGGAGAGAGAGAGGGAGGGTGATCCAAATCAGATCCATAAACGACTGTCAAAGAACCATGACTGTATCGAGACGAAACAAATCCTTGAAGAATCCAAAACAGCAATCGAAACACCCTGAACCAGTGGCCATGGCAGTTGGCGCGGAACGACGAGGACCTTGGTCAAGTGCGCTGACCGAGGCCCATGGAGACTGCGTAGGAGGTCAATGTAGCCCCTGGGAAACCCGGAACGGGAAAAGGAGTTGATTTTCGATGCTGGGAAAACAAGGCCGAAATGGAGGGGCCTTAAGCCCTTGGTCATGTTGGGAGCCGGAGAATCGTGGGCGGAGAAACAAAAAGCGCCAACGTACGAAGGTGGGACCCACGACCTGGAAACCGACGGTTTTGATTGGGGCACCCTTGAGCGGTAAGAGGTTTTGGAGGAGAGCAGAGCGATCCCACTCAGCGATCGACACGTGGCAGCGGAGGTGAGAGGAAAACCACCGTGATCGCGCATTATCGGTCGAGCAAGTCAATCGCGCTCAACGTGCGTATGACGTTGGATCGCGAGGAGCCCAGATCGGACGGCTGAGATTGCACCCGATAGAAAGAAGCGGAATGACAAGGAATTAAGCCATGATTTAAGGGGATTTTGAATCCATTGACCACCACGGTGGAGAAAGAATGTATCCATGACATAACCGAAGAAACGAATTGACAAACAAGCTGGTGCTATTCTGATGGAGACACGTGGCTACTTCCCGAGCATTCATGATGACGCCGAACAGGGAACTCCAAGCACACAGGTGGTAGGCGAATCGACGTAGGCGGGAGAGGAACCGAATAGGCATGGAGATCGAATGGCTAAAGCCATGAACAGAGACCGTCAAATAGGGATTCAGAGAGAGGAGGAATAGAGAAGAGTCCAAGCGACCAAGAGAGACAATGAACAGTGAACCCTAAGAGGAGGAATGAGCACAAAGAGCAGTAAAGCCAAGCAGAGGAGACAGAGGGCCGAGTTGACCACAGGCAGCCCCGAGCACCAAAGAGCTTGAAGAATCAAGCCTTCCCGTAGAGGAATCTTTCTGGATTGAGCATCATAGTTGGCTCTTTCCACTGTAGACCAAGGGTCACAGAGCTAGTAGGAAGAACAAGAGTCTGTGTACTTCGAGTGGCTTGGGGAATCCGAGAACCACCCTGCCAAGCAAAATTTGCTTTAGGAGAACTCAAATTGAGTCCCTGTATTGTAATTTCTCTGCTGAAAGACACAATAAAACAAGGCCACTACTTAAGTTGGACCAGAGACGTAGCCCTGGAGAATAGGGTGAACTCCTTATTAAAAACTGCTTGTGTCTTTGTGTTTCTTACTGTATTTCTCTATTGTCTTTCCATTTATTTTCTATGTATTGGCAATCTGATCGATCCGTTGTTTCAATAACACAGAACACACACACCATCACATGAGTTTGTAATACCTTTTGTTTAATAAATCTTCAATTGAGGTCACTCATAGGGTGATTATCAGATCAAGTGGTATCAGAGCTCTAGGCTGTAAGGTTAGACAAGCTTGTGTTGGTTTAGCTGTGAATGCTCACTAGATCAAAGATCAAATTAGGAGAAGGAGAGTTGGTGGAAACTAATCCTGAAATTGGGAGAGTCTATTCTCGGAAGACAATGTCAGAGGAAGGTTCTATAGGGCCAGACCCTCAATTCATAGAAAGTTTCCTAGCTATAAAGTCTATGGTAAAAGAAATGTATAGGGACTTTAGAAAGCATAAGGGTGAAGATTCATCAGGCTCTAAGCAAGATAAAGAAGAAGATGAATCTCATTCCCATGATCACTCCAAAGGAAAGGGGAGAGAGGAAAGCTTCCCTACACCTCCTAGTAGCCCTGTGCATAATAAGAAGGCATCTTTGATTAAGTTAGATGTTAAATTTGATTTGCCTATATATGATGGAGAGATAAATGCTGAAAAGTTGTACAATTGGATTAGACAAATTGATGTGTATTGCAGAGTACAAAATATAGACTCAGACAAGAGTAATATTCAGCTGGCAAGCCTACGCCTAGGAGGCACTGCCTTGGTTTGGTGGGAAGGCAGAACCCAAGCTGATATGAGGAAGCATGGTAAGACCATCTCTGTCTGGAGTGAATTTGTTACTGCAATCAAAAAGCATTTCTATCCATTGGCCTACATGCAACATGCCATGATGAGTTGGCAAACTCTTCGGCAGTTGAAAGGGAAAAGTGTACAAGGGTATACTCAAGAGTTCAGAAAGAGAGCATTGATGTTGGATATTTCATTAGACTACCAAAAACTCTTTTGAAGTACATTGATAGTCTACATAGCTACATGAGGCATACCATCCTCATGTTTAATCCCACTAGTATAGATGAGGTATCTGTACAAGCTACTCATCTAGAAGCTAGAGGAAAGAACGGAAATCTAGAAGTTGGGGGACCATCCCAACCCACTGTAAGCAAGAGCAAGGAGAAAAGAAAGCAGAAGTGGAAAGCACGTAAGGCTAACACTGCACAGAAAGGCAAAGCTTCATGCACTCACTGTAAAAAGGAGGGGCATGATGATGAGCACTGTTGGATCTGCATCTAGAGCTGAG
Organism: Pinus tabuliformis; assembly: GCA_031772625.1. Lineage (NCBI taxonomy): Eukaryota > Viridiplantae > Streptophyta > Pinopsida > Pinales > Pinaceae > Pinus > Pinus tabuliformis. The sequence continues at coordinate 1,958,416,615 of CM062819.1, forward strand.
ACCTAAGAAGTCTGAGGGCAAGAAGAAGAAGACTGCTACAGCTATTCAGAAAGATTTGGGGTCAGACTCGGGAGATGAAATAATCATTGCAGCCACAGGTATAAGAGGTAAGAATTCTGAAGAATCTACTAGTAATTCTGCTCAATCTGTTATTGATGAAGAACATGAAAGAAAAAGGCATGAGCTTTTCCATATTCGAGTTGTTTCCAAAAATCAAAAGATTGATACTTTGTTTGATAGTGGCTCACAAGTAAATCTGATTTCTGAAGCAATTGTAAAGAAATTGGGATTAGCAACTACACCTCATAAGAAGCCATACCCATTAGGATGGTTGAATGATAAAGCACAACTACAAGTGAATAGACAATGCAAACTCAAGTTTTCTTTTGGGTCAGCATTTGTAGATGAGGTTGAGTTAGATGTAATTCCTTTGGATATATGTGGAATTGTTTTAGGAAGTCCTTACTTGTATGATAGAAAGGCTATTTTCTATAGAGCTGAGAACAAGTATCTACTTGTTAAAGATGGAATCGAATACTTTGTAAGAGCTCATAAGCTCAAGAATAATTATACTCTCATAAACTTAGAACAGATGAAAAAAATGATAAATTCCTACAAACAATTCTTACTAATGGTTGTAAAGGAAAAGAAAACTGATAAAACCAATGTATTTGAGGGTTGTAATTCTGATCAGCAAGCTGATATAGAAAAGATTGTTTCAGAGTATGATGTCTTGTTTCAAGAACCTCAAGGTTTGCCACCCAAAAAGGGAATAGTACATGATATTGTTTTGTAGCAAGATGTTCCTTTGCCTAACATTGGGATGTACAGGTTATCTGCTTTAGAGAATGATGAAATCAAGAAGCAGGTGCAGGAGTTGCTCGAGAAAGGATTCATCAAACCTAGCACATCACCATGTGGGTCACCAATCGTTTTGGTGAGAAAGAAAGATGGCTCATGGAGAATGTGCATTGATTATCGAGCACTGAATAAAATAACAATAAAAAATCATTATCCCCTTCCTCGCATAGATGATCTTTTAGATCAACTGAAGGAAGCTGTTTATTTCACCAAGCTAGATTTGCATAGTGGATACCATCAGGTCAGAGTTGCAGAGCAAGATGCATGGAAGACTGCTTTCAAAACAAAGCAGGGATTGTATGAATGGCTGGTTATGCCTTTTGGCTTGACTAATGCCCCTGCTACTTTTATGAGATTAATGAATGATGTACTAAGACCTTTTCTTGATGATTTTGTTATTGTGTACCTGGATGACATTCTGATTTTTAGTAAAACGTGGGAAGAACATTTAAAGCATGTTAAGCAGACATTAGATGTTTTGAAAAGAGAAAAACTTTATGTTAAACTCTCCAAATGTGAATTTGGCAAAACCTCTCTAAATTATTTGGGTCATATAGTAGGGGGAGGTGAATTTAAAATAGATCCCTCTAAAGTGGAAATCATTGTAAACTGGCCTAAACCCAAGTCTGCTACAGAAGTGAGAAGCTTCTTAGGAGCAGCACAGTATTGGAGGAAGTTCATTTCAAATTTTTCCTCAATTGTAGCTCCCTTACATGCTTTGATAGGATTGAACAAGGTGTTTCAGTGGGGAGGCAAACAGCAGAAAGCCTTCGACACATTGAAGGAAAAGATTAGTACAACACCTGTACTAGCACTGCCAGATCTACAAAGACCATTTGAGATCCAAACTGATGCCAATGACTATGCCATGGGAGCAATGTTGACACAACACGGTAAACCCATATGTTATCATTCTGAGACTTTTAATCCTATAGTAGTCAACTATCCTACATATGATAAGGAATTGTATGCATTAGTTCAGAGTGTGAAAAAGTGGAAACATTACTTAATGGGCAAAAAAACAGTAATACATACTAATCATCAGCCACTTCAATACCTACACTCCCAAACTAAGTTGCAACAATCAAGACATTATAGATGGATGGGTTTTCTACAACAGTTTCATTTAGTCATCAGATATAAAAAGGGCATACATAACAAGGTTGCAGACATGTTATCTATGTCTAGTCAATTTAATGTCTTAAATTTCTCTACATAAATTATCAATCCGGGTATCATAAACCGATGAAGTGTGGTGCACCATATGTGCTTAGTTAACCTTTTTCTTACTTCGTTGTTTTATAGTTTTGTTTTGTTTTGTGGTTTTGTTCTTGTTGATCTCCTAAAGTGTCTAATGCAAATGGAAATCCTATTCCTAAGTCTCTAGAAGGCAAGTATGGATACAGATTTTAAGGCAATTATGTCCTCTATAATGATTTCCGGAACTTAACACTTCAGAAGGTCTTAGAATGTACTAGTGATGATAGTAATGCTTGAACAAGAATGGAAAATGTGCTGCTATTTAAAACAAGTAAATAAGGAACTACTGATCATGAAACTATTATCTCTGCTGCTGTCTAAATACAGAAAAGTGATTTAAGCTACTTCACTCAAAGAAATCAAAAATTGAAAAAAAAAGTAAAACTAAAATCAAATCACACATTCATAATTTGATCCCTCGCCAGTTAGTCTAGCTATGGCTTTCGGAGGTAACCGTCAATGATATGAGCAATTTAATATCTAATTGCAGAAAAGTAAAACTAAAATCAAATCACACATTCATAATTTGATCCCTCGCCAGTTAGTCTAGCTATGGCTTTCGGAGGTAACCGTCAATGATATGAGCAATTTAATATCTAATTATAGAAAAGTAAAACTAAAATCAAATCACACATTCATAATTCAATCCCTCGCCAGTTAGTCTAGCTATGGCTTTCGGAGGTAACCGTCAATGATATGAGCAATTTAATATCTAATTGCAGAAAAGTAAAACTAAAATCAAATCACACATTCATAATTCGATCCCTCGCCAGTTAGTCTAGCTATGGCTTTCGGAGGTAACCGTCAATGATATGAGCAATTTAATATCTAATTGCAGAAAAGTAAAACTAAAATCAAATCACACATTCATAATTCGATCCCTTGCCAGTTAGTCTAGCTATGGCTTTCGGAGGTAATCATCAATGACATGAGCAAGTTGATTTCTAAACTAACTAACAAAGCAAGTAAAGAAGACTGAAATCAAAACAGAACTGGAATTAAAAAACTAAGAAAAGAAAAGTTAGCAGAGAGGTTAATCTCATGTCACTAGTTGATGCAAAAACATGTAAAGAAAAACTAATCTACAATCAACCGGTTGAACACACTTACATGAATGGAAAAATGTAATCTATCAAACTTGAAAGCAATCAAATGACATAATGAAATCAAAGCAAAATTACAAAATGAAATCTACTCTACCTTACATTCTAATATGCTCCATGACATCTACTTCACATCTCCTTCCATGTTGAGAACATCAAAGCTGTATTCAAATTCTTCAAAATTACAAAGTACAACAAAGCTTTCTAAAGCTTTCCAAAGCCATCTCACAAGCTAACAAGCTTAAGAACTAACAAGCTAAGACTAACAAATGAAGGAGAGAGATCTCCTATTTATACAAAAAGATGAGAAGCCATCTCATTAATGAGAGTCCATGAATCTCTCCCTCTACCTCTAGAGTCCTAATCAAAATAGGAACTGATAAGACACATGTTTTCTTAGAGTTTCAATACAATTAGGAGATGTGACACATATCCTCATGATCCCATGATTCTTTCCACTCAAATTCGAATTTGGCCTTAGAGTGCCACATAAGGGTCTTCTAGAAGTCTACTTTTGACCCACACATGTCAACAATCTCAACCCACTTGTTAGGTATAAGCATATGCAAATTATTTTCTAATTTTTAACCACAAATTCACTTAAAAAGGCTAAGAATTAATAAAGATTGGAAAAACATAAATGTGGCCCAATGATAATGAAAGTAGGATGAATGTGGTGACATAGTAGTGAAATGGAGGTGAAATGGAGGTGATATAATGGACATAGTAGTGAAAGTGTAATGGAAATGAATGACATTTTCAAGACTCAACAATCTAGACCTATTATAAATGCATCTACCATACTTAAGCATAATTCTATGCTGCACGAAAGCTACATAGAATAGTATGCTCAGGATATGGACTTTAAAGATGTCTATGCAACTTTGAGTCAAGGCAAAAGAGTAGAAGAATTGGACTATCATGTAAAGGACCAACTCTTATATCATTGTGGGAAATTCTGCATTCCACAAATTGAGAGAGCAAAGATAATTAGGGAAGCACACATTTCTCTGATATCAGGTCACTTTGGGGTAAGTAAAATAGTTTCACAGCTGCAAAGGTTATGTTATTGGCCGAGAATGAGTGAGATAGTTTCTAGATACATAAAGGGATGTGCTATGTGTGCTAAAAGCAAGCCAACAACATAAAACTAGGCTTATACACTCCATTGCCAGTTCCTTCTCACCCTTGGGAAAGCATTTCCATGGATTTTGTTGGAGGACCGCCCAAATCTAGGAAAGGTCATGATTATCTATATGTTGTTGTGGATAGGTTCAACAAAATGTGTATTTTGATACCCTGTAGTAAGCAGATTACAGCTGAACAAATTGCAAAATTATTCTTTGAACATGTATGGGTTCATTTTGGATTACCCACTTCTATTATATCTGATCGAGACACCCAATTTGTGGGGAAGTTTTGGTCCAGTCTGTGGGAACTAATGGACACCAAATTAAAGAAAAGCACAACTTTTCATCCACAAACAGATGGCCAGACGGAAGTAGTTAACAGAGCAGTGATCCAGTTACTGAGAGGATATTGCAGCAAACACCCTAAGCTTTGGGATGAACACTTGTGTTATTTGCAGCATGCTTACAATAGAGCCAAACACTCTTCTACGCAGAGATCTCCTTTCGAGACCTGCTTTGGTTTCATACCAAGGTCTCCCTTGGATTTTGTCTTTGGTAAAGATACCATGGTTGATAGACACAGTGATGTGGACAGGGCAACTAGGTTCATTGAACAGATCCAGGAGATCCATTAGGTAGTACCGGAACAGCTGGAAAAGAGCCAAGCCAAGTATAAGGCTAGGCATGATAAGCATCAGATGGAGCATAGCTTTCAAGTTGGAGACCAAGTCTAGTTGTATATCAACAAGGACAGGATGCAAGGTGAAGGTAAAAAGCTAAAACCTATCAGGTATGGACCCTTCAGGATACTTGAGAATATTGGTGAAAATGATTTTCGCCTTGATCTGCTAGCTTACATGCACATCTACTCAGTCGTGAATGCAGATTGCTTGAGGTTGTTTGAACCTTCAATGATTGAGGACCCTGAAGAGCAAAGTTAATTGCCTTTTGTTGATGACCTGCTACCTGAGTATCTTAATGAGTTGCAAGAAGATATAGTTTTGGACAGGAAGGTAAGGACGACGCGTAGTGGACAAGTGGAATACCTCAGGATTGGACTTAAAGGTTCAAAGCCGAGCAGTGCGAAGTGGATTGAGATTGGACAAGTGAGACAATAGTTTCCTCACTTAGTCGATGCTTGAAGAAAACCAACTTTTGGTGGTCCAAAAGCTTTTCAGTAGGGAGGCCATGATCCAAATCGGATCCATAAATGATTGTCAAAGAATCATGACTGTATCGGGATGAAACAAATCCTTGAAGAATCCAAAACAGCAATCAAAACACCCTGAACCAGTGGCCATGGCAGCCAGTGCGGAACGACGAGAACCTCGGTCAAAGTGCGCTGACCGAGGCCCATGGAGACTGTGCAGGAGGTCGATGTAGCCCCTGGGAACCTCGAAATAGGAAAAGGAGATGATTTTCGATTAGCGCCTAGCGCTAATCGTACATCGCTAGGCAAATAGGGCCGAAATGGAGGGGCCTTAAGCCCTTGGTCACGTTGGGAGCCGGAGAACCGCGGGCGGAGAAACTAAAAGCGCCAACGTACGAAGGTGGGACCCACGACCTAGAAACCGATGATTTGATCGGGGCGCCCTTGAGCGGTAAGAGGTTTTGGAGGAGAGCGGAGCGATCCCACTCAGCGATCGACGCGTGGCAACGGAGGTGAGAGGAAAACCACCGTGATCGCGCGTTATCAGTCGAGCAAGTCAACCGCGCTCGACGTGCGTATGACGTTGGATTGGGAGGAGCCAAGATCGGATGGCTGGGATTGCGCCCAATAGAAAGAAGCGGAATCGAAAGGGAATTAAGCCGCGATTTAAGGGGATTTGGAATCTATTGACCGCCACGGTGGAGAAAGAACGTATCCACGACATAACCAAAGAAACGAATCGACGAACAAGCTGGCACTGTTCCGATGGAGACACGTGGCTACTTCTCGAGCGTTCATGCTGACGTCGAACATGGAACTCCAAGCACGTAGGTCATAGGCGAATCGACGTAGGCGAGAGAGGAACCGAACATGCATGGAGATCGAATGGCTAAAGCCATGAATAGAGACCGTCGAATAGGGATTCAGAGAGAGGAGGAATAGAGAAGAGTCCAAGTGACCAGGAGAGACAGTGAACAGTGAACCCTGAGAGGAGGACTGAGCATAGAGAGCAGTAAAGCCAAGCAGAGGAGATAGAGGGCTGAGCTAACCACAGGCAACCTCGAGCACCAGAGAGCTTGAAGAATCAAGACTTCCCATAGAGGAATCTGTCTGGATTGAGCATCATAGTTGGCTCTTTCCACTGTAGACCAAGGGTCACAGAGCTGGTAGGAAGAACAAGACTTTGTGTACTCCGAGTGGCTTGGGGAATCCAAGAACCACCCTGCCAAGTAAAATCTGCTTCAGGAGAACTCAAATTGAGTCCCTGTATTGTAATTTCTCTGCTGAAAGACACAATAAAACAAGGCCACCACTGAAACTGGACTGGAGACTTAGCCCTGAAGAATAGGGTGAACTCCTTATTAAAAACTACTTTTGTCTTTGTGTTGCTTACTGTATTTCTCTGCTGTCTTTCCATTTATTTTCGGTGTATTGGAAATCTGATAAATCCATTGTTTCAATAACACAGAACACACGCACCATCACATGAATCTGTAATACCTTTTGTTTAATAAATCTTCAATTGAGGTCACTCATAGGGTGTTTATCATATCAGAGGTGGGAGAGAAAGGAAGAGAGGGAAAGGAATAGAGAGAGGAATTGAGAGAGAGAAGGAGAGAGGGAGGGAAAGAGAGATGGAGTTAAAGGGGGAGAGAGAGGGAGGGAAGAAGAAAGACTGAGAAAGAGAGAGGGGGCTAACAAGGGAGGGATGGAGAGAGAATGAGGGAAGGGACAACGAAAGAGAGGGAGAGGGAGAGGAGGGGTGGAGAGAAAGAGAGAAGGGAAAGAGAGAGAGAGGGAGAGGAAGAGGTATGTCAAGAGATATATAGACATGGAGAGTGTGTATGTTTGGGGGGATGATATAGACGAACAAAGAAGGAGAGACAAAGGGAGATAACAATATAGATGGAGGGGGTGATGGAATAAGAGAGAGAGAGAGATAGATAGCAGAGAGAGAGAGAGAGAGAGAGAGAGAGAGAGGGTGGGAGGGAGAGATAGATATATATGGAGAGAGAGGGTGTGTGTGTTTGTGGGGGATGAGATAGAGAAACAAATAAAGAGAGATGGAGAGAGATATAGATGTAGATGGTGGGGGTAGAGAGAGAGAGACAGAGAAGGAGAGGGAGAGGGAAGAAGAAAAAGAAACACTGAGACAAATACAATTATTATATAATGTGAGCATTATTAACCATAAAGGAAGAGGAAGTAAGGCTTTTACAAAAAGGTAAAATAAGTTGGATTAATTAAGCTATGAATATTTTGTTTTTTTCACTAAAATAGATGCATTGATTTCAGTGTATATATTGATTCCTAATCCTATTTGATTGATTACACTAGATGCATTGATTTCAATGTAGTTGTTGATTTCTAATATTATTTGATTTCTTGTGCTAGATGCATTGATTCCACTGTAGATGTTGATTTCTAATTCTATTTGATTGCTTACACTAAATGAATTGATTTCAACGTAGTTGATTTCTAATCCTATTTAATTGCTTGCACTATGTGCATTGATTTTAGTGCATATGTTGATTTCTAATCCTATTTGATTGCTTGCACTAGATGAATTGATTTCAGTGTAGATGTTGATTTCCGATTTGATGTAAATAGTTGTATGATGATGTACATTAATTTCAAAGTAATTAGATTAATAGTGTGTATTTATTTTAGTGTAAGCACGAAAAAATGATTGATGATATGCATTGATTTATATGTTATAGAAATTCAACCATAAATAAAATAATTGAATTTTCTTCTTAAACCTAGATTTTCACTTACCTAAAATGTTTTCTTCTTAAAACTATAAACAATTTGTAATTGAATACATTCTTATTACTCCCATTTCCATCATTCAACATTTTTAGTCACTTCGCATTCAAATGAGGTAATAGAAAACAACTACCATTTAAACTTGGGATTTAACATTCCATAAGTCACAATGATTGGATTTGGAGAAAGCTACTATTAATATTTGAGAGTGAGAGAGACAAGGTATGACATTTACTACAATGGCTTGAGTTAAAGATTTGAATGGTATACAATTTCAACTACCCTTTTCATATGATTGATGTAAGAAGATGACAATAGTAATAGGCGTGAGAATAAGAACATGAGAAGAAATTAGTTTGAGATTGATCACAATGGAGATTATTTGTAATTGACTACAATCTTATTATTCTCATTTTCTATCATTCAACATCATTACGTTTTCACTTTATATTCAAAGTTTTTATTTCATTTTTTTTCATCATTCAAGTTAGTAACAATCACTATCATATTAGCAAATTCCTATACATATTTAACATATTTGAAATGATTTGAATAATTAGATGTTCAACAAATTTTGTGTGACTATACATTGACTGAAACTGGTGCAGGCCAAGGGGCTTTTCTAAAACTATTATTGACACGCTATGTCAAATTTTCCTTTAAATGCCAAATTATTTATTCACGGAACCACCGCAATAGAAAAGTGGGATATATATATATATATATATATAGATATTAGCTAAGTGGGAGGAGTGTTATAGGATTTAAACCCATCGGATCCAAGCCTCTCTATATAATAACCATCGAAGCCAAGCCTTTGACCAATCACACACTAAGGGTAAACCCTTTCCAATTCCCTTAACCTTATAACACATGTGCCACGACCAATCCTTTTTAGCACTAGTGCGAAGGAATGAACCCCATATAACCCGACCCTCGCAGCCTGAGCCCTGGAACACTAGACCTCAACTTTTTGAAGTCCAACACAAAATGGTTCCCCTTGAAATCCCTGAGGAAATAGACTTTGGGGGACAACAAAGTTCCCATTAACTACCTGTTGAAGCCCCAAAAATCGAGTCTACAACAAGGGGGATACCGACCTGGTCCGGACCTTGGTTAGCAGCTCCTTTTCCGTTTGGTATAGTGGGTCCGACTAGGGATATGGGACTAGTTTCCCAATTTATGTGTATGTGTGTGAAGAATTAATATTTCCCTTGTAAAAGTTTCTAAGTGAGATGCTCTAACTATAATCTAATAACGTGCAAATTTTATTCTAATAAACAGAAACATCTAATTCTACACTAACCCGGGCTGTAATCCTTCTGTTATGCGATCTAAAATGATTTCAAATAACAATTGGTAATAAAGATCATTCAACTGCTATGAGAAAAGAATTCAATAAAGATGAACCATTTCGTATAAAAAGTTAGACGAAACAGTTGTGAAAAACATATCGCATAATAAGTTATTCATACATCAAGCATAAATAAATAGCTATCACCGTACAAAAGTGCCAAATGATAACTCAAGCATTCACACATTAATATATAAACAACTGAACTTGAATATCACTTTTAACACAAAGGCATAAATAGTTAAGAGATAGAAGTACCATTTATAACTAGTCCTACTCATGAGCTTCAAGTGATAATGATTTATCTCTTCTTAATACAACATCCACTAAGAGTACAGAAGTGCAACATCAGTAGCAGATATTAAATACAGATATCAATAAATCCTGTTCCATTCATTCATCAAAACCTCCTCAGAGGGTATAGAAGTGCATGTTCTGGGGATGAGTTTTTGACAAATTTCAGGACCCTTCTCTAAATGCATGGGAAGGGCTTAAATACTACTTAACTAAACCTAAAAATAACTTATTACAAAAATGTAGGATGTGGTTTAAATGACCGTCCTCACTTTGGGCAAAAATAAAACTAAATTAAAACTAAAAATACTAAAATTACTAACTAACTGTGTATCTGATCCTTGAAATCGCACGCGTTTAGCATCTATTTGAGAAGAGTCGACTAGCCGACTTCCGATTTTAGCTGTGCTGAGAAAAACAGAATCGGTGAGAGCTGGCACCATCTTCTCGGCAGAATTGATGATACACTTGAGAGTCATCCACTGGCTGTGTGGTTTTACCAAGTACATCCAGTAAGAGTCCCAATTCAACTTGGTTAACCTTTGGATTGATTCTGCCTTTTCTTGAGCCTTCTGTTTCCAGTCTGCCTGTAGTTGTTGTGCCTAGGTTTATACCATTTTGAAGATATTTCTAACAAATACGAGTGGTCTAGGATTCAAGTTTTGCTTTTTTACCTCTATCGTTGCTTTCTTGCAAATTTTTGGGCTTGCAGGTGATTGAGCCATTAGAAGCTTTCCTTTTCAAGAAGTTTTGCTCCGCGATGCGTGATTAGCGCTAGGCGCTAATCGCGCATCGGAAACCGCCTCCTTTTCTTGATCCGGGCTTCCTTGGTACGTTTTTCGCCTTTTGCGCTTTCTCTTTCAGTGGATATAAAGCTCAAAATTTGTAAAAATAATGATTCCGTAAGCTCTTGACCCTGAGTCTTAAACTGTCTGTTTCTGATATCCATGTTGTCTAGTATCCATTTAACCATGTCTGTGTATGGAAGAATTTTGGGCCTCGCCGCTATTTGGTGTAAGAACGAACTATGTGAACCTGCAGTAGCCTCGACCTCCATTACTGTGGGATTCTCTTCCTAAAGTAGATTGTACATGCATTCCTAGATAGCAATACCAGCATCTCGGTTGCAGGCGGTGTCTGTATACAAGGGCGCCATTTCCTTCTCTTCAGAGCTCGGGGCTTTGCCTTTCTTTCCCATAGTATCCTGCGTACTACTTTGTATCGTTCTCTGTTCTTCGTTCCTGTAATTTACAAGTGAAGTGAGAATAATGATAAGGAAAGGTGACGGGAAAGCTTTAAATGCCGAAGACATATAAAATACACCACCTTACATGAAATTATTTTTTGATAAGCACGAAACCCTATTCCATTAATTACTGGAAACTAGCTCATTAATTGACATTAAAGTGCATAACCAGGTCTCGGTGTATGGAAACTACTTTTTTGAACCACGAGCCCAGAAGATCTGCGATTTTGCGATTTTGCGATTTGCTTTGCAATATCGCAGATCGCAACATCGCAGAATCATGACGTCGCTTTCTTTCTATATCGCAAACTTACAATATCGCATTATCGCATAATCGTGCTATCGCATTGCCGCTTTTATCGCAATATCGTAGAATTTCTCTATGGCAATATTGCGATATCGCGGGAGCGTGGCATATGACGATTTTCGTTAATCTGTTTCCTATGATTTGCGATATGCGCTGTCGCATATCGACAGTTTAAAGTTTTTCAATGTGAGCGATGTTTGACGCATGCAATGCGATATATGTCCGTAGTCCCGTATTGGCGATTTCGCAATTTTAGAATTCAGCTTGCAAGGGGGTATTCATGCTCCTTTTGCGATGCGATATTTCCTAAGGAATAATCCTACTTTATCATAAAACTTAGGCTTTTTTATTTTTAAAGGTTTTTCTCTTAAGTTTAAGATGGTAAGTTTTATTGAAAAAGGAAATATAAGCACTAGTTGATTTTTAAAAAATTTTGACTAAGGGTCCCCACTTATTTAGTATTAGTAATAACACCAAATAAGAAGGGGGGTTGTTGCTGGCCACAACACTACCGCATTCGATTCACGTTAATTGCCGACCTTGGACCCTGGACCTTAGCCTTTTGTTAACGAGCGCACAAGCTCTCTCTTAAAAGTTTGAGGAAAATAAACCCAAGGAATAAGTGGGTCCCATCCATGCCTCAACATGTCACCCTGGACTTAAAAAAGCCCATGTCACCCCGAACTATCGAAGCACACATCAACTTTTATTTCTAGATAATAATATCTAAGGAAGGAAGCTCCATGGAACAATAATTTTCCTATCGATTACATTACCTTTTGTCTATCAAAAGATGACCCTGGGCCTGACCTTTTATGTTTAATCCCTTCTATGCCATCTTTAGAAATTCCCGACGAAATGAAGTACGGGACAAATTTCCTCTATAAATTAACAGACGTAACTTTGTCACTACTATAGGCCTCCAAACTCACACAAATCTTAAAGAATGGTTTTTTATTGTCTATTCCACCTCTGTTAATGTGCATTGGAATTGATCAAAGGCTTAGGACTTAAATACAATACCCATTGCAACATTCAACAATGCACATACATGCATTCAAATGAAATAAAAAGGATTCTAGAAGAATTGTGTTTGAGCCATATGGTAACAATTCAATCCACTCCTATCACTTCCCTCTCGCTTGCAATATTCTATTAATTAAAACCATTAAGAAAGTGCATATATGAGTCTTGTTCCAAATCCACAAAGACACAATCCAATGATCCCAATTTTGGAATATTATCCACTAATTACAACAAATATCTAAATAATATGTTTACAAAGAAAATTAAAAAACTCTATCCTAACAAATCCACACATTGAGGAACCAACTCTTATGGTAAAAGAACTTGACCTCTTGGTCATTTGAATTTTAGTGGATGCCCTTGCATCATACTCCCAAGGAACAAAGAATTCATGGGCTCCCACCCATGAGGTCTTCAACAGTTTCACCACTTTTCTATAATAATGTGGTAGTCATCCAAGTTGCATCAACTACTAGATGACTTTTCCACTTGAATAAATACTCATAGTAATCCTTGCCCCTAGTTTTCTTTATCGATCTCTTGTCCAAAATCTTCTTTGGTTGCAATGGCTCTGTCGCTGGTAACTTCCTTTGCCACTAAATCTATTGCTATCCATTTTAATCTATTGTATACACTTCTTCATCTGGTTGATACTTGTATAAGTCTGCAACATTGAATATGGGATAGATGTCAATCCTTGGTGGAATATCAATTTCGTATGCATTTGCTGAAAATATGCTAAGGATTTTACAAGGACCAAGTTTCTTTAATTGCAATTTATTATATTCTCCTTTAGGAAATCTTTCCTTCCTCAAATGTGCCAATTTTAAGTCCCCCACTTCAGATTTTTGTTCTCTCTCTTAAGGTTTGTTATGGTTTAGTATTTGAGGTTGCTCTTTTGTAATTTATGTTTTAGTTTCTCATGCATTTCCTGCATATCTATGATGAAATATTCACCTACCGCACTCCTTTGTTCTACTCTTCCCAAGTTTCTAAGCTCATAAACTCCTCTTGGATGCATTCCATACATGATTTGGAATGAACTCTACTAAATGCTTCTATTTGGAGAATCGTTGTAGGAAAACTTAGCCTGGGCAAGCACTTGATCCCACTGCTTGGGATGGTCTCCAACCAAGCTCCTCAAGATATTCCCCAAACTTCTATAACTACTTCAATTTTCCTATTAGTATGAGGGTGATAGGCTAAACTGAAACTCAACTCTATCCCAAGCATTTTGCACAAAGTTCTCCAAAAATTCCCCAAGAATCGAGTGTCTCTGTATGAGACAATGCTCTTTGGCACTCCATGCAATCTTACTATTTCTCGGAAGAACATATTAGCAACATGGGTGACATCTCTAGTTTTAAAACAAGGGATGATTTTTGAGAATATTTCCACTAACACAAAGATTAAATCATTGCCCTTTTATGTCTTTGTCAACCCCAATACAAAGTCCATACTCAGCGAATCCCAACGGCTATGTGGAATTGGTAATGGTGTATACAACCCTATGTTTTGAATCTTCCCTTTTGCATGCTGACAAATTCTGCAATTGTTCACAAACTTATACACATAAGTCCTCATATTTGGCCAAGAATAGGAATGCTTCAACTCCTCATATGTTTTTTCATGTCTAAAATGTCCACCAAAACCTCCACTATGCTTTCATTTAATCAAATTCTCCTCATTGAGCACTTTGGAATGCAAAGTTGATTATTCTTGCATAATGGCCCCTCTTGTAAAATGCAATCAAGCCACTAACTTCTATCTCGAATTGTTGGATTTTTATAGGCTTTGTAGGCTTCCTTGAAGTCTGCGTCGACGTCGTATAACTCCTTTATGAAATCAAATCTCATCACATGTACTTGACTTTCCTGCATTATTAGGCTCCTCTTGCTTAAAGCATAGACAATTATGTTAGCTTGGCCACTAATATGCTTTAAAACAAAAGTGAAATTCCGCAAATACTATATCCATTTAACATGCTTTTGGTTTAATTTTGGTTGTTTCATAATGTACTGCAAAGCATGATTATCTATGTACAAAAAAAAAATCCTTGGACATCAAGTAGTACCTCCACTTTTTCAAGGCTTTAACTACAATATATTATTCGTTGTCATAGGAAGAATACTTCCTCCTTGACTCATTCAACTTCTCATTAAAATATACTATAGGCTTATCCTCCTTGCTTGGTACAACACCAATTGCTTCTCCACTTGCATCACACTTCACTTGGAAAGGTTTGCTGAAATATGACAATACCAAAACATGTTATTCTGTGATCCTCTTCCTCAACAACTGGAATCCCTTCTTAGCTTCAACAGTCCAATGGAATGGTTGTTTGTCCTTCTTTATAGTCTCCACAATTGGAGCACTTATCTTACTTAAATTCTTGATAAATTTCTTGTAAAAACTAGCCAAACCATGAAAACTTCTAACTTCAAATATATTTTTAGGAGAAGGAAAATAAAAAATAACTCTTACCTTCTCAAGGTCCATATTCAAACCATATTTAGATATGAAAAATCCCAAGTAAACAAGATTCATCTTTAGTAATGCACACTTCATCAAATTAATTAATAATTTCTTTTGCTGCAACTTTTCTAAAACATACCTCAAATGCCCCAAGTGTTCTTCTTTGGATTGACTTTACACTAGGATGTCATCTAGGTATACAATCAAAAATTTCCATATGAATTCCTTTAACGCCTCATTCATCAGTCTCATAAAGGTACTAGGTATGTTAGACAATCCAAATGGCATAATCAACCATTCATACATCCAATCATTGGTTTTAAATGTTGTATTCCACTCATCTCCTTCTCTAGTCCTGATTTGATGGTAACCACATTTGAGTTCAATTTTAGAGAAACAACTAGCACCACTTAAATAGTCCAACAAGTCATCTATCTGGGGTAAATGAAATTTGTACCTGATTGTAATCTTATTCAATGCCCTGGAGTCTGTACACATTTGCCAACCACCATCTTTCTTAGGGCTTAGCACTGTCGACACTGCACATGGACTAAGGCTCTCTCTAATCAATCCTTTATCTAACAACTCCTACACTTTCTTTCAAATTTCTTCATTCTCCTGAGGGGTCATTTTGTATGCAACCTTATTTGGTAGACTTGCTCCCAGTATCAAGTCAATATGATGACTTATACTCCTCATACGTGGAAAATCATTAGGAAAGTCATCTACTACAATGTCACTATATTCATTCAACATATCTTGAATTTCAAAAGGCAAGTTTGTCACAGTAATTGAAGTAAGGATTACTCTAGGTTTACAAACCAATTTTTTTTTTACCTCATTGTCCTCCATTTGTTGCAAAAATTCTTTCCCGCTCTGCAACAATACCTTTGAATCATTGTTCTTTGATGTCCCTTCTTCTTGTAATGGAAACAAAGTATGGTTTATGCGATCCTTCTGAAATTTGTAGGTGTTCTTCTTCCCATCATGTGTAACAATCCTATCAAATTTCCATGAATTACCCAATAAAATGTGGCACACATCCATGGGCATGATATCATGAATAATTTTAATATTATATCAACCTATCTACAACTCTACTTCACACTCTTCATTAACCAACAATTTATGGTCCCTTTGAAGCCATGACACATTATAGAGTGTTGGATGCTTCATCCTCTTCAAACTTAGCTTCTCCACCACTTCTATAGGCACCAAGTTATCTGTATTTCCACTATCAATCACCATTTTGCAACATTTTCCCCAGACCTTGCAAATATTCATGAATAAAGCTTTCCTCTTAGCTAGTTCAACAACTTCTTTCTCTGGCTTCAATAACACTTTCTTAAGCAATAGAGACTCTCCTATCTCTGGTACATTTTCTGCCTCTTGTACCTTTAGCTCCCCTTCTTCTACTGGAGCAACAACAATGTTGCTATGGATTACATCTCTGTTTTTTGGACATTCACATGCCATGTGTCTAATTTTTCCACATCCTTTGCCTCCTCCTCATCCTCTAAAAAAAGGATCTTCGACCTCTGAAGTCTACCTCTTGTTGTTGTTGTGGGATTTAGCTACTAGCTCCTTCCTTCTATGTTGTAGAACTTCCTTTGTTTGATTGTTTTCCTCTTCCTATATCAGTACCTTTTCCTCTACAAGGTTGCTTCCTTGCAAGATTCTCCTTAGCTTTCAAAGCTAGTTGATATGCCTCTTCCACAATTCTGGGAGATAACATGTTGATATTGTCATGGATATCCAACCTAAGACCATTTATGTATTTATTTGTCTTCTCTATAGACTCTTCTACATATATATCCCTAATATTCACCTTATAAAACTCCTTTGTGTACTCCCTCACAAACACTAGCTTTTGTCTGATATTTTTCATTTGCCTAAGTAAAGTGAACTGATAATCCTTTGGAAAAAATTTTGAGCTTTGCAATTATCTTGTCCCAACTCTCGATCTTCTACTTATTCTTCCTTCTCCTATTAGCTTGCACACCATCCCACCATAGAGTTGTGTATCTCTTCAATTCGGTGACAACAAATTTAACTTTCTTCTCCTCGTCCATCTCTTTGTACTCAAAGAACTTATCCATTTTTGTGATCCAGTCCACAAGCTCCCTTGGATTCATGTTGCTAGTATAGGTGGATATTTTAGGCTTAGGATTTGTAATAGATCCTAAAACTGCCTTTAATACTTTAGCTTTTGCTGGCTCCTCACCTACTTCTTATTCTTCTTGAGATTCTTTTTCCTCTTCACTCACATATCCAACTTCAAGATCTCTTGGTTTACTGCTTTCCATGGCTTTCATTTTGGCTTCCAATTGATGCATAACTCACGTCACTTACATATTTGCTATATGCCTTTGTCTTCTCTAGCCCCCTCTTCCAACTTATCCAACTATGTGAGCCATTTTTTTTCCTGGGGCAGATACAAAATCTACTCCGATATCACATTGGTGCAGGACAAGGGGATTTTCTAAAACTATTATTGGCAGGCTAGGTAAAAGTTTCCTTTAAAACCCAAAATATTTATTCATAGATCCACCGCAACTGAAACGCGAAACCAAGCCTCGTTAATATATATATTTACCAAGTGGTAGGAGTCTTACGGGTTTTAAAACCATTAGATCCAAGCCTCTCTATATAATAGCCACCAGAGCCAAACCTTCGACTAATCACGCACTAAGGGAAATCCCTTTCTAAGTCCCTTAACCTTATAAAATACGTGCCATGGCCAATCCTTTTAAGCACCAGTGTGAAGGAACAAACTTGATATAACTTGACCCTCGTGACTGGGGCCTCGAAATCTCGAACCTGAAATTTTTGAACTCCAACGCAAAGGGCTTGCCCTTGAAATCCTTGGGGAGACAAAATATGGGGGACGAGAATGTTCCTGTCAACCATCGCATTCAATCCCTATTAATTGATAACCCCTCACCCAAACCTCAACCTTTTGTTAATGAGGGCTAGCCCGTTCTTAAAAGTTTCGAGGCAATAAACCCGAGGAAGAAGTGGGTCCCATCCATGCCTCAACATGTCACCCCTGATTTAAAAATGCCCATGTCACCGTGGGTTTCCAAAGCGTACATCAACTTGTATTTTTGGGTAAGAACCCCTGGGGAACATGAATTTTCCAATCAATTACCGTTACCTTTTGTTTGTCAAAAGACGACCTTGGGACAGACCTTTTATGTTTAATTCCTTCTAGTATGCCTCCTTTAGAAATTTTTTGGGAAATGAAGTCTAGGATAAACTTTCCTTTGTAAATTAACAGATGCAACTTCGTCACTGCTACAACCCTTCAAACTTGCACCAATCTTAAACAATGGTTAGTTATTTCTTATTTCACTTCTGTCAATGAGCACATGAGTTGATCAAAGGCTCAGGACTTTAACACAATACCCACTACAATGTTTAACAACATACATACATAAATTCATATGAAATAAAAAGGATGGCAAAAGAATTAGTTTTTAAGCCATATGTTATCAATTCAATCCACTCCTCTTGCTACTCTCTCCCCTATGGTATTTTATTAATTTAAACCATTAAGAAAATACATAGATGAGTCTCATTCCAGATCCACAAAGATAGGATCAGATGAGCCCAATTTTTACATATTATCCACTAATTACATCAAATATCTAAATTAATCTGTTTACATTAGAAATTAACAAACTCTATCTTAACAAATCCACTCATTGAGGAACCGACTCCTCTAGTAAAATAATTTGACCTCTCGATCATTTGAATTTTATTGAATGTCTTTGTATCAGAAACTAGCCAAGATACATCTTAACCCTGGATCTATCAAGCGTCAAGAGGGATCAAATCTCTGTAGGTGCAAACCTTCCCTCAAGTTTTGTACTCAAAAAAGAGGTTTACACCTCAAGAGATTTGATCCCTCTTAGCGTGTGATAGATCTGGGGTTAAGATGATCTAGGCTAGTAATATAATGTTATCTTTATTTTTTCTAATTTAACATTATTAGTGTCACACCTTGTAATACCATAAGCACTCTCTCTAAATCTCGGTAGATTTGATGCTCTTTAACTTGGTGGCATTGATGCCATTACCTTATTGGTAAGGCTTTATTGTTAAGTGGTATCATTATTTGTTAGCTAAATTTTGCTTTGTAGATCCCCTTTAACTTGACAATATTTCTTCGGTGTCATACTATATGTATTTTATCAAGCTTAATTGTTATGTTGTGTACATTTTGTAATATGGTGGTATTGATGTTTGTATTGTTAATATTTTCTACCTTAATTATATCAATTTTCATACACTATAAACTTTATAATTAAATTGGTGTTAAACTTTTACTTTACTAGTATCAATTTTCATACCCTATAATTTTTCTAATTAATTGGTGTTAGACATTGTAAGACATCTTCTTTATAATTATTTCCCCATATATATATAAGAATTTTTCGAGAATTGATAACTTTGATAGATCAGTTGCCACTATGTATTGAATATAGTTTGTCATAAATACCACTAACAAAACAATTTCAACATGACTCTGGTATTTGGGTGTAACTACTGTTAATTTTGGATTTGGTGGTGGAGTAACACCCTAGTTCTTGATTTCCTTCATGCTCATGTTGGCGCTGGGTCAATGTTCTTTATTCTCTTTCTTCACTCCTTAACGAGTGATCCTATGATCGAATTGGTTGTTGTCCTTTTGAATTCGACCCTATAGAATCACGATTTTGCAGGTATTTCATATCCCTACCTTGTACTGGTCAGTGGCTGCTGGTATCTAGGGAATTTCTCAATTTGGTTATAGTTTGTGGTTTTATCTTTGTCATCTATTGAGGTTATGTCAAGTTTGGGTGTTCTGCCCTCATCTTTGTTATAATCTCTTATATTTTTATCCTTGGAGGAATTTGGGCTTCTTTATTTCATCTGGCGTCGTTCATTATCCTCATCCTATTGTTTTTGCCATGTCTTAGTCTCTGTGGATATCACTTTTTGGGGGTGCTTTATAGAATCGCCTAATGTCTATCACTATGGTATCTGGTGTGGGGAATTTATATCCCTCTCTCACTATGAACCTTGGGTTTAGTAGTTGGGGGATGATTTCCTTCTATTCTATTCATGCCCTCATAGGTCTGTTTTCAATCCTTTTGTGTGTTTTGTAGGTAGTGGTTATTTATGGGGTTATCATCCTTGTTCTCCTATTCCATTCACTATGCCTCCACACCAATGCATGGCTAGTTGTAGAGGTGGAGCTAGTTTTTTGGGGTTTATCATCTCTAGTTGTTTGCATGGGAATCAATTGCCTCATATTTTTATTTTGTTCCTATGGAAGTCTGTCGGGAAATCATTTAGCTGGAGTCGAAAGAGTTTGGATACCAACCCTACTTTTCTGATTCAGAAGTGGGAGGTGATGGTTTCCATTGGCTCCCAGACCTAGGTAATTTAAGGAAAAGAAGACTGCACTTCTTGCATTCTCTCTCTATTCATCAGTTAATGGATACCCTCCTTCGTATGGTTTTACGGGATAGTCAAGTTGATAATTTCAAGTTTTTTTTTCTTTGGTCAAGAGGATATAAAGTGCTTGCTCAAGAATATATGTTTTTTCCGGATGACATTGATTCATGTTTACACCATGTGGAAAACCACATTGTGTCAGACTCCGACTTCGGAGAGCTCACTAACCCTCCTACGAATCCTTCTATTCCTCTTGACAACACTGTTGACTTCACAGTTATTTCCTCTAATTGACAAGGGTTTCAAATTTACAGTTTTGATGCCCTTATGCTTCATGGTTTTCAGTCTTCAACTGTGTTTATGGTCTTCTCTGTGGTGATACATGGAAGTGTTTCAGATGGGTTACCATTTTTTGGATCTTCATATGTTTTGGTTCCTGGAATTTCTGCACATACACTCAGGTCGTTACCTGGTTATGGAAAATCACTCTCTCTTGAATCAGATGGCCCTGAGCATCACCCCATCTCTTGTTCAACCCTCTTCTGTGTGTGGTCGTTTCTTTTGGTATTCAACAAGCTTCTGTTGGGGTTTGTTTTGTGGTATATTTTGGTCACCCCTGGCTCGTATTTGGATTGATGGTCATCCATGGCTCCTGTTTGGCTCCACATTATCATTGGTATAAAGAGGGAGACAGATGCATGTGTTTTGTAGGGACGACACAATATCACTATGGGTTTTGGCATGGTAAAGGATCTTTTTATGCAGGTTTGGCACAATGTTCTTCTTGGCCTTCACTCATTTTTTGGCATGGTGATGCTAGAAATCATGCTATTTTCTATGTACTATTGTAATCGTCGAATATACTTAGTGTTGGTTTATATTGTCTGATATGGCTCAATTCTCTTTGCATAGTTGGGTTTTAGTCTCTCAGTTTTGTAGCCTTAGTCTAATATGGATGGAAATGATGCTCATGATTGTAGTAATGGTATGGACATTGCCAATTTTGGCCTCTTGCACTATATGTAAACTCTTTTGATTAATGAAATCTTCTACATTAGCTCAAAAGAAAAAACTTCTCTAGAGACTTGAACCCACACAATTAAAAACAAATTATTCTAAAATCTTTTGACTCCATACATATATATTAATAAATTGATTTTAACGGAGATTCATTGTCCATGTATTATAATCAAATCCCTAATAAAATAAGGGATGAACAATAAATTCAAGAAAAAGGTCTTAAAATAAAGTATAAAAATATACTCGTTAATAAGTACACACAATATCTATATATATATATATATATATATATATATATATATAGATATGATTTTTCGCAAAAACAAAAATCTATCTTTGTTTATACATTTTTATCTTAATTATTTTGAAATCTTATGTTAAAGAATCTTATTTTGGAAAACTGTTGTCAAAACGTGTTTAAAATTCTTATTCAACTAAATTTCCATCCTTGATGAAATATCTTTTTTCATTGAAATTCACTAGAAACAATACAATTTCAAGAATGTGATTTTTGTTGTTGTTTAAAATACATTTTTGAAAGCATAAATAGATTCAACACCCTTAAAAATGGCTACAATTTAAAGTCAAGTTGCGCATATATATATATATATATATATATATATATATATATATATATATATATATATATATTAAAAAAATACTATTTCCTTAGACTAGGGGAGGGACACCATTACTTATGAACCCTCCCTTCCACACTAGAAATCGACGTGGGCTTAACATTTTTTAACCATATGCTGCCACTTGTCACAGTTGGTGGGAGTTATAAAGTTTGAACTTAAGTGAGGGTCTAGGGTTTCTTCCAGCCTATTTTCTTTAATGTCTTTCTCACCCTTTGTTATCTTGTTGAGGCTCGATGTGTGGGAATTTCGCTCTGTTGACGATGGCTCTGTTCGGTTCCATTTCCTGTTCACTTGGTCCGCCATTGTAGTGCTTATCACCTGACATTGTTGTTTGCAGAGGTTGGTTTGGGGTTTATGGTTGCGCCTGTGTCTGTTCGTTCTGCTTCATGGGGGGTTAAACAATGGCTCTGTGTTTGTTCATTCTGCTTTGTGGGGGGTTAACTAGCAGCTCTATGGTTGTTCGTTCGACGCTTGTACTTGTTTGCGAAGGAGCCAATGGGAGATGCGAGCAAGTTCGATGTTCGACATGCAAGTCAATGGTCGACTCTTAAATTTCTTGGTTTTTTTTTGCAAATTTGGTTGTAATTTTTGTGGGTTTTATCACAAATGCTATTTTTTCTCTATTTTTGTTGCAGGTAATTTGTATGGATGACGTTGAAGAGGTATGGTGAGGTTTGGGGCAACATTTGGACATGGTGGTGGCTTCTGCGGTTCTTCGGTAGGATTCTAAATCCTACCAGCCACTTTGTTTTTTTTAACACTTGAATTTTCTATTGGGAATTCATCTCTGGTTGTGGTTTTGTGTATTTCAACACTTGAATTTGATGTTTGTCTTGAATTAGTTGTTTGTTGTTTGTCTTGCTCTGCAATGGTTATTGTGACTTGGGTTTGGGTTTTGTTGCAGGGTTCATGGTACGGAAGCCCAGTAATTTTGTTGTGTCTTGCTCTGCAGTGGTTATTGTGACTTGGGTTTGGGTTTTGTTGCAAGGCTTATGGTTCGACAACCCAGTGATTTTGTCATGTCTTGCTTTGCAGTGGTTATTGTGACTTGGGTTTGGGTATGTTACAAGGTTTATGGTTTGACAACTCGGTAAGTTTGTTTTGTCTTACTTTGCAGTGGTTATTGTGACTTGGGTTTGGATTTGGTTACAGGGTTTATGGTTAGACAACCTGGTAATTTTGTTGTGTCTTGCTCTGTAGTGGTTATTGTGACTTGGGTTTGGGTTTTGTTGCAGGTTTTATGGTTCGACAACCCAATAATTTTGTTGTGTCTTGCTCTACAGTGGTTATTGTGACTTGGGTTTGGGTTTTGTTGCAGGGTTTATGGTTCGACAACCTGGGAATTTTGTTGAATTCTTGCTTTGCCGTGGTTATTATGACTTGGGTTTGGGTTTGGGTTTTGTTTTAGGGTTTATGGTTCGACAACCTGGTAATTTTGTTGAGCTCTTGCTTTTCTGTGGTTATTATGACTTGGGTTTGGATTTGGGTTTTGTTGCAAGGTTTATGGTTCAACAACCCGATAATTTTACTGTGTCTTTGTTAGGCCCCTATACTACTAGTGTAACCCCTTATTGTTATTAGTATAACCCACTTATTATATTGATGTACCCATGTAGTGCCCATATTGTTACTATTATGCCACATAGAAGCCCACCATTGTTACTGTTGTGCCCTACAATATTATTGTTATGTAGGCTTTGATTGTATTGGGACCACTTAGACTCCTATATATAGAAAGGAGGTATTTTCATTTGTATCATCCAAGAATTGTTCATTTATGTAATGTAAAGGAGGTTGCCCCCTCGAAGAGGCTGAATTCTAAGGCGTGGATCTCTCTTTTCTATCTTTTTGTGAGCTGGTTTCATAACATTTGGTATCAAAGCTTTGGATTCTAGGGTTTCGCTGCTCCAAACAGGTCATCGTGGCATTTTCGCTATAACTTTTTTTCTATGACGTTTCAGAAGTCGCAAACAAAACCCATTTGAGAAGAAATCGTGCTGAACCTTGGGTCCAAATTTAAGATCTTTTCGTGCGATATTTTCGGAGATATGATCTGCGGAAGTTGGTCTTTTTGCAGACTCCTGAATTACACTCAAAACAGGTGACCTGGGGAAAATCGTCATAACTTTCTTTTTGAGCATCGGATTGAAATTTCGTCAGAAGGTACACAAAGAGGACGGACTGTAGTTTGTGTTTATATAATTTTCAGAGTCAAAGGTTGAAACAGTGACACGTGGCACTTCATACAAGTTCGCTCTACTGAACTAGTCTATAATCAGGTCACTGCGGAAGATTGTACATAACGTTTTCTTGGAGAATCCAATTTGGATCAGACTTGTGGCATTGGAAAGAGGACACAGAGGGATACTACAGGTCACAAGTTCAGAACTTAAAGATCCGAGAGTACAGAGTTACAGTCGTTTCAAGGTAGAGCTCCTAAAATCAAGAAAAAGCAAGATGAGGAAGTTTGATGGCAAGGATCCGGTAAATTGGATACTTCAGATGGAGCAATATTTTGATATACATGGTGTACAACTGTTACAAAAGGTATGTATTGCATCTTCATATTTAGAACCAGATCAATTTTTATGGTACAAAGGGCTATGTTCTCGTAAAAAACTTGTTACGTGGTCAATTTTCACGGAGGAAATGATAGCACATTATGAGGATATAAAGAGCAACACCACAACAATTGGAAAGAGTAAAAGGGCTTTGTGACATAATGGAAAGCAAAATTATGGAAACCAGGAAGCATACCCCTCACAACTATAAAGATGGAAGTGTTGTTTCTCCCAGCCTTCCACAACCAACAAGAGTTACACCACAACAATTGGAAGAAAAAAGAGAAAAAGGGCTTTGTTACAATTGTGATAGCAAATGCACTAAAGGTCATAGGTGTGCTGAGAAGAAATTATTTTACATAGAATATGAAGAGGAGGAAGAAAAGGATCAAGAAACATCAAAAGAAGAGGATATACGTCAGGACACCACCCCAGAGAAAGAAGAAATGAATCAGACCATATCTTGTAAAGCATTGGTAAGAATTACCACTCCTCAAACTCTCAAGATAGAAGGACATATCAAGAAGAAAAAGGTGCAAGAAGTGAAAGATCACATCGAGAAAGAAGAAATGAATCCAATCATATCTTGTAATTCAATGGATGAAATTACCACTCCTCAAACTATCAAGATAGAAGGACACATCAAGAAGAAAAATGCTCAAGAAGTGAAAGATCACATCGAGCATCAAGAAATGAATCCGACCATATCTTGTAAAGGACTGGAAGAAATTACCACTCCTCAAAAGATAGAAGGACATATCAAGAAGAAAAAGGTTCAAGTAGAGAAAGATCATATCGAGCATCAACAGCAAGTTCTCCAACTTTTAAAGGATAACGCCACTTCGGTGCAAAATCAAATGAAACAACAAGTAGATCAACATCGTAGTGAAAAATGTTTTGATGTGAGTGATTGGGTATTTTTACTGCTACATCTCAAGCAAGCTATTTATGAGAAGGAAATGTTGGCAATACTACATGCACTTAAAAAATGGCGACCTTACCGAATGGGAAGACGCTTCAAGGATGAGGATGTGGAAGCATTGTTTTGTGCTATTTATATTATCCAACCAAATTGGATAAACGAAGCAACGGATGAATGGAAGAAGAACGAAGAAGTATGGACACTTATTCAAAAGTTGCAAAAGATCCCAATTCAAGCAATATTGCCAGAAATTGAAGAGGAAGGAAAAATCATATTGGAACCTGGAGCAGTCATAGAAACAAGAACCCGATAGCTACGAAATCGATCAATTTCAGAGTATCTCATCAAGTGGAAGAACTTACCCGCTGAATATTCCACATGGGAGGAAAAGAATTTTATATAGAAGCATCAAGAACTACTCAAGCGTTGAGGACAACGCTTTTTGAAGGAGAGGGGCATGTTAGGCCCCTATACTACTAGTGTAACCCCTTATTGTTATTAGTATAACCCACTTATTATATTGATGTACCCATGTAGTGCCCATATTGTTACTATTATGCCACATAGAAGCCCACCATTGTTACCGTTGTGCCCTACAATATTATTGTTATGTAGGCTTTGATTGTATTGGGACCACTTAGACTCCCATATATAGAAAGGAGGTATTTTCATTTGTATCATCCAAGAATTGTTCATTTATGTAATGTAAAGGAGGTTGCCCCCTCGAAGAGGCTGAATTCTAAGGCGTGGATCTCTCTTTTCTATCTTTTTGTGAGCTGGTTTCATAACAGTCTTTCTTTGTAGTGGTTAAGAATGTGACTATGGGGGATGGTCCTATGGGAAATACATGCATGCTTATTTCTTACACAAGCAACACATTCTCAACGATAAGTGCATTCATATATGAATTTGCCCTCTACTATTGCAGAATCGAAATTGGGGCTTCTCTTTGTAGAGAAATGGTTAGCATTCAAGTTTATAATGTTTGCTTCTTGCTTTTATGCATGGTGTTGCGACAATATTACAATTTTTATGGGAAACAAATTATCTTGTATTAATGCCAGGAAGTATATTGATATACCTTCTACTCTTAGTTAGAATACCTTTTACACATTCCACCATTTCGAGATTTTTGATACTGTATGGATGCCTGAAACTTCTTGTGCTGCCTTTGCTTAGGTTAATCAGGGTAATTTTATTGATATAAATTACTTTGTTTTATTTAAAAGTTAATAAAATTTTTCATATCTATGTTGTTTTGTGCCATGTCATAAATCATGAAATTTGTCCTTATGGACTAGTTTGTAGTGGATTTTTATCAATGTTTGAGAAATGGGTATGTTATTGATGAATGCACTATATCGCTGAAGAAGATTAAAAGCATCATTGCCAAATATCTCAGCCTAAATCATTTTCTATTAGCTATATATCTTTAATATTTTTTTCTAGCCATCATTTGAGTGATTTGCCTATAATCAATGTCATGACTTATAAATGGTGACATGCACAAGATGACTATAATTTTGTTTGACAAGTTGGGGTGACCATTGAGTAGCTGGTAGAAATGAACAACTCAGTTTAGTAGAATTTAGTTTGGTTTTCATCCTTAGTTTGACATTAGAAGTAATGAGAATATTGCCCAAATCAACTATTTTTATCTACTTCAACAGTATGATGGCTTGATTGCCTATCTTAAATTTTCAAGTGTAAATTACCGTAAGAAAAAACATATTTTTACAAGTACAAATCCCAGATGTGATGTTCTAGATTGACATGTATTTTTTTTCCTCGAAATGAGCTATTTCTAATTGTTGCTAATATCTCTGTAACACCTTTTTAAATATTAATTTGAAAACTATTTTTCTTTCTAGTTTGTAATCGGTCTTGGCACTGCTTTAAAACTTTTGACTGTTTGTTTTGTGCTGTTAGCTGAGTTATGTAGTGTTTGTGAATGCAGTGGTAATAATCCATTTCCTTTTTATTGTGCCTGCATTTTTTTATTCATTTCTTCTTGTCTAGAGTAGGATTTTTGTTGTTATAGTTTGTATTCTTTGAAGTAAGGTTTTTTTTTTTATGGCACTCAAAGTAGATGAAAATGCATTCTAAATGGGTTTTGATTTGGGATTTTTGGGGTGACTGAAGTTTGATTCAGAGCTAATTTGTGCATTAGCTTTCCAGTCTAGAATGTGTCAAGACTGACACTTTCTTTGGCTTGATTTGGGATGAGAAATGTTCATTTAATTATTCTCTTGGCTAGTTGATGCGTTCTTTGGCTTCTTGATGCTTCACTACACATGCACTCTATTTGTCTTCTAAGATAACTTACAGGAAATGAGGTTTCATATGAGGTGTGAGGTTAGGTACGTTTACTATTCACTTTTTTTTATGGAATTTTCATATTAAAACAAGTTCACTTCAATATTTCATTATTCACTCGTTTGTCATTTAATTAACAACTCAGTTATATATGTGTTGTTAATAAACTGGTTTGAAGACGCATGATAGAAGCTATTATTTGCATTCTCATGTCCACAGAAAATTTTAAGGATGGAAAATTATCTTGAAGTTTAAAAACATTGGCGAATCTCACTAGTCCCTAATATGCAAATTATAAAATGTTTATTGATCTATTTGTAAAATTATTAAAATTTATAATGATTTTATATACAGGCTCTATATAATGTTGGCGAGTTTTAAGGTGAAATTATTTTATATTGTAAAATTTGGGCGAATTGTTTTTAGAAAAAATGGAAGTTGGAGAATTTTTTTTTTTGGAAAAATCATGGAAAATTAGCCAACCTGCGAATATTAGCCCCTAAAATTTTCCATGCTCATGTCACTGTGTTAGAATTCTCCATTATAATAGACTATAGATGGTCCTTCTAAGATATATTTTTGTTACAATGCCACATACAATATGAAATAAATCAACATAGGTTGTAAGCCAAAATCTTCATGTGACAAGAGAAAGAGATAATCCATCCAAAATCCACATCATAATGTGGTTACAACCAAAAACATATGACACCCTTATTCTTTATGGCCTTGAGAATCTTCAGTGCCAAAACTCCCTAAGTTGCCTGCTTGAGCCAAGTAGGTTGGCCTACCTAAAAAGGGTTGATTAGGATGTGGTTGATTGCTGCCATATGATTGAGTCCAATTTTCCCCTTCCAACTATGGAGGAAATGAATACCCATACCTCACACTTGCGCTATAGCCCCTGCATTAAGTGGAGGCGTGTGATGAGCATACATAGAATTGACACCTCCTCTAGTAGGAATAAGGAAAGTGGGTAAACCCCCATTTTTATATTGAGGCACTGAATGTTTATCAAGTCATGGAATAATGGTGTATTATTTGCAATATTTTCCAATATGTTTGACATAATCCTGGTTTCATCAACTATGCTTGCATCATTTTCAACCATATTGGTCATCCCTTGTTCCTTTCAAGCATTTTTTTAGCCTTTATTGCTTCATTTTCCTGTCTTTCCATTTGTTTTTGTTGGTCTTTCTCTTGCCTTGCTTTCTCTCTTTCAAGCCTTTCATCTACTCGATGTTGTGCTGCAACAATCCTTGCTGCCTTATTCTCCTTGGCTAGATCCTTCTTTTTCTGTTTTGATTCCTGAATTTCAAATTTATTTTTTCAGACTCAACTAATAGGTTTATATAGTCTTTTGAGGTAAGTAACTGTGAACTTCGACCCAAACGAAGACTAATTGACGCTCCTTGATTTTTTTTCATTGACACTCTGCATGTCACTGCAGAGTAACTTATCCACCCCTCCCACTTGCATGTCATTGCTTGGCACTTGCCTTTTAGTATCCAAGACAACTGATTGAACTATATTGTTATCTTCATCTGATGCCTCATTATGTGCTTCATCTTCTTCCATTGATCTATTGTCCAAAAAAAATGAACAATTTCATTGTTCAATTCTGTTGGTTGTGAAGGCATGTTCATGCTTTGTTCATTGGTTCTTGAGACACTATGTTCATTCAAATTAATCATGGATTCTTCTAGCCATGATGGTGGGGTTACTTTTCTTGGTAATGTCAATTGGTCACTGTTGCTTCCTAGTGCAATATCAACAATGTCATTTTCATCTACATCTTCATTGCCAACTATATGTTCAACAATGTCATTAACAATATCAACATTAGAATTTCCATGTTCTTGAGTTGGTAGAACAACCTCCATGTTATTGTCAATTTGTTCATGATTATACTATGTTTCACATACATGTTCATCATCATCACCATACAAGTGTCCTTGAGAGACGGAAATCATATTACCAGCTGCAACCACACCATCCTGTTCATCTACTTCTTCTTGCACTTCAACACCTCGTTGGACATACCCTTCTTCCTGACCATCCACATGAAGCACCTAGCTACAACCAATATCATGCATAAGAGCATCATAAATCAATGGACATATTCCTGTCCTCCTAAATCCAACCTTGATATTTGATGGTGTCAGCACCCTTTTAAATGCTTTACTTGCAAGCTCTACTAGCTCAAACCTTTTCACCTCAACCCTTGGATTCTTTGTCATCCATGTAGCATGCTTTGACCTGAAATAGTTATTGAAAGGGACAAACACACTAGCATCAAGGGGTTGCAATCTGTGAGGGGTATGAGCGGACAATGTTAACAAGTTGATGCCCAAATTGTTTGCTTCCTCAATTGTTTTTACAACAATGTGGCTTTCATGGCCATCTAATATCAAAAGGTGTATGTTATTAGCTGAGACACCACTTGGTACAGATGCAGCAAAGCGACAAATCCATTTAAAAAAAGTTATTTAGTCATCCATGCACGGGGATGTGCAACCATGCATGCACCTGGTTCAACGTTTTTCATATAGTTTTTTAGTTGATTTTTACCTTTGAATAGATAAAATCCTGGAATTGAAGCACCAATTGCATTGACACAACATAGAATAATTATCCACTCCCTACTCTTAGGAAAATATTTGGCACGTGTTGGATCCCTCTCTTGGAAATTACCCGCATGCCAAAATTCTTTCCTGCCTGCAAACATGTTTTATCACAGTTCCCTATATGGTCTGCACCATAATAATGTTTATCGTATGCATTAGAAAGAGTGTCATAGAACTTACATACAACTATAGGGTGCAAATTTAATGCTCTGTCTCTGTCAGGGCCCTTAGTTGTATGCAATACGAGGTCTGGATGTCTTTTTTTAAACCCAAACCACCGTGATTTACCAGGAAACCCATCTTTGAATGGCTTTGGCCTCCCTTGACAGATTTGAGCAACTGTGGATTTGATTTGTATCAACTCTAGCCCATGTCCCAATTGGACCATCTCTTTACACCACTCAAGCACCTAGGTCTCCTCCTCTTCAATCGTAATTGTAAGAGGCCCTCTATGTTTTGTATGAGTGAGCCCATTTATCCAATAATGTATTGATGAGGGAGGAATACCATTTTTTTTGCAGATGCCCAAACTAGATATCCATTAAACTCTATGTCATCAATTGCTGCTAACATTTCTTCTTTTTTCCAACCTCTTATAGTGCTGATCTTTTTAGTTGAACTGACCCCTTGGACTGTGGTTGACGGTGGCTTTGTAGGTGTTGGCGTGACAACACCAACTTCAGTCGCATGGTCATCATCAACAACATTTCTTGGAGCATTGTTGACATTCACATCCCCTGTCCTATCCTTATCCAATGAAGGTGTTAGCACCTGAATTTGCCTTAGGCTGAAGGAGGCAAAATTCAGGGTAACCACAAACCATGCTCAGTCTGGTAGCTAGCCCTACCAGAACAGGAGAGGGCTCTCTCTGAGTCACGCTCAATGAATGGATAAACGAAACGGTCTGAGATGACTTACAGTGAAATATTTATCTTAGGCTAGTAAGTGAATATGGATACAAGAAACAATTTTTATGAATGACTGAGCTTCTAGGATGTTATGGGACCAACGGACAACAATGAACAGAGAATTTAATACAAAGGCACAGATTACTCCGTGAGGCAAGATAGGCGGAAAGTGTAGCAATTTAGTTAGAAATAATGCGGAATGGAGAGATTGCTTAGGAGAGTGAAAAGGGCATAAGTACATGAATCCTTTTCAACAGAAGAAGAACACTGAACATGAAATTTTCCCACAGGCAGAGCAATAAAATTGAATTCTACCTTATCTAACTCAGAAAATTTCACTGGAAATGAATATGAATTGAACTATGAAACATTACAAAATACATATGAAACATAAGAGACACATTTACTACACTCACAACCACTTGAATCTCATGAAACAGAGCCGCTGCCTTTGATTAATTCTCTGTCAAAAATATACAGTGAAGAAACAGAGTTTCTTTCCCACAGTTTCCCAGAAGTTACAAGCCAACCAACCCTTTGCAAATAGTTTTCATACAATATATAGAATGTGCCATGAAGAGATAGAACGCCTAGGGGTTGGGGAGTTACTCGAATCATTACAAAATGGAAGTGGAAAGCCAACCATTAGCTACAGGTGCAGCGTTACAAACATGACAAATGGCTTGGGTGACCATTTGCCTTCCTTTTCCACTTGGATAGAAGCCAATCTGGAGTGAAAATACTTTAAATTCTGCCTTAGGTGCCAAAAAAATGAAATGTAGATGAGCGGGCCCACTTGGAGAAGTCGCGAATCGAAATTTCGCGAAACGGAGGTAAAATTGGGCTTTTTTCCTGTATGCGTCGCGCCACTTTGGAGCCTGTTTTGAGGCACTTGCAGGAGTCCAAAATGTGCCCAAGTGTGCTTGTTGGAAAGCATGTCCTGTCTACTTTCTAACCCAAGTGGAATTTCTGAATTTGGTGCTCATTTGCCCCTCCAAATCTTCATTCTCCCAAGACTGCTTCCTGTGTGTCAAAATAGGGGCAGAGAGGTCATTTTTTGGGTGTTTTTGACCTCCTGGAGACTCAGATCTTGCCCAAATTTCTTGTCCAAGCACCAGTAGTCGTGATTTTTCATGTTGAATCCAAAAATGCAAACCATTCTTCATTTGGAGCTCCCAATTTTTAGCGCCGCGCCATAGGGAGAAAAAACCTGTGTTTTGCCCAAAAATTTGTCATGTGACCAAAATTTCCCCAAATTTCTTGAAATTTGGGCTGGAGGTCCTCTATGAAGTGCTATGCTGTGCCAAGGAAGCTTCAGCCAAGATTCGAAGATGATCTTGCTCTTTTGCCTCTTTTGTTGCTTTGCTCAATTTTGCCTTCAAGCTCTTTATCCGGGCCCTTGCACTCATGTTTCGTACCCTATAATGGAAAGGCATGTGTCTTAGTAAGGCATGGTCCTTGTCGGCCTTGTCCAGCAGCCTCTCCAAGTGCATGTTAACTCTCTCTAGATTGGCCTCCCGATCCTCATTGATCTCTTGCTCCAATGACGTGAGCTCAACTCTTCTTCTTTGTGCAGCTTGGTGATGCTCACGAATGTTTTGTAGCTCCACGATTGCCTGCTAATACTCCAGCTGTTTGTTCCTCTGATCCAGGTATTTCATGTTCCACTTAGCCCTCTCCAAGTCAAGGGATAAGGCCTCAATCACTGATTGCTGCTCCTGGATGATCTCTCTAAGCTCTGCATTTGTCGGTTCTGTATCTGTCTCATCATCATGAAGGAGAACGAATTTTGTCTCTCGTTCACCTGATGGCTCACCTGAAGGCCCCTCATCATGCATTGGCTCCTTACCTCTGTCCTGTTCCTGTGTCATCGATGTAGGAAGCGAGGCCCCTTCCACCCCGGGTGGAGATAACACTTGCTTTGCCGCTACAAACAAATGTCTACTGCCTCTCTGATAGGTGATGAATACTGGCATAGTAGTGGTCTCATGGCGCTCATACTGATGAGAAGGACCACCTATCTCATGCTCTGCCTCTGATACTACCTGTGGAGTGTTGAAGAAGTCATGGGAGATGAAGTCCTCCCAAGCAATGCCCTGCAATCCCAACTGATGATCCACCAAAATCCGGATAAGAGCAAAGTGATAAACACTGTTAAGTTGTTGCTGAGGGGTCTTATGCTGCATGAAATTGTTCATCCTCTCTATGTTTGTGCAAATTAAAATGGGAGGTTCATCATCCACACCCTGGTAAAGTGCATGAGCAACCTGATGTGATAGGCATATAGGCGAGAGAATCTCCCCTCACAACTGAAGTACTTCATGATCAACCTCATGAGTGGAGCATACTCATCTTTCAAATATCTGAATGGGAAGACTCTTGTGAGGTGCCTCAAACAACTAGCCTTAATGTAAGGCTCATAGTATTGCCTATCCACCTTCTTCTTCTTATGCCACTGTTCTCCAACATTTGGTATGCCTGTTGCCACTGAGATAGTTTCGGGTGTCAATGTGAAGGTGACCCCGACCAAGATAGACTGACCTCCATATAGGTGAAGCACAAAAAGACGGGCCAACTCATGATGAACTCTAACATTAGCCACCCTTTGACAAAATTCAAAACATGCTAGGTGTTGGAAACATGACATAGCAAGTGGGCATGCCTGCAATTCAGTGAGGGTGTTTGGCTCATCCCTGACATGTTTGCCACTCTTGTGATGTCTCCTGGGGGACTGTTCTCCTGAAGCTGTATCACTGTGAGTTTCCACCTCATACTCTGATGAACCCTCAGATGCCATGACTACTGTTTATGTACTGTACGTAGGCTGCCCTTTGATGATGGTGAAACTAGGTGTTGTTGTGATATCTGCCACCAAGGGGAACAATGAAACAAAAGGGAGTATTAGGAGGGGAGTAATGTGATGGGAATAAGGGTTATGGGGAGAAGTTTGTTTAGGGATATGTAGGGGGTTTGGGTATTTAATAGGGTAGGGTTTTTGGAGTTTTGACAAGGTAGGGTTTGGGGTTTGTATTGACCAAATAGTGGAGGGATAAGGAATAGGAGTTTGGTAATATTTTAGGGTAGTGATAATAGGAAAAATGGCATAGGGGGATAAGGAAAAATGGTAAGGAAGGGAAAATGGAACCTTGGCATCAACACCACAATTATACAACCCTAGCAACAATGACTTTTTGGCATTTTCTTGTGGTTGGTTTTATGAAATTTGTTGCATTCAATCATGGGCATAAACCACCATATCACTCATAAAATTTGATGAACAAGTGATGTTACAGAGCCTACCTGCCGATTTGATGGGCTTCACAAAAATTTTGAGGAAGTTTGGCAGTGTTTTGGCGCTCTGTCTGTGTGCGCCGCGCGCAAAACCCAGTGCGCCGCGCCCTGGGTGTGCGCCGCGCCAGTTAGAAAAATGCACTACGGGCCGGCTCTGTGTGCGTCGCGCCCTCTGTGTGCGTCGCGCCCTCTGTGTGCGCCACGCCCCTGTTTATATGCGCCGCGCCCTGAAATTGCCTCCAATCTTGCTCTAAACCACGCACGATGCACACTCAAACCTTTGCAATGTTTCCCCAAGCACTTGGTTTGCACAATGACTTCGATTTTGGTGGAAAATTATATTTAAAGACTTGAAAGTCATGGGTTAAATCTTTTCTTTTCAAAAACCCATTTTTCTAATGTTATGTTTTGACACTTTTTCCCTGATTTAAAGCAACACTGATTTTCACTTTCCCTTTGAAATTTTAGCTCAAATGATGAAATTTTCGGCACTCTTTGCAGGGATTGCATGATAGGGCATTTGGCCACGAAAACCATGACTGCATCTAAAGAAATCAACTGTCGATCTCTTTGAAAATTTTAACACCAATGACACTGTTTGACTTTTCTTCAAAACAGAGTTTTGAAGAACAGTTGAAGTTTATCAATATGATGATGAAACTATGTGAATCATTACTTTGTAAGGGCATCACTCTGGCCTGCATGGCTTTACTGGACATATTTAAAGACCAGATTGATTAATCCCTAGACCTAATGATCAAAAATGACTTTTGTCCATTAAAGGACCAGACCTTGACTGTCATGGACTTTGGTGATCATTGACAAAAGACCAAAGCCAGCAGGAGCCAGACATGAGGGGAAATGACTAGCATGACCTTTTCCGTCAGATTATGGCATGCCCCTAGCAGAATGCAGTTGAGTGAATGGAGCGGGACACCTAAAAATGAAATGCATAAAGATTTTTGATCTCTGACGGAGGACTGACCAGACCGACTCTAACAGAAGGGAATCACAGCTGGGCACCCTTGGTCACTCTCCT
Organism: Pinus tabuliformis; assembly: GCA_031772625.1. Lineage (NCBI taxonomy): Eukaryota > Viridiplantae > Streptophyta > Pinopsida > Pinales > Pinaceae > Pinus > Pinus tabuliformis. The sequence goes on from CM062819.1 coordinate 1,958,452,360, forward strand.
GCCACTTCTCCTTGTATGAACAACATAACTAAATCTTGTCATAGATGCAAGTACCTGCATAATTATTGCATGCATTTAATTAAGAATAATTGAAAATTATGCTTTCATACAAGCCAAAAATATTTCTGCGTTATTACAGGCAATTATCAACATGTATTTTAGTAGCATCTTAAGAGATTTTCATACATATGCCTTTTTGACAGTATCCTTGAAAAATCAAATCCACAGAAGGAATTTGTTGTATGTCTTCAAATATATCAGTGATTGTAGTTTTGATAACTTGTTTTTACACTTAAAATACCATGACTGTATTTGTACTTGGAAAACTACTGCGAATGTGTTGATACTGACCTAGAATCCAAAGTCATTGCTAGGGTTGGTCACTTCCACCACATGAAGCTTAGGGAAGCGATTGAGATTGAGAGGCATGCCAGAAATCTTAATAGGAATGATGGTTGAAAATTGATTAAGAGTTGGATTCTAGCTCTCTCTTCATGATTCTACCTCCCTTTCTTTTCCTTTCTCCTTTTTATTTCTTTCTGATTTTTATATTTTATAATTTTTTACTATTCTTTTTTTGGTTTCATCATCTATAGGCCCCTATTATTCTTATTAAGATTCTTTAATTTCGTTTGTTGATCATAGTATTATTTTTCAGTAGCGTCTTCTTAAATTATAGCAACCCCCTTTTTGAATTATGCATATTTTTGAAACCCTTTAGATTTTAGTTATTATTTTCTCCCCCCCTCTTGACCTTCATCTTTATGAATATATATAAATGTTGAATCCTCCACTTCCATTTATTCTTCGGAATATAAATAGTTAGTTAATATAAGTAAAATAAGTATACGCCTAATAATTGCTTTATATTTATATAACAAGTAGTAGCCTCTTTTTCATTTTATATATTATTAATATATTTCTAGTACCAATTCATAACCTATAACTCTAGTTTTATATAATTCAACATTGCTATATTTTTATTTAATGGGAATAAATTAAACCCTAACAAATAATATTATATAATTTGATAATATTAATAAATAATTATATTATCTAAATTGAGATAAAATATTTTATATTTAATTATTTCTAACAACTAGTTTTTAACTAAATATATAATACTTTAATAGACAACTCCTTACTGCTGATTTTGAAATAATATTTGACTTACCTTATTAACTAATTTACCAACGGCTAACTTTGGGCAATGATGCATCCATGTTATTTATTCTTACAGATCGATTGATTTCTCACATTGTCATGAGGATGAACCACATTAGACAGTTCAAAACGTCGACCAAATCCTAATAATGTGATTAATCCGAAAGACTTATATCTATATCAATATATGTTTTGGATAAAATGTTTTATGTGTTATAGGAGGAATTTCAACTAAACAAAGTGATCTTTCTGGTTAAGATGTTGATATGGTTTAGTTCTTTTTTATAAACTTGACTTAAATTGTTTAGCCTCATGTTTGTTAATATTGTTTAGTTTCATGACAGTCAATAGAAGCTCAATATAAGCTCTATAGGGAATGGTTATGAGTTTGTCAATACTGTTGTTATTTCTATAGATAACACTTTTTAGGCATGAAGGAAGCTCTAGGAGGAATTTCATCTAAAAAAAGTGACACCTGGTTCCTTTTCTGGTTAAGATGTTGATCTAGTAGTTACTATTGTTTGAATTAACTTTTTTAGCCTCATGTTTGTCATTATCGTTATTCATAATCATCACAATTTCCAGGGATGGAGGAATTTGCAGGCTTGCCTTGCTAGAGGAATTTAACAACTCAAAAGAAGCTCTAGACTTGCCATAGTAATAGTTAGTGATTCTCCTATTGTGGGAATGGTTATGGGTTTGTCAAACTTATTGTGGGAAAGGTTATGAGTTTGTCAACTTTATTGTTGGAATGGTTCTGAGTTTGTTAATACTGGTATTCCTATAGATAAGATGTTGATTTGGTCTAGTTACTATTGTTTGTCATTAAATTGTTTAGCCTCATGTTTGCCAATATTGTTATTGCTAATCATCACAACCTCCAGGTATGGAGGAAGTTGTAGGCTTGCCTTGATACAAGAATTTAGCAGCTAAATAAAATCTCTAGGCTTGCCTTAGTAATGGTTAGTGATTATCCTATTGTGGGAATGGTTTTGAGTTTGTCAAATTTATTGTGGGAATGGTTAAGAGTTTGTCAATACTCTTATTCCTATAAACCATATGTTGATCTGGTCTAGTTACCGTTGTTTGAACTAAATTGTTTAGCCTCATGTTTGCCAATATTGTTATTGCTAATCATCACAACCTCCAGGCATGGAGAAAGTTGTAGGCTTGCCTTGCTACAGGAATTTAGCAGCTAAATAAAAGCTCTAGGTTTGCCTTAGTAATGGTTAGTGATTCTCCTATTGTGGGAATCGTTCTAAGTTTGTTAATACTCGTATTCCTATAGATAACACTCTTCAGGCATGAAGGAAGCTCTAGGAGGAATTTCAACTCAAAAAAGTGACACCTAGTTCCTTTTTTGGTTAAGATATTGATTTGGTCTAGTTACTGTTGTTTGAATTAAATTAAATCCTTAAATCTCGAAAACTGTAAAGTCTCCATTTAAAGTCTGACAAGGTTGGAGACACTCACATATATCCTAGGTTTGGATTGGGAAGACTGTGTAATTTTGCAAGTTGTTTAGTTGCCGAGGGTAGCCTTAACTGTGTTCTTGGACCTAGTTATCAAGTGCACTACCTAGAAAAATAAGTTTTTGCTATAATCTAGTTAATTTTGTTATACAATGGCCCTTTATATGGATTTGGAGCACTAAGTCATAGGCTTGCAATAAGATTAAGATACAATTTGCTACAAGGTTCAAACATATCAAATTTAAATCCTATTGTATTTAATATATCAAATTTAAAGTCTATGGTTAGGCCAAAGGTCTATGATGTTATGTAGATGTTCAAACTTACAGAGACTTGAGTTGGTCCCTCATATCATTTGATAGATGATTTAGTGAAACCCAACTACACTCATATGTATAAAAAATCCCTTGTAGACAGATAAATGCGTGAGAGCAAAATGCTTACCAAAAAATTACTTCCAATAAATTATACATGCTTTATGAATAGATGGTAGCCAAAAGGAATTAGTAAGGAAAAATTGCCAAATTTTTTCACTCCCATTAGACTTGATCTCTCATCAATGGGTTGTAAAAAAGACATAATGGTCAGCTCAATATTTTGATGTTAATTTGCTTGGGGATGTTTTTGAAGAGCAACACAGTGACAAACTTATTGTACTTTATTTCCATTTGAAGATGTCATAGTTGATGAAGGGAAGGATAATGTGGGTTTAAGCAAATATGAAAGACAGATGAAGTAACTTGAGCATTTAAATGCTAAGTAGGTAAATAGGTTATAGAGAAACACAATAATTACGAAAATGTTACAAGGGAAAACAATTGATAAAGATTTCCTCTTCAAATGCAACTGAAAGAAATGACAAAGATCACCGCATGTTCTAAAAATGACGATGATCTTCATCTTATTCACTAGAAATTTAATCTAAATTTAATCTAGATTGGTTTCATGTCTCAACAAATATGAAAAGTACTAGAAGAAAGGGAAGCATAAAGGAGTTTCTACGTCTATTTTTGCCATTCCAAGTTTGTCACTAATAGCTAGTTGAGTAAGAAGCTGCTGTCATTATCTCTAAATTCTTTGCCACTATTTATTTCCACATGTCATTAATTTATGCTAAAGCCTAGACAACCTTTTGAAATTTTTTTGTGGAGTCTCCTTGTTAATTCAGGTGGTCATCTAGTTGTTCTTAAATTATAGCTAGGCGGCTCATTTTCCAATTAATTCTAGGATGAACTAATTTTTATGACATTGTTTTGGCTTTGGGATGAATGTGTAGAACTTTATATGAAGTCCTTCCCACTTGGAATTTGCACTGTAGAAAAGGATTGATGTTCAACTATAAACGAGTTATGTTCTTTTTCATCTGTAGCTAGCCATACTAGCCAATACTTTGTGTTAGGGTTGTGTCATATTTTCTAGTCAACTTGAAAATGATTCAAAATATAGAAAAATAGAAAAAATATATATTTTCATGAAAATAAAACTGTAAGAAAAATGTGTTGTAATTGAAATAACTAACCTGAATATAATGTGAAATGTTTTGTGATAGTTTGTCTCCAGGGCTAGTGAATAGTTTGAATGTTAAAAATGCAACTTCAGCAGTGGTTGAACTTCTTTTATAGTTTTTTGCACTTGAATTTACTTGTGGCAAAGATGGACATGGATTGCAATGGCTTCATTTTGATTGTGTGATTGGATTGATTTGGATGTGATCCAATGACACATAATTTTGTTTTGTTGATCCATGTGCTTTGATTTGTTTTAATGAGAAATATAATGGGTTGGATGTCATTTATTGAAGTTATTGGGTTGGGTGTCATTTATTGAGTGGGTTTAAAGGTTGAATAACACAATGATTATGGTTGTCATACATTAACTTTTATTATGTGCAGGTATGAATATGCATTTGGGATACATAGTTCCAGTGCTTAGGGGGGGTTGAAGTGACTGCTACTTTGTAACTCTTGAATTTACCATTTTGGTTGGATTTATAGTTTTATTTGTTTTCTAGTTGGGACAATATGACTTGTCCTCTTAATACTTAAAAATTTATTTATAAACACGTGTGGGAATGTTTTGAGAAATTTTAAACCTAAATTAAAAAAATATTTACCCTTAATATTATTTATTTTTGTTTAAATATTAGTTCCACATCTCCTAATGGTTTGATAAGATCATTATTATAACAATCACTCTTCGTACATAAGACATCTCTTCCCTACCAAAAGCACTTTCTCCCGTGAATAAACCACTCTGAACATCGATTCCAATGAGAGCACTGCATCCTCAGTTTTCTATGCTCTATTTAGAATGGCAATTGCAGATGCATCGAAGTTAAAAATTAATGAGAAAATATGCATGTTTCTAAAGCCAGTGCTTCAATTCCAGACAGCAATTAGCAGTAAAACTATTTGTCTTCATACTGAAGAAATCCACATCAATGGAAGCAACACTTCTGTCATGGACTTAAAAGCACTGTGCAAGCACGGCCTACTGCAGGAGGCTTTGAACATCCTACAATTGAGGGACCACCAAGGGATTCTTGCAAACCCCTCTACTTATTCTGCTCTCCTGCAATGCTGCATTGATATGAAGTCACTTACAGAGGGCAGACTAACCCATGCCCACATCATTCAAACTGGATTTAAATGCCAGGAAGTCTTAGAAACCAAGCTTATGATCATGTATGCCAACTGCAGCAAAACTCCGGGAGATGCTCGCAAACTGTTTGACAAAATGCCTGAAAGAAATGTGGTTTCGTGGACTGCAATGATTGCGCGCTATGCCAAACATGGGTGTCCTCAGGAGGCCCTGAGATTATTTTGTGAAATGAGAAATTCAGGTATTCAACCGAATCAGTTTACGTTCGCCAGTGTTCTTCCGGCGTTTGCCGATCTTGGGTTGCTCAGACATGGCAAGGAGGTACATGAAGATATAGTTAGGAGTGGATTGGACTGTGATGTCTTTGTTGGTACTACACTGATAGATATATATGTCAAATGCAGCAGTATAGAGGATGCACGCAAATTGTTTGACGGAATGCCTCTGCGCAGTGTGGTCTCGTGGACTGCGATGATTTCAGGGTATCTGCACAATGGGTTTGTTGATGAAGCATTGGAGCTCTTTGAGAAAATGTCTGAACGAAATGTGGTCACCTGGAATGTGATGATTGCGGGATATGTGCAGAATGGGTATCTTGACAAAGCACGGGAACTCTTTCTGAAAATGCCGTGGCGGGATGTGACCTCTTGGAATACCATTATTACAGCGTATGCGTTGAATGGGCAGATTTCGGAAGCCTATATGTTATTTGAGAAAATGCCTGAACGAAATGTTGTCTCCTGGAATATTATGATTGCTGGTTATGCACAGAATGGGCTTCTTGATGAGAGTCTGAAGCTCTTTCAGGAAATGCCAGAACGAGATATTGTTTCGTGGAATACAATCATTGCAGGATATGGACAGAATGGATATATTCATGAGGCCCTGGAGGTTTTTGAGAAAATGCCGGAAAGAAATGTCATTTCATGGAATGCAATACTTGCTGGCTGTATCCCGAATGGGCATGTTGATGAGGCATTCCAGGTCTTTCAAAAAATGCCTGAACGGAATGTTGTATCGTGGACTGTGATGATTGCAGGATATGCACAAAATGGGCAAGTTGACAAGGCCCTCAAGCTCTTTCAAGAAATGCCAGAACGAGATGCAGTGTCGTGGACTGCAATTATTGCAGGATATGCACAAAATGGGTATGCCGAGGAAGCCCTGAAACTATTTCGAGCAATGCAATTGGCAGGTTTGAAGCCAAACGCTGATACCTTTGCGAGCATTCTCATAGCCTGCGTTGACATTAAAGCTCTCGAACATGGCAAGGAGGTCCACGAAGATATAATTAGAAGTGATTTTCAGGCAGCAACCTTTGTGGGAACTGCTCTTGTAGACATGTATGCCAAATGTGGAACCATAAAAGATGCACGCAGAGCATTTGATAAAATGGCTGCACCAGACGTGGTATCTTGGAACACAATGATTGTAGGATATGTTATGCATGGATGTGGCATGCAGGCGGTCCAACTGTTTGAACAAATGCAACTGTCTGGCACCAACCCAGACCGGGTCACATTTATTGGTATTTTGTCAGCATGCTGCCATGCTGGCCTAGTAGGTGTTGGTTGGCAGTATTTTGAGTCCATGGATCGGTATTATCACATCACGCCAGCAATGGAACATTACTACTGCATGGTTGATCTTCTCGGCCGTGCAGGGTACCTAGATAAAGCCCAGAAATTAATCAATGAAATGCCGCTAAACCCTGATGCCGACTTATGGGTTTCTTTGTTCGGTGCATGTAGAATCAGCACGAATATAGAGCTAGCGGAAACTGTAGCAGAAAGCCTGTTTGATTTGGACCCTGAAAATGCCGCACCTTACGTGTTGCTGTCAAACATTTATGCTGCTGTCGGCAGATGGGATGACACTGAAAAGGTGCGAAAAACAATGAAAGAGAGGACACTGAAAAAGATACCAGGGTGCAGTTGGATTGAGCTCAATAAACGAGTTTACACTTTTCCGTAAGAAATAAACTACACCCACAGACAGAAACAATTGATGCAGAGTTGGTTAGGTTGTTTGATCAAATGAAAGGGCCAGGATATGTGTCTAACATAAGTTCTGTGCTGAATGATTTTGAGGAGCAAGGGGAATACAGTTGGAGTCAACGCAGTAAGAAAGTTGCAATTATATTTGGGCTTTTTCAACTCATCCCCCAGAACACCAATTCAGACAGTAAATTTTTTTGGAGTGCGGTGATTGCCATTCTGCAACAAGTTCATTTTCAAGATTGTTGGGTGAGAAATTGTTGTGAGGAAAGCCAAACGTTTCCATTAACTTAAAGATGGACTATGCTCTTGGAGAGACTATTGGTAATCCTTAGTGAGACCAGTTATAGATTTATGCTTGCCTGATACCAAGATCACATCCCTTGTTAACCTTAAATTGGTGTCCAAAGACTTGGTCGAAGCAAGGGCATTGCAGTAGCATCCATCAATCCCCATAAAAACTCGATTGAAATGTACACATGAATAGATGGTGATCTATGCTATTTATATGACAATGACTTCGTGACTGTCAAGCAATGGGTTTGTACTCTCTGAAGGGTTGTCCTTAACTATTCTTCTACAAGATTCCTATTGCACGATGCAGAGATAGCCGAAGGATAGTCTATTCTGCTTTGTAGATTTTGAAAAGGTCGATGAGACATTTCCATCAGCCCAACACTACGATGGATTAGAAGAAGGTTGGGTTATCCTTACCTGCAGAACTCAAGGTCGGGACCAACTTAGGTAAAACCTATCAAGGTCAACCTTTACATCATGTCCTTTCCTCCCACAAGTTTTACAGTTGCATGTTGATAAAATCTAGCAATGTGTGGACTGAAAGATGTGTTGCTATGGAACTGTCAAGACCTATTACTTTGAAACACAAAAGACCTCCGACTGACTATAGTATTGTGATCTATCAGAATTCAGAAATTCTTAGTAAAATATGATAATCAAATCAAGTGAAACAAAATTATCTGCGAATCTATACATAAGGGGGCAGTTGTAATGTCCCCATTACACAATTGGGCGACACTACTAACCCCCAAAATACACCAATTGCACCAATGAATCAACTAATCTGCGCCATTGGTAAGTTTCATAATGCCATACTTACGAAAGTGTAAGATGCAGTAAGGTTCAACGGAATATCTACCATTTGTGATGCAGACATCCAAGTAATCATCACTATAATTGATACAATAAATGTTTAACAAAAATCATCACTATAATTGATACAATAAATGTTTAACAAACTTATCAATAATCACAACAGGGCATTCTTGTTTATGTGCAAAGAAGACACAATAATTGAACAGTAACTGAAAATAATCAAAGAGCACGAAACATGGAATACTAATTTGTAAGAGAAAAGGCAATTGGATGCAGGTCTTCCATGTTCCACCCAGCAATAGACCTCAGATCTTCCACGTTCCACCCAGTTATAGACCTCGTGGTTCATCACGCTCAACCTTGGGTCACCCTTGAGTTGAGGTGCCAACTCCATGGACAACGGGAAAACTGATAATGACCCTCTGCACATCTGCTTCCCCTGTACATGCGCCCTCAATTATGGCGCATTACGATCAGGCAGGAACACCAAAAATGTCATCATCAACCCCTATGCTATGCTTCTGCTGTACCTACACCTACAAGTCATGGCGCCTTACGACCAACCAAGAATCTCTCCACTCATCGTGGAATGAAGGGCAGAAACAATGTACTGTATATCACAATATTCCATCCATCTCATACCATGCCCCCTTCACTGGGCTCACACACACATATCTCTATGTCTTGCGTACCAAAACATCAAACATAATACTTGTTGCCCATTTCCATGGAGTTGTGCCACCCCCATACTCTTTTGTGGAGTCAACCTTGCAGCCAACTGTTATTTTATTATATATACATGTACAAAATACATAACTACAATCTTGGGCTCCCGACTGCTATGCCCAAATATCAAAATATGAAACGGTTCTGGTTCACCAACCTAATATCAAAATATGCGTAATTACATCATATTTACATTCGGCTCACCAACCTAGTATCTATGTATACAAAATTACATCATATTTACATAACATATGCCAACAGGGGTATTATATCAGTAACAAACGTACAAGGAGAAAATATTCAAATTAATCGTGAAAGAACTTTTCACAAATAAAGGATGGCATTTTTAAAGCTTGAAAATTAATATACGAATGTGGACAATTGAAGAGGAAGAGTACAAATACAATATGACCTAAATTTTTTCAGAATGTTTTATATACTATCTTACAAGCATTCAGAATTAAAATTGAGAGGAGTCGTCAAATAGAGTTTTATTTATGATACCTGTGAGCACAAATAACCATCTCGTATGTACTATGGAAGGGAAACACTTAAACACTTCAATAAGAGGCTAATAGCAACAAGTTTGTCCCTAGCATGAGAACAATCTTCCAAACCTGGAGCAACAGGTTTGCCCTAATAGGAGGACAATCTTCCAAACCTTCCACTGATAGAAATTGTCCTAGATCCATTTGAAGCTGAAGCAACATAATCTATTTTATGAAGAGATGATGATGAAATTAGATAAAGATGCCATTACTAAATACTAGCAATGCTAAGTTGGAGTAAAAGGGTTCACAAGATGGCTTAGCCCAAGGAGGTTGATAAACACCTAGGGGATCAAAGACACACTTGTATAGTTGCATAAAATTAGCGATCCATAAATGTGGTCTTAAAATTCCCAAAACAAAAGCAAATTGAGAATGATACAAAGCCTACATACTATTTTGTAGTCTTTTGAACTAATATTGAAGAAAAGATTCGATAGTCTTATTATCCCTGCTGCCAAGAAGGTATTATGCAATGGGTAATGGGTATTAGTCTGACCACCTACTAATTCAGAGAAACATGTCAAATATTTTTCAATTTGGCAAAGTGTAACTTTAAAAAAGTACTCTTCCATTTTTTGCAAATTATTGTATTCACATTTATCTGTCATGCAATTGGTTGTTCATTTTTAGGATGTTATTGTCCAAGGCCTTGATTGGCAAACCCTTTATAGGAGTACGATGAGCAGACATTGAAGACAGAGACAACTGTTGAGCCAGAATGCCAATAAATTTATGTTGTATTTCATTCAAGCTGGCTTCCGAAGCAAGCACGACCCCATTTATTGCTTTAACTTACCGATGCTCCGCTGACGAAAGTACAAAGCCTTGTAGTTCACATATTTTGATAATCGATGTGGATTTTCGGTAGCACTGGAGATTTTGATAATTGACGCAAATTTTCGGTCGTAGTTCAAAATAACAAGGCCTGCTCCTCACTATCAAGTACTTATGCCTTTAATTCCTTTAATAAAATTCATGTAAGAGGCTACAGAATTGTCATTAAAGCAAAGCTTCAATCATGTTCCGTCCTAGAGACCTTGCAGACAAGAGATTTTCCATCTTTAAACCCTGTCACAAAGGTATTAATGGAGGACGAGGAGTATATGGACAATTTTCATAGTAAAGTGCCAAGATGAAATGTCTGGTGAAACAATAAAGAATTGGCCTATGTTGACATATTTTGGATTGGTTTAATGTGCGTATTGACTCTTTTTTTTAATGTTTTGGGCAGGTTTTGTCGAGTGTACAGGGGCCTTTGGCCAGGGTTTCGAACAATGGACAAAGGTATACTATGTTAATAGCTTGTGTTCGCTATGCAGAATCTTTGCATTAATTTCTTTGCTCATACGCTTTCTTTTCAAGGGTTGTTAACTCTTCATATGCTCTGTATCCTTCCAAAGCAAGACGAGAGCAGAGCAATTTGTACAAAGACTTGGCTTGCCCGTCTCAGGTATACTTTCTATTTTCTCTCTTAATGCATACAAGGTTTAATCCTTTTATGGGCTTTCTTTGTACCTTGTTTTCGCCCATTGTTAACTTAGGCTTCCTTGTGAATCTACTTCTTAAAATATGGCCTACCCTAGGTTGGCTCTGATAATTTAATTACTCTATAGTAATTCCCCGAATTCTTGATTAGGGTTTTATAATCCAACCCTTAGATTTCCTTTTATAGTTAACACTGTGTTCTATAAACTTTTTCACGACCTCAACCAAAAGAGACACTATTAATATTTTCCCTGTGCAGGGAATGATGTGATTTCGCTACTTAGGGTTCACACTAGGTAGTTTATATTTTACTTGGTACTTCAAAATTTCAATTCTAACACAGTTATATCGTTTTTGGTACATGCAAATTTCCAGTCTTGGTTGGTGCGCCTTTCCTAGTACCAGAATATCCAAAAAAATGATTTGATCCTGTGTGCTATCACAAGTTGTTGGACTTGTGCCCAAACGAGCCCGTGTAAAAATATGGAATTTAAACCCATCTGTTTCAATCCAACTCACAGTTTCAATCCCTGCCCCAAAGATACATTTTACAATTACACTTACAAAACATAGTAACTAATTCTTTTAATATATAGCAATAGTGATCAGATAGTTTCACTATTTGTTTACTAAGAGGCACGAACAAGCGACTATGCAACACTTGTTTATCAGGATACATGTGAGTCCAAATAATTATCTAACATGTAAAAACATTCTTTTCGTATAATGGCCTAGTGTTGTAACTTAGTTTTAATACCAATTTATGGTGTATTTTCCTAAGCTATCATAGCACTCCAAATTGAAGTTCTTCATTTACAAATCGTATTTTCAACTCTAGATCAATTTGGCCTCTTATAGTAACATAATAATTTTTATATGCAAAATCAAAGACAAAATACATTGCATAAACACAAATCATAATAAGAATCCAACCTAGAGTCACAAACATGCTTATCAACATATATCCCTCAATTTGAGCTAGTTCCTATAACATAAATCACATAATCAACATAATTTAAGGAAATTAAACAAATAAAAATAAAGAAAAAAGAAAAAAAGAAAAAACACTTATATTTCTTGTGAGCATGTCCACCAAACTGGTTGCAAATGAGTTATTCATAGTCCATCTATAGGCATTAGTTACTAGCTTTCAATACATTACACCTTATCATACTTATGGGATTTCAATATGTAATGCTTTGTTTTACCTTACCTTATTGGCATTCTCCTTCAATTAAGTAACTAAAGTTCCTCTCCCATGGGTCAAGTGCATTTTTAAATACCCTGAAACCCTCTCAATGCAATATTGTTTTGAGATGACAACCCCAAGTCAAGACGTGAGACTGCACTAGTGAAGGATGGTTATTGGGTATTGTTTCTAGCCCCATAATACTCATAAAATACTTAGAACTAAACACTTACTATGTTTATGTTGTCGCTGCGATAAACACCCTCTAATTTTTTTCTTACACTTGATTTTTGGAGCCTACTGTGGATCTTACTATCGTTCCTTCCATAGTCACTTCTTGGTGATTTGATGTTTTGTTAAGTTCTTGATATCTCTTTTGAATTGTAAGTGTCAAAGTCACCTGCTCACACATGCTCAATGCTAAACAAGTTCATGAGCGCATTCTTTTATGCAAGCTTGAACAAGCATAGTACGCTCCATCAAAACAGTGTTTGTGTAATAATCAAGCTATGTCGACAGTCAGTGCGTGCTTTCATTGACAGTCTTCCACTTTTGGCTGCATTTGTACTTCTATTTTGGTGAGTTTTTCAAACTGTTACTTTTGCACACCTTTGCTTTCATGAGTGTCATTTTCATGCTTTCAAATATTGCTTTCACTTTATTTAGTGTCGTTTTTATGTTATTTTCACTCTGGCATGTGTCACCTTCACTGTCGTTGACACTTTTCTCTTCATATAGTAAATGTCGTCTTTTAGCATGCAGAGTATCGCACAATGCACAAAAGCTAATTTGGGTGCTTTCAAGGGGTAGCCTTTGTGTAAATGAGTTGGTCTTATCATGTAAACATGTATCACACTCATTTCCAAAGTTTCAAGTACTGCCGCACAAGTGTCGTCATGGTCATCACAAAGTCTATCTTTGGTGTCGCACTTGATGTAGGTCATCGCAAAGTCTATCTTTGGTGTCGCACTTGATGTAGGTCATCGCAAAGTTGTTGCATCAAGGAAATGATGTTGTTCATGTGTTCTGAGTGTTCCATGTTGTATTGTTAAGTGATCTAAGTTTGTGATCATGCTCAGAGTCATGTTTTTTTTATTATCTTCCTTTCACTAATCCAACACTTAGTCAAATTGGGAAAACTCTTTGATCGGACCACTCAGTGTCCTTTAGTAAGCCTAAAAAATACGTTGCACAGTCTTAGCCCTTAAGCCACATCCTTGTCTCTTGGAACCACAATGCATAGTTTTTGCCTTTTAGAAATGCACACTACGCAATCTTAGTGCTCAGTCCTAGCCCTTGAGCTCCAGAACAGTGCAATCCTTGCCTCCGCCATCATTATCTGCACACTACACAATCTCCATTAGGGGAATTTTGAGGTCTAAAATGGGCCTCCTAAGAAAAATGTACAACCAAAATTAACTTTATAAGAACCAATAGGATTCAAGATGATGATGTAAACCATCGGGGATGATTCACCATTTTTGGAGTAAAAAAGTAAAAGATTAAAAAATAATAAAATAATAAAACTACTTTTTCAACTCATATTTTCAACTTATCTCCTTAAGGTTTTACTCAAATTTCGAGCGGGAGTACTCGTTGGATGCAATATTTAATTCTTCATCCAAGGAGTATGCATGTTGCATACTTTTGATGGACCCTGCTACATGAAAACTGACAAATACATGAAAAACGTGATTGCAATCACATTTTTCATCTATTTTTCCTTTTTAGAGTAGTAGGGTCCATTGAAAGTATGCAACATGGGCACTTGTTGGATGAGAAATCAAATTTTGCATCCAATGAGTGTTGCTGCTTGAAATTTGAGTAAACCCATACGGAGATAAGTTGACAATACGAGTTGAAAAAATAGTTCTTTCTTTTTCCCTCTAAAATTTGATGATGTGATCTAATTTTATTTTATAATTTCCTTAGTAGGCCCATTTTAGACCTCAAAACTCCCCTAATGAAGCATCAAGACTTAAGCTCTTGAACTGCGCAACTACGCAATCACTTGGCCTCTGTCCCTCTTGAACTGCGCATTGGACAAATTTAAGCCTCAAGCCTCAAGCTTGAGCCCTTGAACCCCTCAATTGTGCAACCTACCAACCTGTTCTCCTGTCTGAACTGTGAATTTAAGCTTAATCTCCTGAGTCCCTCAATTGGGTAGTCAAAGAGCGTAGGCCTTCAGAACTACACACTGCACAATCTGAAGCCTCAAGCCTCCAGCTTGAGCTCTCGAGTTCCTCAACTACGCAATTCCTTTGCCTAGGCCTCCAAAACTACCCATTTTGCTGTCTCAAGCCTTTGTCTCAGACCTTGACCTCTAGAACTGTGCAATCCCTAAGTCAGTCACTCGACCAATCACTAGTTCTAGCCCCAACAAGTGATTTCACGAAGCATTTTAGATTAGGGGTTTATTAGATTGATGTCATCTTTTCATGAGTTGGTTGCAGTCGTAGGTATTATTTCATGCTATGAAAGGATGATGATGAAGGAGATGGAGAAGGAGACCATGCTAAGAGACACCTATGGAGATAAAGGAACCAGATGATCAGGGGAGAAGACGAAGGAAGACAAGATTATAACAAAGGACAAAATATCAAGACCACATTGAAGACTCCTTATCTTCAAGTCATGAGGAGAAGAAAGAAAAGACCATGTTCTATCTGTCGAGAAGACACAAAGAAACTAGCAGCAAAGAGTGACTTGACACTGCCATGTCATCATGTAGTCCATGTCATCAGTGTCATGTCATGTTGTGTTATGAGTCATCATGTGCCACATCATTTTGTGGATTATGTAAATTCTATAATGGAGAAATATAATGTAAAGTGGAAATCCAAGAGTCATTCATGTAATGTGAAAATCCATGTAGGAAGTCAAAATGTCATAGAGAAGTCGAATAGTCATGAGGGTAGTCCAAGAGTCACAAGGGGGTAAAGGATCATTCCACTTGTTATATATACACCCTCATTGTACAAGAAAATGAATTTTCACCTTGGCTTCTCCTATAAGGCATAAGAGAAACAAAGTCAATACTTTTGGGGACCAATTCATGGCTCCAATGCTCCACTATTGGAACTAGTGATGTTCGTTGTATTCATGTATATTGAGACTTTTACTTAATAATTGAACATTGATGGCCAAAATGTTTTCATGCATGGATTGTGAATCTCTGTAATATTGTTCTGTGAATGTTTATGATTCATGTTGTTTTCACCTGTACTAAAGTAGTTGAACTATTTCGGTTATTTTAATGCTTATCTAATTGAGAATGTTTTGTAATAGTTGTAACAATCGTCACATCTATGTGGTCTATTCTGGTTGATGTTAGCCGATTCTCTTTTCTCTTAAGTGTGCCTCTACTAGGGTGGTACTATTACCTCTCTCTTAGAGGCTCACCTTTCCTCGCTCTTCAGTAGAAGAACTTTGATACACCTGCAACCGAACATTCACCATGCACACTTACTTGTTCTTCTCAAAGGAACATACACGCTTCTCTCTTTTGCTAACAACTAAAGGCAAAGAAACTTTCTAAGAATATATGGCAACATGACCAATAATCTGGATGGGGCTCCTATTCCAAATGATCTTATTTTTGGAGCCTACTGTGGATCTTACTATCGTTCCTTCCATAGTCACTTCTTGGTGAGTTGATGTTTTGTTAAGTTCTTGATATCTCTTTTGAATTGTAAGTGTCAAAGTCACCTGCTCACACATGCTCAATGCTAAACAAGTTCATGAGCGCATTCTTTTATGCAAGCTTGAACAAGCATAGTACGCTCCATCAAAACAGTGTTTGTGTAATAATCAAGCTATGTCGACAGTCAGTGCGTGCTTTCATTGACAGTCTTCCACTTTTGGCTGCATTTGTACTTCTATTTTGGTGAGTTTTTCAAACTGTTACTTTTGCACACCTTTGCTTTCATGAGTGTCATTTTCATGCTTTCAAATATTGCTTTCACTTTCTTTAGTGTCGTTTTTATGTTATTTTCACTCTGGCATGTGTCACCTTCACTGTCGTTGACACTTTTCTCTTCATATAGTAAATGTCGTCTTTTAGCATGCAGAGTATCGCACAATGCACAAAAGCTAATTTGGGTGCTTTCAAGGGGTAGCCTTTGTGTAAATGAGTTGGTCTTATCATGTAAACATGTATCACACTCATTTCCAAAGTTTCAAGTACTGCCGCACAAGTGTCGTCATGGTCATCACAAAGTCTATCTTTGGTGTCGCACTTGATGTAGGTCATCGCAAAGTCTATCTTTGGTGTCGCACTTGATGTAGGTCATCGCAAAGTTGTTGCATCAAGGAAATGATGTTGTTCATGTGTTCTGAGTGTTCCATGTTGTATTGTTAAGTGATCTAAGTTTGTGATCATGCTCAGAGTCATGTTTTTTTTTTATCTTCCTTTCACTAATCCAACACTTAGTCAAATTGGGAAAACTCTTTGATCGGACCACTCAGTGTCCTTTAGTAAGCCTAAAAAATACGTTGCACAGTCTTAGCCCTTAAGCCACATCCTTGTCTCTTGGAACCACAATGCATAGTTTTTGCCTTTTAGAAATGCACACTACGCAATCTTAGTGCTCAGTCCTAGCCCTTGAGCTCCAGAACAGTGCAATCCTTGCCTCCGCCATCATTATCTGCACACTACACAATCTCCATTAGGGGAATTTTGAGGTCTAAAATGGGCCTCCTAAGAAAAATGTACAACCAAAATTAACTTTATAAGAACCAATAGGATTCAAGATGATGATGTAAACCATCGGGGATGATTCACCATTTTTGGAGTAAAAAAGTAAAAGATTAAAAAATAATAAAATAATAAAACTACTTTTTCAACTCATATTTTCAACTTATCTCCTTAAGGTTTTACTCAAATTTCGAGCGGGAGTACTCGTTGGATGCAATATTTAATTCTTCATCCAAGGAGTATGCATGCTGCATACTTTTGATGGACCCTGCTACATGAAAACTGACAAATACATGAAAAACGTGATTGCAATCACATTTTTCATCTATTTTTCATTTTTAGAGTAGTAGGGTCCATTGAAAGTATGCAACATGGGCACTTGTTGGATGAGAAATCAAATTTTGCATCCAATGAGTGTTGCTGCTTGAAATTTGAGTAAACCCATAGGGAGATAAGTTGACAATACGAGTTGAAAAAATAGTTCTTTCTTTTTCCCTCTAAAATTTGATGATGTGATCTAATTTTATTTTATAATTTCCTTAGTAGGCCCATTTTAGACCTCAAAACTCCCCTAATGAAGCATCAAGACTTAAGCTCTTGAACTGCGCAACTACGCAATCACTTGGCCTCTGTCCCTCTTGAACTGCGCATTGGACAAATTTAAGCCTCAAGCCTCAAGCTTGAGCCCTTGAACCCCTCAATTGTGCAACCTACCAACCTGTTCTCTTGTCTGAACTGTGAATTTAAGCTTAATCTCCTGAGCCCCTCAATTGGGTAGTCAAAGAGCGTAGGCCTTCAGAACTGCACACTGCACAATCTGAAGCCTCAAGCCTCCAGCTTGAGCTCTCGAGTTCCTCAACTACACAATTCCTTTGCCTAGGCCTCCAAAACTACCCATTTTGCTGTCTCAAGCCTTTGTCTCAGACCTTGACCTCTAGAACTGTGCAATCCCTAAGTCAGTCACTCGACCAATCACTAGTTCTAGCCCCAACAAGTGATTTCACGAAGCATTTTAGATTAGGGGTTTATTAGATTGATGTCATCTTTTCATGAGTTGATTGCAGTCGTAGGTATTATTTCATGCTATGAAAGGATGATGATGAAGGAGATGGAGAAGGAGACCATGCTAAGAGACACCTATGGAGATAAAGGAACCAGATGATCAGGGGAGAAGACGAAGGAAGACAAGATTATAACAAAGGACAAAATATCATGACCACATTGAAGACTCCTTATCTTAAAGTCATGAGGAGAAGAAAGAAAAGACCATGTTCTATCTGTCGAGAAGACACAAAGAAACTAGGAGGAAAGAGTGACTTGACACTGCCACGTCATCATGTAGTCCATGTCATCGGTGTCATGTCATGTTGTATTATGAGTCATCATGTGCCACATCATTTTGTGGATTATGTAAATTCTATAATGGAGAAATATAATGTAAAGTGGAAATCCAAGAGTCATTCATGTAATGTGAAAATCCATGTAGGAAGTCAAAATGTCATAGAGAAGTCGAATAGTCATGAGGGTAGTCCAAGAGTCACAAGGGGGTAAAGGATCATTCCACTTGTTATATATACACCCTCATTGTACAAGAAAATGAATTTTCACCTTGGCTTCTCCTATAAGGCATAAGAGAAACAAAGTCAATACTTTTGGGGACCAATTCATGGCTCCAATGCTCCACTATTGGAACTAGTGATGTTCGTTGTATTCATGTATATTGAGACTTTTACTTAATAATTGAACATTGATGGCCAAAATGTTTTCATGCATGGATTGTGAATCTCTGTAATATTGTTCTGTGAATGTTTATGATTCATGTTGTTTTCACCTGTACTAAAGTAGTTGAACTATTTCGGTTATTTTAATGCTTATCTAATTGAGAATGTTTTGTAATAGTTGTAACAATCGTCACATCTATGTGGTCTATTCTGGTTGATGTTAGCCGATTCTCTTTTCTCTTAAGTGTGCCTCTACTAGGGTGGTACTATTACCTCTCTCTTAGAGGCTCACCTTTCCTCGCTCTTCAGTAGAAGAACTTTGATACACCTGCAACCGAACATTCACCATGCACACTTACTTGTTCTTCTCAAAGGAACATACACGCTTCTCTCTTTTGCTAACAACTAAAGGCAAAGAAACTTTCTAAGAATATATGGCAACATGACCAATAATCTGGATGGGGCTCCTATTCCAAATGATCTTATTTTTGGAGCCTACTGTGGATCTTACTATCGTTCCTTCCATAGTCACTTCTTGGTGAGTTGATGTTTTGTTAAGTTCTTGATATCTCTTTTGAATTGTAAGTGTCAAAGTCACCTGCTCACACATGCTCAATGCTAAACAAGTTCATGAGCGCATTCTTTTATGCAAGCTTGAACAAGCATAGTACGCTCCATCAAAACAGTGTTTGTGTAATAATCAAGCTATGTCGACAGTCAGTGCGTGCTTTCATTGACAGTCTTCCACTTTTGGCTGCATTTGTACTTCTATTTTGGTGAGTTTTTCAAACTGTTACTTTTGCACACCTTTGCTTTCATGAGTGTCATTTTCATGCTTTCAAATATTGCTTTCACTTTCTTTAGTGTCGTTTTTATGTTATTTTCACTCTGGCATGTGTCACCTTCACTGTCGTTGACACTTTTCTCTTCATATAGTAAATGTCGTCTTTTAGCATGCAGAGTATCGCACAATGCACAAAAGCTAATTTGGGTGCTTTCAAGGGGTAGCCTTTGTGTAAATGAGTTGGTCTTATCATGTAAACATGTATCACACTCATTTCCAAAGTTTCAAGTACTGCCGCACAAGTGTCGTCATGGTCATCACAAAGTCTATCTTTGGTGTCGCACTTGATGTAGGTCATCGCAAAGTCTATCTTTGGTGTCGCACTTGATGTAGGTCATCGCAAAGTTGTTGCATCAAGGAAATGATGTTGTTCATGTGTTCTGAGTGTTCCATGTTGTATTGTTAAGTGATCTAAGTTTGTGATCATGCTCAGAGTCATGTTTTTTTTTTATCTTCCTTTCACTAATCCAACACTTAGTCAAATTGGGAAAACTCTCTGATCGGACCACTCAGTGTCCTTTAGTAAGCCTAAAAAATACGTTGCACAGTCTTAGCCCTTAAGCCACATCCTTGTCTCTTGGAACCACAATGCATAGTTTTTGCCTTTTAGAAATGCACACTACGCAATCTTAGTGCTCAGTCCTAGCCCTTGAGCTCCAGAACAGTGCAATCCTTGCCTCCGCCATCATTATCTGCACACTACACAATCTCCATTAGGGGAATTTTGAGGTCTAAAATGGGCCTCCTAAGAAAAATGTACAACCAAAATTAACTTTATAAGAACCAATAGGATTCAAGATGATGATGTAAACCATCGGGGATGATTCACCATTTTTGGAGTAAAAAAGTAAAAGATTAAAAAATAATAAAATAATAAAACTACTTTTTCAACTCATATTTTCAACTTATCTCCTTAAGGTTTTACTCAAATTTCGAGCGGGAGTACTCGTTGGATGCAATATTTAATTCTTCATCCAAGGAGTATGCATGTTGCATACTTTTGATGGACCCTGCTACATGAAAATTGACAAATACATGAAAAACGTGATTGCAATCACATTTTTCATCTATTTTTCATTTTTAGAGTAGTAGGGTCCATTGAAAGTATGCAACATGGGCACTTGTTGGATGAGAAATCAAATTTTGCATCCAATGAGTGTTGCTGCTTGAAATTTGAGTAAACCCATAGGGAGATAAGTTGACAATACGAGTTGAAAAAATAGTTCTTTCTTTTTCCCTCTAAAATTTGATGATGTGATCTAATTTTATTTTATAATTTCCTTAGTAGGCCCATTTTAGACCTCAAAACTCCCCTAATGAAGCATCAAGACTTAAGCTCTTGAACTGCGCAACTACGCAATCACTTGGCCTCTGTCCCTCTTGAACTGCGCATTGGACAAATTTAAGCCTCAAGCCTCAAGCTTGAGCCCTTGAACCCCTCAATTGTGCAACCTACCAACCTGTTTTCCTGTCTGAACTGTGAATTTAAGCTTAATCTCCTGAGTCCCTCAATTGGGTAGTCAAAGAGCGTAGGCCTTCAGAACTGCACACTGCACAATCTGAAGCCTCAAGCCTCCAGCTTGAGCTCTCGAGTTCCTCAACTACGCAATTCCTTTGTCTAGGCCTCCAAAACTACCCATTTTGCTGTCTCAAGCCTTTGTCTCAGACCTTGACCTCTAGAACTGTGCAATCCCTAAGTCAGTCACTCGACCAATCACTAGTTCTAGCCCCAACAAGTGATTTCACGAAGCATTTTAGATTAGGGGTTTATTAGATTGATGTCATCTTTTCATGAGTTGATTGCAGTCGTAGGTATTATTTCATGCTATGAAAGGATGATGATGAAGGAGATGGAGAAGGAGACCATGCTAAGAGACACCTATGGAGATAAAGGAACCAGATGATCAGGGGAGAAGACGAAGGAAGACAAGATTATAACAAAGGACAAAATATCATGACCACATTGAAGACTCCTTATCTTCAAGTCATGAGGAGGAGAAAGAAAAGACCATGTTCTATCTGTCGAGAAGACACAAAGAAACTAGCAGCAAAGAGTGACTTGACACTGCCACGTCATCATGTAGTCCATGTCATCGATGTCATGTCATGTTGTGTCATGAGTCATCATGTGCCACATCATTTTGTGGATTATGTAAATTCTATAATGGAGAAATATAATGTAAAGTGGAAGTCCAAGAGTCATTCATGTAATGTGAAAATCCATGTAGGAAGTCAAAATGTCATAGAGAAGTCGAATAGTCATGAGGGTAGTCCAAGAGTCACAAGGGGGTAAAGGATCACTCCACTTGTTATATATACACCCTCATTGTACAAGAAAATGAATTTTCACCTTGGCTTCTCCCATAAGGCATAAGAGAGACAAAGTCAATACTTTTGGGGAGCAATTCATGGCTCCAATGCTCCACTATTGGAACTAGTGATGTTCGTTGTATTCATGTATATTGAGACTTTTACTTAATAATTGAACATTGATGGCCAAAATGTTTTCATGCATGGATTGTGAATCTCTGTAATATTGTTCTGTGAATGTTTATGATTCATGTTGTTTTCACCTGTACTAAAGTAGTTGAACTATTTCGGTTATTTTAATGCTTATCTAATTGAGAATGTTTTGTAATAGTTGTAACAATCGTCACATCTATGTGGTCTATTCTGGTTGATGTTAGCCGATTCTCTTTTCTCTTAAGTGTGCCTCTACTAGGGTGGTACTATTACCTCTCTCTTAGAGGCTCACCTTTCCTCGCTCTTCAGTAGAAGAACTTTGATACACCTGCAACCGAACATTCACCATGCACACTTACTTGTTCTTCTCAAAGGAACATACACGCTTCTCTCTTTTGCTAACAACTAAAGGCAAAGAAACTTTCTAAGAATATATGGAAACATGACCAATAATCTGGATGGGGCTCCTATTCCAAATGATGTGAGGTCTAATTGGGACTTCACATCGGGGATACCACCTTGGTTGACGGATTTCTAGCACCGTAAAAAAATGACACTAGAAGGAGTTTCAAATGACAGGTTGTGCCTGTTCAGTCTGCTTTGAATATCTTATCCAAAATGGATCTTCCCAAAATCATAATCCTGATAAGGTTTTCTAAAGATATTAATATTACCATCCCTATGGAAGTTTTCCATAACTTGTCCCAATTCAAGTTTGGTGGCGAGGGTGAATTAACTCTTTGTGAAAATCTGTTTCAAGTTGTTTATTTTTGCCTTTCTAATGAAATAGAATGCAAGGATGTCATGGGTAGATCTCTCACCCTCATATTTGAAGGTCGTGTTAAGAGATGGTATCATTCATTACCCGTTGCTTCTATCCATTCATTTGACGAACTTGCGAAGGAGCTTCATAAAGCATTTGATAGGTATAATTACCAGGATGTTCTTAAAAGAATCAATCAACCAAGAATGAAGCCTAATGATTCAATCGATAATTTTTCTGATTGATTCCTTTACCTTTGTTATGAACTTCCAAGAGAAGACATAGATTGGGATTTATTTAAACAAAAGTTTAAGCATTTGGTTCATGTCTCTTTGCACGGTGAATTTGAACCCCTTGATGTTTTTACTTCCCCAACTCTTGTAAATCATGAGACACCTCAAATTTTAGAGGAGGAACCTACTACTCCTTTTGTTCCTTGTCCTCCTCCTTTTCCAGTTTCGATGAGGGTGCCTCCTTGCGATGATAATAAAGTTGGGAAATATGCTAATCAAATTCCTAATCTAGCTTCTCATTCCCCTTCCAATTTTCATGATTCAAATCCCATGGAGGAAATCCCAGAATGGTTCATGAAGCCTACAGTGAATGCTAATTTCTCCATTTCGCAAGATGATATTACTACTCATAATTTAAATCTTGAATCTGATTTAGATACTTATCATCCTCTACCATCTCTTTCTCATGACCCCTTGACCCTCAATCTACCCAATTAATCTCTTCTAAATTTAAGAAAAGAACAGGTGCAAGGTAGTCACATTTCATAGGTAGAGGAGCAAGAAGGTGAGGATTCTTTCGATCTTTCTTCCCTTTTCCAGAGTCCTTTGTGTGAAGATGGTGTTGCTTCACTCTTGCCTGATAATGAATCTAAGAATATCGATGATGAATCAAATAGAATTGACTTTCCTGATCAAGCTGAAGTCTTGGACAATCATCATCCTATAGAAGATGTTGATTTGAAATAATTAGATCTGGAACCTGATCTAGCTAAAGAAAATGTTTTTATCTAAATTTCCTTTTCATCTCACTATCCCTTGTGCTCTCTTATTTGTAATGCATCAACTTGCGATGAAGATACTCCACGCTCTTCAAGTTCTCCATCTGAAGAGTTAACTTTTCAATTGAAATAAGGTGGTGAGATTATCCATGATGAAAATGAAAACAATCAAATCATTGAGTATTTTTTCCATCCCTCATCATCTCTTGTTTTGCATGAAGATAATTCTTCAAATCAACTTGCTCATGAAATTTTCCCGATTCATTCATCTTTGGGTTTGCTATCAAGAGAATATTTTGACTTGATTAATCTTATTATTGTTGTAAAATCCAATCAAACCAGTGACAGAGATGGCTTCCATCTAGTTAGTAGTAGTCTTATTGAAATCAATGGTAGTAGCTATCCTCACACCATGCATAATTTGGTTCAATATTGAAAATGTGATTTTACAATCCTTGAAATTTTTGGGACTTATCAAAGATTCAAGGCACTTCGAATTCTATTGATGGTTAAGATAAGATATCATGACTCTGGTAAGGTCCTTGAACTAATTCAGATTTGCTTTCTCTCACGAAATCGTTCTCTTTGCATGGTTTCAGTGGATGAAGATTTATTCTTGAAAGATGTTTGGTATTTAGGATGTAGTATTTCGAGCTTTCAAGATTTTATTTTTGATCGGATTCAACCACCTTCCTCATTTGATTCATATTCATGCAAATCTCTTATATCAAACTCGGGTTTGGAATGTATATCACTCATACAATCATGGAACTATGAATTTAATAATTTTGAAAATCATCTTTGGCTGAAACAATCATGCTTATTAGATTCATTTAAGAATAGTCAACTCCTGTTTTTTCTTGTGAATGTTATATTGTAAATCTTGTTCTTCATCGTGTTAGGGTCCTATAATAATAGGATTCATAATTTTGAATTGACTATGATTAGTCTTGTAATATTGTACATACTTTTGTTTTCTGCAAAATGTTTTCCCATATTAAAAATAAAAAATGTAAAGAGGGTAAGTCCTAAAAGAAAAATCAAATGACTAAAAGAAAAGGATTAAAAAGGAAAATAAAATATGAAGCCCACCAAAAAGAGATAAAAAATAGATTCTGAAAGTGATGCAAATTCAAATGCCACTACTTTTTACTTTGCCTTGCAAAATAAGATTGTGTGCAATTTGTAAAAAATTCCACAATCCATGATGGTCAAATAGTTTAATCTTGATTCATTCATGCTTTAAATTTCATGCTGATAGATAAAGAATAATGATCTAGCCAAACTGTTAAATCTTGGCAGATCAGTAGTTAGGTAGAGAATAATAATGAGCTCATCAGTTTAATCTGAGCCATTCGAAGTTATAAGATTAGAATTAGATAGTTTGCTTATCAAAGAAAAAGAAATAAAGGGTCAACAAGCTTAAATGCACCCAATAAATGAAGAAAAAATGTTAGGGTAAATAAAAGGTAGGTAAAAGAGGTTTTGGAATGCATAAGGTTGCTAACTCAAATGCACCTTCATCATACTTAATCCTATGTTTCATGTGCAGAAGGAACTATCAAAGAAAGAGGACATTCACAAAAGTCATATATTACTTTCGGTATTTACCCTGAAATTTCTATATAATTTTAGGCTTGAATACTAAAGCTTATTCACTAATTTCCCCTCATTTCACTAAACCCCTACATGTCTAATTTATTAATTTCCCTTCATTATCCCTTCATTACTTTTTATTCCCTAATATTTTTCCCCTTCTTGATTCCAGAGAACCCTTCCCTCTTCATTTCCCCTTGTAAAAATATTCCTTCCCCCTCATTTTACCTTTTCCCTTATTCCATCTCATTCTCCCTTGTAAACCAACTAAAACCCTCTTATCCTAAGTTTAAAAAGTTAAAATGTATCGGGCCCCATTGAAAAAACATCCCCGATACCCTTTTAACTCATCCCAAATGTTTTTCTAAACACCCGCTCTTGTATTCCCCAAACCCTTTATATTATTCCAACCTATAGTTTTTATACATTTATTCCCACTTTATTTATTTCACCCTCCCACTATATTATATCCCCGATCCCTAAAAACCTTCACATATGGGTTATAACCCTCCGCCTTATAGCCCATGGTCCCCACTTCTATTTAATACCCATCACATATATTACTTCTCGTTACATTTTAAATAAACCCGACCCCACACCCTGACTCATCCCTCGCAACTCCGCCATGTGATAACCCTCCGATCTCCCACCTCTAGATCCAACGGCCCGCATCCCATATCGCGTGCTCCGAAATCCAATTTTTAATATCTCAAAAGCACTTGAGATTCATGGTTTTCCTCACTTTCCTTTTTTCTACGTGGCAACCCCACATTATATCGCATCCTCTGAAAAAATATCACCCTACCACTCAAAAGCAGTGCGATGAACCATAATATCGCCTCCTCGTGGAAGATGAAACCGCCTGCTATTCAAACTTAACCCTGTGCCCAAAGGTTAACCACTATTGGATAAAAAGCAGAAGGTTGCCCTTTCCATTCTTTTCACTATTATTTTGTTGCAAAGAACCTCTGCCGACCAATTCTAAAGCCCAGAAACTCTGCTCAACTATTTTATCCCTTTTATGACTAGAAGACGCTACAGACCCCGATTTGAAGTAGCATAAAGACCATTGAAGGCTCAAAAAGCCTCTTCTGCCCCCAGGGAACCCTTCCGCATACCAAAGCTTCATTTTCCAGGTATTCCTGAAGGGCCAAAGGCTTTTACTTAAGCTTTGCACAATATTTCTAATAGGTTAATCAATTGAACTAATTAAAAGCCTTGCCAACCTAAAGAAAGCCATTGTGCATCCAAAAAACCTTTCTACAAACTGTGTTCATCTTTTCACACTATTCAGAGGTCCTAAGCCTACTCCTTAAGCCAGATAGTGATTAATTCAATAAAATAAACAAATCTATGGCTTCCCAAAGCATTCTGAATGCAAAACCCCTACAAACTCCTCACCTGGATATTGACCACCTCCCATTGGCCGACAGAGATTTCCAGATCAAAGACACAACCTCCCCTAGCCATCTATTGAAACTCCATTGCTGGAGTAAAGACAAATTCCTCAACCAGAATGATGATATTCAGTTATGGGAGTCTAATTTACCCAAATACTTGTTCCCACAGGTATACCAATTCCTTGAAATCATCCACCTATGCCAACTCTGCTATATCCCAAGTCAAAGAGCCATAGTCTCTCCTAACCAGCATATTTTATTCATAATCACTACAGAGTCAATAAATGAAATGTTGCAGATCCAGCCAAAGCCTAATGAAACCCCATTTTCTATTGAAAACCTACTTGATCTGTACTTAAAGCTGGACCTTCCCAAGAGATCTCAAATTTTTCAGACTTTCATCCTAGAAGAGGCTCATATTCCTATAGATAGTCCTCCATACTCTGCCACCATTTTCTCTGAGAGGGCTAGACAGATTGTAACCATGCTGTCTTTTATTCTAGGATATACCACTGATGAACATGTAGATGAGCCTATACTTGGTTTCCTTTCTATTTTTTGCCTAGGAAAGCCTCCAGCTACAGTTTTCAATTTTGTCTAGTTCCTAGCAGACATAATCCATGATGAATTGATCAGATTTCCAAATGAAAGAGTATTCAAATACTCTTCAGTATTTTTCCATATGTTTATATACTTCCAGTTAGAAAGGTTTACAATTAACATCCAAAAACTAGACACTAAGGGCCATCCTAGATCTGTTATCTTTTGGACACCCTTAATCCAAAAATATTCCACAGTTTTCAGCTACAAGGAGTTCATTGATTCATTTGTTCACCCAGTGGTTAACATGCTAAGTAGTAGCAATCAACCCAAGGTTAGTGATGAGATAAAGAAAGTTTTACAGTTGTCCAAACACAGTAGAATAGGGGACTGGTATTTATACCAGAACCACACTGAAGTAAGGGTGTATGGATGTCAACTCACTCCATATAAGCTGCCCAAATATCTCCCCATGAGGATATTTGCATTAGAGTATATCAGGCAGATCATAAATTCAGATGATGTGAATTTTCTATCATCCAGGAAGAAAACACAGTTTAAAATAAAAAACCAGCTTGGTCCTTTTATCTGCAATAATAGGGAAGCTAGAGAAGAAGCAGAAAAATGTTTACAGGAAATGAAGTTCAGTAATAGTTTCAAATGGCAGTATGATCCTTTAGGTGTCATAAACAAACTGAGACTCAAGTTTAAATTGAGCCCTTTTATGCATGAGTCCAAGCCAGAGATTGAAAAATATGCCAACCAGTCAGAGTGGTTGGAAAACACCTTAATGGATATGGAGAAACAAATGGATACTAGTTCCATTCTACATACTCTAGCCCTACAGGATAGAAATGCAAAAAGGACTAGGGAAGAAGATTCTTGCTCAAACAAAGGTACAACATATGATAAATTTGAAATTATGTACAGGAAGAAGCCCAAGCTAAATCCTGTAAATGAGCAAGAAGAGATAGTTGAGACAGTTGAAATCATTGATACTGACACAGTGGTTAAAGAGAATATAGCTCCAGCAGTTTCAGAGGAAACTCATCAGCCTTCAACCTCTAATACTCAGATTATTCAAAAGCAACATAGTATTGAAGTCTCTTCATCAAGCAAACTAGTGGATAAAGAAAAATACATAAAGGAGAAATATAAAGAAATCAAGTTGAGAAATGAAGCATTGAAAGATGAAACCTATGCCTAATATTTCCAACAGACTCCTAGTGATCAGAATAGGTTGATTTCAACTTTTGACCTTAAAACATGAAAAATTTAGATGACCTTTTTGCAGCCCACAACACAACATTTTAAGTCATCAGCAGATTACAAAAAGACAGAAGTTGAAGTTTTGGCCAAGAATGTTCATCCTATAGATCAAATTGAGTTTCATAAGAAAGCAGGAGAAATGATATACTCAACTATGACGAACAAAGCTGTGAGTGTACAAAAACTTCAAAATTCTCTAGACAATATCACAACACAATTTAAACTAAAGAAGGCATCCTCACAAACAAAGGATAACATAATTAAATCACTAGAAGACTTGGTTATTGAGATTGGCTATAATCCAAATGACATCAAGGTAACAGAAAATCTCATAAAAAAGAAGAATGAAGACATTGTTGCATTGAAGAAGTAGCTAAAATTTCCTCCTTTGGAACATCCATAGACCAAGGAAGTTATAGAGAATCAAAGCCAAAAAGATGAGATGATGGACCTCATTCTTTAGTTAAATGCTCAATTAAAAGAAATGGAAAATGAGATGGATAAGTTAGTGCAGGAGAAATAGACTAGCATGGAAGTAGCTACTGTCACTACTATTCCTACAGTTACTACAACAGTTCCTTCTACTTTGGCAGCTTCATTGGCCACAACAGCTCCAGTAGCTACAACACTTCCCACTGCATCAGCAACTACATCAGCAACAGGTTCAACAACAACAACAACTCATCCTAGCAATGAAGCAGGTAAATTAATCAAATCTATGCAGGATATGTCCATCCAAACTAATGAAATAAATAGACTTAAGGAACAAATAAAAGGTCTAGAGGATGAAAAGAAGTTGGCACAAATCATGCATAAAAATGAAACACAGAAGTGAAACATATTCACTGAGAGAATACATAAGTTAGAGAAAGAATTGACATTGAAAGAACTACTTGCCCAAGCAAAGCAACAGCTATGGGCCAATATTATTAACTCTGTTAATGATATTTGGCCTTCTATACAGGTGATATTTGAGCAAAATGATTTGGTCAAAGAAGCCGGTGAGGCAATTCAAAGGGTACGAGCCAAACTTGGGAATAAGCTAGAAGAAGCCTCAAGAATAATCCAGTTCCTTAACTTAGAACAAGTATGAATTGCAGGAGCTTGGAATAGCTGATAGGACTGAGACCATACTAGAAGTAAATAAGGTAATCACAAAGAGGAACCTGATGAGACAACTTGAGGAGAAATGCAAAACAACGAAGCTAGCAATAGCCAGGTTTATGGTGAAATTTGATGCTTTGAGGCAGAAAGGTTTTCCTAATCCATTGGTGATTAATGACAGGTTGATGGCACATGAAGACTATGATAAGAAAATCAGAGAAGTGGAAAAGGAACAAGCCAACAATTCCTCCATGAAAGGGATTCCTACTGGAAAATTGCTTTATCATATTTTTGAGAACCTCTTTTACCTCCAGTATGAGGTAAAGCATCTCTTTATAAACAAGTCTACTTTTTCAAAATACACAGAAACTCATGAAATCTACAGAAGAATGGTAAACATTAACTTACTAGATGCAGAGTCTTGGGAAAAGTTGAATGATTTAATAGGAAGATGAAAGGTAAAACAGAGTAGTCAAGGTAAAACATGTAAAGAGTAACAGAGTTTAAAGATGAAAGAGTATCAGTAAAAGGAAGTCTAAGAGATAGTTAACGAAAAAGAAAACAACAAGAGAGAAAAAGCATCATAATATCAAAGAAAAGCTAACAACAAACAATAAAAGAGGGACAACTTGCATCAGTTACATATCTGTCCCTATCTTCTTGCATGAAGATATTTATTTTTCCTTGAATAATGCCTAAAACGGTTTAGGATTTTTTGTAATAGTTTTTTGTATAAATACTTCATAATTTGAAGTATTAGGGGTGGATCGCTGAACATTTCTATATTTATATTGATCTAAAACCTGAGGGTTTATTGTAACATTTTCATGTCAACGGACTGGGTTGAGTAAAACTGAGATAGAATAGTGCAACATAAAATATAAGAGCTTGAATATTTTGCACAACAAATTGAAGGTCTTTCCTGTCAACAAAAAGATATGTCATAACCACTACTTCTAACCATTTCACAGTCTTACCTTTTTTTATGAAAACTGTAAGAAGACAAACCTTGGGGGCTTCTTGCAAATGTATCTTCATCTGCATTGTACTCCTTAGAAAGCATGAGAAAAGTCTAAACCTATTATTTACGATGGAGCTTGTGAGGTAAGATTTCTCCAACCATTCAGTGATTGGATCATGAAACTCAAAACAGTCCTCTTGAGAACCCTAAAATCTTTGAAAATATGAATTTGCAATTAAAAGCTCAAGAGCAGGATGTGAATCTCTTAAGGGAAAGTGAATTTGTTCATATTCAGAAGGCTTTCCAAGATAGTGAGGCCCTGACATAATCATCAGCGAAGGTTGAATTGCCTCGGTTGCTTGAAAAGTATCTGAATGGTGAGATAAACCATAAATATTAATCGATGTGAAACAATTTTCTTCAAATATACCAGTGGGAAAATGATAAAACAAATGACAGTAAATATTATGATCAGATGAATCATTTGTGGCAAGAGATTCACGGTTAAAATATAACAAAGATAGATCAATTTGAACATATTTAAGAATGCCTTGAACACATGAATCATCTTCCTCGCATTATAAATGTAAAAAACGATTTCCTTGTGACTAGTCGCATGTTGTACTGGCATGGTAATCATCGAAAGAAGTGAAAAGAAATTCCAATAAAATAAACACATGAGACCAATCAAGATACAGTGAATGAATAAGAGTTTGATTCGCATAATGACTCATGCATTCATTAGAACTCAAGAGGATTTCAGGTGTGATGTGTTATCACTCTAAAATTTCCCTAAGGTTGTCATGTCGTGTTTAAAGAAATAATAGAGGTAACCACAAACCTACTTTTGAGATCAGGATCTAGCCTTCATAATGCTCAAAGAGGGCTCTCTCTTAATGATTTAACTTTGTTGGATTAATTGATTTTAGACTAGTTATTTAAGCTTGGTTGGGTTTTGATTTGATTTGGTGGTGGAATCACTGATTTAGATGGATAGATGAATGTCTCTTTACCATTGGTCCATGGAGTCCAAATGTCAAGAAAACAGGATTGAATCAAGTTCTAAAGATAGTGTTCACAGGGCAAGGTAGCTGAGTAAATTCAGATCTTTTAGGCTGGATGGTGAAATGGTTTTTCAATCGGGGTCAAGGAGCAATTAAGGATTCCTCAAACTAGATAATGAGGGAAATTAAAGAGGTCAATCGAAACTAGGGAGAAATGAAGAATTCCCTACTCTAGATATCAGAAGAAAAAATCAAAATGAATAATTGTTCAAGACAGAGTGTACTTAAACAAATTCTGTAGTAGCATTCCAGTTATTTCATTCAAATTGGAAAACATGTAAGTATGTGAAATACTAAAGAAAATAACAATTTAACAAATGAAAGATACTTCACTGAAGTGGCCCAACACATGCATCTTGTAATGAAATGCCTTTATTATTGATCATATATTTGTGATTGCAGGTCGAGAACAACTACGGTGGGTGCATTGGAAATTTCATTATACATGACAATTACCTTCTAGTTGGTTAGGTTAGGAGTAGGTCTAGTTGCACAATAGTTTACTTGCATATTCATCTTGCATTCATTTTTTGTAGTTTATCTTGTGTTTTCTCATTTTGGTTTTGCATCATCTTTTCAATTAGCCTCCTTTTGTTTTGTCCTCTTGGTTTTGTTTCCTTGTTCTATTTCATCTTTCATGTTTTGTTTAATGATATTTTGCATGAACGGTGTCCTATTTGGAATCGAAAGATAGTGTGACAAAATAGAAAAGGACTTTTTGACACTGCAACATTTGGCTAACTCTCTATCATTCTTCCTTGTCTTGGTTACACCTTTTGGTCGATGATGTTCCAATGAAAAATGTGATCCTTGTGTAAGGAAAGCCTCGTGTCGAGCCATGATATCCATGTCCATTCTAAAAGCCTCATGCCCACACTTGTGTCTTTGTGTTTCAGTTTTTTCAGGTTGATCCAATCAAGTAGAGAAGGGTAAGGGGAAAATTTAAACGAGAAAACCAATATCAGAGGTCTTATATATGATTCTCAGAAGGGACAACCTCTTCTTCTCTCAATAAGTTAGGATCCCTCTTCCTTTTATGAAATAAATAAGTGTTGATGCACAATCCTATATAAAATAAATAAATAAATGCGAAAGAAGAGAAAGGATTCTTGTGCAGAGAAGTGAAGCAAGAAACTCCGTCGGGGTACTGTCTAGGCTTGCTAGAAGCAAAGCAATGCTTGTGTCCCTTAAGTGACTATGTCGGGGTACTTTCCGGGCTTGTTGAAAGTGATTCATTTTTTCTTTCACCTGTACTAAAGTAGTTGAGCTATTTTAGTTATTTTAGTGCTTATCTAATTGAAAATGTGTTGTAATGGTTGTAACAATTGTTAGATCTATGTGGACTATTCTGCTTGATATTATGCGATTCTCTTTTCTCTTATGTGTGCCTCTACTAGGATGGTACTATTACCTCTCTCTTAGAGGCTTACCTTTCCCCACTCTGCAGTGGAAGAACCTTGATACACCTACAATCGAACATTCACTACGCACACTTACTTGTTTTTTGTAAAGGCACATACATGCTTCTCTCTCTTGTTGATAGCTAAAGCTAAGGGAAATATATAAGAATATATGGAAACTAAGCCAATACTCCAGATGAGACTCCTATTCCAAATGGTTTCAGGTCTAATTCGGACTTCACATCAGGGAGATCCCCTTGGTTGATAGACTCCGAGCACCATCAACAACTCCCTCTCAGGAAACTCTTCTAGGTAGCTTACCCAACCTCCAATCAACAATGATTCAACTCATCCCTCCTGGTGAAACATGACACAATGTAAGGATTCCCATATTTTTCTATACAATCCCTAAGGAAATTCATCCCCTCTAATGCTTTAGGAACTCAAGGACTCAAGATAGTGTGATTTTTTTATTATCCTCTAGGTGCTTTGGTTGGTAGACCTAGGTTCACATGAAAGCAACAATTATATGAGATAAGTTAGCAATTTGTTCTCAAGTTTGCGAATCTCTTTACTTGATATACAACCATAGATTCTACCTTAAAATCAACCCGCGATGCCTTCTACTAGCAACAACCCCTTTAGCTTGCTACAAATTCCCTAGTGACTCAAGGGCCTTGCATTTTTGGTGCTAGTCACAAGAAATATGGCGTCCTAGGAAGGACACACAAGTTTCGTCTTTACAAAGAAGAGTGGAAGAAGAATGATGGAGAAAAAAATCATCCCAAGAAAATTTACATGTATATTTTCATCATGTATGATACATATATGCCTTCCGATAAGCATGATTGATTATCATAAGGGCATTGCAAAGTAATAACAAGTGAGAAAGCTCTTAATAAATCATGCACAAGAAAGAAGTACTCCAAAAGACATGGGATAACATTATTATAATAGTACATTCCTTTCGAAGGCCTATATTCATCTTCTCCTCTCATGGATTTAACCCTGGTTCTTCCCTAACAACTTCTTTATTAGAATTTTTACTTATTTTATATTAGCATTTGCATGATACAAGACTTATCATGGTAATAGTACCTCATGGTGAGTAGCAACAATTAACTTAAACATATTTTACTAAGCCTATGTTTAAGACATCTGCCCTTCTTTAGTTAAGGCTTGTCCTTAAGCTTCATATTAGAAATATTTACAAAATATATTCACATTTTACATTATGGGTATGTACAACTCAACCCTCATGTATCGACACTCATTAATTAATCATGCTTGTACATCACATGCATGCCTATGGATTTTATTTAATATATCTAAAGGATAAAAAAAAATATTATAGATGAATTATCTCTCCAAGCTATCAAAGATTATCTCATTAGGATAGAGTAGAGTAAAGTTGGCAATTACTTGTAGGATATAGAAATTATATATTCAAATATTGGAAGCCTTTAGAGTTATGGGTCATGTTAGCGCTAGGAATTTCACCTCAGGCTGAAAAAGGTAAACTCCAAGGCAACATCAAACCACTTAGCCTCGTAGCTAGCCCTACGGGGCAGGAGAGGGCTCTCTTCGGTCTATCTCAGTAAAGATCTTCAATGGGAAAGATGACCAATAGGGAAACACTGATTTTAGGCTAGTAAACTGATCAAGAGGTTTAAATTGGGATTTTTAGGTTTTTTGGTGGAAAATTGGGGAATGGCAATTTCGGGTGCGGGGATTGGACACAGTTTTCGCAGGGGGTTCTTTGGGGCAAGGTAGGAAACAATATTGATGCCTTTAATAGAAATGGATGGATGAGAATGACCGATGAGGAGTTAAGGAGAGAAAGCAATAACCTTGAATTCCCCTTAAACAGTTTGAAAACATTGATATTAAGCAAACATAAAAGCAGAGCATGACAGTCATGAATTCTACTTTAACACTTCATTTGCCTAATTTGCAGAAGGAAAAGTAAGGAAATGATTCACATAACACACTTACAAGTACAAAGAGAAACACACCATCAACACATGTGACCACAAGAATCCCAAAAAGGACTGCAAAACCCTGGTCTTCCTTTGCCAAAAATTGCAGAGATACAGTGAGTAATACAACAAGAGCTTCTCCCTCAAGAGTCCAACCCTCCAACCCTTGAAAATGACTAAGAAAATACATAATATAGGCAAGCTAACACCTTTCCTTGCCTCTAGGGGTCGAGCTCATCCTTCTAGGAGCTGTTTCAACCAATTCTAAACTGAGCACTAAAATCTAGGCAGTCAAAACAACTTGCCTCTATAAGCTAGGAAACCAATTCATTCATTAAATTTTTGCCTATCTTATGAATGAATCTTCTAGAAGAGATAAATAAGTGTCTAAACATCATAAAATTACATCATTTACAACAAGGAGGATGAAAATTAACTCCCAAAAAGTCAAATCCAGTCAAACTGCGCTTTGCTGAGCTATAGGTTGATTTCCTGTACAAACTGCCTGATGGGTCGCGCGCAATTCCTGGACAGGTCGCGCGCCTTTGGAGGCACTTTTGAGGCACTTCCAGGTGTCCAAATGAGGCAAGAGTGGGCTTGTTGGAAAGTTCTGGATGTCTACTTTCCAACCCAAGTGGAATTTATGAATTTGGTTGTCATTTTCCCCTCCAAAATTGCAATCTCCCAAGACTGCTTTATGTGTGTCAAAAATGTGGCAGAAAGTCATTTTTTGCTTGTTTTTTGACTTTCTGGAGACCCAAAACTTGGTGAAATTTCCTAGTAATGGCTGAGCATGTGTAACTTTCCATGAAAAATCCAGAAATGCTGAGTTTTCCCAAAATGGAGTTGCCAAACGAAAGGGTCGCGCGTGGCACGCGACCCCTCGGTGAAGAAAACCTATTTTTTGCCAGAAAAATAAAAAAATGACCCAAAATGCTCAATTTTTTTTGAAATTTGTGCTGGAGTTGAGTTATTTAGTATCATGCTCCTTCAAAGAAGCCTCAGCCAAGATATGGAGGGGGTCGGGCCTTTTCCCTCGTTTTTGTGCTTTGGCCAACCGTCTTTGGAGCACTTTCATTCTTGCCTTTCATACGTGCATCCGCACCCAATAATGATTTTTCATGTTCCTGAGCAAGTCCTTATCTTGGTTGGCCTTGGCCAGCAACCTCTCCAAATGAGCATTGACCTGGAGAAGCATAGCCTCTCGCTCAACGGGTACCAAATCGCCGGGTCTCTTTCGAGCCAAGTTGCGGTCCTCATGGATCCTCCACAACTCATCTAGAGTGTGCTCCTCCTCAAGTTGCTTGTTGCGCTGCTCTAAGTAGGTGATTGTCCAATTTTCCCTTTCCAATATTTGCTGCAATGAATCATTTTCAGCTCTTAGGTGCTGAATGATCTCCTTTGACTCTAGGCTAGGAGAAATAATGTCAAGATCAACCACCTCTATGCCTGGAATAACTGATGGCCCCTCATCAATCTTGGGCTGCTTGCCTCTCTCTGGTACCTGTGCTGCTGAAGAAGGCGAGGCCCCTTCCACCTGGTGTGGAGATAAAACTCGCTGAGCTGATGAAGATGGCGAGACCCCTTCCACCTGATGTGGAGAAAATACTCGCCGAGCTGCTGCAAATAAGGCCCTGTGGCCTCTCTGATATGTGACCAATGGAGGAGAGCTGACATGTCTGGTCTCAGGAATATCATGCTGTTGTGATGGTCCTCCCTCCTCATGAACAATCTCAGGATGTGGTGGTGGTGCTGTGAAAAACTCATGAGAGATAAACTCCTCCCATGGGATGCCATGCTGAGCCAACTGATGTATGACCACAAGCTGGATCAAGCCATAATGATAAAGGCTCCTATATTGTTGTGCTGGGCTCTTCCTCTGCATCAAGGGCACCATCCTCTCAATATTCTGGCAGAAGAAAACAGGGATGTTCATCATCCGGACTCGTGTGAAATGCATCAACAAGCGAATATGGTATGAATACACACGTGAAAATCTGCCCTCACAGGGGAAATAGCGCATGATAAGCCTCATCATAGGAGCATACTCATTCCTCAAAAATCTGAAAGGAAATACACCTGTCATGAATCTCATAAATGCAGGTTTAATGTAAGGCTCGAACTGAAAATTGTCCAACATTTTGCGCTTATTCCACACTTCTCCAACATTTGGTATCCCTGTTGCTTGAGCAATCATCTCAGGTGTCAATGTAAAATCCACCCCTGCAAGGTTCACATGCCCATCATGTAAATGCAAAACAAACAAGCGAGCCAACTCCCTATGATGCTGAATCTGAGAGATCCTCTCGCAAAACTCATAACATGATAGGTAACGGAAACATGTAACTGCCATTGGACAAGCCAGCAAATCGGTCAGAGAGGTGGGCTCCTCTCTCTTATGGTGACCGCTCTTACCACCCTTGTGAGGCCTCCTATGTACCTCAAACTCTGAAGCTGACTCATGGTCATCACTTTGCTCATAATCGGTTTCGGTTTCTGACATGGTTTCAGGAGCAAAGTGGCTGAAATGTACTGCTATTTCTGCTTTAAAATCTGTTGTTTTAACTGTTTGAGATGCTGTTTCAAGGGGACAATTAGCACAAGGGAAGTGTTAGGGAAGGGAGACTTGGAAGGGAAATTGGGAAAAACATATGAAACAGGGGTTAAAGGGAGGAATCATGACATCAACATCATCATACAATTTCATTTGCAAGGATGTTATGGGAAGTGTAGTTTAGGGTTTGATTTTTTGATTTTTGATTTTTTAATATTTTTGGTAGGGAAATTAAATAACAGTGATAAGGGAGTAAGAAATGGAAGGTGGGAAAATATAGGAATAATAGGAATGAAAAGGAATACCTTAAAATAGCAAAACAAACCCTAGCAACTTTGACATTTTCAAGCAAAAGCACATGGAGTCTTTACTTGCAAATGAAGGCCTTTAAAACAATTATCATGATTTTCTCAAGCTTTAGCAAGCCATAATTTATATGATTGAAGGCCTACCTTACAAGCTTGAACAATTTGTGGTCACTTGGCAGCTTGCTGGTAATTTTTTGTGGAGGAAACCCTGATGGGTCACGTGCATTACCGAACTGGTCGCACGTCTTTGACGGGTCACGCCCGTGTAAAGTTTACACTGGTGGAGGTTCCCTGATGGGTCGCGCGCCTTTGACGGGTCGCGCACCAGTCTTGACGGGTCGCGCGCCTTCACACTTCACCAAATTCGCCCAACTGCTCTTGAAATCGATTTCTCTATTGCTTGAAGGCACAATGAAGCTTAATGGAGGGAAAGAGAGACTTTA
Organism: Pinus tabuliformis; assembly: GCA_031772625.1. Classification (NCBI taxonomy): domain Eukaryota; kingdom Viridiplantae; phylum Streptophyta; class Pinopsida; order Pinales; family Pinaceae; genus Pinus; species Pinus tabuliformis. The sequence continues at coordinate 1,958,490,775 of CM062819.1, forward strand.
TAGCTTTGTTTTGAATTAATTTCATGTCAAAACCCTCTTTATAATGTTTTTCATGACACTTTTTTAACTTTAAATGCTGTTGACTTTTTGGTTTCCTTTTGTCCTGAAATTGGTTGAATTGATGTTTTTCCTTGATAATTTTTGCAGGGATAGCTTCTGAGGAGTCTCGGCAAAGGGGACCAGGGCTGCATGCTGTCTTTTGAAATATTTGAATTTTTACAATTTTTACAAAAATTGGAGAAATGACCTTGGCTTTAAAAACAGGGTTTTTAAATCCAAGGTAAAAAATTTAGTTGTACAAGATGAAATCTTTTAAAGAAACACTTTGATAATCATCCCTCTGGCCTGCTGGGCATTTATTGACTCTAGAGACATGACCTTGAAAATAAACTGGACCTAAACCCTAGACCTAAGACTTTTGACCTCAAGACAAAACAAGCAACTTTGAAATAGTTTAATGACCAAAACAACCTGATCTAGCAGTGCCAAGAGGGGAATAAAGACACCAGCTCCTCCATCAGGGTTATGGCATGCCTAATGGAATGCAATGAGAAGACACTGATGAGACACCTGCTTATGCAAATGCAAAGAGCTTTGATCACTGATGGAGGGCTACTAGACCGACTCTAACATTGGCTCCAATGGGGATGGTAGCTCCTTGGAGGTACCAAGAACCTTAGACCTCTGGGAGAGCAGACCAGTGCTTTATAATCATTGGGAAATGGAGTCATTATTTACACATGTGACCCAAATTTAGACAACTTTATTGACTTTGACAATTGACTGAAAATCGAACTAACTTTGTCACAAACTAACTCAACTTTGTGCAGGAAATGGACTGATTAAAACAACCTGAAAAACTCACACCAACTAATCTCCATCTTCAGAATTATAGCCTTCACCACGGGCCCCAGACTAAAGATGAAAGGTCAGTTCACACTTGCTGCAGAATGAAAGTAAAATGGTAATTACAATGGTAGTGACTAGAGCAGAAAATGCTCAAACATGATACCTTTTGAGTAGCCGGCCATTTACCGACCCACCGAGACAATCATCACCGTTCATTTCTTTAAGAAGAAAGGCATTTGGACCACGGTATGCTGCAATTTTGTAAGGACCTTTCCACAAGTTGTCGAATTTTCCATGTTTCCCTTTGTCTTCATTTCGGGCATCCCATCTCAAAACAACATCATCTATCTTAAAATCATCCGGTTTAGCTTTTCTGTCATAGATTTTCTTTATGCGCTCTTACAACTTAAGGGAATTTTGAAGAACTTCCTCTCGTGTCTGCTGTAAATGAATCATTTGACTAATCCGCCGTTGCATAGGATCCTCCTCACCATCAGCTTCTTGGAGCAACTTTGCAACCGGAATACTAAGTGAAGTAGGAAACACTGCATCTGTTCCGTAAACCAGTTCAAAGGGTGACATACCAATTGACTTCTTTTGACTTACCTGATCAGCCCATAATGCATTTACTAACTTTTTGTGCCAGCTCTTCTTATTGATTTCCAACAATTTCTTTATAATGTTGACTAGAGATTTATTCGAAGATTTGGCCAGACCATTTCCTTGTGGATGGTAGGCGGTCGAATGCCCCAAGCTGATGTTATATTTGTAACAAAAATCAACCATCTTCTTTGATTTAAACGCTGCTGCATTATCTGTAATCAACTTATGTGGACAGCCGAAACGTGACAATATGTTATTCTCAAGGAAAGAAATAATTACCGAGTCCGTGGCCTGCCGGGTGGGAATGGCTTCAATCCACTTCGTGAAGTAATCAATGGCGGTCAATATCCATCGATGCTGCCCGGAAGATGCTGGGTGGATTTCGCCAATAAAATCTAATCCCCACTGCTGAAATGGTGCACTGATTTCAATGGGTTTGAGAGGTAACGGCTGTAATTTCTGCTTTCCTTGAAAAATTTGACATTCATGACAACTCTTAACTGCTTTATAGACATCAGAAAACAATGAAGGCCAATAGAAACCTGCCCGTAGGATTTTATTAGCCGTGGTCTTCCAAAACAAGTGACCCCCACAGTCACCTTTATGAAAATCCTCTACAGCTCTCTTAGCTTCTTCCTCAACTAAACAATTCAGCAATATGCCACCGGGGTCTTTCCAATAAAGTGCAGATTTGATGATACAAAATTTGGCAGCTTTTAATTTCAATGTCCTAGCTTTGTTTCGAGGCATCTCAGGGGGTGCAGACAAATTTTGAAGCACATATACAATATCAGCATACCAAGGAGAGGAAACAAAGATATCGGATACCTGTAGAGCTGAATTTTCTTCATCTTCATCGGATAAGGCAGCAATCAAATTGATGTCTAGGACATGGAGATTTGTTTCAGCCATCATCTTAGCAAGACCTTGACCCTTGATCAACTTGGTAGGCTTAATTTCCACATCATACTCTAATAGTGCAGCGATCCACTTACCCCTCCTTCCTTCCGGTTCTGCTTGTACCAAAACATCCTTAACAGCTGCGTTAGGAACATATGCCAAAATATGAGAATTCAGTATGTACACCCGGAAATCTTTCAAAGCTTTTACCAATGCCAATGCTTGTTTTTCAATGATATTATACTTCAGCGCTCCATCCCTTATGATACGACTGAAAAAAGCTATGGGCTTCTCAACTCCATCTCTCTTTTGCATCAGCACAGCTGCCAATGTATGCTCAGAAGCAAATGAAAATAAAATAAAATCTTGTGTATAGTCCGGGCTGATTAGAGTTGGGGCTGAAGATAAAATTAACTTTACCAAATTGAAAGACTTTACCGCCTCTTTGGTCCATTTAAGCTGGCTATCCTTTTTGAGCATGTTGGTTATTTCTCTGAGATGTTCAGCAAGATTCGGAATGAAGCGACGCAGAAAATTCAACTTGCCATTAAAGGACTGAATCTCCTTCTTGTTTCGGGGCTGCTCTAACTGATGAATTGCTTCCACACGTGCGGGATCTATACGAATGCCATCTTTAGAAATGATATGGCCCAACAGCTTGCCTTCACTCATGGCAAAAAGGCTCTTCTTCGGGTTCAATGAGATACCATATTTTCTGCACTTTTGAAACACCATTGTTAAATGATACAAATCCTCTTCATCAGATTTAGAAAACACAGTTAAATCATCAAGATAAACGACCAAAAATACATCCTTCTCATTAGCAAAGGCCATGTCCATCGCCCGCTGAAAGGTAGCACCTGCGTTTTTCAATCCAAATGGCATCTTGGCATAATGAAATGTCCCCCATGGAGTTGTGAATGCAGTTTTGTCGCGGTCATCCTCATGCACCAAAATCTGATTGTACCCGGAATAACCATCAAGTAGAGACATCCTTGATGCGCCAATTACCCGCTGCAATATATGATCCATCTTGGGCAGCGGATAATTGTCCTTTAGCGACACCTTGTTCAGATTTCTAAAGTCTATACACAAGCGGATCTCACCGGTCTTCTTTCTCACGGGCACCAAGTTGGAAATCCAATCGGAAAATCTGATTGGCACTATAATTCCAGACTTATACAACCTGTTGACTTCCTTCTCGATCAATGGCAGCAACTTAGGATTAATTCTTCTCAACTTTTGTCGGAAAGGCTTTTGATTTGGCTTTATGGGAATGGTGTGCTGAATGATACTTGTGTCATAGGTTTTCAAATCTGAATAGTCCCATGCAAAAACATTAGAAAACGAAGACAACAATCTGATATATTCCTTCTTTACCGTAGGTGACAATGCTTTCGATAGCTTCACCATCTTTGGATTCTCAGCTGTCCCGAGATTTACTTCTTCGACACCTCCTTCCGTGGGCCTTAAGGTGGGTTTGCGGGCCACATCATCTTGATCGAACAATTCTTCCAAAGGAATTAAGCCTTTAGGAATGAAATTGTCCTTAAGCTGCAACACATCCATTTGATTTACTCCTTCAGCTTCCGTGTCTATGGAGATGTCTTTGAAATCACCTTCAACTTGCAGAAAATCCTTGATTTCCTCATCATCTTGGAAAACTTGCCAACATCTTTGATTGTCAGGGACTGTAGGACGATGCTTCACATAAATCTCAAACTTATTACTGGAATTCATAGGTATCTTCAGATTACTTGCTGCCTTAGCCAATGCATCCGCAACACCATTTTGGATACGGGGCACACATGTCAAAGTATGTTCAGAAAACAGTTTCAAGATATCTAGGACAACATTGCGATATGCTCGCATACGAGGATGTTTAGCCTGAAATTCACCTTTCACTTGCTTTATAACCAACTCCGGAGTCGCCATATACCGCTATCTTCTTTGCCTTCAACTTCCGAAGGATTTTCAGACCAGCAATGAGAGCCTCATATTCCGCCTCATTATTTGAACAATCAAATGCCAATTTGTATGAACATACCCGTACCTTGCTTGGGACTTTGTTTCGGACAGAAAATGGACTTCGAATCCACACACCTATACCAGCACCATCGCTGCCCACAACACCATCAAAATCCATGGTCCAAAGACCATCCTCATCATCTTCTAAATGCTGAAAATGTGATGTCTTTGCATTTTCTGTTTGTTGCCCATTGATCTCAGCTGTTGGCTCCATGACAGCGGACCTTTCTTCACTTTCCTTTCTCAAAATTTCTCTGAAATTTTCTGAAATGTCTGGTATATCTTCTGCTTGAACTAACTGACTATCTATCTCATTAAAATCCTCCGCAAACAAAACAAATGACTCTAAATCTGTATGTACATAATTTACAGGATGATTAACTGGCTTTTCTTTACTAGTGATCATGTATTTCATCTTTTGTTCCCGATATAACTTTCTCATCTGACCAAAGACCGGGATTGTAGCATAGGAAAAATCGAGCTGAAGTGTACCTTTGAGCTTGGCTCCCCAAGATCTCGAAAGCAACATGCCGAACTGCGGAGGAATATCCGCCACTACCACATCCATCAAAACATTCTTCGCTGGAATTTGATCTAGGCTCACCACCAAGTCCTTGATCAAACCAATACATTTCACCCGGTTGGAATCAAACGAATACAAATCATGATATTTCCTTGTGATGTCAAGTCCCAGCTTCTCCATAATTGTTTTCGGCATCAAATTATGTGAAGCTCCCGAGTCAAACATGGCATTGTGCAACACATACTCATGCAATCACAAACTGATATAGAATGGAGGAACATCACTTTCGGGAGACTCACCATTTAAAGCAGGGCCAAAAATCAGCTCCGGCTGATCATCTTCTACATTCACCGTGTCGAGCATTGGATCAAAATTCAGCATCTTGGAAATTTGGCCTCGGTAAGTGCTGTTCTTCATGATTTCCGTCAAAGGAATGGACACTTTCAACTTTGAAATTTCATTCTCCAAACTGAAAACTGAAACCTTCTCACCTTCTTTAGCCGGATTGTCTCTTTTTTCAACTTTATCTCTTGGTGTGTTTGATGGCTGATCTGTTTTGCTTGCTGATGATGATTGACTTGTTGAAGGATCAATGATGTCTTTTCCTTTTGTGTGTGGGGAAGCCGAATCATTCTTTGCTGAAGTATCTTTCCTTTTATGAATGGGATTTATGGGAACAACTCGGTTTCTTAATTGTCTCTGCTGAGCGGATAAAGCATTTAGGTACCCTCTTTGATACTCTTCCGATTCTTCTTCAAGTGCTGCATCATTTGACAAGATATAATGTTCATCCTGAGGGATGATGGAGTGACTTACCAATTCTTCTTCTTCTGTAACATAAGTGGGCAGATCATCAGGAGTGAAGAAGTGATTTTCCTCTCCCACCGTATCACCTTCATCCTCTGATTCTTGGCTAACAAAATTCTGCTGAAAGGGAGGTTTAATTTGCTGCTGAACTGCTGCCTCTTGTGCCTTTGCTTCACGCTGCTTGATTCTATATTGTGGCTGCTGTGCACCTCGGAAATTAGGAATACGAATCTGAGGCTCCGGCTTATCAATACGAACATTTTCAAGTGCCCTTTTAATCTTTTCAACTTCACGAAGAAGCTGATTTGATGTGGATGCTTCCTCTTTGATTGTGACTCGCTTTTCCGCCTTCATCCTTGCTCTTTTATCATTCAGATTCGCTTCAACACTAACAACAATTTTCTGCATATCCTCCAAGGTAGGAGGATCTCTATCTCTCAATGAGTAAGCCATCTCCGGATCAAAGCCATCCGGGAATTTAAGAAGTGCTGATTTTCTAGATGGCCTCAAATCATCTGGAATAGCATTGTACACTGTATTAAATCTGATAATGTAGTCTTGGACCGACTCACCATGATTACTTTTGAGATTGTTTTACTCAGCATTGATCTGAAGCGGATCCTTTCTGATTTCCCATCGATCTAGAAACTGGTTCTGAAGTGCCTCTAATGTAGCAATGCTCCGGGCTGTCAAACCTCTGAACCACTTTCTTACTTCACCATCAAACATTTGTACAAACAAACGCATAGTTACATCCTCTTCATCTATCTCGTATAGATCAAAGAAAGTCGTCATTTTATCTATATGTTGCTGAGTAGAAATACTCTGTGGAGTACCATCAAACATGGGAATTTTACTTTGATAATCGGCTGGCATATCATGCAGATTTTGGGGAAGAGCAAGTGGGGCAAACCGGGAAGCCATTGCTTTAGGTAGATTGGGTCTAGGAGTAGCGGGTGGAGTAGGTGTAGCTGTAGTATGAGGAGTATGAGGAGTATGGGGAGGAGAAGTGGTATGGGATGTAGAAGGTGAACCAACTGTAGATGCGGGATAAGTGATTATGGGAGAAACAGAAATAAAAGGAGGATTAGACTGCTCATGCGCCGTGATAGTAGATCCAATATGACCAGATATAGTTTCAACGAACTCAGCAAGATTTGTAGCGTGAATATCTGACTGAAGATATCTTAGGATGAAATTGTCAACCAATTTATTGTGTCTTTCAATTTCAAGAGCAGCTGCGAAATCAGGATTAGGAACTAGAGAATCAAGTGTACTTTCAGATTTGGTTTTGAACAAAGACAACTCAAAACTCTCGTCAAAATCAAGGTCTTCAAGATACTCAAAAATAGCTGGACATGAATGAGATTTGAATATACGACCAGAATTGGAAGCCAGTTTGGAAATCAAGGAACAAATAACCAATCAGCCTGTGAAAATTCTTAACTAATCATCCAAAAGTTCAGAGTTTACAAATATACTGGGGTAAAATGCAATTGAAGTGCTGTATTCGCAAGCTCACGGAGATTGACTGAAGCAACGTTTATCTACTTCCGCTTATGCAAAGCAAAAGCGTTTCGAAGGCTACCTGGCGTAACTTCAGGCTCCGTCTAAGACTTATGAAGCAAACACATCAATCAATAAACAAGTTTGTTCTCCCCAGTGTGGTCGCAAATATGTTAGCGCTAGGAATTTCACCTCAGGCTGAAAAAGGTAAACTCCAAGGCAACATCAAACCACTGAGCCTCGTAGCTAGCCCTACGGGGCAAGAGAGGGCTCTCTCCGGTCTATCTCAGTAAAGATCTTCAATGGGCGAGATGACCAATAGGGAAACACTGATTTTAGGCTAGTAAACTGATCAAGAGGTTTAAATTGGGATTTTTAGGTTTTTGGTGGAAAATTGGGGAATGGCAATTTCGGGTGCGGGGATTGGACACAGTTTTCGCAGGGGGTTCTTTGGGGCAAGGTAGGAAACAATATTGATGCCTTTAATAGAGATGGATGGATGAGAATGACCGATGAGGAGTTAAGGAGAGCAAGCAATAACCTTGAATTCCCCTTAAACAGTTTGAAAACATTGATATTAAGCAAACTTAAAAGCAGAGCATGACAGTCATGAATTCTACTTTAACACTTCATTTGCCTAATTTGCAGAAGGAAAAGTAAGGAAATGATTCACATAACACACTTACAAGTACAAAGAGAAACACACCATCAACACATGTGACCACAAGAATCCCAAAAAGGACTGCAAAACCCTGGTCTTCCTTTGCCAAAAATTGCAAAGATACAGTGAGTAATACAACAAGAGCTTCTCCCTCAAGAGTCCAACCCTCCAACCCCTGAAAATGACTAATAAAATACATAATATAGGCAAGCTAACACCTTTCCTTTCCTCTAGAGGTCGAGCTCATCCTTCTAGGAGCTGTTTCAACAAATTCTAAACTGAGCACTAAAATCTAGGCAGTCAAAACAACTTGCCTCTATAAGCTAGGAAACCAATTCATTCATTAAATTTTTGCCTATCTTATGAATGAATCTTCTAGAAGAGATAAATAAGTGTCTAAACATCATAAAATTACATCATTTACAACAAGGAGGATGAAAATTAACTCCCAAAAAGTCAAATCCAGTCAAACTGCGCTTTGCTGAGCTGTAGGTTGATTTCCTGTACCAACTGCCTGATGGGTCGCGCGCAATTCCTGGACGGGTCACGCGCCTTTGAAGGCACTTTTGAGGCACTTCCAGGTGTCCAAATGAGGCACGAGTGGGCTTGTTCGAAAGGTCTAGATGTCTACTTTCCAACCCAAGTGGAATTTATGAATTTGGTTGTCATTTGCCCCTCCAAAATTGCAATCTCCTAAGACTTCTTTATGTGTGTCAAAAATGTGGCAGAAAGTCATTTTTTGCTTGTTTTTTGACTTTCTGGAGACCCAAAACTTGGTGAAATTTCCTAGTAATGGCTGAGAATGTGTAACTTTCCATGAAAAATCCAGAAATGTTGAGTTTTCCCAAAATGGAGTTTCCAAACGAAAGGGTCGCGCGCGACACGCGGCCCCTTGGTGAAGAAAACCTGTTTTTTGCCAGAAAAATAAAAAATGACCCAAAATGCTCAATTTTTTTTGAAATTTGTGCTGGAGTTGAGTTATTTAGTATCATGCTCCTTCAAAGAAGCCTCAGCTAAGATATGGAGGGGGTCGGGCCTTTTCCCTCGTTTTTGTGCTTTGGCCAACCGTCTTTGGAGCACTTTCATTCTTGCTTTGCATACGTGCATCCGCACCCAATAATGATTTTTCATGTTCCTGAGCAAGTCCTTATCTTGGTTGGCCTTGGCCAGCAACCTCTCCAAATGAGCATTGACCTGGAGAAGCATAGCCTCTCGCTCAACGGGTACCAAATCGCCGGGTCTCTTTCGAGCCAAGTTGCGGTCCTCATGGATCCTCCACAACTCATCTAGAGTGTGCTCCTCCTCAAGTTGCTTGTTGCGCTGCTCTAAGTAGGTGATTGTCCAATTTGCCCTTTCCAATCTTTGCTGCAATGGATCATTTTCAGCTCTTAGGTGCTGAATGATCTCCTTTGACTCTAGGCTAGGAGAAATAATGTCAAGATCAACCACCTCTATGCCTGGAATAACTGATGGCCCCTCATCAATCTTGGGCTGCTTGCCTCTCTCTGGTACCTGTGCTGCTGAAGAAGGTGAGGCCCCTTCCACCTGGTGTGGAGATAACACTCGCTGAGCTGATGAAGATGGCGAGACCCCTTCCACCTGATGTGGAGAAAATACTCGCCGAGCTGCTGCAAATAAGGCCCTGTGGCCTCTCTGATATGTGACCAATGGAGGAGAGCTGACATGTCTGGTCTCAGGAATATCATGCTGCTGTGATGGTCCTCCCTCCTCATGAACAATCTCAGGATGTGGTGGTGGTGCTGTGAAAAACTCATGAGAGATAAACTCCTCCCATGGGATGCCATGCTGAGCCAACTGATGTATGACCACAAGCAGGATCAAGCCATAATGATAAAGGCTCCTATATTGTTGTGCTGGGCTCTTCCTCTGCATCAAGGGCACCATCCTCTCAATATTCTGGCAGAAGAAAACAGGGATGTTCATCATCCGGACTCGTGTGAAATGCATCAACAAGCGAATATGGTATGAATACACACGTGAAAATCTGCCCTCACAGGTGAAATAGCGCATGATAAGCCTCATCATAGGAGCATACTCATTCCTCAAAAATCTGAAGGGAAATACACCCGTCATGAATCTCATAAATGCAGGTTTAATGTAAGGCTCGAACTGAAAATTGTCCAACATTTTGCGCTTATTCCACACTTCTCCAACATTTGGTATCCCTGTTGCTTGAGCAATCATCTCAGGTGTCAATGTAAAATCCACCCCTGCAAGGTTCACATGCCCATCATGTAAATGAAAAACAAACAAGCGAGCCAACTCCCTGTGATGCTGAATCTGAGAGATCTTCTCGCAAAACTCATAACATGATAGGTAACGGAAACATGTAACTGCCATTGGACAAGCCAGCAAATCGGTCAGAGAGGTGGGCTCCTCTCTCTTATGGTGACCAATCTTACCACCCTTGTGAGGCCTCCTAGGTACCTCAAACTCTGAAGCTGACTCATGGTCATCACTTTGCTCATAATCGATTTCGGTTTCTGACATGGTTTCAGGAGCAAAGTGGCTGAAATGTACTACTGTTTCTGCTTTAAAATCTGTTGTTTTAACTGTTTGAGATGCTGTTTCAAGGGGACAAATAGCACAAGGGAAGTGTTAGGGAAGGGAGACTTGGAAGGGAAATTGGGAAAAACATATGAAACAGGGGTTAAAGGGAGGAATCATGACATCAACATCATCATACAATTTCATTTGCAAGGATGTTATGGGAAGTGTAGTTTAGGGTTTGATTTTTTGATTTTTGATTTTTTAATATTTTTGGTAGGGAAATTAAATAACAGTGATAAGGGAGTAAGAAATGGAAGGTGGGAAAATATAGGAACAATAGGAATGAAAAGGAATACCTTAAAACAACAAAACAAACCCTAGCAACTTTGACATTTTCAAGCAAAAGCACATGGAGTCTTTACTTGCAAATGAAGGCCTTTAAAACAATTATCATGATTTTCTCAAGCTTTAGCAAACCATAATTTATATGATTGAAGGCCTACCTTACAAGCTTGAACAATTTGTGGTCACTTGGCAGCTTGCTGGTAATTTTTTTGTGGAGTAAACCCTGACGGGTCGCGTGCATTACCCAATAGGTCGCGCGTCTTTGACGGGTCGCGCCCGTGTAAAGTTTACACTGGTGGAGGTGCCTTGATGGGTCGCGCGCCTTTGACGGGTCGCACACTAGTCTTGACGGGTCGCGTGCCTTCACACTTCACCAAATTCGCCCAATTTCTCTTGAAATCAATTTCTCTATTGCTTGAAGGCACGATGAAGCTTAATGGAGGGAAAGAGAGACTTTATAGCTTTGTTTTGAATTAATTTCATGTCAAAACCCTCTTTCTAATGTTTTTCATGACACTTTTTTAACTTTAAATGCTGTTGACTTTTTGGTTTCCTTTTGTCCTGAAATTGGTTGAATTGATGTTTTTCCTTGATAATTTTTGCAGGGATAGCTTCTGAGGAGTCTCGGCAAAGGGGACCAGGGCTGCATGTTGTCTTTTGAAATATTTGAATTTTTACAATTTTTACAAAATTTGGAGAAATGACCTTGGCTTTGAAAACAGGGTTTTTAAATCCAAGGTAAAAAATTTAGCTGTACAAGATGAAATATTTTAAAGAAACACTTTGATAATCATCCCTCTGGCTTGCTGGGCATTTATTGACTCTAGAGACATGACCTTGAAAATAAACTGGACCTAAACCCTAGACCTAAGACTTTTGACCTCAAGACAAAACAAGCAACTTTGAAATAGTTTAATGACCAAAACAACCTGATCTAGCAGTGCCAAGAGGGGAATAAAGACACCAGCTCCTCCATCAGGGTTATGGCATGCCTAATGGAATGCAATGAGAAGACACTGATGAGACACCTACTTATGCAAATGCAAAGAGCTTTGATCACTGATGGAGGGCTACTAGACCGACTCTAACAGGTCATATTTGAGATTGTAATAATTGAGGACCTTGTGTTATCCAAAGTCACCAATAATAAGATAATCTTAAATAAAGAGATAGTCCCACTAGGGTGAGGAGGATGTAGGAATGAAAAGTACAATGCAAATGAGGGCTATTTGAAGTAAGATAATTTGAAAAAGAAACACATGCCTAGTTCCTAGGGGAAGGTTATAGAGTTTACAAGTCTTATTCATCAACATAAATTGTAATTAGAAGAAGGGTTTAGGTAGAGAGGTAGGGTAGGACCCATAATATGTAGTGGTTTCTTGAAGGAAGTTAAGGATAATGGTCATGTCTTAATAAATTTTGAAGTGGTAATGGCAGTATGTCCTCAATAAAGCGTGTCAATAACTAAATACTTGTTGACAAGGAAAGCCATGATAAAAGAATTGTTAACAAGCATGTCATCCAATAAGAAAGTTTATTTAAGTAATATCATTTGAAAGAGAAACACATGCCTAGTTCCTAGGGGAAGGTTATAGAGTTTACATGTCTTATTCATCAACGGAAATTGTAATTAGAAGAAGGGTTTAGGTAGATAGGTAGGGTAGGTCCCATAATATGTAGTGGTTGCTTGAATTAATTTAAGGATAATGGTCATATCTTAACAAATTTTGAAGTGGTGATGACAATATGTCCTCAATAAAGCGTGTCAACAACCAAAGACTTGTTGACAAGGAAAGCCATGATAAAAGAATGGTTAACAAGCATGTCATCAACAAAAGGTCCATCCACGAGACACGTCATTGGGACTATACTGTCGACAAGGCCATCCATATACATAAGGATCTTTGACAATATCATCAATAAAAGGTATGTCATTAAAAGAAGGTTTGTCTATAAAACATCTCATTAATACAAACTTCTTGATAAAGAAAATTAGTGAGAAAAATTAATCATAAACAAGAAAGATCCTTAATAAAGAGGAAGAGGATTACGATTGTTGAGTTCAGCCTTAATGTGATTAATGCAATGACCTTAGTCAATCAAATTCAATGACTAATAGACACCTTGCTCTTATGCAAACTTTATGTGATTCTCCACACATGAGAAACGAGACACATCTTCACATAACATTTATTCCATGGTAACACTTTGAGACATTCTTCAAAGAATTACATTTCTTCATGTGGATGACTTAAACGTGTTTTCATATGTTGTGTTAGAGAGCAAGCCTTTAATTAAACCAAACCATGGATTTTTCCTTTTTTATTTCAATTTTTTTTCGGTCTTTTTACACAATGTACCTTCTCTTTCGAGTTGTGATAATAGCTTGTTATAGAGACTTCATTCTACTTTTTAGTGGAGAATAATGGTTAGAATGATAGTTATGGGGTTGATTAATCATATGGGTCACTTGCAATTTCACTACATTTTCTTTTTATAATGGACAAGTGGGATTATTGAGTAATGTAGAGTGAGGAAATGACTTGTAGTTTTTTTTAGTTGTTGTTGCTTTTTTTTAATTGGGGTTGTGGGGTTATTTTTGTTTTTTTTTTTTTGTGTTAATTTGGGAATGTTTTGAAATCGTTTTGATCAATAAGAAGCTCATTAAAGTATTACAGAAAATGAGAAGTTTGATGTGCAAGTTATCTCATGGCTAGTATACATGTTTAATGTCTGCAATTTAGTAGGAATTTTGTATATGATAAGGAGGACATACAAAGAAAATATAGATAGGTATCAAAGTCATCTAAAGAGTTAGTAGCTTAGAACAAATGCAACATGCAAATGTTTTAGTTAAAATTTGTGTTAGGACATGGATAATGAGTTGCAAATCAATATAAACATGTATATGTTTTTTGTTTTGTTTTTTTTGTTTGTTTGTTTTTTTTTTTAACAAATTCGGTTGCTATTATATATCTGAAAAAAAGAGGGAGACTGAGCTCCTGAAATACATGCTGAGATGCTAAGAAGAGCTAGGGAAGAAGGAGTTACAACTTAAACAAAATTCCTCCTTAATTCTGCCTTTTGGGCTTCTAAAAACCAAAGACCAAAGGTAAATCCTAACAAACTGTAGTAATAAATAACAACATTTACAAAGCATATCAATCTATATTACTGTGGCTGATGCGTCGAGCAGTGGACTCTTCAGGTTTGTCGTCAACGCCGACTTGCTTCAAGCTTGACGAACTTGTTGAAGCTACGCTTTTCTTTTCTGCTGTTCCTTTTCTGCGGTTCCATTTTTTCTGATGTTCCTTTTCTGCTGTATTTTCTGTTGTTCCTTTTCTGTAGAAACCAAAGGTGTTGTTCCTTTAGATCGACAGAAGAAAAAACCAACGGGAGGAAAGCTCTGGAAGACCTGAGGACAGAATGAGAAGGGGAAGAGAGGAGTGCGAATAAATAATATGGGAGGCGCGGAGGATTAAGCAGGGAGGAGGAGTCATGGGAGGGAGACAACGAGTGCGGAACAGAAGTCATGAAATGAGATAAGTCGGTGGGTTTCATGTTTGCAAAAGAGGGGAATGTATTTTCTGAAAGAAGGCGGATCATCGAGTAGATAGAGTCTTGGACATGGATCATGAGGATCTTGAACCAATTCCAGGTGTCAGGGATTTCTGATTTGAGGGCTTGGAAAGAACAGAGGAGGTTCGGTGTCATGGCAAATATTGATGAGATTCCTCATTATTGCAACATAGGTTTCCCAGTGCTCTATTGCATGCCTTATTGGCAAGAAGGTCGGCATCCTTGTTGAATGTACGAAGGATGTGACGGAAGGTCAGAGTGATGAAGGACTGGCTCAAGTTTTTGCACCTGCTGATGGACTGATGGAGAAGGACGTTGGGCGAATCTTTGTTTTGGGCCATGAGGCCAATAACAACTGCTGAATCTCCAAAGATGTGAGCTGTGTCTATACTGAGCTTGCTGAGCTGAATGAGGCCTTGATACAGGGCTAAAGCCTCAGCCCTGTTGTTGGAAAGGTGCCCGAGCCCCCATTCATATGAGACCATACAATCTCCATTGGCATTGCAAATCACTCCACCTACTCCAGCAATCCTAGGATTCGATTTCGAGGCACTGTCGAAAAAAAGATAATAAGTGTTGCAGTTTTTAAGCCATGTAGCAAATTCTTCCTCCTTAAGGCGAATTTTCCAACTGTAATACATTTTACTTTACCTGCTGCTAGTGGTGGCCTCAACCTGATTACTATTATTTCTGTTCAGTATATAGCCAATGAAAATTCGCTCTTCCACAGTAAGATCGGTGATGTCTATGCTTCTGCAGTTTTTGACTGAAATAGTTTCCAAAGCAAGACTCCTTGCTTTGTTGCATAGATTCCTAGTGATTGTGTCCTTGTCCTTAAAAACTTTACGGTTTCTGGCAAGCCAGATAGACCATAAAATAGTGAGGGGTAGGGCGTCCCAGACCCTTTTTACTGTGTTGTGTTTTCTTTGTTTCCAAGGGTAATTTTTCCTCCATTGTTGAATAACCTCTCCTACGGAGTCCTGATCACTCCAAGGGATGTGATTGTTATGGGATATACTTCTCCAACAGAGTTTAGCAAAAGGGTAGGCAATAAAAAGATGTTGTATAGATTCTTCGTCAGATTGACAGTTAGGACAACGTGAAGGACCAATAATAACCCGCTTCCGAAGGTTATTAGCAGTGAGTATTTTCCCTTTCAGAAGGGTCCACAAAAAGAATTTAATTTTGGGCAGAGCTTCAGATTTCCAAACCATTTTCCAATGATTCCAAGTGGACATGGGGTAATGGCTGTTGCAAATGTACTGGTGAGCAAATTGAACAGTGTAATTTGAGCCTGACAGTTCCCAGCGAAAGCCATCAGGTTCATTCTTTTTAATTGGAGCTATACCTTGCAAATGGTATTGAAGAGCTTGAAGACTGGCCATGAGATGAACAAGAATGGCTGGGAATGTCCATCCTGACCATAAATTGGAGTGGTTGTCCCACAGAGGGATCTGATCTAGGTGGTGAATTCCTATACTATTAAAATAGGTGAGAATGGGAATGACTCCAGCATGGATGTTTAATGGTTACCTGCCCATTATTTCGTCTGATCCAATATTGATATTAGCACCTCCTTTAGGAACTTCAGAGATATTCTGGGTCATGAGAGGAATTGCTTTTTTACATAGATGCCAAATTTTGGAAGAGTCTTTGATAGGGATATCCTAATCAAGGAGTCGTTGCCTTGGGAAATTTAGGTATTTGACCTCCAACACTCGTTTCCACCAAGCCGAGAGACCAGTGATAAGCCTCCAGACAATCTTGCCTCCAAAGGCAAGGTTAAGAAATTTGGGGGATCTAATCCCAAGACCACCTCTGTCTTGAGATTGGATGACCTGCTTCCAGCTAACTAAATTGAATTTCTTTTTGTCATTTTTCCCTCCTTGCCAGAGGAATTGGCGGAGGATGACTTCCATTTTGTAGTGGAAAGAGGCTGGAGCTTGAAGAAGAGAAAATTGATATAGAGGTAGGGAGGAGATACCTGATTTGAGAAGGATGAGGTGGCCAGCTGGGTTGAGCCAGATGGAACCCCAACGCTGCACCTTTCTCTTCATCTTGTCAATAACTATGTCCCAAACTTCAACCTTCAAGGGACCTATACTTATTGGCAGGCCCAGGTAAGTGAAATGTGACCATTCATAATTGCAGGAGACCCCAAGGATAGTGGCTATGCTGTGCAGAATCTATGCTGAAGTTTTCCATCCTTAAATACAACTTTTCGTTGATTGAATTGACCACCCGAATACCTCATGTATTTGTCCAGCAGAAACTTAAATTGCTGGGCTATTATCGTGGATGCTCCTCCAAGTAAAAGGGTGTCATCAACGAATTGTGAGTGGTTAATGTTCTTTACACCATTCCCAAATTTTATTCCAGTTATGAGACCAACTCTCTGCTTGAAGTCCAGCGCTTTGCTGAAGGATTCAGCCATCAAAATGAAGAGGTAAGGTGAAAGAGGGCAACCTTTCCTAAGACCCCGCGAAGATTAAAAAGCAGTTCCAGGTCGTCCATTAACAAGAGGAGAGATCCAGGGCCCGGAGATGCAAGCTTTGATGAGATTTAAAAAGGCTGCATCAAATCCCATCTTTTTTAGAACAGCTAAAAGATAGGTGTGCCTTACTCTATCAAAGGCATTGGATAAATCAAGTTTAAGGACAAATCCTTTCTCATTCCTAATTTGGCTTGAATGAACAACTTCTTAGACGAGGAGGATAGAGTCTGTAATTTGTCTGTTGGCCAAAAAACCCCCTTGGTTTTCAGAAATGAGAGAAGGGAGAAAGGGTTTGAGGTGAGAAGCAAGATTTTTTTTTAGAATCTTGTAAGACGAGTTGAAAATGGAGATGGGATGGAATCGACTAAAAGAAGAAGGTCGGTTTTCTTTGGGAATGAGGGCTAAATGAGTGGCATTGGTGTAACCACCGATTTTGGCTTTCCCCTAGACCCATTTGAGCATTTTAATCAGATATCTTTTTATAATTCCCCAGAAAGCATGATAAAAGCAAATGGGGAAGCCATCAGGTCCTGGTGCTTTATCCGGCTGAAGAGCCCATATGGTTTTTCTAACTTCCTCCTCATCAATTTCCTTATTCAAGGTATCATTCATTTCCTTGCTGATGCTTTTGGGAAGGAATTGTAGCAGGTCATCGTAATCCTCTTCATCTATTGTTTCAGTTAGAAGGTCCCGATAGTGGTTGGTAGCAGCCTGTCTGATGGCTTCTTGGGCAGTTTGAAGGTTACCTTCAGCATCCAAGATTGAGTTGACGGTATTGCTTACTCTCTGCACAGTAGTCTGTTTGTGAAAGAAAGCTGTATTCTGGTCCCCTCCTTGCAGCCAGAGTTGCCTCAATTTAATCCTCCATTTAGATTCCTCCTCTATGTTTACATGGCAAAGCTGAGAGTATAGTTCGCTTTCTAACATTTTGCTCTCTTGGGTGAGGCCCTGCTCTTCTATTTCCTTTTGGACGTTGTTTAGTGTATTTTTGATCTCCTTTTTTATCCTTTCAGGCTCCTTATAACTAATTTTCGCCCATTCTTTTATTGCCTGTTTGGTGTTTCTAAGCTTAGATTCCCAAATGAATCCGGGAGATCCTTCTACATGTTGCCTCCACGATTTCTCCACAATATCTTTAACTGTTGTAATACCAATCCAAAGCGGGCTATACTTAAACGAGATAGGTCCGAGAGGGCAATGCTTTTCTAGATTAAGAGAAATTGGATAATGGTCGGAAGCTGAACAGGGAATAATATTAGCGTACCCAGCAGTGAAGGAAGAGAGAAGCATGACGTTAATGAGAATTCTGTCTAGTCTCTCCATTATGTTGCCTGTACCTAGCCTGCGGTTGCTCCAAGTGTATCTCCTATTTTTTGGAATGATATCGACTAGATCGTGGTCATGCATAATGTCTTCTAGCTGAGTTCTGAAAGGATCCGGGGAGAAAATACCTCCTCTTTTCTCATTAGCATGGAGAACAAGATTTAAATCTCCTCCTAGTATGACATTGGTATTCTCCTCTGTGTTCATGCTGACTTTGATTTCCTCCCAACAACACTCCTTATCCCTGAAGTGGTTAGCGATGAGCCCCAAATTTGGTAACATTTTGGGCTCATTTGGCCTAACTACCTTTGCTCAATCCTTAATTTTTCATAACTTCTGCATCATTTTTTAGTATGTTTATGTCATTTGTATGAATAAGGGTAGTCACTATTCCTAGGTGGCTAACACGTGCTCATTTCAGGATTTTTTGACACATGTGGAGCAAAACCAAGCAGACAAGGGCTAGGAGACAGCCAAGCTTGGGTTGAGGATTCGTAGGGGGGTTGTCTATGGAATTAAATAGCCTCCCTTGGGATCTTCACCCCCAACTCCGAGCTCCAAAGGCCACCAAAACTGGATCTAGAATGCAGCCAAACAGATTTTGTGGAAGCAGCTGTTCACTCCCAGTTTGGTCAGCCAAGTCCCATGGATTTAGGAGGCTAGCTAGGGCCTCATGGTGTATAAATGTGAGGGCTTCAGCCTTCGAGAGGGACTTTTTGAAAATTTTTTGCACATTTTGCACTACAAGCCGCTAGCTCTGTTTTGTTCTTTTGTAGCCATTATTGGCATGACCCTTGACTTATGATTATTATTTTTTAATGGGAAGCAGTCAGATTTGATATCAGCTCTGAGTTTTTTTTAGGAGCCATAGCTCTCGGGGTTAGGCCCAACCTGAGAGCCTAGGGCCTCCTTCTTTGTATTGATATCTTTCCTTTCAGCATTATGATTTTCCTTGTATGCATTTGAAACGCAGTTTGTTGAGTTAGATTTCGTTGTGTGGTTAAGTAGGTCATTGTTGAAAAATAGAGTTGCTTTAGATGTCTAGAATAGAGTAATGAGATAAGAATTGATAAGAGCTCCAGAAAAGGGTTGCCTGCACTCTCATTTTCACCTCTTTCTAGGGGCTGGAATTGTAGACAGTGTTGCCCAACAAAAACACTAGTTTGCTTACCCATGCAATCTTTGGTGCAATGTTTTCATTTGTAGGAGTTATTCATGCGTTCAGACCTCTTGGAATGTTTCTTTGCTTCAGTACTGTACATGGTTCTCTTTAGAAATAACGCTGCTGTTCAGTGGTTTCGTTGACAGTTAGGATAGATTGGTTAATATTTTGATTGTGTGCAGGACGTGGTTGATTTGGTTAAATATCCACTATGCTATACATCTCCATCACTCTCTCGTCCATCTAAGCTTCGTCCAGGCCAACTACTCCCTCTCCAAGTTAGGTCCCTCGTCTCACAACTACTTTTCTGCCCACGTAACCCTACCTTCTTGCTCTTCCATTGCCTCAGCCTTCCTTAAGACAAGTTAGCTTCCCACACCCTCTCGTCACTTCACCCCTCGGTCACCGAGTCATTTCAGACCCCTACCTTACTGTTGGAGAGGTAAATCCCCTCGGACAATACCCGATGTCATCAAGTGTTTAACGAGCCTGACAAAGGAAAAACTCGGCGTCTTTTCTTGTTTAGAGAGCCTGAAAAGACAGCAGAAAAGAAGACTCCGGGGGGTCCTTTTTCGTACAGTTGTGTCTCTCGAGCCCGAAAAAGTATAAAACAATGCTCGAAAGAACCGCCCGACCATTACGATCGAGGAGTACTTTTCGTAAATAGTGCTTTTGACCCGAAAAAGTAAAAAAGCGGTCGAAAACACGTCGTTTTAGGGCCTATAACGAGTGTGAAACGACAAACACCCGGCAATCTTTTTAAGTTACACGGTCCGAAAAAGAGCTTAAAATGACCGCCTCTCGTTCCTTTTAACGAGCTGAAAGGAGGCTCGGCTATCTTCTCTTGTTTAATGTCGGAAAAGAGCTTAAAGACGACATATTTGGGACAAAGCGATTTCAGGACCATGATGATTTCCACCGTTTATACTAACCTGCACAAGAGCACTACCCGCATAAATCCATTCGATATGAGTAAAAGACATATTAAAACATGTATTTGACAAAACTAGGGCCAAATTCATGGCAAAAAACCCAAAAATATGACAATTTTATGAGCTTTTGCTATAAATAGAAGAGGGTGAAAACTCATTTTACCATTTTACCATTTCTGGATGTGAAGGACGTGGAGAAGCCAGAAAGTTGACGGAGTGATTTCCAGCCCGTACGGACACCATTTCTCGAACCGCTTCTTCCAGGTAGGTCCTCGCTCTCTTGCCCTGCATTTTGGTCGTTTTTGGTAGAATTTTAGCGGTCGAATTTGCCCAATCGGGCGAATTCTTGGTGCATGGATGCGCTCTCGGTCAGCGCGGATATCCCACGCGGGTCCGCGCTGGCCGAATTAGGACAAAACGCGGCCAACTTCGGGTCAGCGCGGAAAACCCGTGTTCTTCCGCGCTGACCTCGAAAATTAACAAAGGGCTGTCATGGCCAGCGCGTCTGTTTTTAAAACAGCCGCGCTGGCGCGGAAAAATTATTTAGTTTTAAATTGGACGTAAAAATTCCAATGGCAGCACTTCTAATTTCTTTCATGGTTCCTGCAGGACGTAATGGCTTTCCAATGGCAGGAAAGAGTGCACGATGTCGAAGATATTGCTGCTTGGGCAAATGTGGATTGCTGCAATGCCATGCGGGCTTGCGGTTTTATGAAATTTTTCCTCACACCTCGCCTAAGAGCTCAGCATGATCTTCTCGAGCTACTGATCAGGGCATGGAACCCGGTGGATATGAAATTCACTATCCGGGGCCAGGATATCGAATTTGACCACATGGATATCTTCTTTTTGACCGGGTTGTCACGCCGGGGTGTGCGGCCCATCATAGAGGGACAGCGACCCGGGGGCGGTCCTCTAGATGATCTCATGGCTCGAGTATGCCCAGAGGCTGAGAAGACGAGGAGTGGGAAAGTAGCAATCCCCACAGTGGAAAACATCGTCCTTCGCACCATCCTGTTCATGGTGACCCGGGCAGCGGGAAGCATGGCCAACCACGAGGCTTCAAAGACCCACCTCATGCTAGCTCTTGATTGCCTTGAGCCTACAGTGTTTGATTGGTGCACAGCAGTGTCCAACAACATGAAAAGGCAGCTGAGCAACTGTCGTCGTGGGGAGACGAAACAGTTCGGCTACGGGTCCATCTTAGTCCCGCTCATTCTAGAGCGAGTGCCAGCCATGCGGCTGCAGACGATGGCCGTGGATGCTCCCAGGGATCCTCGGGAGACGAGGGCCTCACGATGGGCTCGAATCATGCCACGCGGAGGTGGCGGCCGGCCACATAGCTGGGGAGCATTTTTCTGAGACTGGCTGGATCAGCAGGAGATCTTTGTGGAGGACTGGCCATATGCGGGCATGGATTTCCGCAATGACCCTGATCTGGCACTGCCCCCCGGTGAACAGTGGGATGATGCAGGTATAACACTTTGACTTTTGAATTTTTTAAATGTTTTTTTTTTTTTTTTTTTTTTTTTCGGATTTTTTATGTACATGTCCTAATAAATGTCATGGTATGTAGATGTGGGGCCCACTAGACCGATTGGCCTGGCTGCCACGGCACGGAGAGAGGGACAGGGGGCTGGAGCCCTGGCCTTAGTCCCTCCAGGGGTTGACACGTCAGAGACTGTAGCTCGCAACCTTGAGGGGTTGCTGGAGGGAGTGCCTGACTACCAGGGGGTCGAAGAGGTCCCCTTAGAGCATCAGATCCATACAGTGGGGGTGCAACCCAGGGTGCACCGCCTTCTGAGGCGGGTGGCACGAGCAGCTGTGTACTACAGAGAGCATCATCCAGCCGAATAGTCGCCTAGGCTTTATTTCCACTGTTATCTTGAGACTCATGACTCAGACATACTGATTTTTGGACATATACACTTATTTTTGAGCGCCTTAGTGCGCCACACGATATATATATGTATACATACCGGTTTTTTGGATGGATCATTGTTACATGTGATGATGTTTTGTTTATGCAATTGTTCGGTACAACTGTGATCTCATGTATGAATTTGCACGACACATGACCCATGAATTTTATATATTTTTTAATGCAAGCTTAAAAGCACCCATATGCAAACTATGCTTGAAATGATTTATTTACATATGCTTTACTCTATTATGCTTTCTATGTCTTCTTGTATGATGTTATCTGTTTCGCAAATGTCTATCTAACACATGATTTGCCAATGCATCAGTCAATGTGTTTAATCGTCTCGGAATATGCTGATATGTAATATAATCAAAATTCCGTTCCAACAATCTCGCACGTAGGTACAACCTTAGTATGCGTTGGTCTCTGACGGAATATCGCCCGTTAAGTTGATGGACGACCAACTGGGAGTCCAGGTTCACTACTAATTCTCGGATGCCGAGGTCAACCGCTTCGGCAAGTAATTCAATTACAGCGCTGTATTCGGCAACGTTGTTAGTGGTACGACCTAGGCAGACACCCTGAAGGTCTACCAATTCTCCGTGAGGATCGTAGATCACCCACGCCGCAGATGACAAATTGCAAGTACTACGGCAGGCGCCATCAGCGAAACCAACATAAGGTGCACTAGACATCTGCACAAGAAGAAGAAAACACAATAAGAGGCAAACACGCTTTCACACCAAGGCAAAACGAAAACATGCACAACACACAAAACACACGTATATACAAAGTGAATGCGCGAAGTTATGCATAATATTTCTTCAGATACAGCCCGTTGCGGGGCTTGTCCAGAGGATTTCCTTCGTAATCAATCAACTCATATGCGCCCTTTTGTAAAACTCTTTTCACGATGTAGGGACCTAACCACATGGACTCGAGTTTTCCTGCCCCCAGCTTATCCTTAGCTTGATCGTAGAGCAGTACTAAATCTCCCTCAACAAAGGAACGAGGATGAATATTCTGATCGAAGTGAGCCTTGACTCTCTTCTTCTGTGCTTCGATAGCCAGAGAAGCCAAACGACGAGTCTCGTCTAACCGTTCTAGGTAAAGAAGCCGTTCCTCCACCGGAGTGGTGTCGGGAAGCAACTCGACAGCTAATTTTAATGAAGGAATCTCGCATTCGACGGGAAGGGTAGCCTCCAGTCCGTAAACTAACTGAAACGGGGTAAAACCGGTGGCATCCTTTACAGAAGTCCGGTAGGCCCACAAGGCTGGGAAAAGCATAAGGTGCCAATTAGACTTGTGCGTATTGACGGTGCGCTGAAGCATGGTGATCAAAACTTTGTTCACGGCCTCGACTTGACCGTTGGATTGCGGATAGTACGGTGTCGAACTATCTTAGCGCAAGCCTAGTTGGGTTGTTAGCTCCGTCATCATATGATTTCGGAAATGCTTTCTATGATCTGTAACAATAGCCTGAGGGACTCCGAAACGAGTGATAACATGATTGAATAAAAACTGCGCCGCGGTGTAACCGTCTTCGTTTAATGTAGGCATCGCTTCGGCCCACTTGGTGAAATAGTCCACAGCAACGATAATGTACCCATGCCCCCCGGCCGAACGAGGGTTACAGGACGTATAATCGATGCCCCATTTTGCAAATGGACCTACGGTTACGACGGGGTGCAGTGGTGCAACAGGTGCACGCATCTTCCGGTGGTAAACCTGGCATTCGTGACATGCACGTACAACAAGGATGCAATCCTTGAAGATAGAAGGCCAGAAATAACCAGCGCGGAGGATCTTCTGAGCGGTAGCATATCCGGACATATGGCCGCCACAAGCGCCGGAGTGGCAGTCATTCAAGACTCGCTCAGCCTCCTCAAGGGTTAAGCATCGGCGAAGAACAGAATCGACGCCGAGGCGGTACAGGGTATCGCCCAAAATGCGATATGGTTGAGCTTGGTGACGAATTCGTCGTCGAGCATCTTTCGATGTGTTGGGACGAAACGAGGATGTTTGTAAATATACGATAATGTCCCCGTACCACGGGTCGAGAGTGCTGATGAGAAAAAGTGTTTCATCCGGAATATGTTCCTCTGAACGAGATGGTGTAGACTGAGATGGTAAGGAGCAGAGCAGTTCGGCGAAGACCAGTGATTTCTTAGACTTGGCTGCAGTGAATTCCAAGTCGAACTCTTGGAGGATTACGATCCACTTTGAGTATTTGCCCCCCAGCAACTGACGTGACAAAATATAGGTCATGGGGTTGCAATCAGAGATCACGGTTGTCGTGCGCAACAGGATGTAATGACGGAAACGTTGGACGGCACAGACAGCTGCCAATGCCAATTTCTCGACGTATGCATAGCGAGTTTCCGTATCCAGAAGGTTGCGGCTAAGATAATATACAACATGCTCGGTGCCATCATCATCGTCTTGCACTAAAACCATGCCGATGGTGGTATCGGCGGCGGCCAAATAAAGGGTGTAGTCACGGTGGTAATTTGGAGGTCTTAGGAGCGGAGCTGAGACCAGAAGGTCTTTAAGACGCTCAAAAGATTGCTGAGCGATAGCGTCCCAGCGAAAGGGCGTGTCTCGCTTCAATAATCGCGTGAAACCCTTAGCCACCTCGGCATAATTTGGGATGAATCGTCTGAGAAAATTGGCTTTCCCTTGCAAGCTCTGTAACTGCTGTAGAGAGGCAGGGGGAGGAAGATTCAAAATGGCCTCGACTTTAAGGGGATCCAAGCGGATGCCTTCCCGGGAGACGATAAACCCGAGCAGTCGGCCAGATTCTACGCAGAAGACACACTTATGCGGATTGAGTCGAATACGGTAGTGTCGACAGCGGAGAAAGATTTCGCGTAAATAAGATGGATGGTCTTGACGTTTAGCTGAATGAGCTAGTAGGTCATCCAGGTAAGGCTGTACGATGTGTCGGATATCATGAAAAGCATACGACATCGCACGCTGGAAAGTGGCACCGGCATTTTTGAGACCGAAAGGTAGCTTCTTGTAAGCGAAGGTGCCCCAAGGACAAATGAAAGCAGTCTTGTGCTGGTCTGCGGGGGCTATGTTGATCTGGTTGTAACCAGAGAAGCCGTCCATAAATGAATAAATTTCGCTTCCTGCGCAATCGTCGATAAGCTGATCAATAAAAGGCGTAGGAAAGTTATCTTTTGGACAGGCGCGATTGATGTCGCGATAATCAACACAAACCCGAATAGTACCCTGTTTTTTATTCACAGGGACTATATTCGATACCCATTCCGTGAGAGGAATGGCATAGATGAAACCAGCTCGAAGGAGTTTTTCAACTTCGGCCTTGATGGCTGCAGCCTTTCGAGGGTGCACTGGGCGTAAACGCTGACGGACAGGCTTAGCGCCGGGATAAGTAGGGATTTCGTGCTCCACGATACTGGGGTCAATGCCGGGCATTTCCTCGTAAGACCATGCGAAAACGTCACGGAATTCACGAAATAAATCAGTGTAAAGTTGAATTTCCTCAGGAGTGCATGTGACTCCAATATGAATATTTTCGACCACCCCTGTTTTGACAGAGATGTCGATAGCCAGAGTTTGCGTAATGTTACCCATGTTTCCTTCCGAAGACACTTGATACAACTGAACAGGCGTTTGGAGAGGGATAGATGGGACACATGAAGCAAACCGCTCGAGACATGTGGCCATTTCCGAATGAGGAGGGAGAAACGAAGAGCGATGGTGGTAATCTGACCAAGGGAGCTCCTCGGGAGACATAGTCTCAATGATAGCCTCGTCGGAGGGAAATGATTGCTTCAGGGGATCCGAAGTGGCCTCCCTTCCCATCCAAGGGAAGCGGTCATATGAATCGGGAACGCTGCTTGGAAAAGCAGGTTCAGGAGGTGGAGCCGATGCAGCGACTATCTCGATGTAGTTGAGCTCGGCGGGACTCAACGGCATCATCTCGCCCCAAGAGTCTTCCTGATTCAAGGGAGGGAGAACCCATGGATCGGAACGTACTGCGATCATGTTAACGGAGGTGAGATTTGGAGGTGGGAGGGGAAAGACTCCCATCAGAGAGGGATCTTTAAATAATCCAGCACCCACACTCACCAGCGATTTGGAGGTATGCTCTACGAATGGCACATTCCCTTCAGAAGAGGAAGCGAAAAAGGACAGCTGGTCCACTGTGACGATTTTCCCTTGGTGAGGAAAACGAACGACATGGAACAAAGAGGAAGCCACGGCCTGCATGGCATACGTCCAACTTCGTCCAAGGAGGAGGTTGTAAGTGAGATTAGCATCAACGACTTCAACCTCGACTTCTACCGTTTTCCCTTCTAAAGAGATAGGCAATCGCGGGAGGATACCATATGGACGAGATTCTCTTCCATCGAAAGCCTCTAGGGTGGTTGGAGACTGGCTCAGAGCAGGAGAACCAATAGCTTTCCAACAAGCAACCGACATAATGCAGGTTGAGGCACCTTCATCAATGACCGTACGATGAATCGTTTTGCCGTTGATGAGAACCTGTATAAGGAAGGCCACCTGGTGAGGCAATCTCGGCGTGAAACCCTCGAGATCAAAAGAGATTAAATCCGAATCTGTCGGGTCTATGCCACCAATCGCTGATAGCAGGGACTTCCTCTGAGAGGGGCAGCTCTGGAGGACTTCTAATGCGGACATAGCAGACGGAGCCTGAGCTAAGTCCTCGACAATGCTATAATGTTGTGCAGCACGAGCATTGGGATTATAAGATGACTTCCTGAGTACACCTTTGGGAGGGGGTCGGGGGATCGTCTCGGTGCTGGGCCTTTCGATGTGAAGGGGACCAGAACTGGACGGAGGAGCGCTGGAGGGAACTTCCGGCTCCTTCCCGGCTGAAGATGGATAATCTTTCGCTCGAGTTGTAACATGGATGGGGATGGTTCCAGCCATGAACACCTGAGAACCGAACGAGGAAGAGGATTGAGAAGGATCTGCCACCTGATGCGTTTGCTGGGACGGGAAAGGCTCTTTAAGTACGGCAGGGGACCCTGGAGCACCTTTCAAAAGCCGACTAACCTCGGACCGCCTGGGGCAATCCTTGGTGTAGTGATCCTCTTCGCAAATGAGACAAGGATACTTAGGCTTCCGTTTGGCTCCTTCCTCGGAGGGAGGTTTAGGAGGGTTCTGCTTAGGCTGTCCAGATTTATCTTTGGCCTTCCCTTTCTTTTTGCCTTTCGAGGATTTGTCTGCCGCGGTGGACTGAACGGCATTTACCTCGGAGGTATTCCCAGGAATAGATTGGCTCTGAGAAGCATTCTCGTTAGAGGCATTTTGTTTCTGCTTCCCAGGGTTCGCGGCCGATTTCTTAGATGATGAGTTTACGGAACCAATGACTCCATCAACAGAAGGCTTTGGTGGAGCTTTGGGTTGTCCGGGCCTCGGGGCGTCTGGAAAATACTCATACAAAGTACCTGACTGAGAATACACTAAATCCAGGTATTGAGCTCGCGCGATTGCTTGCTCCTCAGTTACACACGCCCCCATTGCGATATCTTTGGCAATTTTAGGGACAAAGGACGTGGTAAACCAGTCAGTCAGGAGTTGATCAGGGATCCAAAATTTAATCAAGCGACGACGCCTTCTCCATTCATGTATATGATCGGAGATGTGCGTTGCCGTATCCTGTTTTAGAGACGTGAGAAGATGAGTCCCAGTCTCGTACCGAATGGGTAACTGAAAATGAGTTAAAAAGGCCATAGCCAACGAGTTAAAATCAGAAAACATGCCGCGATTGAGCTCGATGTACCATTTAGCAGCTGAACCAGTGAGGGTCCTTTGGAAGAGGCGAAGTCGGATAGAATCATCAAGCCATGAGTTAGATGAGCACCAAAGGTGATAAGTCATTACATGGGCCTGAGGATCCTCTCCGGCTTTGCCGTCGAACTTTGGACAGTCACCTGGTATCTTGGTTGGAACCGGTGGCCAATATGGATTATGCAAGATAGGGTCATTTGTTAACTTGGACACATCAGGTAGTTCCAACGTTGCCAAAAATGGTAGCTGCGGGTTGAAGGACATCTGTGGCTGCGGATTCGAGGTGACATTAGGGTTCCACCCAGATTGGGGTTGCCCCCACGAACTTTGTCCGGACGGGCCCGGCCCAAAAGGACCTGACGCGTAGGAATTTTGTCCCGACGGACCAGGTCCAAAAGGACCTGGCGCATAGGGAGTTTGTCCGTAGGAGTTTTGTCCGTATGGATTTTGGC
Organism: Pinus tabuliformis; assembly: GCA_031772625.1. Classification (NCBI taxonomy): domain Eukaryota; kingdom Viridiplantae; phylum Streptophyta; class Pinopsida; order Pinales; family Pinaceae; genus Pinus; species Pinus tabuliformis. The sequence continues at coordinate 1,958,519,164 of CM062819.1, forward strand.
CATATGCGGACGGCTGTCCTTGTGTCTGCCCCCCAGCTCCCCAAGTATTAGCAGCTTGCCCGACAGGTTGACCATATTGATAATTTTGATAAGGAGTGGCCTGTGGCTGCTGATAATTTTGATAAGGAGCATACTGATTTTGCCCCTGGGGTGGCTGGTAGCCAGATGACTGCTGGGTCCCATACGGAGCCTGGTAGGCAGGCTGCGTTTGGTATGAAGGTTGATAACCTGTTTGAGTTTGAGGCCCAGAGTAATGTCCTTGAACCGGCTGGGGTTGAACCATATGTCCCGAAGGTTGACTTGGTCGGATTCGAGATGGACCTGGTTGGCCAGCAGGGTAGCCTTGCTGGGCGCCAGGTTGTCCATGTGCCACCAAGGGTTGTCTTTGCGGAACGGATGGTCGAATCGGCTGGATAGCTGGTTGACGCCGAGGTTGGCCAGCTTATCCAGTTTGGCGATGAGGGTGGACACCGGGTTGATTCGACTGTATAGACGGTTGGCCCGTTTGTCCCCCAGTGTGACCAAATTGAGAAGAGGGCTGGGCTTGCTGCATAGCAGGTTGCCCCCCTTGGTGCATGGGCTGAGCAGAGGGTTGGCCTTGCTGTATAGCATGTTGCCCCCCTTGTCCAGAAGGATTCGTGATTTGAGGGGTGGGTTGGCCCTGTTGAACATAGGGTTGTCCACCCTGCCCAAGAGGATACCCTTGCTGGACTACTGGTTGATTTGGAGGATTGTAAACTGAGCCAGTTTGTCCAGAGGGGTACCCTTGCTGGAAACCGAGTTGGCCTTGTGGAAAAGAAGGTTGCTCCGGTTGTCCAGTGGGTTGATTTTGATATGGATACGGCGGACCTCCAATGCCCATGGGTTGTTCCTGGTAAGGTTGACCTTGTGGGCCCCCAGATTGTCCTAGGTCAGGCGGGCCATAAAGTGGTTGCCCCTGGGGGGTTTGCACGTAGAATGGCTGGCCTTGATTGGGTGGTCCTATGGGCTGCCTGGGAGGATCCCGGTTCCCTTTGAACATATGAGTAGCGTGATCGTACGTGACATTCAAGGGTTCCTCGTTTTCTTCAAAAGGGCGATGAGGGAGGCCTGAGACGCTCTCAAGGAACTCACCGTTTTCATCATAGAAAAAGAAAGGACCTTCGTAATCCGGGTCCGTTATGGGTTCCCCATAAGCATCATACGGCCCTGATCCTGGAATTCCACCAACAAAGGAACCAGCTTGAGGGATTTCAGACGAGGAAACCGGTACAGCACTGACGACCGGAGTCGAACGTGCTACACAGACAGTAGGTTGAGTGGGAACTGAGGTGACGGGCGTGTTAAGCCCTGACGTAAGGGGTGTACTAAGGGGTTGCGAAACAAAAGGCCCAGTGGAAGCAGCAAGACTAGGATCCCATATAGTTGTAGAAGTCGTTCTAGCGGCATACCTATCCCTCAATGATTGGTATCGTGGAGGGAGGGGAGAGGAAGCCGGGATCGGGGTCTCGATGTCTGTGACCACGGGTGTCTCACCGGTGCTGGAAGCTGCCTCATCCATGTGGGAAGAAGACATTGGAGACGACATACCGAGAGGGGTACGAGGGGTACGGGGGGTATAATCGGGCTCCCAGATGGGATTCCAATCCTCTATGTAATCTTCGTCGCCTGGGGCACGTACGTTGATAGGCCGGATACTCGGAACAATGGGAAGAGTACCGCTTACAACTGGTACCTCTGGAGCAACAGAGGACGGAGAACCTTGATCACTTTGACCGGGAGTTGATGGGTCAGCCAGGATGACCAGACCCCTTAGAAAACCTAAAGGAAACTAACGATAAAACCCTACTCAAAACTATCGCACACAAGATCTAAAATAGGTGATGTTATCGTGGCCAAATTAATTTTAAGACACAAGAACCAAACTTGACCTTTTCATGTTTCAGGAGTCGAGAAAAGGACGAAAAGATGACTCCAGTCTCCTTCGAATGTTTAATGAGCACGAAGTGACAAGACGCTCACAGGCACCTTTTCGTTTAGGGAGTCCGAAAAGGATCAAAAGTGACTGCCCTGGAATTCTAGGTAGAGGGTGTGCCAAACTTTTCGCAAAACCACAGAATACTTTTTAGGGTACGGGTGGTCAATCTTCGTGAATGCTGTGTTCACTGCATTGCGAATCGTAGGGCGGCCGACTCGGCTTCCTATGGATAAAGGATAAAAGCCTAGTGGGGTCTCCCTATATACGCGACGGTACGTGGGAGCGCAGTCCGTGTTAGACCACTATCGAGTCACAGAAGGAGGAATCACCCAACCTAATGTGAAACAACAGTGACTATGTTTAAAGACGCCGGAACACGTCTCTAACCTAGACCTCTAGATATTTGCGTTTAGTTCCAATGCGTTTTTAGATTCATTTGGTTCATTTTATAGTTGATCTTGAGATTAAGTTTCGATTTCAAGTTCTATCGTATGTTCGCTCACAATTACCTAGATGCAATCTATATGCCAAAGAATTCCGCTTTGTTCGATGAATTCTAGCTACGAGAGGGCAAGAAATTTTCTACCAAACAAAACAAGTACAAGCAAACAAGCAACTTAATGCAACTAAAGCGAGGAAAGGAAACTTTTCTTTTGAAGATGCAAATCAATGAAATGTTCTTTTCCTTTTCAATTTTCAAAAGCAAAGCTACTAGTTTGATTTTCTTTCAGTGACACAAAGCATTTGAAATAATTTGGAGGAACCGGAACACCAAGTAAACTACTTAATGAAAGCACACAAAGTTCCCAAAACATTCAACCAAAGCTTCCAAATCAAAGGAAAACAGAGGTCTGCACGAGCTATGTGATCTAAGCTCTGTAAGACAAGCAAGGATTGCAAGCAAGGAGGAAGCGAAAAGAAACCACTCGGAAACACAATCCAAAACACTCCAACAATCACTGAACAAGTGCATGAACAGATCTGAACTTGGCTGGTCGAACAAACAAACAAGCTCCCTACGGTAGGCTTGACACACACGCAGCCTCTAGATGTCCTAGAGTTAGAGCGCGAAATCAATAGAAAAAAGGCAAACACCCGAAGGACGAGAGTCACAACCAGTCAACTAGAGACACAACACAATCCAGCAATTGCAAAAGTGATGGTGGAAACACGAACCAAGCAACGAAAGCAAGAAAGGGAAGGTATTTGCAAACTTAAAACCGAGCAAAACGAAACCTTATGGAAACAAGCTCCGCAATCAAGCAGTTCAGAGTTCAAACAATGAAAAACAAGTCATCAGGCAGGAGGAGAGAAGAGGGGAAAGTCACAGCAAGAGGTTCAGGAGGCCAATTTGGTCAAAAATGAGTTTTACAGGATCAGCGCGGGTAGCCTTCAGCAACTCGGCGTTGACAGGGGGAGGCCTGTAGCAACTTTGCGATGTCAGCGCGGAAAGACAGGAATAAAGCGCGCTGTCTCGAAAAACGAGGTCAGCGCGGAAAGAAAACACACAGACGCGATGACAAGAAACACAAAGAAGCGGCGGCGCGATGCCAGTGCGGAAGGACACGAATAAAGCGCGCTGTCTCTGAAAACGAGGTCAGCGCGACTGTTAGACGTACAGGCGCGATGGAAAGAAAACCAAAGAACAGGAACGCGACGTCAGCGCGACTGTTTGGAATTAAAACGCGCTGAGCGCAAAAACAAGCAAGGCCAAACTAAAAACTTCCCAAACCAAAGGCAAGAGCTTTTTAACAATAAAGATGCCTCCCAGAAACTCCCAGAAAGTTCATAAGCAAAAGAGACAATCCCAAAAACTCGAAAAGAGATCAATCAAAGCCAAACACAAAAGTGGACTCAAGAGACAAAAAGGCTGATCCCCAGCGGAGTCGCCAAATTGTTGGAGAGGTAAATCCCCTCTACGGGTAGAGGCGATCCCTACTAGCCCAGCAGGGGTCTAGCAACAATCACACAATGCTGCTACGCATGTTCCTAATTACAATTAAACAAGAGGTAAAGAGCACCTACTTGGATTCCTGCGCTTGTCGTTTGACGAAGAGATGTTGCCTTCGCTCCTCCGCTTCGGCTGGTCACGATCCTCCGCGATCTCCGCGAATAGATACCTGCACACACGAAGGGGAAACAAACACAAGCGTGAAATCTAGTAAAAGCAACCATACATCAGTCAGAAAAGATGTAATTCACATTTAACCATTGCGTAGACAAATGAGAATGGAACAATAATAGCGGTCATCTATTATTAATCAGAATAGAGAAGAGTACAACCAAATGTTCTGACGTCGGTAACCTTCTCAAGAGGGGCCAGTCAGCATGTATCTCAAGCATTCACCTTTGAGGATGATTCTCCCAAGACAAACAACTCTCTCTCTCACACAAATAGCACAAAACAACCTTCCCTAAGCAATCAATCACTTCCACACCTAGCACACCACACCTATAGCAGCAATCTGAGCACTACAAGCTCTGTACAATCCAAGCTATTCCAAGCTAAGTCTAACTAGCTGCTCATGGTAATGGTGGAAGTTTATATAGGAGAAGGAGTCTCCTAAAAGGGTGGAAGGATGAGCTTATCTTTTGAGGGAAACGGTTGCAAAGGGTCGAACAGTCATGCCATAGAAAGGAGTCGACATTCACAAAGCTAACAACCAAGCCTGGAGTTATCTGGAAGGCTGGTTGTTTGAACGAATTCGCCCAAACTGGATCAGCGCGGATAATGAGGAAACTGACGCGATGTCGCCGCGTCTATATAACTGAAACGGTCATGTCAGCGCGGAAGAACATGGGAAAGGCGCGCTGGCGACCAGCGCGGAAAAGTGATGTCCTTCCGAGCTGGCAGCGCACTGGAAACACTATGGAGCGCCAGTCATCGCGGGTATTTTTCAAACAGACGCGCTGATGCACAGAACTTTAGAAAAATGGGTTTCTGGGCTAGTTCAGAAGGCATGAAGCTTAGTGATTGACACAGCAGGGTGACTGACAGGAAGGCAGTGACAAATTACTGTGTAACACTTACCTCCCTATCCATTCATGCATCCTCTTTCACTCACCCATCATCCAAAATCCAACCTTAGAACATCTTGTAGAACTTCTTAACATCCTGTAGAAATTCCTGAAACATCCTGTAGAACCCCTGCAGACTTCCTGTAGAAGCTCACAAATGAGGTTTCTTGGTAGCCAAACTTTGTGAGACTCTCCGGAAGGGTGTTAGGGACTCCTTAGACCCCTGCCAAACCTTCCCAACCTTTTCCAATCCTTTTTCCTCCTTGATTTGCCCTCGCATAATGAAAAGCCAGTTAAAAGCATTTGCTTGATAACTCAAATAACTTATTCAAAGATACAAAAAGATATGTTCGTCAGATAGGGACAGCATAGGCATGTGCATTTTACCTTTGTAGGAGTAATGGCATCTTTTTCAATAGTTCGCATCTTCTCCTTTGCATCAGTAGGACTAGCTGGTAACATTAGGGTTTGCTAGGGTTTTTGCTACTTTTTGGCTTTTAGTTTCTTTCTGCAAGTAGATCAGTTCTTTTGAGTTAGCTTCCATCTATCAGCGAAAAAGCTTCTTCTAAGAGCCCATAGAAGTTGGCTTAAGCCCCTAGCGGACTTGTGCCAGCTGACCAAGTGACAGCTGCGGCAAGAGCTAGTACTTGTGCATACAGCACCGTCGCTTCCAAGTTTGTTACGAACTACCGGGTTGATAAAAGTAAAGAAGGGAGTCCCAAGAGTTGCAACATTATTGCTGCAATACTGGAGCCCACCATCTTTTTGGCGCCGTTGCCGGGGAAGCGTCAGAGTATTGGTGATTGTTGCTTTTCTTCTATTTTCCTACTCTCGCCTTCTGCTAAATAGTTTATTTCATTTCCATTCCGCAATTTCATTTCTGCAAAAGTAAAGTAGACCTTTCCTGCTTTCATAGATTAGACTTTCAATTCTGCAAGCGTACAATAGAATTTCAATGTTGCAAGCGTAGACTAGTATTTACTTCCTGCAATTTCATTTGAGCAAAATAGATTAGTCCTTTCATGCTTTCATTTCAATTCCGCATTTCCATTTCAGCAAGATAGTTAGTTGCAGTTCAATCTATTTTAGTTTTGCAGGTACCAGAGGAAAAAAACAAAAGCAATCAAAAGTCTTTCCATTTCATGCCTCGTAGAAACCGAGATAAAACAGGCAAATTCTTACCCAACACCCCCACCACTTCACTGAGTCACCCTTCTCTCTTCTTTGGTGACAGTGATCCAGAAGAACCTATAGGCGAGCCTCCTGAGATATACGAAGATCCTATAATAGAAGAAGAGTTAGAGAACACTCCATCTGAAGCCATGGCTGACAATAGAAGAGAAGATGAGAGAATAGAAGGTGCCTTTCCCATCCGAGAGACCAATGGAGACATGAAAATGAAAAACATAAGCCCCTCCGCTTTACCTCACTTCCATGGACTGACTACGGAAGACCCTGATACCTTCCTGTTCGAGTTTGCTGTCCTTTGTCGAACCTATGACTATACCGAAGATGAGCAAAAACTGAAACTCTTTCCCTCTACCCTCAAGGATGCAGCATTACGCTGGTTCATGGGCTTACCTGGGAACAGTATCACCACTTGGGCTCAGATGCAGCAAGCTTTCAATACCAAGTACCGGGACTACTGTAGGTCCAAGGAAGCCAAGGGAGAAATCTTTCGGATGACCATGGGAAACGATGAGTCTTTAGAGGATTATGAGGAAAGGTTCCAACTTAGCTATAAACGGGCCAGGTGCACACTTGACCCTGAATCTCTCAAGTTGGTCCTGCTCCGAGGAGTCCCTGAAGACCTTTTAGATACCCTTCACATGCTAGCTGGAGGAGATATTTACCAACTACCTTATGAGGATATAAAGACTGTGTTTAGAAACCACTCTAGGGCAGCCCGGAAAAGAGGTAGAGGAAACCCCCTTTCAGCTAGTACTACTTTCTCCAAGCATGAGTTTGCAAATCAGCTAGAGGACCTCAAAAGTGAGGTGAGGCAGACCATTTCCATGCAACTTGATACATTCCGAATCCAGCAAAAGAAAGAGGAAGCTGAGAGGGCTTTGGCCATCTTCTGCCCCAGGTGTACAAGAAAGCACCCTAAGAACGAGTGCCCATTGCATTCAGTAGAGGTATGTTTCGTTTGTGAGGAGGACCACCCCACAAACCAATGCCCAACCTTACCTGGGCTTAAAGCCATGTACCAAGGAATGGAGGCACCCACTGAACCTCTCTACTTCCTCAACCAAAGGAGGCCACATGGACCTAGACCTTACCAACAGGGGATGCAAGGGACATCCCAAGCTTATTATAGCCCCAACCAATCTACTCCTATGCCTTCCTGGGGTCCCCCTGCTCATCCTTCCTGGTCTGTGCCTCCTCCATGGTCTTACTTGCCTCAATACCATACTCAGCTCACTACTCATTCGTTTCACCCACATGTCCAGCCACAGCCTCAGTGGAATGCACCTCAACTGGGGTGGAGGCCCCAGTACAACACTCCTCTTGCCATTTTGCCTCCACCACCAGCTCAGCCACAACCATTACCTCCTACTCCTCCAAGACAACCCCAAATGCCTGCTCAACCGAACCCGAACCCCAACAACCGACAGGCCCAGCAGGTATATACTGGGGAGACAACATGCCCTACCTATGCTGTGGAGATCCAGGAGATCAACCTGCGATCTGGAAAGACTCTTCCGGATCGCCAACCTCCTCCCCCAGAGGACGAGGAAGACAAACAGAAAATGAACCAAAAGCCATTCCACCCTTTCCTGAGAGACTAACAACAACCACACAACCCAACCCAGAAGAGAATGAGCTTCTGGGAGAACTCAAGCAGTTGTGTGTGAAAATACCACTTCTCCAAGCCATCAAAGACGTACCGATATACAACAAATTGGTTAAGGAAAAGTGTTTCAGGCACCCAGGTAGGCGAAAAAGAGATGCCTCAACCATCAATGTCATAGGACAACTGTCCGATCTTATGTTGGGGCAAGTTATCTGTCCAAAGTATCTGGATCCTGGGAGTCCTGTAGTTGATGTCCACATCAATGGCACCATCATACCCCACACTTTGATTGATTTAGGGGCTGCCATTAATGTGATGACCAGGGATACCATGCTCAAACTCAAGCTTCAGGGTTCCTTAAGAAAGACCTCGACAGTCCTGCAGCTAGCAGATCGCTCCACCGTGACTCCCGAAGGGATTGTGGAGGATGTCTTGGTCTCTGTTGACTCTTGGGAGTACCCTGCGGACTTCTTGGTTCTTCGACCAAAGGCAAAGCTTACTGGATACCCCCTTATTTTGGGAAGGCCTTGGTTAGCCACTGCGGATGCTTACATAAGCTGCCGAGAAGGAAACATGACCATCAAAAATGGTCCTATGTCCAAGCAGCTAGTCCTATACCCTCCTGCCCAACCCCTATTAGAGCATGACTTACCACTTTGGTTGGAAGAAGGAGAAGAGGATGAGGTGTACTCTGCACCCTTGTGCACCCTAGAAACCACCAGGGGAGGTCCTCAAACCGAGGATGATTTGATTAAGACCTTGATTCAGAATCCACCTCTCAGTGCATTGTCCTTAGAGAAATTGGTGGAGGATACCCAAGTCAGCACCTTAGTGGACCCTTGTGTGACCAATCCAATCACTCCCAGAGTAAAAAATGTGGAGTTTGGCCCTGAGAGAACGTTAAAAATCAGCTCCTCCCTATCTCCTTCCCAGGAAAAGGAGCTGTGCAGTCTGTTGGCCAGTCATCTAGATGCTTTTTCTTGGAGCTATAAGGAGATGAAAGGAGTCCATCCTTCGGTCTGTACCCATCACATCTACATCAAAGAAGATTGTAAACCGGTCAGGAAACCTCAAAGGAGAATGAATCCAGCTCTTAAGGACATTGTCAAAGAAGAATTGCAAAAACTGTTGGATGCAGGATTCATCTACCCCATCTCAGATAGCGAGTGGGTGTCCCCACTGGTGTTGGTTCCCAAGAAAAATGGGAAGTGGAGAATCTGTGTGGACTACCGTGAACTGAACAAAGCCACCAAGAAAGACCACTTTCCTCTACCCTTCATAGATCAAGTGTTGGATGGACTGGTAGGGAAGAAGTTTTTCTCTTTCCTGGATGGGTTTAGCGGGTATAATCAGATCCAAATCAGCCCGGAAGACCAAGATAAGACCACCTTCACTTGTCCTTGGGGTACCTTTGCTTACCGAGTTCTTCCCTTTGGGCTATGCAATGCTCCTGCCACCTTCCAGAGAGTCGTCTTGAGCATCTTTTCTGAGCTAGTCCATGGTTCAGTGGAAATCTATATGGATGACTTCACTCCTTATGGGTCCAACTTCCAGGAAGCATTGTCCAATCTGGGAAAATTCCTAACCAAGTGCATTGAGATGAACCTGTCCCTTAGTCCTGAAAAATGTGAGTTATTGATGACTGAAGGGACCGTGCTAGGACATACCATTTCTCGCCAAGGGTTACAGGTGGATCCTAACAAAATTGCTCTCATCAAAAAGGTTCCACCTCCTCAGAAGGTAAGAGATGTTCGAAGTTTCTTAGGCTTGGCAGGATATTATAGAAGATTCATTAAAGACTTCAGCAAACTAGCCTCGCCATTGTTTGGCCTCTTAGCAAAAAATGTGGAGTTTAAATGGACTGACGATTGTCAGAGGGCTCTGAATGAATTAAAGGATAAGTTGGTGTCTGCCCCAATCTTGAGAGGTCCAAATTGGGCCCTACCTTTCCACATCCACACTGATGCCTCGAACAAAGCCATAGGGGCAGCCTTATGACAAGTTGAACACAAACTTCCATACGCCATATACTTTGTCAGCAAAAACTTATCCAAGGCAGAACTGAATTATACTGTAACTGAGAAAGAATTCTTGGCTGTGGTCCATGCCATGAACAAGTTCCGACACTACATCACTGGCTATCAAACATTTGTACATACTGATCATGCTGCAATTAGATATTTAATGAATAAACCAGATGTGAATGCTCGTATTATTAGATTGTTACTTTTGTTGCAGCAGTTTGATTTGACTATCGTTGACAAACTAGGTAAAGAAAATGTTGTTGCTGACTTCTTGTCTAGATTGGATTTACCTGCAGGTGAGGATGGAACAGTGGATGACCAGATGCCAGATGAACATCTGTTTGCTATCTCAGTACTCTCTCCATGGTTTGCTGATATAGCAAACTACCTTGTCTCAACACAGTTCCCTTCGCACCTATCCTCAAAAGAGAAGAGCAGAATCGTAAGGAAGAGTGCCTCATTCACTTGGATCGGGGGTAACCTGTTCAAGCTTGGCCCCGATCAGATCTTAAGGCGTTGTGTAAGGGAGGAGGAAGTCTTTGACATCCCCCTAACCTGTCATGACAGGCCTTTTGGAGGACATTTTGCAGCCAAAAGAACTCCCTTCAAAATTCTACAGGCAGGCTACTTTTGGCCCACGCTTCATCAAGATGTCAAAAGATATATCAGCCAATGTGATCGATGCCAAAGGATGGGGAAACCGACTCCAAGGGACGAAATGCCTCTCCAACCTCAAGTGACTCTTGAGCCATTTGAGAAGTGGGGTATGGATTTTGTGGGTCCTATCAATCCTCCTTCAAGGCAAAGGTCTTACATCATTGTCTGCACAGACTATCTGACAAAGTGGGCAGAAACCAAGGCAATCAAAGCAGTGACAGAAGAAAAGGTGGATGAGTTTTTAAGAGAAAACATCTTCTACAAATTTGGCTACCCAAGAGAGCTAGTCACCGATCAAGGAAGCCAATTCACCTCCAACTTAATTGAAGGCCTACTCGCTCATCACAAGATCAAGCATAGGACTTCCACCCCCTATCATCCTCAAGCAAATGGGCAGGTGGAAGTCACCAATAGATCATTAGAAGGGATCTTGACTAAAGTGGTGAGCAGCAGTAGGAAAGATTGGGCAGATCGCCTGGTTGAGGCCACTTGGGCTTACAACACCACTTGGAAGACCACAACCGACTTCACACCTTATGAGCTGTTCTATGGGAAGAGAGCTTTGCTGTCAATTGAGTTCGAATACAACACATTAAGGATGGCAGCTCAGCTGGACCTAGATCTCAGCCATGCCCAGCAAGAAAGGTTATTGCAGCTGAATGGGTTAGACGAGCACCGAATGCAGGCCCTTCTCCACTCAGAAGTGGTTCAACTTCAGAGGAAGGTATGGCATGACCAGCACCTCAATGACAAGCAATTCCAGCCGGGAGATTGGGCGCTGTTGTACGATTCCAGACATAAGGATTTTAAGGGGAAGCTGAGAACAAGATGGCTGGGACCATATGCAGTGGAGAAGTGTAACGACAATGGGTCTGTTCTTATTCAGACCATTGATGAGGAAGCCATCCCCATGATCGTCAATGGGCATCGACTAAAGATCTACAGGAAACCTCTTTCGAGGCACGAATTCATCAAAACTGTGGAAAAATTAGTGCTGGTCATAGAGAAGGGTTCTGCCTCTGTTTTGGGCATACCCTGAACATCAAAAAAAAAAAAAAAAGAGAGATAAAGAGAAAAGAAGAAAAAATAAAGATCCTTGGGTGAAAACCTTTCTGAGGCTCCCAAGGCAGATGGTAGGGGTGAAAACCTCATTGAGGCGCCCCTGCTATCTCTCTGAAAATTTTTGAATAAAAAAGACACTTGGGTGAAAACCTCCGTGAGGCGCCCAAGGCAGATGGTAGGGGTGAAAACCTCACTGAGGCGCCCCTGTTGTCTCCCAAAAAAAAGAAAGAAAAAAGAAAACAGAAAAAGAAGGGGGCAAAAACAGGAAAACAAGCTCAGGAATTTGAAAATTCATGCAGGTTGGAGGTATCCGATGCTGGAAATGAGGCCTCTCAACTCAAGGACAAAGGTCCCTACTATGCTTCCAGGTGACCTCACCAGCACTCCCTCCAGAAACACTCATCTCTTCCAAGGTCTGGGCACGATTTGATCACAGTTTAGCCTTCTACAGGAAGCTATAGGACTTTCTACAGGAAGTTCTGTATTCCTACAGGAAACTTCCTGTAGAATCTTTGGACGGACCAGGACCGACTGTGTGGAAGAATTTGAAGCCTGAAGTCCAATAAGGAGGCATGCAACCAATGTTTTTCTCCATCACCCACTGCTGTCGCCTCCTTCTACCACCCCTGCTGCCATACAATGGAAATACCTGCACAGTCAAATCAGAACGTTGGATTCTCAGAAGAAACAATTCTCAAATGGAATAAAGTATGCAGAGGCCCAATGCGCTACTTATCAAGGTAATCCGAGGACCCTGCAACTGTGACCGTGATTCCACCGTTTCGGCATGCACCCTAGGAGGAGAAACGGCTACAGGAATCCTGTAGCAGTTGATCCGGCTAGAGCATACACCATGAAGGCACCTGCAACTCATAAAGCTGGCGCATGCACCATCCGCAACCAGGCAACCGGTCTCGTAACCAATAACAGTCGGCAAGAAGGAACTCCTGTGCCTGTGCATGAAGCAGCAGCAAACGGACCCGTCACCCTCGTCCTGAAGCATGAAAATAACGTCGCAGCCGCACAGGTAAGTGCCTCACCCTGTTTCGTCAAATTACATGAACAATGCTCTAAAATGTGTGCGAGTATGAAAATGAATGGGTTGAGCAAGTCGGGTAGCCATTCAACTGGCAACCACAACCAGTCCGATGGTCTCGTTCGATCCGGAAAGCGTTGGTTGTGTCAAACAAGATAGGAAATGGACATGTGGGAAGCGTCCAGTCGGAGAGAAGCGGCGATCTAACAGAAAATGGCGGCGGTAGATATGAAGGGAATGATTCGGCGGTCAGGTAGACTTACAGTGGAATGATAGTAGGTGACGTCGTCCAACGGGCCGGCAGGGACAGCTCACCCCCGCGCCACGAGTTCCGCAGGGATTCAAATCCACCGGCTAGATCGCGTATGGCACTCCACTCATTTATCCTCAACTGCTTTGCAGTCGAGTAAGCATCCGAAATTTCCTGAAGACTGTTACTCCGAGTCCTCGGCCTGTTCAAACGTCTGGTGGTTGCACAGAAGGCCCAGAACCACTGACGCGCTCTCCAGAACCCGTGCACGACTTCTACAGGAAGCTGCGCTACAGGAAGCTCACCGCTACGGAGGAAATTAAACTATTCATGTCAAAGGTGGCAAGTTGGAACGAGGTAAGCCTGAACATAGTCCTCCCATGCAATTGGTTCGAAGGGTGGTGAAGTCGACGTCCTAAAAGAGTAGAATTACAGTCTGTGCATGAATTTGCAAGTGTCGTCTTACTTCTGCATGAGAATTGTCATCGTAGTGTGTATGCGGGGTTTTTCTACAGGGTTTGGTTCATAATTGAGCCACTGTCAAGGCTCACCTGTAGACAGTCGTGAATTTACAAACTGTGTGCATGCCAGAGGCGTAATTCCGCACTCTGTCTAAGGAAATCCCAAAGGTCCATCTTTTTATACGCGCCAGCCAGCTCCGGCTAACACAGCAAGCTTTCACCATGTCGGGTGGGTTCATTAGGAAAGAGCCGACAGACTCAAAGAAGCTACGGGAAAACCCTGAGGTGGTAGACCTGTTTTCTCGTGCACGATGGATGTCGTTCTGCGACAAGCTTCAAGGTTACGATGACAAGGTGGCAGAAGAATTCCTGCGAGCTTTGAAGCCAAAATAAAAAATGCTGGCCGTTGTCAATTTCAGAGGTTTGAACCTCAGAGTCACCCCACAGTTCATCAGCAGAGTCACTGATCTCCCGATGGGGGTACGTTGGGATAAGGAGGAAAGAAAACTGGGCCAGAAGGCTAAGAAGGAGTTCTTTCTGCCGGAGGAGCAATTCTCGGAGGACAAGAACAGAGTTCGAAGAGCCAGCCTACAGCCGCTCTGGAGTGAGGTCAGCCTCCAAATTATGAAGTATATCACGTGCGAGGGGCGATTCAGCATCGTGTATGGATACCATTTCCGGCTGCTCACGGAACTTAGGCACCAAATGGACCTACCCTCAGAAAACAAGTTGAGTATTCCTTACTTCCTCCTGCAGTCCATGACTGCATGTGCCACCAAATTACGAGAGGGAACACCAAACCAGGTAGCCCATCATGGGCTCATTAAGTTCCTCGTGGAGGATGCACTCCACACATACACCGTCCCTCTCTCGTGGGAAGCCTTTCGAAACTTGACTAAGGATGATGACATCAAAATGTTGGCTGAGGAGCTCACCTCCTCCAGCAGCGAGAAGGAACCAATTCAAACAGAGAAGAAAGGAAAAGGCCAAGAAACCATGGCCAAAGCACCAAAGAAAGAACACAAGGGGAAACAAGAGAAACACCAGGCTGCCAAAACAGAGGATGACAAACCCACATTAACACCCAGGGAGAAAAGGTTACAGAGCAGGGTGGAAAGGACTGAACAAGTCCACGTCAGTGAAGGCACCTCTAAGGCAGCCTCAGCAAAGTCAAAAGACAAAGCACCCTCAGCCAAGCAGGCTAAAACGGTGCCACCTGTTTCTACAGGAAAATAAAAAACGGCTTCTACAGGAAGCCAGAAATCAGCCGCTACAGGGCTTTCTACAGGAAGTCCTGAGAAAGGAACACAGAAGGGGAAGACGGCCGAAATCCTTGCTAGGGAGGCAGCAGCTGTGCTGGCCACCCTAAGTACCCCTCCCAAGCCAAAGGAAAAACGAAAGAGGGAGACCCCTCTGTATTTCAAAGCAAGGAGAAGTGTAAGAATCAAAACAGGCAGGCCCCAACCTCCATCCAGCGACCCAATTACCATAGAAGACACCCCTACCTCACCAAGGGAGAGGTCCCCCTCAAAAATATCAGTCACTTATGAGCGGGGGAGCCCGAAGACAACTGCCTGGAAGGAGAGAATGGATAGGTTGGCTTCAAAAACCCCGCTAAAGGATGCTGAGGCTGTTCTACATGAAACATGGGTCAGGCTCAAGGAGACCGAAAGAATGGAGGGAGAGGCAGCCACATCACCACCAGGGGAAGACGGAGGAGAGCCACGGAGGGAAGAAGAGGTAGAGCACATTCCAGAACCTAGTCCCCAGCCAAGCTTGAGCTCGTATTATAACTTTTTGGAGGCTGGAAAAATTATTCCACAGAAATTCACAGTGCCGCTATTCTTTGCGTTGGAGGAAGAAAGGGTGAGAACCCACACGTGGATGAGGATAGCTAAATCTAAAGGAGTAGCAGATATAGGCCCCTTGGAGGAACAACTCAAGGAGGCACGAAGAGAATTAGCTATGGCCAAACACGTGGGAAACTGCCAGCGGGTATTCCTACAGGAAGAGAATGAGAAACTCAAACTGCAGCTACAGGAACAGAGGAAAGAAAGGGGCACAGCACCAGAGGACACTACAGTAGAACCTCAAGGAAAAGAAGGACTGCAAGTTGGTCTTGGGGAGCTAAACCAGCATCTACAGGAAAGGGAATTGCAAGCACAAATCGAGATACAAGCTCTCAAATAGCAGTTGCAACAAAAAGAGGCACAACTGGCCTGCATGGCCAGTTGGGCCATGGATGCTCTACAATGTAGACAATCGGCCAAATCTTATGGCCTATACCTACGGGACCAGTGGCTGCAATTCCAAATTAATGCATTGGCACAGAGGGGTATCTCCCAAATCCAAGACCCCCAGCAGTTCACAGATTTATGCAATAGCAGTTCAACAGAGGACAAGGCCAAGCTATCGGAGTTCTATCTCCATAATTTGGCCCTTCCTAATGTGACTTCATGGGATCCCAATACAGTCGTGGGAGATATGCAGTTGATGGCATTTGCCTCATGGTTGAACCATGAAGAAAAGAGAGCAGCAGAGGTCAAAGAAGTCATGAACCGAGAGTTACATGAACCACTGCTGATTAGAGCAGAGCCAGGGGACCCCACTGCATTGATATCAGCCCACCAGCACTTAGCAACCGACTCTTAGGCTTTATTGAAATACATGGATCAACAGGCTCAGGCCATAGCACATTTCAAGGATATGGAGTGATTATTAGGGGACAATTGTGTTCATGCTTGCACCCGCCAGTGGAACACCTTGTCCCACAGCCTCAAAATCAGGGAATATCACACTCCAACTCGAATGAGGGAAGCTCTAGTACGGGTGCCCCTCTACAAGAAGTCCATATAGAACCTCCAAGCCAGCTGGATTGGCCTCAAGCTAAGCCCACCTTTGATTTTGGGATTGATGGAAGGCAGCACAGAGAAAGAAGAGCATAAGCAGTGGGAAGAGGTGGAAAGGAAGGCTGGGTTCCATGGCAGTGAGGAGGATACTACTTCAGAAGCCTGGGATGTGAGAGTGGCAGTGAAAGCGATGAAGGACGAGGAGCTAGATTAGTTGCTCAGGGATGAGCAATCATTTTAGCAGGGGGGTGATGATGAGCCCCAAATTTGGTAACATTTTAGGCTCATTTGGCCTAACTACCTTTGCTCAATCCTTCATTTTTCATAACTTCTGCATCATTTTTTAGTATGTTTATGTCATTTGTACGAACAAGGGTAGTCACTATTCCTAGGTGGCTAACACGTGCTCATTTCAGGATTTTTTGACACATGTGGAGCAAAACCAAGCAGACAAGGGCTAGGAGACAGCCAATATTTGGTTGAGGATTCGTAGGGGGGTTGTCTATGGCATTAAATAGCCTCCCTCGGGATCTTCACCCCCAACTCCGAGCTCCAAAGGCCACCAAAACCGGATCTAGAAGGCAGCCAAACAGATTTTGTGGAAGCAACTGTTCACTCCCAGTTTGGTCAGCCAAGTCCCATGGATTTAGGAGGCCAGCTAGGGCCTCGTGGTGTATAAATGTGAGGGCTTCAGCCTTCGAGAGGGACTTTTTGAAAAACTTTTGCACATTCTGCACTACAAGCTGCTAGCTCTGTTTTGTTCTTTTGTAGCCATTATTGGCATGACCCTTGACTTATGATTATTATTTTTTAATGGGAAGCAGTCAGATTTGATATCAGCTCTGAGTTTTTTTGAGGAGCCATAGCTCTCGGGGTTGGGCCCAACCTGAGAGCCTAGGGCCTCCTTCTTTGTATTGATATCTTTCCTTTCAGCATTATGATTTTCCTTGTATGCATTTGAAACACAGTTTGTTGAGTTAGATTTCGTTGTGTGGTTAAGTAGGTCATTGTTGAAAAATAGAGTTGCTTCAGATGTCTAGAATAGAGTAATGAGATAAGAATTGATAAGAGCTCCAGAAAAGGGTTGCTTGCACTCTCATTTTCACCTCTTTCTAGGGGCTGGAATTGCAGACAATGCTGCCCAACAAAAACACTAGTTTGCTTACCCATGCAATCTTTCGTGCAATGTTTTCATTTGTAGGAGTTATTCATGCGATCAGACCTCTTGGAATGTTTCTTTTCTTCAGTACTGTACATGGTTCTCTTTATAAATAACGCTGTTGTTCAGTGGTTTCGTTGACAGTTAGGATAGACTGGTTAATATTTTGATTGTGTGCAGGATGTGGTTGATTTGGTTAAGTATCCACTGTGTTGTGCATCTCCATCACTCTCTCGTCCATCTAAGCTTCGTCCAGGCCAACTACTCCCTCTCCAAGTTAGGTCCCTCATCTCACAACTACTTTTCTGCCCACGTAACCCTACCTTCTTGCTCTTCCATTGCCTCAGCCTTCCTTAAGACAAGTTAGCTTCCCACACCCTCTCATCACTTCACCCCTCGGTCACCGAGTCATTTCAGACCCCTACCCTACCTCCCTATCCATTCATGCATCCTCTTTCACTCACCCATCATCCAAAATCCAACCTTAGAACATCCTGTAGAAATTCTGAACATCCTGTAGAAATTCCTGAAACATCCTGTAGAACCCCTGCAGACTTCCTGTAGAAGCTCACAAATGAGGTTTCTTGGTAGCCAAACTTTGTGAGACTCTCCGGAAGGGTGTTAGGGACTCCTTAGACCCCTGCCGAACCTTCCCAACCTTTTCCAAGCCTTTTTCCTCCTTGATTCGCCCTTGCACAGTGAAAAGCCAGTTAAAAGCATCTGCATGATAACTCAAATAACTTATTCAAAAATACAAAAAGATATGTTCTTCAGATAGGGACAACATAGGCATGTGCATTTTACCTTTGTAGGAGTAATGGCATCTTTTTCAATAGTTCGCATCTTCTCCTTTGCATCAGTAGGACTAGCTGGTAACATTAGGGTTTGCTAGGGTTTTTGCTACTTTTTGGCTTTTAGTTTCTTTCTGCAAGTAGATCAGTTCTTTTGAGTTAGCTTCCATCTATCAGTTAAAAAGCTTCTTCTAAGAGCCCATAGAAGTTGGCTTAAGCCCCTAGCGGACTTGTGCCAGCTGACCAAGTGACAGCTGCGGCAAGAGCTAGTACTTGTGCATACAACACCGTCGCTTCCAAGTTTGTTACGAACTACCGGGTTGATAAAAGTAAAGAAGGGAGTCCCAGGAGTTGCAGCATTATTGCTGCAATACTGGATCCCACCAGTTAGGCGCATAAATGTTGTATATAGCTAGAATCTGCTGATCTTCTTTGTTTTCTAATTGGATCCAATGCTGGTTAATAATTTCTGACATATAATTCCAAATGTTTTGATTCCAGATTGTAGTGTTTCCTCTGGAAGCTCCCATGGATTCACTGATGCTTCCATTGTACTGCTTGTTCTGTTCAATGATTTTAGTCATATCATGCAGGCTTTGCTTTGTTTCATGTAACAAAAAGATCCCTGGTTTTTCACAATAAATAAGATCTTTCAGGGCTGCAACTTTGGAGGGGTGCCCTATACCCCTGCAATTCCAAGATAGGATTTTCATCATTGGGAGAGTGGTGCGCGAAGAGGTGCTCGCCCCCCTTGATTCTTGTGAGTTTTCTCCTTATCATGTTGTCCTAAGATGTAAGATTCAATAGGGCTTTGAGTGCCCATTGCTATGTCCTTTTGGGCATTCTCATCTCGGTGTTGTTTTGCAGATTTTCTGCCCGGGCCGGGTTTCTTAAGAGAGTCGCTAGAGGCTCCATGGTCTTTGGATGAGCTCCTGGTGAGTCTGGAGGGGGGTGTTCAAGGGAAGATTGGGAAGGGATAACCAGAGGAGGGGAAGGATCAGAGGCAGCTGAATGAATCGTGGGAAGATGTGAGGGTTCCAAGGGTGGAGCATCGGATAAAACCGAGAAGGGATTGGAGGTAGAAGGGGGTAGGGGAGGGGAGAGAGAAGGAAGGGAGGATGAGGGAGGGGAGGATGAGGAGGGGCGGGAAATCTTAGAGGCAGGGGGTTCAGATTCTGGCGGTGCTCTAGCTGAGGGAGTCGACTTCTTTTTTTTGACTGTTTCCCACTGTTCTTCTTGTGGGTCATTTTCAACATTAGCAAGAGAGGGACAACGATTAGCAAAG
The DNA here is from genome assembly GCA_031772625.1 of Pinus tabuliformis. NCBI lineage: Eukaryota > Viridiplantae > Streptophyta > Pinopsida > Pinales > Pinaceae > Pinus > Pinus tabuliformis. Next base: position 1,958,538,510 of record CM062819.1, read on the forward strand.
TGGCCGTATTCGTGACATACCTTACATTTGAACGGTATTTGCTCGTAATCAAGTTGCTGAATATGGCTCCAATCGTCCACTTTGAGTTTGATGGCTTCCGGTAGGCCTTTTCCAAGATCCACTTCCACAAAAATACGCGCGCATGCTTGCATATTATCCTTTGGCTCGTTGCGATCTATGTACTTGCCTACAATGTTTCCAATAGCACGAACCGAGTCATCTCCCCAGCAGTGAAGATGGAGATGAGGGAGTTTAACCCAGACAAGGACAACATTGGGGACATCCAGTTCCGGATCAAAATCCGGGGTCCATTTGTTTAAGTATAGTCCTCTGGAGTCCATGAAGTAAGGCCCATTCCTGAAGATTAAATCCTTGTCTTCTTTAGATTCAAAGTGGAAGTTAAAGAACCCCTTTCCACAGAATCTGATGGAGATTTTACCTTTTTTTTTGTCAGACCAATTTCTTTCAACCCAACATTGCACAGTTCTTGGAGACGGCCAGAGGCCTGTGAGCTGGCCGATGAGACCTTTTTTTGCAAGAGAGAGGGCTGCCATGCGAGGAATGGCTGGAGGTAGATTAACTTCATGGAGAATGTCTAGCTTTTTGACAAACTTCAATATTGCTGGGCGAGGCCATTATGGAGGGAGAGATTTGACGAGAGTAGAGAATGCATGCTGGGGATCGCCCCCCTCCGGTGAGCAGTCTAGAGGGGCCATGGGAGCCGAGGAAGGTCAAGAGAGCGCGCAGCAGGGTCTCAGCAGCAGGAGGTTGCCGAGTAAAGGAACAGCGTGAGGCTGCAAAGGGTGAAGGAGGGACAACTCGAAAACATGAGCGGTTCAGAAGAAAGAGGATCACTGAGGGGATCGAGCAGTGCCAAGGGGAGCTCAACAGTAGGTGGTTTCCAAGCTGGGGAGCCGTAGGAGGCAGCAAGGGCGGCTAGGTCAGGATGCGCGTGCAGACCTTCAGCCAAAAAACTATCTATATAAACATGTCTATGTTATAGGGTTCAAGATATGGTGTTTCACAAGTTCATGATGGTATATAAATGCATCAAATATTGAGTGTGAGTATTGGGAAGATGCGGTACACTCAAATTTTTTTAGAGTGATCCCAATATTTAAGATTAGCTTATAATAGAATTTTTTTAATGGAGTCTTGTCAAGTCAATGAAAGTAAGGTATTAATTCCCCTCCACTAATATTGGGTGACATTCAAGGCTATATGACCATTCTAGATTGCCACCGTCTAAAAAAGGTCCTAAATCTTCTCAAGTTTACTACAACTTTGTAAGTCCTAAATTTGTAATACATATGATGTCTTCCCTTCGCATGTGTGTTTAACAATCTTGATGATCAAGCCTAAAAAACACATAGAACTCAAAATGAGCTTTGTCACAATGCAAATAATGCTTAAAATGGATTTCATATATGAAACACATGGCCTTAATACATTGACATATAGACTAGGCTCCTTACATTCCTTTCATAACCTCAATACCTAAAATTAGGGTTTTTCGATCTTAAGTTTTTTTTGCCTCTTAATATTTATAAGCATTATGTTAAAGGTGTTTCAAGCTCTCGTTATGAGATTTCTATAAATGATTGCGCCCAACACATCACATTTAAGAGATACGCTAGCACCATTCTAGTCACTCTATATTCTATGTACAGTGCAATGTAACACCATTCTACTCACTCTATATTCTATGTACATTGCAATGTATTAGATCATTTGGTTCATTAACAAAATTTGGTTTTCATTGCAGTGCTTTGCTTAAATATTGTATGGTGTGTTTATTTTGCAATATTATGCTCCTTTTCATTCTAAATCCAATCAAAATCACTTATTGGGGTTTAAGTCTTCCCGTTAACATCTTTATCCTTGGCTCCAAGCGTAAATCTGAAGCATTTTAGTGGAATAAATAAACCCCTTATAACTTAGCCGATTTTTGTTATTTAAATGTTATAAATTGAGTGCACAAATTATAATAATCGTAAGATTGAAAAAGGACATACTCATTATATAAAAATAAGAAGATGCCCTTTTAATATAAATCAACAAAAGAATACAAATTACAAAATCCTAAGGAACTTTGATGATTGTAAATATGCGTTAATGATTGTAAAGATGGGTTATTAGTGTAATTTAGTGAGATGGATGGTAAAGGTTGGTTATCAATGCAATTTAATGAGATGGGTTGATGGATATAAAGACATTCAAAGCAATTTTTCAAGACACTTTAGTTATTATAAATAGTTTTATATTTTTTAGTCGTTAGAGATGGTTTGAGATAGTTAAGGTTTTCCTGGTAAAGGTTGGTTATTAATGTAATTTAGTGAGATGGGTTAATGGATATAAACATTTTCAAGGTAATATGATTAAGAAATTTTAGTTAAATAATTTGAAGGTTTTTAATTATTAAAATGGTTGAGCCTCAAGTGTTAGCTCAATTAGTCGAGTTGTTGTTGTTAAAGCAACTTTGCTATCGAGAAGTCATATGTTCAATTCTCTTGATAATTTTGGGGTCATGTTATGTGGTTGAGTTGGTAGGAAGTGATCCTTTCAGGTGGATATACGTAGTACAAATATTATGTGAACGTAGCGGTATCATTTTTTATTTTTATAATAAAAAATAAAATTATTTGTTTTTATAAAATTGAAATAAGATTTAAAAGTTGGTGATAACTTCTGGAACACTGTGTGTATTATTTGAAGAGCCCAACGTTTTGGGTAAAAACTTCATCCATCATCAGGGGTAGGAAGCTTAATTGATGATACACACAGGATTCCAGAAGTTCTCAACAACATTATGTTACTAACTGTGGAAACATACATGCTAGTAAGATTTAAAAGTGTTTTTAATTAGTTAAAAGTTTTATTTATTTATTTTTTAAGAAAATATGTTAGTCGCTCAAAACTTATATATATTTAGTAAGAATAGAAATATATCCTTTACAAACCACATTAATAAATTATTTTAAAATTACTACATATCCTTGACTAATGACAATAATAATATTAAGAGATACATATTTGATGTTGTTTTGATCGATGAGCATTTGAACTTTAAATATTATAGTATACACAATACTTCATAATAAAGGTAGTTCCTTTTCAAAAGTTTAATGTTGAAAAACAAAAACATAATCAATTTGATCTTAACTTAGTGGAAAACCTATCCAACTCATTATCGAATCAACAATTAAAAAACAACTAAAAATATAGCAAATTTTATCCTACCCTGTTGGCCCTCAATTTTTTTCATCTTTGCCTATCATAAATCCATTTGTTTACCACCATATTCCACCCTATTCCACCTATATGTGCCTAATTTTAGTCCTATTTTTCATATTCAGGTAACTAAATTAATTTTTTCAATTTTTGAAAATTTTTGTAAAAATTGGGTTTTAAGAGTAAATTTGGATTGCATTAAAAATTCCCGTAATAGCTCCATTAAAGTCATATGTGCAAGACACCTAGGAAAGATCTGAGCGCATATTTAGAAATATTGGGAACCATGGATGAAGAAACACCTATTGGTTCAGTCAAACTGAGCAAAAATAGGCTTGGTCAACACTAGTCAAACTTGACCTGTCATTCAGTAATCCCTAGTAAAAAGGGGGAAAATTTGTTATTTTGTGGGATTTTTCCTGGTTTTGTAGACCTGCATGGATGGATTAGGATTGATAATGCCATTAGAGCCATTATAGAAAATTTTGTTTATGATTTGCTTATTTAAACAGAGTTCATGGACAATTTAGAGGAGGAAAAAGTGTGTGTAATTTTGTATTAAGATTATTGGAGACTTTTGAGATAATTTGAAGAATCATTTCTACTGTTCTATTTTCTCTTCATGCTGTGGATGCTTTATTAAGTTAGCTGTAGCTAAAGAGTTCTTCAGGTGTACAAGGCAAGGTTGGAGGGCCCCCATACCAACCTAAGTACACTTTGGTTAAATTTTGTATAAACTAGCATAGTTTTGATTCAATATTTCTTGTTTCAGTTTTATGATTCAGTTACTTAGATGTGTTATGATTTTTTGGATGATTTTGGTTTAAAATCTAATTTGAGTACGAAAGGACAACCAAGGATTTAAGTTAAATTCTCTTTCTATCAAATTATGAATCACAACTAAAAATCATCCTTTTGCATTTCTTGAATTGTTTCTTGAATTCCAATTTATGATTTAATGCAATGGTAATGTTGTTGGAGTAGAATTATGGGGAAGGACAACCAGGACCTCCTAAGTTAGGAGCCTCTTCTCTTGCTTTCTACACATCACAAACCGATGCTCTTTAGTTTCTCTTCTTGAGGAAAATACTATGGGGAAGGACAACGAGGACCTCCTAAGTTAGGAGCCTCTTCCTTCGCTTACTATATCTTGAATTAGAGACTTTTTAGTTTATTTAAACTTAGAACTTATTTGTAATATGCATTTCCTTTAACCTTTAAGCCTTGACTTTTGAAATTGACTTTACCTGAAATCCATATACTTTGGACGTGCTTCCAAGTCTACAAACCCGGATTGACAAATAAAACATCTGTGTTAGTTTACCTAGTAAATTGACCTGACATATCCTATTATATTATATTATACTATAAATTGCACTGGGAGGTGCAAAGGAATGCCAAAAGTTAAAGAAACCAAGAATAGAGATGAATAGAAACACATGGGAAAAAACTGAAGTGTCGGGTGTGTTGAATGCATGCTAACTGTGAGAGCTTAAGAGGACATACTAAACTTTGAATTAACAATTCTCCTTATTATGATTTCAACCACTTCTAAACAATTCATGTGTTATTTGTCCAAATTCAGGAAATGACAAAAGTGAGAAGATGACTTACAGACTTACGCATGGTCCCGTGACATTGATCGGAAACTTGTAAAGTAGTTCACCTAAGCTAACCAGAAGTTGTTGCATTTCATTCTAATCCTGGTATTGTAGAAACTATTCAATTCAACAATAAATGTAAACTTATACACCAGTTGAATCATGTAAACAACAATAATTTCCTTTCTTACAGTGCCATGATTCAAAGGTCTAAGAGAATTTTCCAACGACTCTATGACTAAAACAGTAAGAGCATGAACACAATAAAAAATAGTGTTCTTACGGGATTCAATCAAATTGTCATCAATGCACCAGATAAAAATTGAACCCAAACCCTTTTGAATTTCAAGGATTGGCCCAAGATAAACAACAAAGAGATGAGATTGAAAATCTCAACCTTATATAAAAGGTTTTCAATTTTGCACGTTATTATTAGCTTGCACACTTCAATTTGATTGATTCTAAAAGGAATAACTGATGAAACTTTAAAAGTATTTTATTGGTAGAAAATGCAAAAGCAATGTTATTTTAACCTAACCATGACTGAGAGACAAAAACAAAATTCTATAACATAACCATGAGATTAAGGCCAACAGTTAAAGGTTGCAGGGAATATCCTTTCCATGACTAATAACAAAAGGATAATAAGTTTCATGTATTCATCTTTCAATGCCAAAGACCTGATAAAAAAGATTAAAAAAATATGTATTCATGTTATGTGTATTTCACCCCAAACCAAAAAAAAAGAGAGGAATTAAAGGGTAAAAGACAATATTTTTTTCAAAAATAGATTTCAAGGCATAATTTGATGAAGGTTTGAAAAAATAATTCTCAATACCAAATATTACAACCATAGCATGGGATTAAATCTTGACTTATTTCTCTATGCCCAAACAACAAATTAAAAGCACTCATTTTCATTAGACTAGACTTGCACACTAGAAGCATACAAAAATAATTGTAGATTGTGAGCTCATCAAATTGGATTGCCATATTTTGAGGCATATGTGCCTTAATTTCACTTGAGGAAAAGAGCACAACAATATTAAAATAACTACATGAATGTTTTCAACTCACGAGATTAGGTGGAAAAAAGCACAACATGCATAGTAGAATCCCTACCATGGAATTTTCTTAATCCTTCTGGATTTGAGTGGCAAAAAATTGTAGATGACTAGAAAGATTAGAACAAGGGGATCAATAGTAGTGGAGGCATTGGTCTGCCACAAGAAAAGAGTTGGGAATCCTGGTGGGATGACGAACAAGAACATTTCAAGTATTCAAGTTTGCGGGGACAGATTTGGGAAATCTTGTTATCACTTAGATTTTCCTTTACCAATATGGAATTGTTTATCACTTAAGCATTGCACATGGCAACAAAAGTGTTATGGTATATGGACTATCTTGGTTTGTCATTGCAATTGTTTTAGGGGTATTGAAGACTGTAGCGATGGGGAGGCATAGCTTCTGAAGGGCTTTCTATTTATTGGTTTCATTTATGTTCTTATTATTTTCGTAGTTGTTTGTGGCTTAATGGTAGCAGACTTGTTTCCATATTTATTTGCATTCATGCCTACTGCACAAGCCTTGTTGCAGATTGCATAGGTTTGTAAGCCTCTTTTACTTGTTTATTACCTTCGACATTCCCACTCCTCTTTTCAGTGTTCCTTTGCACCTCTTAGAGAATTTCTAATTTAAAAACTAAATGTAGTCATAACGTTACATTATATCTTGGGAAAATATTCATTGATCTCTACCATTCATGCCTGTTACAAAAGCGATGAAATCCACAAGAATCCAGTCATGAAGTCTTCACGTGGTTAAAATTTCTTCATCACAAGTTTTTTTTTAATCTCCAATTGCTTAATCAATATGGGATTTACGGTGGATCTTCTTCGATGCAAGCATGAACATTAATCTAGAATCTGAAGTGCTTAGATTTGATATGTGCACTCGATCTCTTCCACTGAATGAATGTATGACAACAAGAATCTAAAAACCACAAATCAAGTAGGAAGACCAACTTAATTATGGAATCATAGTTCTTATGTATAAAAAATTAGTGGGATTTCAGCCCACGGATATATTTACACGAATCATTGTGGCCTGAAATGTTTTGCCTAAAAAAAAAAAACCTTCAGGGATGGAGGATCAATGGAAAATTGGGACACAAAGTAGGGGAGGAAATGACTCCATTTTTCAGGATTTGTGTCTGTAAGCAACATGAACTTGTATTGTCACGATTTGTCTTATTTTTCTTGTAATTTTTGGGGGGAAATTATAGTGGCTCTAGACAGAGGTCATGAAGAGTGATTGAAAGTACATGGAAGAAGCTAGCTATCAATGCAACAAATGTGAAAATAATGTCTGTAGTTCGGAAGAACACATACTCCATCCTTCTCCCCAATCCACCCTAAACACATTACACATGATGATGAAGATGAATCATTCCTATTTTCATCTTTTTTTCTTCTCAAACACATGTACTTGCCTTTGGGAAACACTACTATAATCTTGGAGCAGCATGGCATACTACTCATTCTGTTCGGATTAGGTCAGGAGCGGTGACTATCAACATTGATATTAATATGAATCTTGCCTAGCAATATGAAGAATCCCACAAGGAGGGAAAGCACACCATTGAGAAGCTGCAATGCAGGGAGGACATGCTCATTCAAACCCTTCATCACAAGTATGGAGACTTCCAAAAAATGAGAGTCTGCTACCAAATCCAATAAACACATGGCAATCCACATGATAAACCCTGTAGTTGTGCAAAGCGCATAGATTGCAATCGACGCCAACACAGGGTTTGTTTTAGAAAACGGGAGACACCATTCAACATACACACTGTTAAATGCTCGAATTTGGCTTTCACAGTATCCAAAAAATGGAAAAGAGTCTGCAATTTTATCACTGAGAGTGGGGATGGTGCTAATGCCATGTATTATAGGAGTTGTTTTTAGTGCGACCTTTTGGAATTTCCGGTGCCAGAATCTGGCGGAAAAATTTGAGGTGAAATCTTGATTTGTGTTATTTACATTGGTTTTTTACTGTATATATGGATTCAACACCCTAAAAATCTGCTAGGGCACTTGGATTATTCAGGGGTTACCCATCAAACTTGTGATTTCAATAAATTCCTGTCGGATTTTAGAGAAATTTGACCAGAAAAACCCACTGGAAAAACTTCCAAAAATTATCACTAAAGACTACTCTTGTATTATATATGAATTGTAGTCAAAATATTCTAATTCTCTACATGACACCAAAAATTCGCGCAAACAATTCCCGACTAGTTGGGGACATGAAATGATAAAAATCGGAAAGTTATTTCCAGATATTTGTACTGAATCTCAGAATCCTATGTTTGTGATCAGAATCTTCAGAGGATCTAACATATGTATCGGAAAAAGATGATGAATAGTTGGGCAAGGTGTGAGGGAATTTGTGACGGAGATTTCGAGCATCAACAAGCTTAACACTGGAACCTCGTGCAGCTTCACCGCTGGTACATGTGTAAAATAGAGTTGTTGGTCTACAATTATATGCCCAATGGGAACTTGGATAAATCGTTGCGGAGGATATCTCTGTGCAGGTCATGCGAGGAGATGAGATGATATGCTAGTGAAGAGATGATATGATAGTGTAAACGATGAAGAATATGATTAGTCTGAATTAGGCATATTGAGAAACTTGGAAGGTTGGTGGCTTCATTCCGCAAATCCAAAGTGATAATGATCCAACTGCCAAGGTTTTAACTCATGTAAAAAATAATATCTGTCTAGACAAGCATAAGAAGAATCCTTTGTCTTATTCCTAACTTGCAAGGAGTATTCATAAACTTGCTAGAACATCTCATCAAAAAATCTCCTAGAAGCAGTTAGTACATCAAGTAAATGTTAAAAATGTTAAAAATGACAAGGAAATCTCAGGTTTTGTGGAAACAAATCATTTGGTTCAAGTCAAAATTGCTTCAACGGAAAAAACAAGAAAGTGGATTTGGGTAAATGCAAAGCAATATCAGGGCATTTTAAGGCATAGGCTTGCTTGCCTTAGATGGGAACAAATGAGAAGAAAATTGATCCAGAGAAACAAAATAAATAAGAGCAACAAAAATAAAGAAGAATCAATCATCTATAGTCCCACATATACACCTCTTACTTGGTCATTAGACCTATATGTCCAAGAATTGATGAAGGTTAGGACAAGGCTGGATATTTTGGAAGCCAAAGAATAGGAAAGGGACCGCAAAATTTCAGAGATCACAGTTGCAAACCGATGTCTAATGGAAGGTAATAGAATTTTAAAAGAACAGGTAACAATGTTACAAGAGGATCTAGAGACAAGAAAACAAGAATGGAAAAGCATGAAGACAACATGGAAAAACATGAAAGAATTAATAACAACAAACAAGGATGTGATAATTTCTAAACAAGCTCAGGTAGACACACAAGCATCTCAACAAACAAACATTTCCAAAGAGAAGGCAAAAAGGAACTTACGGGAAAGATAGTCTAAAAGAAATCAAAGCTAGAGCTGAAGACACTAATGGTTACATAAGGATAGATGAAGAAGAAGATGCAAGTGCTCGTAAAGCACAGGAAATATAACACAAAGAAAGAAAAGGGGAAACAAACTTTATTATAAGGGAAGCAAGAGATTATGGGAAGAATGAAAGTACTCTCAATTTGACAAGAGACTTCCTGAAAGAGAAACTACATTGGAAAGGGAAAATTTTCCAAGAAAGGAGGGTTGGGAGGATATGTGAAGAGAGGCTTCGACCCATAAAATTCTCCATGGAAAGTGTAGAAGACAAGCACTAGCTTTTAGGCAAAAAAGAAACTCTTGAAAGGCTCACACTTCTTCCTCGATGAAGAATTAACCTAAAAAAAACCAGAGGAGAGAAGCGATGAAGTGGAGAAAATTAGAACAACAAGAAATGAAGGGACAAGGGCATGGTTGTACAATTGTAAATCTGTTATTGCAGTGTTTGGGCCTTCGAGAAAAATAGGGCAGCAAGCTGGCAGTAAAGAAAAAATAGAGAATTTGATAATAGGGACGCAAACAACAAGAGAAGCATGGATGAAAATGGGTGAAAACTCAAATTTGAGTCTTACGTGCCAAACTACGTAGCAGCCAAATAATACCCAGGTCTACCTAAGTTTAGTTGGTTGGAGTTGTAGAGGTTACCCTTAGAGGAGGGGACCTGGGTTAGGGCCTATTGTAGAAGGTAGAGACATAATTTGTCTCACGGGAACTCATGAGCATGATGGTTGCAAAACTCCTTTGTTTGACGATTTTTTGAAGTTGGCAGTTTGGAACAAGGTAGAATAAAATGGCAAAGGGTATGGGGGAATACTAGTTTTAGTGAAAGAAAAAGAAGGTCATCACATTCAGTTAATTAAAGAAGATGAAAATAAACAATATTATGGTTGAAAATATCAAAGAATGAGAATCACATAAGAACTGCAGCGTGCTATTCCCCCCCCCCCCACAAGTCTCAAAAAATTAGAAAAATAAGGGGCTTGACAACAAGGATCCGTATGCATCTTTAAAACAAGATATTGTTGTGTACTCTCAGCAAGGAGAAGTTCTTTTAGTGGGAGATTTCAATGCTAGAACAACAAATAATCAGGCTAGCATTCTTTGTTGCAAAGAGGATAACAATCCTATTTGGCTCACTGAAGCGGAGAATACCCAATGGGTGAGGTGTTTAGAAGATGAAAAAGTTAGCAATCATTTTGAAGAGGAGTTGCTTACAATGCTTGGGGCTTTCAACTTAATTATTTGCAATGGTATAGATAGATGGAAAAGGTCTGGGAACATCACTTGCAACACATACAATGGGGCAAGTGTCGTTGATTATGTGATGTGCTCACAAAGCTTGATAGAAAAGATAGATGAAATTAATATTAGAGAGAATATTTGGGACTTAAAATCATACCATAACCCAATTTATATAAGGTTATCATGGTTAGAAGAAAGGAAGCATAGGAGGAAAATCCAATACTCTTGACAATCACTATCAAGGGGCAAAAAATTCTTCTAACACAAGAAAATTGTACTATCTTCAGGAAAAAGTTAGAGAGATTAATTCAGAAAGAGAAAACTGGTTTCAAAAGCTTCAACAGTCATGAGTTAACAAATATAATTCAAAGTTCACTTGGGAAGTGTAAAAGAGCAAAAAATAGGAAATCATAATCAAATTGTTTTCCTGTAAATGCTTGGTTTGATGAGGAATGCAAAATGGCAAGGAGAACTTTGAAAAAGGCAGGAAAGGAGAAGATTAATGTAAAGATATATACGCAGATACTAAAAAGGAAAAAAGATGAGTTCATGCAAAAAATGAGAGAAGAGTTAATATATTTAAGCAAGAATAATCTAAAGCTTTTCTGGAAGGAACTGCAACCAAGGAAGAAGAAAATTGAAAATAATATTACAACCAATCAATGGTTTGAATATGAAAGGGAACTCTATGAGAAGGAGTCTAAGGCAGAGGCCCCCCCCCCTAGGTGTTGGCATTATGATTCTGGTATGGCTTTATGATACATATGTTGTACTTGATGGCAACCCACTCATCTCAGATAATAAATTATAGTGTAGAGAAAAGTTCACGCACTTATATGCAGAGAAAAGTTTATTTCATGTAGAGAAAAGTTCACGCACTTTTATGCAGAGAAAAGTTTATTTCATGTAGAGAAAAGTTCACGCACTTTTATGCAGAGAAAAGTTTATTTCATGAAGAGAAAAAGTTCACGCACTTTCATGCAAGGAAAAGCACGTATATGTTGGAGAACTTAACTTTGGTCCATGGTAGTTAGTCCTTGGTATTTGAACCTATGAGGAAAAGCGCGTATATGTTGGAGAACTTACCTTTGGTACATGGTAGTTAGTCCTTGGTATTTGAACCGATGAGGAAAAGCGCGTATATGTTGGAGAACTTACCTTTGGTCCATGGTAGTTAGTCCTTGGTATTTGAACCTATGGTTTTGGACCATGATACGCACTTTCATGCAAGGAAAAGCGCGTATATGTTGGAGAACTTACCTTTGGTCCATGGTGGTTAGTCCTTGGTATTATTGAGCCCCATGTTTTTGGGCCCCTTGTATTGGTTATCTATGGTATTGATCCATGATTTTAGGAAGAAGCTTGCCTATATAAAGCAAATGAGATCACTTGGCTAATTCATCCTTGCAATTGAATATCTTAAGATCTGAAATATTGGGTTATTGTTTTGAAAGTTTGATCTATGAAAGTGAAGTTGAAAGCGAATCTGTGAAGGGTGATCTCTTGAGCGCTGCAGCTGTGCAATGCGGAGGCGCCACAGAAGGCGCAGTGCGGAGGCGCCACAGAAGGCGCAGTGCGGAGACGCCACAGAGGCGCCACAGAAGGCGCAGTGTAGAGGCGCCACAGAAGGCGCAATGCAGAGGTGCCACAGAAGGTGCAATGCGGAAGCGCCACAGAAGGCGCAGTGCAAAGGCGCCACAGAAGGCGCAGTGCAAAGGCGCCACAGAAGGCGCAGTGCGGAGACGCCACAGAAGGCGCAGTGTGGAGGCGCCACAGAAGGCGCAGTGCGGAGGCACCACAGAAGGCGCAGTGCGGAGACGCCACAGAGGCGCCACAGAAGGCGCAGTGCGGAGGCGCCACAGAAGGCGCAGTGCGGAGACGCCACAGAGGCGCCACAGAAGGCGTAGTGCGGAGGCGCCACAGAAGGCGCAGGTGCGGTGGTCGCGACGCCACAGAAGGCGCAGGTGCGGAGGTAGTACATATATCCACAGATCTATACCAGTGAAGTTGCGGTCCCTGCTTAAAATTTGTTTTAACTGCCTTTGACTATTCTGTAAGGTTTTGGGTGCATAACTGATGTTTGGTTACTGGTATTGAGTTCAGATAACAGCATGATTAATGACTTATCTTTATGTACTAGATCTGGTTGATAACTCTCATAATATCATTGTATATGTATGGATCTGGTGATTGGGTGATTCAGAAGGTTGTTTGATTATGAGCTTCAATGTTGTTGTTGGGTCCAGTATGAAAATTGGATGAAAAGTGGCCTTTCAGACTATGTGTTGTGCTTCAGTGTATCCAGTCTGAAAATTGATGAAACGTGGTACCTGGAGGAGAGAAGATTGTAGGCCAGCGCCTATGTACTAGTATCTAAGCTTGTACAAAAGATAAGGGAGATCTTTGGAGCATTGTAGCAGGTAGCAGCCTGCGTACTAGTAAATGGATCGGCTAGTACAAGAGCAAAGGGGGTTGTAGCTCCCGTACTGGTATAAGACTGCACCAGTACAAATATTGTAAAAGGATTTTCTTATTAAGAAGAAGATTGAGATGACTTGCAGCAAGTGGTTTTTCTCCCGCATTGGGTTTCCACCTTATATCATGGTGTTCATGTGTGTGCCTTATGTGTGATGATCTATTCTCTATTACGGCATCTGTTATCTGATAATATGGTTGATAATGTTCTAATGCACTCATTGAAGATCAATTAACTTAATCATAAGAAGTTGTGGAAGTAGCATATATGAATCTGATTATGGAAATGAAAAAGTTTTATTAATGTGATAATACTGATTCACCCCCCCCCCCTCTCAGTATTATTTCCAACAATTGGTATCAGAGCAGGTCCTTTGATAGAAGCTTGATCGCTTGAAGGAGATCCGTGGAACAATGGGAAATAAGCTTAAGAAGAAAGCACCTAAGAAAAAGAAGTCATCTCAGAAGAACTATGACAGTGGGAGAATCGATTGGGGATTAGGTATAAGAAGCTCTTCAGATTCAGAATCAGATTCAGAATCATTATCAGGTATGAATATCTTATCCTCTGATGTTCTAGCTATCTTTCCTTTTGGAAGAGATGAAAGTGATAGCGAAACTACTGAATTTGCTCTTATGGGTGAACAATAAAGATATCAAATAGAGGCAGAATTTAAAAGGCTGACAGACAAAATTAGAGATCAACAAGATCTATTGAACAAAAGGGAATGTGATTTCAATGAAGAAGCTACTAAACTAAAGGCCCAACTAGAAGAAGGAAACAAGGTAAGAAAGCTACTCAAGGACAAGGAAGACCAATGTCAAAAATTGCAGCATGAAGTGACATCATTAAGAAAAGAAGTCAACGAAAGAAGCACAACCATCAAGAAACTCAAAGATAGATCCAGCTACTATAAAAATCTTGAAGCTACAATCCTCTCACTAAAAGGAGATCTTTAAGAATCAAAGAAGCAGAATACAGATCTACTCCAAGCTATTGCAAAACAAGAAAACGAAGTCACCAGCTTAAAATCTCAACTAGAATGTGCCTTCCGAGTTCGTCAAATGCAGCAGGATCTGAATGAAGAACAAGAAAAGGAGATTCTCAAACTGAGGGAACAAATGGAAGAAGGAAGGAAAGCTGAAGAAGATTTGAAAAAGAAATCTCTTGAAAAGGAAGAACAGCTTCAGGTTGAGGTAAATATCTTGAAAGGTAAACTAGAAGAAAAGGATAAGCTTTTACGATTTCAAGATAGTTCTAAAGTCTTGGATGATATTCTTAGTAGTCAAAGGTCTCCTGCTATAAAGACTGGTCTTGGTTTCCATGAATCTGTTGAAGGTGAATCTAGTTCACAAGGTGAGGCAAGGAACTCTAAAGATAAATCTAAAGTGATCAACGAAGAAATGAAAGATCAATCTCATCATCAACCAAGAAAAGAGATTCCTCAAAGAAAATCCTTTACTCCTCCTATGAATAATGTTGAATGCTATGTATGTCATAATCTTGGACATGTTGCAGCTAGATGTAGAAGAAGAAGGGTTCAAGACCATTATGCAGAAAGATCATCACATTCAAGGTACTTTTATGGATATTGCTTTGCTTGCAATATGTTTGGTCACAAAGCTGCTGATTGTTACAGGAGGAATATGAAACATGTAAGATGTTATGCATGTAACAAGATTGGACATATAGCTAAGGAATGCAGGAAAAAAGTGTGGGCACCATATCAAAAGGAGAAAATGTCATCATCACGCTTGAAGATATGGAGGAAAAAGGAAGTATAGTCAGAAAAAGGCGGCACTGCACAACGTACAGACATACCAGAATCAGAGGGAGCTGAAAGTACAAAACTTCAGTGTCCTGAATCTCATATGCAAACTCCATAAAGGAAAGTTGCATATATACGCGAGTTAGTTACTGCACAGTCGCGTATATGATTGTTTGAAGAAAGGCAGTAGGGACAGATTCAAGAGAAGGATCAGTTTTGCTCTAGTTAATAATAATGATGTGTGGATATGATGCTTAGAAGTGTTTTGGTTCTAACTTGATATTGATGATGTCTTGATACTTCTTATTGATATGCATGATCAGACAGATGGCACAGGTTTAGAGGGAGCATATGGACTTAATGCATTATTGGCATTATGGTTAATAGTCCTTGGTGATGATACTTATATGGATAAATGATTCATCTTGCTATGGTTATGAGTTGTTCACATGGTTCTTGGATCAGATTTATGGTTGATTCTCTAATGATGCTTGCATGGGAAGCACTTAGCTTGAATTCACATCTTCTTGATGTTGAGTCACTCATATGCTGCTGTCTTCATATGCATAAAGATCATATATTACAGTTATGATTCCTTTCATTCTTGGCACAAATGGATGAGGATTGTTGGCTGGATACATGGATGATTATTCAAAGTTGCATTGTTGGAGACATGATGATAATGAGCTCTTATCTATATGATGATAGGATTGTTTCATACATATGTTGATTAATGCAGATATTCCCAATTGATGATACTTGATTCATGTAGATCTGGATGGCTATGTTGTTTCTCACATAGAATGTGAAATTCTGTTGATGCGGACATACCTTGATGATTCATGCACTAATACAAGTTGCTGGTCTAGTTGCTGTTGACAGATACTATGGAGCAGATTATAAAGTGTTGTTGCTGATGTTCATCTTATTTAGGTGATGTCATATCAAGACTCATGATGTAATAGTGTCATCTCTTCAGGTCATGTAACGACCTATGTTGGTTTCCCCACTATGCCTGGGATGAAGATGTAATGTATTTGGTTTTCATTTTTCTGATATATCCCCACTTGGTTGGGTGATGGATGTATGTATTGAATCTTTTAGGAAGGTCATTTGTGATGTAGAACATCCTTTTGCAGACCTTGCTTACAGTCAGGGGGAGCTTGAGCATGAAAAACACTATATAGCAGAGCAGACATTTCAGCTTGTTCTCAGAAAGAGCATGATCAGATTGGTGCACCATGACATATACAAAGGGGGAGCTCATTCAGAGATTTCAACAGATACTCAGGGGGAGCTTATAATGCATTGTTGGCATTATGGAGGACGTACAGAAGGAGATCTTGGATGCTGGTCTGATCATTGCTGCAATCTATCTCTTTCATGGTCATTTATGGTGTTTGGTGGATTATGTTTCTTCTTTACAGATCTGGTTCATTTTCAGGGGGAGCATAACCCTTTGCCCTTGATGTCAAAGGGGGAGAATGAGTTGAAGATTTTGAGGTTGCCATCAAGTCCAAAGGGGGAGATTGTTGGCATTATGATTCTGGTATGGCTTTATGATACATATGTTGTACTTGATGGCAACCCACTCATCTCAGATAATAAATTATAGTGTAGAGAAAAGTTCACGCACTTATATGCAGAGAAAAGTTTATTTCATGTAGAGAAAAGTTCACGCACTTTTATGCAGAGAAAAGTTTATTTCATGTAGAGAAAAGTTCACGCACTTTTATGTAGAGAAAAGTTTATTTCATGAAGAGAAAAAGTTCACGCACTTTCATGCAAGGAAAAGCGCGTATATGTTGGAGAACTTACCTTTGGTCCATGGTAGTTAGTCCTTGGTATTTGAACCTATGAGGAAAAGCGCGTATATGTTGGAGAACTTACCTTTGGTCCATGGTAGTTAGTCCTTGGTATTTGAACCGATGAGGAAAAGCACATATATGTTGGAGAACTTACCTTTGGTCCATGGTAGTTAGTCCTTGTTATTTGAACCTATGGTTTTGGACCATGGTACGCACTTTCATGCAAGGAAAAGCGCGTATATGTTGGAGAACTTACCTTTGGTCCATGGTGGTTAGTCCTTGGTATTATTGAGCCCCATGTTTTTGGGCCCCTTGTATTGGTAATCTATGGTATTGATCCATGCTTTTAGGAAGAAGCTTGCCTATATAAAGCAAATGAGATCACTTGGCTAATTCATCCTTGCAATTGAATATCTTAAGATCTGAAATATTGGGTTATTGTTTTGAAAGTTTGATCTATGAAAGTGAAGTTGAAAGCGAATCTGTGAAGGGTGATCTCTCGAGCGCTGCAGCTGCGTAGTGCAGAGGCGCCACAGAAGGCGCAGTGCGGAGGCGCCACAGAAGGCGCAGTGCGGAGGCGCCACAGAAGGCGCAGTGCGGAGGCGCCACAGAAGGCGCAGTGCGGAGGTGCCACAGAAGGCGCAGTGCGGAGGCGCCACAGAAGGCGCAGTGCGGAGGCGCCATAGAAGGCGCAGTGCAGAGGCGCCACAGAAGGCGCAGTGCAGAGGCGCCACAGAAGGCGCAATGTAGAGACGCCACAGAGGCGCAGTGCAGAGGCGCCACAAAAGGCGTAGTGTGGAGGCGCCACAGAAGGCGCAGTGCGGAGACGCCACAGAGGTGCCATAGAAGGCGCAGTGCGGAGGCGCAGGTGCGGTGGTCGCGGCGCCACAGAAGGCGCAGGTGCGGAGGTAGTACAAATATCCGCAGATCTATACCAGTGAAGTTGCGATCCCTGATTAAAATTTGTTTTAACTGCCTTTGACTATTCTGCAGGGTTTTGGGTGCATAACTGATGTTTGGTTACTGGTATTGAGTTCAGATAACAGCATGATTAATGACTTATCTTTATGTACTAGATCTGGTTGATAACTCTCATAATATCATTGTATATGTATGGATCTGGTGATTGGGTGATTCAGAAGGTTGTATGATTATGAGCTTCAATGTTGTTGTTGGGTCCAGTATGAAAATTGGATGAAAAGTGGCCTTTCAGATTATGTGTTGTGCTTCAGTGTATCCAGTTTGAAAATTGATGAAACGTGGTACCTGGAGGAGAGAAGATTGTAGGCCAACGCCTATGTACTAGTATCTAAGCTAGTACAAAAGCTAAGGGAGATCTTTGGAGCATTGTAGCAGGTAGCAGCCTGCGTACTAGTAAATGGATCGGCTAGTACAAGAGCAAAGGGGGTTGTAGCTCCCGTACTGGTATAAGACTGCACCAGTACAAATATTGTAAAAGGATTTTCTTATTAAGAAGAAGATTGAGATGACTTGCAGCAGGTGGTTTTTCTCCCGCATTGGGTTTCCACCTTATATCATGGTGTTCATGTGTGTGCCTTATGTGTGATGATCTATTCTCTATTACGGCATCTGTTATCTGATAATATGGTTGATAATGTTCTAATGCACTCATTGAAGATCAATTAACTTAATCATAAGAAGTTGTGGAAGTAGCATATATGAATCTGATTATGGAAATGAAAAAGTTATATTAATGTGATAATACTGATTCACCCCCCCCTCTCAGTATTATTTCCAACACTAGGATCAACAAAAATTCAAAGCTCTTCACGTTACATGAGGTGGAGAATGGAATTAAGAAGCTGAAAACAGGAAAGGCAAAGGACTTGGTTGAACTTCAAGCAAAGTATCTAAAATGGGGAATGAACACTCTTGCACCGCAAATCATGGAAATATTCAGCAACATCATTCATTAAGGATTCCCAAGAGATTGGGCAACTAGCCTAGCAATACCCCTTTTTAAAAGTGGAGACATTAATAATCCATCCAACTATAGAACAATTATGATCAATCCTTTGTTTGCAAAGCTTTTCGGCAGCATGGTAGAAAAAAAATTAGTAAGTGGGCAGAAGTAAAAGAAAAGAGGGCAAGAGGACAAGCGGGTTTTAGGCCGAAGAATTATACAGTGGATCATGGTATCACGTTGAGACACATTGTTGAAAAGGTTTTGGAGGACAAAGAAGAAGTATTTTTCTGCTTTGTTGACTTCAAAAAAGCATTTGACACAGTCCCTAGTGATAAGTTGTGGCGTAGAATGGAAGAGCTAGAAATTCCTGTGCATTATAGAGCCGCTATCCATAGACTTTATGAAGCAGTGAAAGTAAAAAATTAGAACTTTAGCAAGTATTTCAAGAAGGTTTAGAAGTGACATTGGAGTCAAGCAAGGTTTCCCTTTATCCCCTACTCTTTTTGGTTTATATATTGATAAATTGGAAGAGTGGCTAAATCTGCAAGGTGGAGATGGTGTTCGGTTGGGGGAGTTTGTGATAAAGCTTCTTTTATATGTTGATGATATTGTATTGATTTCTAAATCGGCCCATGGATTTCCAATGCACTTATATGCCCTTGATCATTTTTGTAGAGTAGTGGGGATGCAAGACCAAAATAATGATTTTCTCTAATAAAAGGAAACTGAGCCAGCATACTTTCTTCTTTGAAGGCAACATTGTTAAAGAAGTAAATGAGTACAAGTACCTCAGGATTGATTTCAACAATAAACTCAAATGGGAGGACTGCAGAAATAAGAAAATTTTAGGAGGGTGGAAAGCATTATATGCTCTTCAAAACAAATGTAGAGAGGTAGAGTTATGGGATTGGAAAATGATTAAAGTGCTTTTTGGACTCCTAGTTTTTCTAGTGATGCTATATGGGTGTTAATTGTGGGATAGCAACACCCCTGTTTCAAATTGGAAACAAATTGAGAAAATCCAAAAATGCTTGATCATGAGCAAGTTCAAAATAAAAATTTTAGTACCTTATGAGATAATGTTGAGTGAAATAGGAGCAACTCCCATCAAAGCAATTGTTATGGTGCAGCTCATAAGATATCTAAAAAGAATTGAGCAAATGAGAGTAGGTGATGGCCTAATTGTTATAGCACCATTTACCACTCTTGGTATATATGATGCTTTGTTTATGGCCTAGGGCAACCCCTCCTATACTTGGTCAAAATATATAAAAAATCGTGTTTTATTCCATGTACGCTACTTTTCCCTAAGCTAAAAGCATGTACACGCGGGTCAGTCAATACCCAACCCACGTATATGTATTAAAACACTTAAAAAATTAAATTTCCTTAATTTTGAGCGGAGTTCACGGGTTTTACCTGTTGATTACCTCCTATTGCCCGTGGCCCAACTATTTCCCAACTAAAAAACTAATTGGGAGAGGTATAAATAGACCTCTATGGGAAGGCCTTAAGGGGAGGAGAAGAGATAGATTTATTATACTGAGATTATCCTTGACTGAGTCTAATGAATCCCTGTGCCTCATGCACTTCCCCAAGCTTCAGGAAACCCTTGTTTCCTTGATTATAGATATCCTTCCTTTTGCTTGAGATATCATGGTGTTGGTGATGGAAGAAGATTGTTGAAGGCTGGGATAGGACGAATCCGGAGGACGGTTCCGCTTGGAGCCAGAGAAAGACTCAGGTGAATTCTCTCCATGTTATTTATAGCTTACTGCAATAAAATAAATGTTGTCTTGTTTTTGAAATTAACTATGTCTATGCATCAAATTATGTTTTAATTCACATACGAATGTCGTTTTGATGTATGATCAATCATTTGTTTATATGATATAAAGTCAATTTTGTGAATATCCTTTACTTCTATACTGCTATGTATGTTCGAATTGAATGATTTTCAGGTTTGAAGAACATCGGGAGTTACAAAGGGTTTGAACCCTGCGGGACCTACTCGAACGAAGGAAATTCGGTGCGGTCACTCTTACGTAGTTTGATAATATAAGCATCTTGCCTGAGGTGTTTGAGTATTTCTTGTTGTAGTTTGCTTATGCTCTGTTGGGGTTCTAACCCAAAGCCTTAGGGTGCTTTCACCCAAAACAGAATTGGTGACTCCACTCGGGATAACAATATTGTTATTCCTGGTTTGGGTTGTTCATTCTCATTCAGGGCTCAGTATTTGGTTTTCTTGCGGTTACAGTCTTATTTGGTCTACTAGAGTCCCAGGCCTCAAGTCTGATCTTTTGGATCAGACTTTGTTTTTTATTTTTTCTTGCAAATATTTGTATATGCTCTTTACTTTGTTTACAGTCGCGTATACACACTTGTTTCTGTAAAGTGAACTCGCGTATATGCGAGTTTCCTGTGTCAGGAGCGCGTGTGCATGCCTCTGTGTTTGCACACAGTCGCATATGCAAATTTTTGCATTGTTTTTTCAAATCTTTCAGCCCAAATAGATTTGTTGCCTAGGCTTTTCACTCTCTGTGTGGTCAATTGTTGTCTGAATAATTTAATTATTCTGCAAGCTTACTATTTTGAAGTCTCTTCCTCATTGAAAAGATTTGGCCTAGGTTTTCTTCTTTAGCGAGTTTGTAATTTGTGTTTTGGCACACAAGACTTCGTCCTGAAGTTCTTGATTGTTCTGGTCCTCCAGAACACGATATTGTTTTCAGTTTCAGTATCAAGCCCGGATTTCAAATCTACATTGTTTTCTTTCCTTTGTTTTGTGGCCTCATAGCTTTTCTTGCTTTTTGAAAGTCTTTTTGACGAATTTGGAAGTATTTCTTTCCTGGCTTCTTGGTCAGTTTGTCAAACTCTTTGCTGCTATTTGGGTCATTTTGTACAAGTTGAAGTCTTTTTGCTCAAGTTTTCATTCATTTTCGAGTTTATAACTTGCAAAGACTCCTTGTGCTTTTTTTTCGATCTTTTGAGTTTTAATAGCATTTTGGTGATTTCAAAAACTTGTTTTGGTTGCTTCTTTAAAAAAGAAAATATCTCAAAAAAATTTGTTTTTGTTTTTCTTTTGCCAAGTTTGATTTATGGTTTCTTTTTTTTGTTGAAAGTGAATTGCGATCTTTTACAATTTGTCCTTCTTGTTTGGAGAGAATTTTGTGTTCAAAATTTGTATCCTCTTCAGTACTTAAGTTGGCTCATTGTTAGTTATAAACAATTGCTTTTGCTTTTTGAGTGTTATTTAGGATCTTGCATCTCCATTATATCTTGAATTAGGGTAGATTGCATTGTTAAAGAATTCATAGTCTTTTGGTTTTTGGGTGTGTGAAGTGTGTTTCAAGAAAAAAGAGAAAAAGTACTTTGCTTTGCAGAAGTTTCGTAGAACCCGTATAGAGATCTCTTTCATCAAAGAAAAAAATGACTGCATTCATGTAGTTAGTTTTTCATTGATTTCTGTTGCGTCATACAAACATCGTTGGTTTCACTCCCATATTTATCCTTGACTTAAAGAACAACCATTAAAATCAAGCGATTAATTAAAATAAACTAGAACTTTTATTTTGTCATCAGAATACACCAACAAGTTTAGGTTTATTAGGGCCTTGGATTAGGCGAGAGGAGAGTTAGCTCTCAAAGGCCGCTCAAAATAACAAAACATAGAAGTTTGATTAATGAGCGAAATCCAATAGCATTAGGGAGACCGGGAAAGCTCTGTAACTGGGAGTAAAGCATGAGGGAGAGTGAAGATGAGGACGAGAGATACCCCCTCTCTTACTTGTCGGATCTCGCCTCACGACTGTTCCGCCCGACTTCTGATACGAGTTGGTGACCATAGTTGCCTATCTTAGGGATCACACAGGTGGCTGCGGAGGGGAATACCATGGCACCTGAGGCTGACGTTGTATCACGTTTAGCAGTGCTTCTGGAGGGTACCCTTCCGAAGCTTGGGTGCTTGCACCAACAAAGGCTATTGTTTGGAGGTCAGCATAACTGCCTATGATACCTTCACTAGTAGGCTTGGGGCATAATTACCCCAGTCTATTTTCGGAAGGCCCTTGTTATTAACTTTCTTGTATTTTGGTGTCCAGTCCTAATCACCCGGAGCGGAAATACTCGAGAGTTGTTTGATTGCTGATATCTTTAGGGACTTTTTAGTGAGTGTTCTTTGCTCCTAGTCAGCCTAGCTTTATAATTTTTTGAGTCTTTAAGTAGATCTTTTAAATAATTCAAAGTGGCTGATTGACCATCTCGACGGTCTAGGAGACTTCGTGGGTTATCACCTACGAGTCCTGAGCCTTCTCCTAGAAGGTGTAGGAGCAATTCTGCCAGTGGTTTTCAACTAGTGGCAGCAGGTGCATCGGAGATTGATCCTCCGCTTGGGGTCATTAATTCACAAGATAGACCTGGCACCGATAGAGAGTTAGAGAGGAACACACCGTTCTTTCTCGAGTAATTTTTCAGTGGGAAGATAATATTGAAGTTGAAGAGCTTTCAGATTCGGTTGCGGCTCTGAATTCTCCTCTTCCTCCTAATCATCCAAACATTCTATTGTACGTCGAAACCCTGAATCATAGGCCTTCGAGCCCAGGTTTACACTCGTCTATTCCTTCGATGACCACTGCTGGAAGCATGGCATCTATAATGAGTGTTGAGAGTGTGCAGGCTCCCATATATGTACAAGGAGGAGGAACTATTTCTATTATTCCCAACACGACTATATTTAGGTCTACTTTCAGTCCGTCAACGAGTGGAAGTTCTCAGGCTACTGCATCTGGTTTTGGATTTATCCCTTATGGAATGCCATCTCACGGGATTCCTTCAGTTCCTTTGAACATAACATCGACCACCTCCACATCCATGATGAGTGGATCGGCTTCTTTTCAGGCTTTCCCATTTGGAAGTGGTCATATACCACACTCCAATACAACAGTAGGGTCAATGCCTTTTTCCTTTACAGGTCAACGTAATAATCCATTCCAGAGTTGGACAAACCCTACAATTAGTGGGATAGGAGCTGGGAATCAATTTTATTCCGGCCAACAAGGGAATGTGCCATATTCTTCAGTTAATTCGTTTCAGAATTTTCCACCCTTTTCTAATGCATGGTATCCTTATCAGGGGCTATCAACTCCTTTTAACACTTCATTATGGGGTAACTTCACTAGTTACAGAGGATTTTCAGTAAGAGTTGGTCAAGTTCTGAATTTTACTGGACCACAAGGAGCACCTTTTGGTTCGGTAGGCTCTATGAGTTACTTCGGGCAACCTGGTGTTTTTTAAAATCTAGGTCATTCTTTTCAGACCTTTGGGAACCTCGCCCGCACTGGATGGAATTCCAAAGGTCTGCCATGACTCCCTTTTTTGGCCACGCTGAACTTGCCAGACTTAACTAAATTGAAAAATGATCCAATTCGGTACAATCCGGCTTGGCCTCCGGTCCCAACTAAACTTCCCTCGGATATCCCAAAATTTGAAGGGAAGAGTGGTGAAGATCTGGGAGACCATGTAACCACATTTCACTTATGGTGCTCATCCAACTCCATGATAGACGATTCGATTAGGTTGAGGTTATTTCAGCACACCCTAACTGGAAATGCAGCCAAATGGTATATAGAGTTTCCAAGGGGCACCTATACTTCTTTTTGTGATTTGGCTAATGTTCTTTTGAACCATTTTCAGTTGCCTATCTGACATGAGGCCGGAACTGAACTTCTGGTTAACTTTCAGTAAGACACTGCAACTCACATTTCGGATCACATCCAGGAATGGAGGATGAGAAAAAGGCTTATCAAAGTTGAAATCCCGCCAGAGTTCCTTCTTAAATGGTTTCTCAAATCATTACAACCTGAGATTTCAAAGGATGTGTCTTTCTCCGGTGTTTATACGGAAGAGCAGGCCATTTTCAGAGCCCAGCAATTGGAATTGATATATTCTCAGTCTGGGGTTCTTCAGAAAATTCTACCTAATGCTCCTAGATCTAAGGTCGATTTAGCCAAACCGAAACTAGGTCCCCATGCTGATGGTATAGTTGGATCGATTGATGTTAACGCGGTGAACCTATTGAATCAATTACAACAGTTGTCTCTACAAACTACTTCTTCTACCCAGGCAGCACCGTCTGTACCTACACCTTCCCAACCTACCTTTATAAACGCCGTCCAGACCACTAACTCCAAAGGAAATCAACAATCTAATGGGAATAGGAAGGGACGAGGTAAGAAGAAGAACGAAGAAGGAAGAGGAAATGAAAACAAACCCGACAATGATGTCGGAGAGGGTAGGAAAGAGTCCAAGAAAAAGGTAAAATTTCCATGCAAGTTATGCAATGGAGATCATCTGACTCACCTCTACCCTAAGATGCAAGATGCTCAGCGCTTATTAGTACAACAAGGGTCCTCTAGCTCCCAAGATGTTATGACTAACCCTTTTCCCCAAGGGCAAAAATTACTTGCTGGCGCGAATTCTAATGTTGGTACCTCTGCCGGGGGCAACCAGGAAGGGGAAAATTCATCAAATGTTTATATGATGAGCTCTCATATTGACGTCGCTACGCAAGCATGCGATTATGGTGAATTAGAAACATCTATGGCTAAATCTGTTCTCGAAGCCACAACGAAGGGGTTTAGGGCGGAGAAACTATAGTAGATACATATTGATCCGGGGCCAACTCATTGATTGACTGCTTCTTAGATGCCCTCCTCCCTAGTCCGGGTGAGCATTCATCGATTAGCTAACAGACTGACGTAACGACTACGAAAAATATGTTCTAAGGAAATTCATTGACTGACAGATTACCAGATTCCCCTGTAGGGAAAGGCTCCAACGGGCTACCATCCGATGCTATGCTTTCATTCCGAAAAAGGGAAGGGGTCAGTCGTTTAGTTTTCATTCCGAGGTCAAGGTAGGTGTAGCAAGGGTTGGATTGAACGACAGACAGAAGGCCAGGTGGAGGTGCTACTAATGAACATGGGCATCCAGAGCAAGCAATCAAGACCCTTTCTCAACCACTTCATATTGAGCGATGCTCTGTTGAGTCTATACCTTGGATATTGAAAGGCTCCGCAAAGTGCTCGACTATTAGCCCTAATGCTAGGGCAGCCCAGAACTACTCGATTGTAGAAGATATGGATCAAAGTCCTTGTGCTATGTCAGCATTGGAGGTAATCCAATTGTGCCCTGCTCAGAGAAGTTCTTTGCTTTCGGAAATCGGCGCAGTAGACCCAAAGAATTCTTTAGTACTCACTTTTAATATGTTGAATGTCAAAAAGAGACTTCGTCACCATATGGCTTTCCAGATAAAGTCCACATACTGAAAGACCAATATTTTTTGGAATTTTATAGATGAGGGAGCTTCCACATGCGTGATGTCTATGTCATGTTGGAATGCCATTGGATCACCTTCAGTTGTTCCTTCACCGACTCTTTTGACGAAATTTGATGGACATTCTCATAAGCCACACGGGATTATCCCGACCTTTCCTATCTGTGTTGGGGGAAAGGTTGTGAATATTGAGGTAGAAATTGTCGATGCGAATCTAGATTATAACCTCCTCTTAGGGAGGAATTGGATTTACGAGATGGATGCCATAGTTTCATCATTATTCCGCATCCTTTGTTTTCCTCATGAGAGGAGGATTGTTAGAGTTGATCAGTTAGATTATTCTCCAGGTGACTCTCACACAACTTCAGATTCTACAGTTCCATTGGTGGAAAATCCCCGTCAACCTATTGAGAATTTAGGAGTTGGGATCTACTCTTCGTTAATGGGTATATTCGACCTTTGTGCTCCTACAACTAGAATTAATGCAATTTCATCCTCTAGGGGACCTTCTCGGAAAGAGTTCTTTCGAACTTGTTATTTTTCTGACCCTTGGCCCTTACCTTCATCTACCACCACATTAGATGTAGGGCGGACTGGTGGAATGTCATTTCCCATGTCTGTAGCGGAACTCACTTATCAATCTATCGTTAACTCTACAGACAATTGTCCCACTCCTTTTCCATGAGAGGAGTTAGATGGCAATGTGGCTCCGACTTGGACCCTCAATTCTACTTTAGCTCTGGATTGCTTCGATACAGTCTTACCATCTGAAGAAGCAATTTTGGAATCAATGATGTGTGTGGATCGACCATGGGATGATTTACATCATCATTCATATTTTCTCCCTCCACTGTGTGAAGTTGAATCTAGTTTGTCAAATCTACCTACTAGTGATGTTTATACAGTTTCAAACCCTTTGGCTCCAGCACAATTTTTTGCCGAAGGTAACATGTCGGTTATCTCACGAACTATACTTGTGAACATCTCTAGGAATCCTAAAGTAATACAAAATGTCTTCATCGGAGCTGACTATTCCCCTAAATAAATTCAAATCTACACTGATATCTTCAAATAACTTCGAGATGTGTTTGCTTGGTCTTATGAGGAAATGCCTGGAATTGATCCATCTATAGTCCAGCATGAGATCAAGACTTACGAAAATGCAAAACCTATTCATGAAAAACTTTGACCGATAAATCCTTGGAAAGCGGCATCTATTAAAGATGAAGTTGAAAAGTTGCTGGTGAGCTCCAGTATTGCAGCAGTAATGCTGCAGCTCCTGGGGCTTACTTCTTTACTTTTATCAACCCGGTAGTTTGTAACAAACTTGGAAGCAACGGTGCTATATGCACAAGTACTAGTTCTTATTGTAGGCTGTCACTTGATCAACTGGCACAAGTTCGCTAGGAGCTTAAGCCAACTTCTATGAGTTCTCAGAAGAAGCTTTTACTATGATGGAAGATAGCTAATTCTACAAGGGCTATTCCACTTGCAGAAAGAGAAGGAAAACTTAAATGAAATACAAACCCTAATTTTGCATAAAAAGAGGTAGAAACTACTAAAATGGGTGCCATTAACTTCTGAAAAGGTACATTGCATTTATTCAAGCTACTTCTGAAGAGAGATGGAAAGAAATCATCCTTTTGTAGTTTTTGGGTATTTTTATGTGGGATTACTATGCTTATGGTTTGACTGATTGAGACTGTGCAGAGGTTTGGTGGCAAAGGAGGATGGAGTTGGCTTTTGCAGATGGTGAGGAAGGTGTGGAGGGGTACTAAGAAGTCCCTAATACCCTTCTGGAGACTTCCATTGTGATCAGACTTTGAAAAATCGCTCGGATGAACTTCTACAGGAGGCTGCAGGGGATCTACATGAGGAGGCCGAAAGTGGTTTTTGGAGGTTTGCAGGTGGAAAAATGGTGGGAAAAGGGAAATGAAGGCTGGATGAAGGTGTTGGAGGGTCTAGGGCTCTGTTAATGAAGATCAGGAATGAAGGAGAGGGTTGTATTTGCTCAAAGGGGAAGAAAGCAACTATGCACAAAAACGCAGGAATTAGGGCAGATTGGTGACATGAGGCGAATGAGTGGGGAAATCTTGAGAGATGAATTGGTACAGGTTGTGCTGTGGAGGAATGATAAGCTGGGGTGTTCTATAAGTGAGTTGCACTCTTATTTCCTAAAACTGACCAAAGCAAAGATTGAAAAAACAGAGTTGTTTATTTTGACCCAAAAACAGAGTGCTGCTGAATAGAATTTTATGAACAAAAAGTTATGCGAGGAAGCCATGGTAAATGAACATGAAATGGTCTAAGCATGTGAATCCAAGAAAATATCAGCTTCTCCAACTCAAAACATCACACCAGCAATTGCATGAAAGACAAAAACTGTGTTTTTGGTGGCAACAGTAGTGCCTTGACCTCAAATCATGGTCCCAAGGAGGGAGAAAGGAGGTCAAGCCCTGCTGGTAGCCTTTTTGGATATTTCTCTGTTACTACAACAAACTACTTAAAAAAATTGAAGCAATAACAACTAATTTAATCATCAAAAGCAACCTATTTTACCAAAGCAAGATTTAACCTAAACAACAGAAATCAGCTTATGAATGCAAGAAAAATACATATAAATACACAAAGGAGGTGCTAGATAGCTTGGGTTGGGCCCTAACCCAAGAGCTTCAGCCCTATAGAAAAGATCAGTGCTGGTTCAAAGTTGGATTCATATTCATTGATAAAAAAATAATAGTTACATCACAAAACTGTCTGCAAAAAGAGCTCGAAAATGAGTTGAGTACAAGACTGCAAAAAAGTGCGAAAATAGACTATAAAATGGGTAACTTACTAAGGCTTGAAGCCTTCTTATTTATACAAGTGGGGACTCCCAATAGTCCTCCTAAAATTAAGGAACTCGGCTGCCTAGAACTGAAGATAACAGCAGCCCTACTTGACTTGCTCGGCTGCCCCTTGGATGCACTCATGTGGCTACTTGTGCTCCGAGTTTCTGATGGAGAATTCGAGGTAGGGTTCATAAATGAAAGGGACACCTTCCTACAAATCCTCTCCCTTGTTCTTCTTCGAATTTGGCTGCCAAATGCTCATTAAACCTTTGATTTTGTCTCAAAATTGACCAAAAAACTGCATAAAGCACACATTAGACTTTTCGGCATAATGACTAACCCAATTCACTCTATTAGCATAAATATAATAAAAACAATGCAATAAACTAATGATAATGATGGATTAAGCTGAGTTAGGACGCTAAATGAGCCCATATAATTACCCATTTCTGGGGCTCATCATCACCCCCCTGCTGAATGGGTTGCTTATCCTCTGAGCAACTAGTCTATCTCTTCATCTTTGATGGAATTGGTGGCCTCCCTATCATCCCAACCTTCTGATGTGGTCTGCTTATGTGTTCCATAAAATTCTACCTTCTTGTCCATGTCCTTCCACTGCTCCTCCTATTCTGCTTGTTTTAATTCTTGTGCTTTTCCTGGCCTTGAAATACCTGGTGGCCTGCCTTTTCCTCTTTTCTTTTGGCTTAATTGGTGTGCTCAGGGTAGTGAGACCAGCTATTGCCTCTTTCCAGAGTCTCAGGGGACCCTTCTCTTTGTTTTGCCTTTGCTTCCTCTTTTTCTCCTCCTTCTGTCTCTTTTTATTTCTCTATTTCTTCCTGTTCTGTCTCTTCATCCTTCTCCTCTTCTATTTTAGTTTCTTCCTTCTCCTTTTCTTGTCCTGTTGAGTCATCAGTTGCTTCACCTTCTCCCCCTTTCTGCTCTTCTTCCTCAGTGTCAGAAGGACTGATATCATAGGTGAGGGAATTTATGTCACCTTCTGCTATCATGTTTCTGAAGACTTCCCATGCTATAGGGAGTGTGAATGTATGGAGGGCTTCTTCCACTAAAATTTTAATTAACCGATGGTGAGCCAGCGGATCTGGACTCCTTGCCTTAAACTTAATGCTGGATTCTATGAATCCTCCTGTCATTGTGCTTATACCCCTTCTGAACACCAAATGTAGAGATGGAGACAAGAATTTTGAAGAAAACAGGAAAATAGGGGAAAACTGTGTTTTTTTTTAAGAAATAGGCATACCTTTTTTAACACAATTTCTCTCTTCTTCAGGCTTAATTCTTCCCTAAAATTGCATCACCCCTTGTATATATAGAATTATGCAAAGGGGGTTTGTACTGTTTTTTTTTTTAACAGATAGAAATTTTTTATGTAATTCCTCTTCCTATGTGGACTCTATTCCTCCTTTAAATGATATCATTCCTTGCACATATTCATAATCAAGGTGGGTATGCATGGAACCTACCTCTTTAAGCCAAAAATTTTGCAAAAACCTGTGTTTTCTTCTTAAAAAAACAGCTCACTGCCCCTCCTGTAGAACTGGCTGTAGGTGCTCCTGTAGAACCTGTTACTGCTCCTATAGAACGCCGATAGCAGAAAATGACAGAGAATGATGATTTCGTGGCTATGGAGGTGGTGTAGAGCTTGCTACAGTTGTGAGGACGATGATAAAATGGAAACAAAGGTGGTGAATGAGTTCGAGGCAGAGTACTTATGTTCACTGGAGATATTTCCAGCGACGATCTGAGGTGGCAAAAAGGGTGCGTTGTCATTATTCACACTGTTGGTCCCTACTGCAGTGTCATCATGAGACTTCATGTTTTCTGCCCGTAATCAATTGCCATCATTGGCACTTGAGCTCAAAAAGGTCGCCACTACCTGACTGTTAGATTTTTCCATGAGTTGACTTAGACACATGTGCAGTACGATCCCCAGATGAGCGTGATCGAACTAGCTGAGGGTGGCCAGTTAATTGGCCACCTTTCTAGCTTAATCCCAACCATTTCATTCATTTATGAAGTTTTGAATCATACAGATGCAAATAGAGGAACGGGTTTAGACACTTACCTTTGAGTCGAATGTATGTGCGGTGAGGCATTTTGGCTCCTTTTGCTGCTACATGCTTGTGTTTCCTTTGTTGCATTCTTGTATTTCCTTTGTTACATGCTTTATGATTTATGATGTGCTGCTTACTGTTTTGTGCAGGTATCCTCTGGCTGGATCTAAGCTTCAAATGTCTCCTTCAATCTTCATGGTTGCATTTTTTCTGCTGTGGCTGGACTTTTGTAGGACAGTGACTTGTTTTGTCCATAACTCCCAAACAGTAGACTGGATTGACCTGAAATTTTTTGAGCATGTTTCCATCATCATTATGCACCTCCCATAGAAAAATTGTGGTCAATGGATGTACGGATTTCGAGAAAAATTGAAAATGGTTGAAGATGATGGATGCTGATTTCTTGGAAACCGTGCACTGGAATTCACTAAAATTGCTTGGGAATGTTACTATCACCCATATGCATCTCCCCATGAAACATGTTTTTAAATGGATGCACAGATATGGAGAAAATGCAAAAATGGGTGAAGGTGATGGAGGCTGATTTCTTGGAAACTGTGCACTGGAATTGGCTGAAATTGCTTGGGCATGTTGCCAACATCCCTATACAACTCCCCATGAAACAATTTTTTAAATGAATGCACGGTTTGCAAGTTAGGGAAAAAAAAATTCTGCTCTATATATTTTTGTATCAGAGCATTCTGCAGTTTTTTGGACAGTAAGAAGAAATGAGCTTGGGCTGTAATGCAGACTTGGAAATGATGGAAGAGAGGTTTGAATATTGCAGGGGGATTTATAGACCCTTTATGAAGCTTCCATGTTCCCCAAACTTCTTTTAGAATCCATTTATAGCTCTCTGTAATTTCTACAGGATTCTCTTGTAGAAAACATAGTTTTCAGAAAAGAAGCACAGTGAGGTGGAAAGGATGTCAAGAATGATGGAGAAGGGTGAGGGAAGGTAGAATAGGTGCTTTTATTGGTTTCAGAGCTTTCTTGGCACCTGCTGCTGCTTCCTGGAGTTCTCTTGCAGACTTGCAATACAACTGGAAATTCATTTTTCTTTTTCTTTTTTTTCTTTTTTTTCTTTTTTTAAAACAACTAGGGCGCCTCAAGGAGGTTTTCACCCTAATTGCCTGCCCTGGGTGTCTCCAAGGGAGGTTTTCACCCAGGGATCTTATTCTTTTTTTCTTTTCTCTTCTTTCCAACCCATTGACTGCCTCATGAAGGTTTTCAGTCAATGAGCCAATATGCGGCGCCTCCGAGGAGGTTTTCACCTTCGATTTTTATTTTTCTCTTTTTTTTCTCTACCCTACCCTACTTGGAAAACAAAATCATTTTCAAGTATAAGAATACTTCCAATGGAGCCATGTTCACATCGAGATGATAGACAAAATGATGTGGAGGCTTGAAATGCATGCTTTGATAGGTATCCGGATTTCAAAGACCAAATGATTTGACTTTGAAGGGATCAAGCATAGTTGAGGAAGAGAGTGATGCTGCAACTTAGTGACTGTCTGGAACCATATTTGAATATAGTTGTGATGTCCTTAGTCCTTTTGCTGATTTGGATCATTCTTCATGTCTTCTTCTATCATGACCTTCACATCTTCCTCTTTTTGCTGATTTTTCTCTTGAATACATGGAGGATTTGAAAATAACCATGAGGGAGCTCTCTCGATATCTGATTCTGATGTTTTCTCTTCATCAAGTGCAACCCATGTTTCTTTGATCTTCTCTTTTGTATCTTCTTCTGCTGGATGTGGTCCTTCAATGATATCAATATAATCTCTTTTTTGCAATACTCTTCCTGAGCTATGGTGAATATCATTGAGCTCAAGAGGAGTGGTCTGGAAGTGTTGTACCTCAGCTTTGTAATTGGGTTGAGCTACTCCAATGTGCGGGTTTGGAAATGGGGGCTCCCCACTATATACTTGCTAGGCCTATTTGTTATTCGGGTTCGGGTTTGGTTGAGCAGGAATTTGGGGTTGCCTTGGTGGAGCAGGAGGTAATGGTTGCGGTTGAGCAGGTGGTGGAGGCAAAAGAGTGGGACGAGAGTTATACTGGCGCCTCCATCCATGATGAGGTGCATTCCAATGAGGCTATGGCAGAGCATAGGGGTGAAATGGATGAGAAGCTGGTTGGGCGTAATATGGAGATGTGAAGGACCAAGGAGGAGGCGTGGACCAGGAAGGATGAGCAGGGGGCCCCAAGAAGGTATAGAAGTGACTTGGTTGGGGTTATTGTATGCCTGAGATGTCCCTTCGATCCCTTGCTGATATGGTCTAGGTCCATGCAGCCTCCTCTGGTCTATGTAATAGGTCTATTCAATGACTACTTCAGCCCCTTGGTAGATAGCTTTAAATCTGGGCAAGGAAGGGCACTTGTTTGTAGAATGATTTTCTTCACAGATTGAACAAACCTATATAGATTTCCATGGGCATTCATTCCTAGGATGCCTCCTGGTGCATCTAGGGCAAAAAATGGCCAAAGCCCTCTCTGCTTCCTCTTGTTTTCTTTTGATATGCATGGAAAGAATCTACCTCATCTCGCTCTTGAAATCTTCCAGCCAATTCTCAAATTCACTTCTAAGAGATGAGTTGGAAGACAAGGTACTGCTCCCAACATTTCTGTTTTCAGCCATTGGCTCCAGAGGAATGGGTTTCTTCTTCTTCTTCCCCTATAGGTTCTTCAAATATGTTTGGCTGTTACCTAAGGGTGTTTCTTGATTGCAGCCACCGAAGAAGAGAGAAGGTTGGCTGTGTGAAGCAGTGGGGGTGTTGCAATTTTTTTTTTTTTTCTTTTCTGAATTATCTCTACTCCTACGAGGCATGAAAGGAAATCTCTTTATGGGTGATTTTTGTTTTGTTTTGTTTATTGTTTGTTTGTTTGTTTGTTTTTTTTTGCTTGTACATGCAAAACTAAAATGGATTGAACAAAAAATTGCAACTAATTGAAATGAACTTGCTGAAATAAAATTGCAGAATTGAAATGAAAGCAGGAAATGTCTAATCTATGCTTGCTGAAATGAAATTGCAGAATTGAAATGAAAGCAGGAAATGTCTAATCTACGTTTGCTGAAATGAAATTGCAGAATTGAAATGAAAGCAGGAAATGTTTAATCTACTCTTCCTGAAATGAAATTGCAGAATTGAAATGAAAGTAGGAAATGTCTAATCTACTTTTGCAGAATTAAAATTGCAGAATTGAAATGAAACAATTACTCTACTCTTGCTGAAATAAACTACTTAGCAGAATGTTGCAGTAGAAAATAGAAGAAAAACAGTAATCACAAAATACTCTGACGCTTCCCTGGCAATGGCGCCAAAAGAGTGGTGAGCTCCAGTATTGCGGCAATAATGCTGCAACTCTTGGGGCTTACTTCTTTACTTTTATCAACCCAGTAGTTCGTAACAAACTTGGAAGCGATGGTACTATATGCACAAGTACTAGCTCTTACTGCAGGTTGTCACTTGATCAGCTGGAACAAGTTCGTTAGGAGCTTAAGCGAACTTCTATGAGTCCTCAGAAGAAGATTTTACTGTGATGGAAGAGAGCGAATTCTACAGAGGCTATTCTACGTGCAGAAAGAGAAGGAAAAATTAAATGAAATACAAACCTTAGCAAACCCTAATTTTGCATAAAAAGAGGTAGAAACTATTGAAATGGGTGCCATTAACTTCTGAAAAGGCACATTGCATTTATTCAAGCTACTTCTGAAGAGATATGGAAAGAAATCATCCTTTTGTAGTTTTTGGGTATTTTTATGTGGGATTACTATGCTTATGGTTTGACTGATTGAGACTGTGCAGAGGTTTGGTGGAAAATGAGGATGGATTTGGCTTTTGCAGATGGTGAGGAAGGTGTGGAGGGGTCCTAAGAAGTACCTAGTACCCTTCTGGAGACTTCCATTGCGATCAGACTTCGAAAAATCACTTGCATGAACTTCTGCAGGAGGTTGCAGGGGATCTACAGGAAGTTTTACAGGAGGAGTCCAAAAGTGGTTTTTGGAGGTTTACAGGTGGAAAAATGGCGGGAAAAGGGAAACGAAGGTTGGTTGAAGGTGTTGGAGGGTCTAGGACTCTATTAATGAAGACCAGGAACGAAGGAGAGGGTTGGATTTTCTCAAAGGGTAAGAAATCAACTATGCACAAAAACGCAGGAATTAGGGTAGATTGGCGACATGAGGCGAATGAGTGGGGAAATATTGAGAGATGAACTGATATAGGTTATGCTGTGGAGGAATGATAGGCTGGGGTGTTCTACAAGTGAGCTGCACTATTATTTCCCAAAACTGACCAAAGCAAAGATTGAAAAAATAGAGTTGTCTATTTTGACCTAAAAACAGAGTGCTGCTGAACAGAATTTTATGAACAGAAAGTTATGCGAGGAAGTCATGGTAAATGAACATGAAATGGTCTAAGCATGTGAATCCAAGCAAATATCAACTTCTCCAACTCAAAACATCACACTAGCAATTGCATGAAAGGCAAAAACTGTGTTTTTGGTGGCAGCAGTAGTGCCTTGACCTCAAATCATGGTCCCAAGGAGGGAGAAAGGAGGTCAAGCCCTGCTGGTAGCCTTTTTGGATCTTTCTCTGTTACTACAACAAACTACTTAAACAACTTGAAGCAAGAACAACTAATTTAATCATCAAAAGAAACCTATTTTACCAAAGAAAGATTTAACCTAAACAACAGAAATCAACTTATGAATGCAAGAAAAAAACATATAAATACACAAAGGAGGTGCTGGGAAGCTTGGGTTGGGCCCTAACCCAAGAGCTTCAGCCCTCTAGAAAAGATCAGTGCTGGTTCAAATCAGGATTCATCTTCATTGATCAAAAAATAATAGTTACATCAAAAAACTATTTGCAAAAAGAGCTCGAAAATGAGCTGAGTACAAGACTGCACAAAAGTGCGAAAATAGACTATGAAATGGCTAACCTATTGAGGCTTGAAGCCTTCTTATTTATACAAGTGGGGACTCCCAACGGTCCTCCTAAACTTAAGGAACTCGGCTGCCTAGAACTGAAGATAACAACAACCCTACTTGACTTGCTCGGCTGCCTCTTGGATGCACTCATGTGGCTACTTCTGCTCCGAGTCTCTGATGGAGAATTCAAGGTATGGGTTCATAAATGAAGGGGACACCTTCCTACAAATCCTCTCCCTTGTTCTTCCTCAAATTTGGCTACCAAATTCTCATTAAACTTTTGATTTTGTCTCCAAATTGACCAAAAATCTGCATAAAGCACACATTAGACTTTTTGGCATAATGACTAACCCAATTCACTCTATTAGCATAAATATAATAAAAAAATGAAATAAACTAATGAGAATGGTGGATTAAGCTGAGTTAGGAAGCTAAATGAGCCCATATAATTACCCATTTCTGGGGCTCATCAGCTGCTTAAGGCAGGTTTCATATACCTCATTCCTCTAACTGAGTGGGTTTCCAACCCAGTGTCGGTAGATAAGAAGCAAGGAACGATCCGAGTATGTATTGACTTTAGGGATTTAAATAAAGCTTGTCCAAAAGACAATTACCCCACACCTTTTATTGTTCAAATTGTTGATGAATGTGTGGGTAATGAAATTTTTTCGTTCATGAACAGATTCTCTGGTTAGAATCAAATTACTATCTGTCCAAAGGATCAACACAAGACAACCTTTATTTGTCCTTGGGGCACGTTTGCATAAAAGAAGATGCCTTTTGGCTGCAAAAATACTGGAGCTACTTTTCAGTGGGCCATGGCTTATGCTTTCCACAACATCAAACATGTTATCGAAGCATACTTGGATGACTTAGCTGCTCATTCTCGCAAGCGAATTGATCATCCCAGGCACCTTTGGTTAGTCTTTGAGAAATGTCGTTTTTATAAAATTCGGTTGAATATGAATAAGTGTGTTTTTGCGGTCACATCCGGTCTGCAGTTAGGATTCATTGTATCGACTGAAGGGATTCGAGTTGATCCTTTCAAGGTTGAGGCAATAATTCAGTTGCCTCCCCCGTCTTCCATTCGTCAATTTCAATGTCTCCAAGGAAAGGCAAATTTCTTGAGGAGATTTATAACAAATTACACCGAGATTACCAAAGGATTTATTTGTTTGCTTAAGAAAGGAGTTCAATTTTTATGGGACGATTTCACGCAACAATATTTTGATGCTTTGAAAAAAGCATTAACCTCTGCTCCATTATTGAGTCCACTAGATTATGGCAGAGATTTCCTTTTGTATCTCTCTGCGTCATAATCAACCATCGGTGTGGTGCTGGTTCAGGAGGATGATGCTCTTTGTGAGCATGTAATCTACTACTTGAGTTGAGGCTTAGTAGGACCTGAACTACGCTATTCTCCCATCAAGAATTTGGCCTTGGCAGCTGTCCATGCTGTTCAACGGATTCGTCATTACATTCTGCTTCGTAAAACATTCGTCTTAGCAGATGTCAATCCTTTTTAGTTTGTCCTCAGTAGGCGAGTGTTTGGGGGCAAGTATAATTGATGGATTGTTATTTTGCAAGAGTTCGATCTCTAATTCTTGTCAGCTAAAACTAAGAAGTCATTGGTTTTTGCGGAATTGATTTCAGAGTTGCCTTGTGAGGAAGCTATTGTTTATGAAGAAAATTTTCCCGAAGAACATTTATTCATCATTTCTTCACAGGATCACTGGTACGGAGATATCATTATATATCTCCATATTGCAAATTTTCCACCTGCTTTCTCCAAAGATGAGTGTCAAAAGTTATGTCACCTTGCCAAAAACTATGTTATTATTGGTGATACATTATATCATAAAGGGGTTAACTCAATCCTTAGGCATTGCTTAATTTTGGAAGAAGCCGAGTCAGTACTTAATGATTGCCATGGTGGAGCTTGTGGTGGTCATCTATCAGG
Source organism: Pinus tabuliformis (assembly GCA_031772625.1). Lineage (NCBI taxonomy): Eukaryota > Viridiplantae > Streptophyta > Pinopsida > Pinales > Pinaceae > Pinus > Pinus tabuliformis. Next base: position 1,958,576,236 of record CM062819.1, read on the forward strand.
GCTTGCAACAACCCAGAAAATTTTACGAGCAAGCTACTTTTGGCCTTCAATTTTCAAAGATTGTATCGAAGTGGTCAAACGTTGCCATCCTTGTCAAGTTTATACTCGAAAAATGCACGTGAATCCAGCTCCACTTTTTCCTGTTATCACTGTCGGTCCATTTACGAAGTGGGGCATCGATTTTACTACTTGTAATCTGCCTTCGACCAGGGATCACAAGTACATCATTGTGGCCGTAGACTACTTTATGAAGTGGGATGAGGCCATGCCTACTTTCAAAAATGATAGTGATACAGTAGCCTTGTTTCTCTTCAACCAGGTTATTTAACGATTTGGTATCCCAAGAGAGATTGTCACTGACCATAGTAGTCACTTCCAATCAATTGATGACTGAATTGGCTTTCAAGTTGGGCTTCCGGCAGGAGCATTCATCTCCATATTATCCTCAGGCCAATGGGCAGGTTGAAGCCGTGAATAAGTCCCTTAAGACCATCCTACAAAGGACAATTGATAAAACTCGATCCAGTTGGCACATCATGTTGTATCTGACACTTTGGGCATACCGAACCTTAGTTAAGACTGCCATTGGTTTTACTCCTTTTCAACTAGTTTACGGGTTGGAATATATCTTCCCTATCGAATGTGAAATTCTGTCCCTTAAGCTAGCTGTAGAACTTCTTCCGGAGACATCTAGTGATTTGAAAATGAGATCTTAGACAATTATTAAGGTATTACAGACTCATGTGCATGGATATGCCTATGTTACTTTGTGCAATGGATCGATAAGATTGTGAAATACATAGGCAATGAAGCAGTTAAAGAAACATAATAGACAACACACATAAACACAACAAGTTTAATATGGAGTTCACCCAAAACTCCAGGCTATATCTCCTGGTCCAGCCTTCAGTGGTGGTCTCTCTATTATGTCTTCAGAAGCAGAGTTTTACAACAATAGTCTCAACACACAACATATACAACAACAAGAGTTTTGCTTGAACCCCTCAAGCCTCTCTAAGTACACAAACTCACTCTATCACTCTCTGTCTCTGTATTTGCTCTGTCTCAGCACTGCCTGCAATACCGCTTGTCTTTGTTTCTGTTAGTCGCTTTAAAGCCAATCGGCACAGTTTGCTCGTTTCACCTTCTTGGGCTCTCTAGCTTCCCAACCTCTGTCCGCTCAGATCCCCCTCTAAGCATTGGCAATCATTGCTAAATACTTTCAGGGATGGTGGCCACTTGTTCTGTAACGAAATAGGTCATAGGGCCTTTGAAATCATTCGAAATCGTTGTTCTCTGTTTACGCAGAGAATACGTTCAAACACAGGAAAATTCTGCCGAACATTATTTATCAGACTTCAAACATTATGAATTCGACTTATAACTCCTATCAAATCTGCCTGTATATTGACATCACATCTCCACCATTGATCTGGAAGATCCAGATCCAATGGCTGTGGTACATTTCGGGCGGCCCTTTCGTACGGGGGTTAACTGCCCGATAAGGGTGGTTTTCTCTCTCCTCAGCCTGGACATGTGGCAGCCATTGTATGGGCTCGGGCGGAGCCCAGCCCAAACCACTTACTGCCTTTGGGCCTCCCGAAATCCCGCTTGTATTATGATTTCCCTTTGTATTAAAAATACATTAAAAAACATTAAAATCCCATAAAAATGGCTTTAGTCGGATTTGAAATAATATGTATTTTCATTCGCAAACCCTTTCGGGTCTGGGTTTCATCACATCGGCGCCTCCCTTCGTATTTCGTTTAATAAATGATACACGTGAAAAGACACACAAACTGTTTGTTGGGCGGATCTCAAAACATATGGAATATTGTTTATATTGTTATCGTGTCCAGCTATCGCATCGAGTATATGGCTTTAGTCGAATTTGAAATAATATGTATTTTCATTTGCAAACCCTTTCGGGTCCGGGTTTCATCGCATCGGCGCCTCCCTTTGTATTTCATTTAATAAATGATATACGTGAAAAGACACACAAACTGTTTGTTGGGCGGATCTCAAAACATATGGAATATCATTTATATTGTTATCGTGTCCGGCTATCACATCGCGTAGATATATATCTATATATATATATATATATATATATATATATATATATATATATATATATATATATATATATATATATATATATATATATATATATATATATATATATATATATATATATATGCTCCTCTGTGTAGCTCCGATGCGACTCATTGCAATCGCATGTTGCATGAGCCCCGAGTCGTTGGTAAGTGCTCCCATGTAATATGCCGATGTGATATGGCAGTGTAACATGGGTCATTAATCTGCGCACTTGATCGACGGTCCTCGTTAACCCCGTCGATCACTATTGCATATACTATGTGGTCTCCGCCTATAGCCTTCACTTGCCAATGTCGATTGTGATTTGCCGATTGGATCTGGACCGTTTATCGGCCATATCCGACGGCTCTTGTGCGTTGCTACTGATAACTTTTTTTTCACTGTTTTTGCCTCCCGATAGTCTAAATCCGACCTGTTAGACTGCAATCTTCTTTGCTTTTAGCTTTCGAAGAATTTTAAGGCCAGCAATGAGAGCCTCATATTCCGCCTCATTATTTGAACAATCGAATGCTAGTTTATAAGAACATACTCTCACCTTGCTTGGAACTTTGTCTTGGGCAGAAAAGGGACTTCGAATCCACACACCAATACCAGCACCATCGCTGCCCACAGCACCATCGAAATCCATGGTCCAAAGACCATCTTCATCTTCCTCCAAGTGCTGAAAATGTGTTGCCTCTGTTTTTTCTGCTTGCTGCCCATTAGCTTCAGCTTTTCGCTCCATGGCAGCTAGCGTTTCTTCTCTTTACTTTTGCAAAACTTCTCGAAAATTTTTGGTAATCTCTGGTATATCTTCTGCTTGAACTAACTGACTATCTACCTCATTAAAATTATCAGCAAACAAAACAAACGATTCCAAATTTGTATGTACATAATTTACAGGATGATTTATTGGCTTTTCTTTGCTAGTTATCATGTATTTCATCTTTTGGTCCCGATATAACTTTCTCATTTGACCGAAGACTGGAATTGTAGCATAGGAAAAATCTAGTTGAAGTGTACCTTTCAACTTAGCTCCCCAAGATCTTGAAAGCAACATACCAAACCGCAGAGGAATATCCGCCACAACCACATTCATAAAAACATTTTTAGCTGGAATTTGATCTAGGCTTACCACCAAGTCCTTGATCAAACCGATACATTTTACCCGGTTGGAATCAAATGAATACAGATCATGATATTTTCTTGTGATATCTAATCCCGGCCTTTCCATGATTGCTTTCGGCATCAAATTGTGCGAAGCACCCGAGTCAAACATAGCATTATGTAAAATATACTCGTGCAACCTCAAACTGATATAGAAGGGAGGAACATCATTTTCAGGAGACTCACCATTCAAAGCAGGCCCAAAAATTAATTCCGGCTGATCATCTTCTACATTTACCGTGTCAAGCATTGGATCAAAATTCAGCATTTTGGAGATTTGGCCTCGGTAACTGTTGTTCTTCATGATTTCCGTCAAAGGAATGGACACTTTCAGTTTTGAAATTTCATTCTCCAAACTAAATGTTGAAACTTTTTCACCTTCTTTGGCCGGAACTTCTCTTCTTTCGATTTTATCCTTCATTATGCTTGGTGGCTGATTTACCTTATCTGCTGAAGATGATTGACTTACTGAGGGATCAATTATGTCTTTTCCTTTTGGCTGTGGGGAAGCTGAATCATTTTTTTCTGAAGTATCTGTTAGCGCTTGAAATTTCACCTCAGGTTGAAAAAGGTAAACTCCAAGGCAACATCAAACCACTTAGCCTCGTAGCTAGCCCTACGGGGCATGAGAGGGCTCTCTCCGGTCTATCTCGGTAAAGATCTTCAACGGGCGAGATAACCAATAAGGAAACACTGATTTTAGGCTAGTAAACTGATAAAAAGGTTTGAATTGGGAAGTTTTAGGATTTTGGTGGAAAATCGGGGAAAGGCAATTTTGGGTGCGGGGATTGGACACAGTTTTTGCAGGGGGTTCTTTGGGGCAAGGTAGGAGACTGTATTGATGCCTTTGAATTAAGTGAATGGATAGGAATGACTGGTGAGGGGCTAAAGAGAGCAAGAAACCTTCAAGAGTTCTCTTTAGACAGATGAAAACATAAATATTAAGCAAACTTAAAAGCAGAGCACGACAATCATGAATTATACTTTAACACTTCATTTGCCTAATTTGCAGAAGGAAAAGTAAGGAGATGATTCACATAACAAACTTACAAGTACAAAGAGAAACACACCATCAATACATGTAACCACAGGAATCCCAAAAAGGACTGCAAAACCCTGGTCTTTCTTCCTTTGCCAAAATTGCAGAGATACAATGAGTAATACAATAGAAGCTTTCTCCCTCAAGAGTCCAACCATGAAAATGACCAATAAAGTACATAATATAATCAATCTAACATCTTTCCTTGCCTCTAGTGGTTGAGCTCACTATCCTAGGAGTTGTTTCAACCAATTCTAAACTGAGCACTAAAAACTAGGCAGTCAAAACAACTTGCCTCTATAAGCTAGGAAACCAATTCATTCATTAAATTTTTGCCTATCTCATGAATGAATCTTCTAGAAGAGATAAATAAGTGTCAAAATATCATAAAATTACATCATTTACAACAAGGAGGATCAAAATCTACTCCAAAAAGTCAAATCCAGTCAAAACTGTGTTTTGCTGAGCTGTAGGTGAATTTATGTGAAAACTGCCCAACACGTCGCGCCCTGATCCTGAACACATTGCGCCCCTTTGGAGCTGCTTTTGAGGCACTTCCATGTGTCCAAATGAGGCCAAAATGGGCTTGTTGGAAAGGTATGGATGTCTACTTTCCCACCCAAGTAGAATTTCTGAATTTGGTGACCATTTGCCTCTCCAAATTTTCAATCTCCCAAGACTGCTTCCTGTGTGTCAAAAAGGTGGCAGAAAGTAATTTTTTGCTTGTTTTTTGACCTTCTGGAGGCTCAAAATTTGATGAAATCTCTTGGTAATTGCTGAGCAAGTGTATCTTTGCATGAAAAATCCAAAAATTCTGAGTTTTCCCGAAATGGAGTTGCCCATCGAAAGGGTCGCGCGTGGCGCGCGACGTGTTGGTGGAGAAAACCTGTTTTTTGCCCAAAAATTCACAAGTGACCCAAAAATGCTCAAATTTTTTTGAAATTTGTGCTGGAGTTAATTCATTTAGCATCATGCTCCTTCAAGGAAGCCTTAGCCAAGATGTGGAGGGGATCGGGCCTTTTCCTTCGTTTTAGTGCTTTGGCCAACTGTCTTTGGAGCACCTTCATTCTTGCTTTGCATACGTGCATTCGTGCCCAAAAGTGGTTCTTCATGTTCCGGAGCAGGTTCTTATCTTTGTTGGCCTTGGCCAGCAACCTCTCCAAATGAGCATTGACCTGGAGAAGCATAGCCTCTCGCTCAACGGGTACCAAATCACCGGGTCTCTTACGAGCCAAGTTGTGGTCTTCATGGATCCTCCACAACTCATCAAGAGTGTGCTCATCTTCAAGTTGCTTGTTGCGCTGCTCTAAGTAGGTGATTGTCCAATTTTCCATTTCCAATCTTTGCTGCAACGAGTCATTTTCAGCCCTTAGGTGCTAGATGATCTCCTTTGGCTCTAGGCTAGGAGAACTGATATCAAGGTCAACAACATCTATGCCTGGATCACCTGATGGCCCCTCATCAATATTGGGCTTCTTGCCTCTCTCCTATACCTGTGTTGCTGTCGGAAGTGAGGCCCCTTACACCTGGTGTGGAGATAACACTTGTGGTGCTGATGAAGAAGGCGAGACCCCTTCCACCTGGTGTGGAGAAAATACTCGCCTAGCTGATGCAAATAAGGCCCTGTGGCCTTTCTGATATGTGACCCATGGAGGGGAGCTGACATGTCTAGTCTCAGGAATATCATGCTGCTGTGAAGGCCCTCCCTCCTCATGAACAACCTCAGGGGGTGATGATGCTGGTGCTGTGAAAAAATCTCGAGAGATAAAATCCTCCCATGGGATACCCTGCTGAGCCAACTGATGTATGACCACAAGCTGGATCAAACCATAATGATAGATGCTCATGTGTTGCTATGCTGGGCTCTTTCTCTGCATCAAGGGCACCATATTCTCAATATTCCGGCACATGAAAAATGGTATGTTCATCATCCGTACCCGTGTGAAATGCATCAACAAGCGAATATGGTACGAATACAAACATGAAAATCTGCCCTCACAGGTGAAATAGCGCATGGTGAGCCTCATCAAGGGAGCATACTCATCCCTCAAAAATCTGAAAGGAAATACACCAGTCATGTACCTCTTGTAGGCAGGTTTAATGTAGGGCTCATACTGAAATTTGTCCAATAGTTTGCGCTTGTTCCACTCTTCTCCCACATTGGGTATCCCTATTGCTTGAGCAATAATTTCAGATGGCAATATAAAATCCACCCCTGCAAGATTTACATGCCCATCATGCAGATGCAAAACAAACAACCGGACCAATTCCCTATGGTGCTGAATTTGAGAAATCCTCTCGCAAAATTCATAACATGAGAGGTGGCGGAAACATGTGACTGCAAGTGGACAAGCCTGCAAATAGGTCAAAGAGGTGGGCTCCTCTCTCACATGGTGACCACTCTTACCACGCCTGTGAGGCCTCCTTTGTACCTCAACCTCTGGTTTTGACTTACGGTCATCACTTTGCTCATAGTCGGTTTCGGTTTCTGACATGGTTTCAAGAGCAAAGTGGCTGAAATGTACTGCTGCTTCTGCTAAAAAATCTGTTGTCTTAATTGTTGAAATGCTGTTTCAAGGGGACAAATAACACAAGGGAGATGTTAGGGAGGGGAGACTTTTAAGGGAAATTAGGGAAAATATATTAAATAGGGAATTAAGGGAAGGAATCATGACATATACACCATCACACAATTATAATTTGCAAGGGTTTTATGGGAGATAGGGTTTAGGGTTATATTATTGATTTTTAGGAATAGGGGTAGGGTTTTAGGGCTTTTGGTATTTTTGGTAGGGGGATTAGGTAGAAATGATATGGGAGGTGGTAAAGGGATGTGGGGAAAAAGTGGGGGTGAAAAGGATGACCTTGAAAACAGCAAAACAAACCCTAGCTTTACTAGCACTTTGACATTCTTAAGCAAATACACATGGACTCCTCATTTGAAAATAATGGCTTTTAAATACATTCTCATGCTCTTTCAAGCTTTAGCAAACAATACATTTTGATGATTGGAGGCCTACCTGCAACCTTGAAGAAATTTGGGGTCGTTTTGCAGTTTACAGGCAATTTTTTGTGGATGAATTCCCAACACGTCGCGCGCAGGTTTGGACGGGTCGCGCGCGCCCAACACGTCGCGCCAGTGCTTTTTTCCAACTGATATGACCCCCTTGATGCGTCGCGCCTGCCCAACACGTCATGCGCAGGTCTTGATGGGTCGCGCGTGGGCTCTGTCTGCAATTTCGCCCAATTTCTCTCCAAATCGCTTTTCAATATTGCTTTGAGGCAAATGATGATCAAATGGAGGGAGGGAGTGGCTTTATAGGCTTGATTTAAATTAATTTCCCCTCAAACCTTCTTTCTAATGTTTATAACTTGACACTTTTTCAAAATTTAAATGCTGCTGACTTTATGGTTTCCTTTTGTCCTGAAATTGGTTGAACTGATGCTTTTTCTTGAAAATTTTTGCAGGGATAGCTTCTGAGGAATCTTGGCAAAGGGGACCAGGGCTGCATGCTGACTTTCGAAGAATTTTGAATTTTTACAACTTTTTACAAAAATGAGAAAATGACCTTGTCTTTAAAAACAGGGTTTTTAAATCCAAGGTAAAAATTAGTTGTACAAGATGAAATCTTTTGAAGAAATACTTTGATAGTCATCCCTCTGGCCTGCTGGGCATTTATTGACTTTTAAAAATACATGACCTCAAAGACAAATTGGACCTAAACCCTAGACCTATGACTTTTGACCTCAAGACAATACAAGAAACCTTGAAAGAGTTTATTGACTGAAACAACTTGATCCAGCAGTGCCAAGAGGGGAATAAAGACACCAGCTCCTCCATCAGGGTGATGGCATGCCTAATGGAATGAAATGAGATGACACTGATGAGACACCTACTTATGCAAATGCAAAGAGCTTTGATCGCTGATGGAGGGCTACTAGACCGACTCTAACATTATCTTTCCTTTTCTGAATGGGATTTATGGGAACAGCTCGGTTTCTTAATTGCCTCTGCTGAGCGAACAAAGCATTGAGATATCCTCTTTGGTATTCCTCCGATTCTTCCTCAAGTACTGCCTCATTTGATAAGATATAATTCTCATCCTGATGTATGATGGAATTTCTCACAAATTCTTCTTCTTCTGCAATATAGGTAGGCAGATCATCAGGAGTGAAAAAGTGATTTTCCTCTCCTATAGTATCACCTTCATCCTCGGATTCTTGGCTAACAAAATTCTGCTGAAGCGGAGGTTTTACTTGCTGCTGAACTGTTGTTTCTTGTGCCCTTGTTTCACGCTGCTTGATTCTGTATTATGGCTGCTGTGGACCTCGAAAATTAGGATTACGGATCTGCGGTTCCGGCTTGCTGAGATGAGTATTTTCAAGCAACGTAGCTACCTTGCGAAGGAGCTATCTGATGTAGAAGCTTCTTCTTTGATTGTCACTCGCTTTTCGTCTTTCATCCTTGCTCTCGTATCATTCAAATTCGCTTCAACACTAACAACGATTTTCTGCATATCCTCCAAGGTAGGCGGATCTCTATCTCGCAATGAATAAGCCATCTCCAGATCAAAGCCATCGGGGAATTTGAGAAGTGCTGATTTTCTAGATGGCCTTAAATCATCTGGAATAGCATTGTAAACTGTGTTAAATCTGATAATGTAATCTTGGACCGACTCACCATGATTATGTAGAAATTTTGAATAATTTGACACATATTCACAGAGATTATCCTGATCATACAATTATAAGCGGAACATGTATAATACATAATCTCCTCTACGTTGATCATCAATTTACAGAAGCAGAAACATCCACAGGCACACATAGAAGCATCAATCAAACTCATAAACACAGTATGTATCCCGGGGAAAGCATCTCGCTAAAAACCCCACACTATCTGTATATTATATTGATTGAATCATGTAACAATACAAAGCATAATACTTCTCACAAGTATCTCCACCTGTTACACACAATACAACTCAGATTTGATCTCCAAATCTCTCCCGCTGCTTGCCTGCCTCCACTGCTCAAACCTGCTCGAGAACTGATGAGAATAGCTTCCCAAACTCGATTTTACACTGCAAAATAGTCACCCACACTATGTTGGACGTGAGCAACAGCTATAATATCATGAAGATACGTGAGCAAACTCATTGGCATACTCAATCCTTTGATTGTGCAAATCATCATGCACAGCTATAGTCACAACTGATAGCAATCTGATCCTCTAACACCTGTCCCTGCTGAACTGAACATGCACTGACATGCAACTGAGTTAACTGATGTATTCTACAGTTGCATTATGAGTTAATAACTTGTGAATTAATTAATAACTAATTCACCCAACTCATCTTTAGTCTATTGATCAGTTAGACTAAATACAACCAGTTTAACAAAGCTAAACTGAACACAACTCCATCAACTGTACCTCCAGTCCACTAAACTCAACTCACTTGAGTTCTAACTGAAGTCATGCATGCAACAACTCAACTGACTCATAAGAAAAACGAATTTCCTTCTGACAGCTGCATGTGCCACTTCCGTAGCTCAAACTGAAGTGCTCCAAGAGAATAAGATTAAGTTTATAGTCCAAATATTATTGTGAGATAATAATATTTGACTTTTCTATTTTTGACTTTGATCACTCACACTGTGATCACTCACACTGTAATCACTCACACTTTCATCAAAAATAGAAGTCCATCTATTTTTCCCAACTTGATCAATCATCCATAGACATGATCCATATGTCTAAAAATAGACATAGTCTAAAAATAGACTTGCGCCAAAAATAGCCTGCGGGCCCACTTAGTGAAGGCGACTCTTTTCACTAAGCTCCATCATCTTGTTGCACTCTCAACAAGCATTTCTTGTTGCACACTTTTCAACACTCCCTCTCAACAAGAAAGGCTTCCTCTCAAACCCGATCCTGTAACTCTGGAATGTTCTCCATGCAACACATTTGGCCGGTCCACTTGCTCTGTCATCAAAGTCTCTGACTGCTATTGCCTCTGTCAACTGAAACTCTGCATCTCTGTGCTCTTCAGTATCTGACTGCTCTAGCCTCTGTCACTTTGATCTCTGACTGCATCCATGCTGCTGCTGGTTCTATCTCCCAGCATTGCATCCGCACTGCACCTCCCAACTGACCTCCCTGTTGGGATAGAAACACCCTCTGATGCTGAAGCTCTACCTGCTGCTGACAAGTGCTCCCTCTCTGACATCTGCGCTACTGCAACATCTCCATGCATCTCGCACCATTGCACACCTCTCTGTGCCACCTAGCACTGTGCAAAACACTTGTGCCTCTCGCATTGCTACAGCCTGCTAGCTATGCGCTGTCCTGGGATTCCCTGCATTGTCGCTCTCTCTGCTGCTCCATCCGCATCTGTCTCTACCCAATCGGTCAGTTCCTGCTACTACACATCGGGGATCCCGTAGCAAGGTCTCATCCAAGAGGTTGGGTACCTCAAGGATCCTGCCCCTCCTCCTTGGGACAATCAATCCACATCACCCCACCTCCTACCTAGAGGTATGCCTGCATGCGATCCTTCAGCCCATCTGGCTCGAAGTTTCCCCCTACTGGAGGTCTCTGGATGAGTAGATGTCTCTACTCTATCTCCTCTCAGCTTCCCTTGTTGTGGCTCCTCCACAATCTCCTGAAGCTGCTGCACCAATCGTGGCTCCTCCACAATCGTCTGAGACTTCTTCTGGCTCTGCATGTTGAGAGGTAATATAAGCTCCCTCTCAACAACCAAGTCTCCATCAGTTGCCTCACTACTCAAGGCTTTGCATGCATCTTGAACCTCAAGAGCATACAGGTTCCTGACCCGTGAACCAATCTCATGACAACGAAAGCATCTCACCTTCAACTTGTCAACATTCTTCCCATCACTGGAAGAACAAGATTCGAAAAGAGAAACCTTCTCCTTCCCCTTCTTCGCCTTACTCGCTAAGGCACAGTTCTCCTCATCCTGTATGGATGAAGAACCGTCTCTGGTGCTCCGTCTAATCTCCTCCTGCATCAAATCCGACCATGGTCGTTCCCAATTTGGCAGTTTCTCCCTTCCATTCACCGAGTCCTGGTAGCTATGCCAACTCTTAGGAAGGTCAAGGAGTCCTAGACTCACCATCCTCATCATCAATAGTAACCCCCACACTTCCCAGCTCATCTCGACACTGAGTGAACCTCGTGAGATACTGGGGCATACTATCTCCATTCTCGAACTGAATGTTTCTGAGTTTTATCTCTTGCTTTGGAATTAAATTCGAATTCCACCAGCACAAAACTCAACTGCTTCCGATCTAGAATTCATGAGAAAAAAATATTTCCTGAATAGTAGATCTGATGATCAATCCTCGCTTGATATCCTGTAAAAATATCTTCTACAAATCAAGCAGCTCCAATACCATGTAGGAATTTCCTGCAAATTCTCTACAAATCTAGCTTCGATACCATGTAGAAACTTTTCTACAAATCATCTAGCTCTGATACCATGTAGAAATTTTGAATAATTTGACACATATTCACAGAGATTATCCTGATCATACAATTATAAGCGGAACATGTATAATACATAATCTCCTCTACGTTGATCATCAATTTACAGAAGCAGAAACATCCACAGGCACACATAGAAGCATCAATCAAACTCATAAACACAGTATGTATCCCGGGGAAAGCATCTCGCTAAAAACCCCACACTATCTGTATATTATATTGATTGAATCATGTAACAATACAAAGCATAATACTTCTCACAAGTATCTCCACCTGTTACACACAATACAGCTCAGATTTGATCTCCAAATCTCTCCCGCTGCTTGCCTTCCTCCACTGCTCAAACCTGCTCGAGAACTGATGAGAATAGCTTCCCAAACTCGATTTTACACTGCAAAATAGTCACCCACACTATGTTGGACGTGAGCAACAGCTATAATATCATGAAGATACGTGAGCAAACTCATTGGCATACTCAATCCTTTGATTGTGCAAATCATCATGCACAGCTATAGTCACAACTGATAGCAATCTGATCCTCTAACACCTGTCCCTGCTGAACTGAACATGCACTGACATGCAACTGAGTTAACTGATGTATTCTATAGTTGCATTATGAGTTAATAACTTGTGAATTAATTAGTAACTAATTCACCCAACTCATCTTTAGTCTATTGATCAGTTAGACTAAATACAACCAGTTTAACAAAGCTAAACTGAACACAACTCCATCAACTGTACCTCCAGTCCACTAAACTCAACTCACTTGAGTTCTAACTGAAGTCATGCATGCAACAACTCAACTGACTCATAAGAAAAACGAATTTCCTTCTGACAGCTGCATGTGCCACTTTCGTAGCTCAAACTGAAGTGCTCCAAGAGAATAAGATTAAGTTTATAGTCCAAATATTATTGTGAGATAATAATATTTGACTTTTCTATTTTTGACTTTGATCACTCACACTGTGATCACTCACACTGTAATCACTCACACTTTCATCAAAAATAGAAGTCCATCTATTTTTCCCAACTTGATCAATCATCCATAGACATGATCCATATGTCTAAAAATAGACATAGTGTAAAAATAGACTTGCGCCAAAAATAGCCTGCGGGCCCACTTAGTGAAGGCGACTCTTTTCACTAAGCTCCATCATCTTGTTGCACTCTCAACAAGCATTTCTTGTTGCACACTTTTCAACAGATTACGTTTGAGATTGTTGTACTCAGCATTGATCTGAAGTGGATCCTTTCTGATTTCCCATCGATCTAGAAACTGCCTCTGAAGTTCTTCCAATGTAGGTATGCTTCTAGCTGTCAAACCTCTGAACCATTTTCTTACTTCTCCATCAAATGTTTGTACAAACAAATGCATAGTTACATCCTCTTCATATATCTCATATAGATCAAAGAAATTTGTCATTTTTTCTATATGCTGCTGAGCAGAAACACCCTGAGGAGTGCCATCAAACATGGAAATTTTACTCTGATAATCAGCTGGCATATCATGCAGATTTTGAGGAAGAGCAAGTGGGGCAAACCGGGCAGCCATTGCTTTAGGTAGATTGGGTCTAGGAGTAGCAGGTGGAGTAGGTGTAGCTGTAGTATGAGGGGTATAAGGAGGTGTAGGCAGAGGAGAAGCGGTATGTGATGTAGAAGGTGAACCAACTGTAGATTCAGGATAAGTGATTATAGGAGAAACAGAAATAAAAGGAGGATTGGTCTGCTCATGCATCGTGATAGTGGATCCAATACGGACAGATATAGTTTCAACAAACTTAGCAAGATTAGTAGCGTGAATATCTGACTGGAGAGATCTTAGGATGAAATTTTCAACCAATTTATTATGTCTCTCGATTTCAAGAGCAGCAGCAAAATCAGGGTTGGGAACTAGAGAACCAAGTGCACTTTCAGATTTGGTTTTGAACAAGGACAACTCAGAACTCTCGTCAAAATCAATATCTTCAAGATACTCAAAAATAGCTGGACATGAATGAGATTTTTATATGTGATTAGAATCTGAATCCAGTTTGGATATCGAGGAACAAATAACCAATCAGCCTGTGAAAACTCTTAACTAATCATCCAAAAGTTCAGAGTTTACAAATGAACTGGGGTAAAATGCAATCGAGGTGGTTGTATTCACAAGCTCACAGAGATTGACTGAAGTAGCGTTTATCTACTTCCGCTTATGCAAAGCAAAAGCGTTTCGAAGGCTACCTGGCATAACTTCAGGGTCCATCTAAGACTTATGAAACAAACACATCAATCCACAGACAAGTTTGTTCTCCCCGGTATGGTCGCCAATATGTTAGCGCTCGAATCTGCCTCAGGCTGAAGAAGGTGAAACTCAAGGTAACATCAAACCACTTAGCCTCGTAGCTAGCCCTACGAGGACAGGAGAGGGCTCTCTCCAGTCTATCTCAAAAAGGGGCTGAGATGACTTTAAAAGAAACTGATTTTAGGCTAGTAAATTGATAAAAAGGGGTTTTTAATAAAATGATGGGGTTTTTCTGGGCTGCATGGGGCAAAGAAACAGCTTGAACAGAGAAATGTAATTAAAAACACAGATTATCTCCTGAGGCAAGGTAGGCAAGAAATTTTAACATCAAGTTGAGATTAAATGGAATGGCAAGACTGCTGAGGAGCTGACAAGGGCATAGAAGATGAATCCTTGTCAAACAGAGGAAAACATTAAATATGAACAAACTTAAAGGCAGAGCATATAAATTATGAATTCTACCTTAACACTTCATTTGTTCAATTGGAAATGATCATGAAATGAAATGAACACATAACAGGCTTTACATGAAACAAAGGAGAACACAAATGTTAAATCTCATACCACAGGAATCTCAGAAGCCAGAGCTGTGTATTTTCATTAAAATCTCTGTCAAAGACTGTACAATGGAAGCTCTCTGTTCTCCACCAGCTCTCAGAACTCTCTCTCCCTCTCACTAATCTCACAAATGATTATTTTAATACATTAAATAAACTATTCTAAAAAAAACAACAGATCGACCCCCAAAACAGGGGCGCTGTTTCAACTAAAGCCATGAAGATAGAACAGAATCCTCCATTTGCTCTTAAAGATAGAAAGCCTTCCATTATTCTAGCGTGAAGACAGAAATAGGCAAACGAACCTATGAATGCCACTTTGCAACTGCTCTCAAATTTCCGGATATGCATTGCCACTTTACGGAAATTGCTAAAATATGGGTCAAACTGCCACCTATTTAACCGGCTATCTTTTCTTGAGGAGACTGTAGAATTTGTGCCAATTTGCGAGCTCCATATCCAAATGCACTCCTTATACGATAGAAGTTTGCTTGGCTCATACTCCGCCCAAGATTATTATTTTCACGTAATGGATCTACTACGTTCAAAAATTTGGAGCTAAATGGACGACTGTTACTGTCATGACCATTCGGAACATCTGAGTACATCTGCAGACAGTTCTCTCATAAAACAAAGACATATATATAAACAACTCAATGCGGAAATCAACTATCTGATGCGAATAGACCGTTTTCCTGATGTTTTGAATTTCAATTATTACGCATAATCCAATTAAAAGTGCCTATAGGCAGTCCTAGCCCTCAGCAACTCTAGAAAAATAGCTGGGGGAAGAACAATTCAGATCCACATTGTACATTGTTTCAGCCCCTCATTAGGATTTTGCTTCCTTGATATCCAATATAAACATTTGTGCCATCTTCCCTGATGCAAATATCAGTGCTGTAGTTTTGGGCTCCCTTATTCTCATTATGACTGCTGCAAAACGCTTGGGATTGTACTCTGCATTTCGAGCTTGAAGAGCAATGGCTTTCAAGTCCAATTTGCAATCCAAGTTTACAGTGGACACTATATTCTGGAGGGTGGGAACGATGCCTGAAGGATGCTTCTCGAGATCCACTGGCTGACTCCCTTCCAAGACCTGTTCGGCCATGCTCTTCACTACACAATCGATATCGAATGAAACAGAAAAGCTTTTATAATGCCCTCGGAAAATGAAATCTCGATCCTTTCTTATACTAAATCCTGAGGGAATCTCTTGAATCTGATTAGCTTTTGTATTTATAGGTGGTGTTTGAATTGAGTTGATTTGATTTGTCCCGGTTTTTATAGAGCATGTGGATTGTAAATCCTCAAAAGGGCGAGGAGAGAGCTGCTGCGGCAGAGGAGTCTCGAAGAAAATATATGAGATAAAGTACAACATTATCCTTCCGCAAAGACAAAAAAGTAATGAATTATAAAAATTGCAGGCTTCCATTTGATGTCAATGACAACTATGATGAAAAGGCCTTCATCTGTTCAAGAGCAGAAATGACTAAAGGGGCCTTGTCGGGAGATCTTTGTTTATAATTCTTAACTAAAGAGGCCGCTGCAAGAAAGTGTAACTCTGAGCCTTCTTTTTCATCTTTACCACGGCCCTTCGTTATTTGATTGATGGCCGCTCCACACAAGCACACACCATACAGAGCTCGAGTATTTCTTCCCCCACTCAAGTCGATAGCCACAGCATAATTTTTTTTTTTTTGCCGGTTTAAAATTTTCAAGACCGCCAAGTGTATAAAGCACCTCAGCATATGATAAGTGAAAGAATGGATTTGATGGTTGAGCAAGTATTAGCTCTTCAAAACAAAAAGCTGCCTGCTTACACATTTGAAGAGAAATGTATAAGTCTACAAGTTCCCTCCATGCTCTTCCAATGGATGCTCTTCCAATAGGCCTGAGTAAACTTTGTCTGCTCGTGTCCAGGATCCTTTAGCCTCAAACCACATTCCTTCCAGCCTACCTACTCTGGTACTGTCTGGAAACTTCTTCAAAAGAATTTGAATGTATTCCTTTGCAATTTCCAAATGCCCACAGTCCATAGCCGCAATGGATACTTGCTCATACAAAGTCCATACTTTATTTGCAATGGCAGTGAAAGACCTGATGCCACCGCCACCTACAGGTCCATTGGTATAAAGAGATTCAAATTCCTGTGTAAAATGAACTGCATGATCCTTCTCAGTGTAAAACTCGGAAGCAGCTACATCCATGCCAATAACAACCTTGCCAGTATAGCCTGCTTTCTCAATGGCAATCTTCAATAACTCGAGGCCTTCTTTATTCTCCTTGTGTTCTTGCAGAACTTGCCTCAAAGACATATTACTCACAGAGTCACCACTAACAGGCACAAAATCACCTCGGATCACATTCCGTTGATCAATAAGACGCAGGGCATTCCCAGCGCTAACACAATCATTTGATTCAATAGCTGTGACAATGAAGTTTGTTTGGGATTTCCAGTGAGACCTCTCCAAATAGCTTGTAACTTGCTTTGCCTCTGATTGCTGATGATGTTTTGTTTTCTTTTGTTTGTGCTTTTGCAGAGATAGGAGCTGAGGAAGCTGCTGCCTTTTGAAGAGCTGGAGAATTTGATACATATTCTAAAAAACACATTTAATGATTTCCTCTTCAAAACAGGGTTTTGAAGAAGAATCAATCTCACATTTGACATACAAGACAGAGTCTAACACGACCTTTTAAAAGGATCTTCTTCTACGATAGTCCTAAATGTTTAGAAGATTTTGAAGACTTAGAGGGTTTTGTAGGATCCATTTGGATCACGCCTTCCCACTAAAAAAGGCTTTTGGACCACCAAAAGTTGGTTTTTAAGCATCAATCAAGTGAGGATACAGCTTCCTCACTTGCCCAATCTCTATCCATCTTGCACTACTTGGTTTTGAACCTTTGAGTCTGATTCTGAGGTACTCAACATCCCCTCTGCACGTAGTTCTCACCTTCTTGTCCAAAACTGTATCTTCCTGCAACTCATTGAGATATTCAGGCAACAGATCATCAATAGAAGGCAACTAAATTTTCTCTTTGGGATCTTCAATTAATGAAGGTTCAAACAGTCTCAAGTTCTCTACATTAACTACTGAATAGATGTGCATGTAAGCTGGAAAATCAAGGCGAAAAGCATTCTTACCAATTTTGTCAAGTATCTTGAAAGGCCCATACCTTATTGGCTTCAGCTTCTTTCCCTCACCTTGCATTCTATCTTTGCTGATGTACAACCAGACTTGATTACCAACTTGGAATCTATGTTCAATTCGATGCTCATTATGCCTTGCCTTGTACTTGGCCTAGCTCTGTTCCAGTTGTTCCTGCACTGCCTGGTGAATTTCTTGGATTTGTTCAATGAACTTGGTTGCTTTGTCCACATCACTGTGTCCATCAACTACTATGTCTTTTCCAAAGACAAAATCCAAGGGAGACTTTGGTGTAAAACCAAAACAAGTCTCAAAAGGAGATCTTTGTGTAGAAGAATGTTTAACATGGTTGTAAGCATGTTGCACATAACACAAATGTTCATCCTAGAGCTTGGGATGCTTGCTGCAATAGCCCTTGAGCAACTGGATCACTGTCCTATTGACCACCTCTATTTGGCCATTTGTTTGTGGATGAAAGGTTGTGCTCTTCTTCAGTCTAGTGTCCATTAATTCCCACAGACTTGACCAAATCTTCCCAACAAATCGGGAATCTTGATCAGATACTATGGAAGTGGGTAACCCAAAATGCACCCAGACATGCTGAAAGAACAATTTCGCTATTGTTTCAACTGTAATATGCTTGTTACAAGGTATTAAAATACACATTTTGTTGAACCTGTCCACAATAACATATAATTAGTCATGACCTTTTCTATATTTTGGCAATCCCCCAACAAAGTCCATGGAAACACTTTCCCAAGGACGAGAAGGAACTGGAAGTGGAGTGTACAAACCTGGTTTTCTATTGTTGGGCTTGATTTTAACACATATGGTACACCCTTTAATATATCTAGAAACAGTTTCATGCATTCTTGGCCAATCGCAGAATCTTTGCAGCTGTGCAATTGTTTTACTTACACCAAAATGACCTGATATTAGAGAAGTATGTGCTTCTTGGATTATGTTAACTCTTTCAGTTTGAGGAATGCATAACTTTCCCAAATGATACAAGAGTTGGTCCTTAACATGATAATCTAATTCTTTTACTTGTTTGTCATGACTTAAAGTTGCATATACATCTTTAAAATTTATATCTTGAGCATATTGTTCAATGTAGCTTTCATGCAATACTGAGTTATGCTTAAGTATAGTTGATGCATTTATCATTGGTCTGGACAACATATCTGCAACTTTATTATGTATGCCTTTCTTATATCTTATGACAAGATGAAACTGTTGTAGAAAAACCATCCACCTATAGTGTCTTGATTGCTGCAATTTAGTTTGTGAGTGCAAATACTGAAGTGGTTGATGATCAGTATGTATAATTGTTTCTTTGCCCATTAAGTAATGTTTCCACTTTTTCACACTCTGTACTAATGCATACAATTCTTTATCATATGTGGGATAATAAACTATTGCAGAATTAAATGTCTCAGAATGATAACATATAGGTTTACCATGTTGCATCAACACTGCTCCCATGGCATAGTCACTAGCATCTGTTTCAATCTCGAATGGTCTTTGAAGATCTGGAAATGCTAGTACTGGTGTTGTACTAATTTTTTCTTTCAAGGTGTCGAAGACTTTCTGCTGTTTGCCTTCCCATTGAAACACCTTGTTCAATCCTGTTAAAGCATGTAAAGGAGCTGAAATCAATGAAAAGTTAGAAATACACTTTCTTCAATATTGTGCTGCTCCTAGGAAGCCTGTAACTTCTGTAGCATATTTGGGTTTAAGGCAATTCACAATGACTTCAACCTTAGAGGGATCTATCTTCAATTCACCACCCCCTACAATATGACCCAAATTATTCAAAGATGTTTTTCCAAACTCACATTTTGATAACTTAACATAGAGATTTTTTATTTTCAAAACATCTAGAGTCTACTTTACATGCTTCAAATGTTCTTCCCATGTTTTACTAAAAACAAGAATGTCATATAAATATACAATTACAAAATCATCAATGAAAGGCCTGAGTACATCATTCATAACTCTCATGAAAGTGGCAGGAGCATTAGTTAAGCCAAAAGGCATAACTATCCATTCATACAGCCCTTGCTTTGTTTTGAAAGCAGTCTTCCATGCATCCTGTTTTGCTACTCTGACCTGATGGTAGCCACTACGCAAGTCCAACTTGGAGAAATAAACAACTTCTTTTAGATGATCTAATAGATAATCAATGTGAGGAAGGGGATAATGATTCTTGATCGTTATTTTATTCAGCACTCTGTAATCAATGCACATCCTCCACAAACCATCTTTATTTCTCACCAAAACGATTGGAGATCCGCATGGTGATGTGCTTGGTCTTATGAACCCTTTGTCGAGCAGCTCCTATACCTGCTTCTTGATCTCTAGATTCTCTAAAGTGGATAACCTGTACATTCTGATGTTAGGCAATGGAGCATCTTGCTGCAAATGAATATCATGTACAATTTCCCTTTTGGGTGGCAGACTTTTAGGTTCTTGAAATAGGATATCATATTCTGAAACAAATTTTTCTAAATCAACTTTGTGTTTAGCATCAAAACCCTCAAATACATTGGTTTTATCTGGGTTCTTTTCCTTTACAACCATTAGTACAAATTGCTTGCATGAATTTACAATTCTTTTCATCTGCCTTGAGTTTATGAGAGTGTAGTTATTTTTGAGTTTATGAGCACTTACAATATATTCTATTCCATCTTTGGTGAGTTGATACTTATTTGTAGCTCTATAGAAAATGGCTTTTCTATCATACAAGTAAGGACTTCCTAAGACAATTCCACATATATCCAAGGGAACGATATCTAACTCAACCTCATCTACAAATGCTGACCCAAAAGAAAACCTAATTTTACATTGTCTAGTCACTTGTAGCTTTGCTTTATCACATACCCAACCCAATGGATATGGCTTCTTGTGAGGTATGGTTAGCAATCCCAACTTCTTTACAATTGCTTCAAAAATCAAGTTTACTTGTGAACCACTATCAAATAAAGTATCAATCTTTTGATGGTTGGAAATAACTCTAATATGAAAAATCTCATGTTTTTTCCTCTCATTTTCTTCATTATCAATAGTTTGTGCAGAATTACTAGTAGATGCTTCAAAACTTTTACCTTTTATAACTGTGGCTATGATTGTTGTTTCATCACCTGAGTCTGACCGCAAATCTTTCTGTATAGCAGCAACAATTTTTTTTTCTTGCCATCGAACTTCTTGGGTTTCAGCTCCGGATGCAAAGACCAACAATGTTCATCATCGTGTCCATTCTTCTTGCAGTGAGTGCATGAAGGTTTGCCCTTCTGTACAATGTTTTCCTTCCTCTCTTTCCATTTCTGCTTCTTATTTTCCTTGTTCTTGCTTGCAGTGGGTTTCGATTATCCCCCAATCTCTGGGTTCACATTCTTGCCTCTAGCCTCTAGATTTGTAACCTGAACAGATACCTCATCTATGATAGTAGGGTTAAACATAAGAATGGTGTGCCTCAAATAGCTATGTAGACCTCTTATATACTTCAGCAAAGTTTCAGGTGAGTCTAGAGAAATGCCTAGAATTAAAGGTCTTTTTCTAAATTCCTGGGTATAGCTTTGTACACTTTGCCCCTTTAATTGGCAAAGAGTTTGCCAACTCATCATAGCTTTTTGCATATAAGCTAGTGGATAGAATTGTTTTTTAATGGCAGAAACAAATTCCCTCTAGGTAGAAAGAATTTTACCATGCTTCTTCAAATCAGCGTGTGTCCTGCCTTCCCACCACACCAGGGAAGTTCCTCCAAGGTGAAGGCTAGCCAGCTAGATCTTTCTCCTTTCTGAATCGATATTCTGCACCCTGGAATATACATCAATCTATCTAATCCATCTATCTAGCTTTTCTTCATTTAATTCTCCATCATATATTGGAAAATCAAATTTTACATCTAATTTAATCACAAAAGTCTTCTTCTTTTTATTTTCAGAGCTAGAAGAAGGTGTTGATGGAGGGGGTTCCTCCCCTTTTCCTTTGCCTTCTGAATGGGCAACTATAAGAGGTTCCTCTACTTCTTTGCTTGTTTGAGATGCTCAAGGGCTTCCCCTTGGCCTTTCTTAAATTCTCGGTACATTTCTTCTACCATGGATCTGATGGTCATGAAACTGTCCATGAACAGAGAGTCTGATTCCAAGGGAATTTCTTCTATCATTTTCCTCCTAGGATAGACTCTTCCAAGTTCTAGGTTAGCCTCAACCAGTTCTCCTTCTCCTAGTTTGAGCTTTGACCTAGTTAGCATTCAACAATCCAGCACAAGCTTGTCTAACCTTAGCAACCTAAAGCTCTGATGCCACTTGATCTGAAAATGAGATCTTAGACAATTATTAAGGTATTAAAGATCATGTGCATGGATATCCCTATGTTACTTTGTGCAATGGATCGATAATATTGTAAAATACATAGAAAATGTAGTTAAAGAAACATAATAGACAACACACATAAACACATCAAGTTTAATATGGAGTTCACCCAAAACTCCTGGGCTATGTCTCCTAGTCCAGCCTTCAATGGTGGCCTCTCTATTATGTCTTCAGAAGTAGATTTTTACAACAGTATGAGCTCAATTTGAGCCTGAACACACAACAGATACAACAACAAGAGTTTTTCTTGAACCCCTCAAGCCTCTCTGAGCACACAAACTCACTCTATCACTCTCTGTCTCTGTCTTTGTTCTGTCTCACCACTGCTTGCAATACCGTTTGTCTTTGTTTCTGTCAGTCTGTGGCTTTAAAGCCAAACAGCTCTGTCTGCTCGTTTCACCTTCTCGGGCTCTCTGGCTCCCCAACCTCTATCCACTCAGATCCCCCTCTGAGTGTTAGAAATCATTGCTAAATGCTTTCAAGTATGGTGGCCACCTGTTCTGTAACGGAATAGGTCATCGGGCCTTTGAAATCCTTCGAAATCATTGTTCTCTGTTTACACAGAGAAATACGTTCAAACACAGGAAAAGTCCGCCAAACAATGTTTATCGGACTTCAAACATTATGAATTCACCTTATAACTCCTATCGAATCCACCTGTGTATCGACATCGCATCTCCACCTTTGATCTGGGAAATCCAAATCCAACGACTGTGGTACATTTTGGGTGACCCTTTCGTACGGGGGTTAACTGCGTGATAAGGGTGATTTTCTTTCTCCTCAACTTGGACACATGGTAGCCATTGTATGGGGTTGGATGGAGCCCGACCAAAACCACTTACCGCCTTTGGGCCTCTCGAAATCCCGCTTGTATTATGATTTCCCTTTGTATTAAAAAATACATTAAAAAACCTTAAAATCTTGTAAAAATTTCTTTAGTCGGATTTGAAATAATATGTATTTTCATTCTCAAACCCTTTCAGGTCCGAGTTTCATCGCATCGGCACCTCCCTTCGTATTTCGCAAAAAGACACACAAACTGTTTGTTGGGCGGATCTCAAAACATATGGAATATCGTTTATATTGTTATCGGGTCCGGCTATTGCGTCGCGTATATATATATATATATATATATATATATATATATATATATATATCCACTCCTTTATGTAGTTCCGATGTGACTCATCGCAATCACATGTCGCATGAGCCCCGGGTCGTTGCTAAGTGCTCCCATGTAATCTGCCGATGTGATATGGCGGTGCAACGTGGGTCGTCAATCGGCACGCTTGATCGATGGTCCTCGTTGACCCCGCCAATCTTTATCGCATATACTATATGGTCTCTGTCGATAGCCTTCGCTTGCCATTGCCGATTGCGATTTTTCGATCGGATCTGGTCTGTTTATCAGCCATATCTGACAGCTCCTATGCATTGCTGTCGATAACTTGTTTTTCACTATTTTTTCCTCCTAATAGTGTAAATCTGACTTTTTAAAAGGCTCTTCTTCTGCGATAGTCCTAAATGTTTAGAAGACTTTGAAAACTTAGAGGGTTTTCTAGGATCCTTTTGGATCATCTAGTCTCGAAGAATGCCTCGTTCATTTGGAACATCTTGATGAGCAGCATCGAGATGCAGCCATAACCAACGAAGCCCATAAGAAGAGGATTAAAACTCAATATGATAAAGTTGTCCGTCCTCGGGTTTTTTTTAAGGTGACCTTGTCTTAGTTTATGACCAAGACAAAGACGCCCTGGGGGCAGGCATGTTCAAATCTATGTGGTATGGTCCCTTTATAGTCAAACGTGTTTTGAAAAAAGGGGCTTATGAATTAATTGACTTTGAAGAGAACAAGATGGCGGAGCCCAGAAATGGGCTATACCTTAAGAAGTATTTTGCTTAAGCTTCAGATGAGCAATTACTTGTTTGTATATATTGTCTTTGTACATATCTGCCTGGCATTTTGCGATATCGATATTTTTTTATTTGATTTGGCAGGTATTGATGGACGATTCAATATATTTCGGATTTGCTGATGGTGCAAGTCGGCACACTTGGAATCTTGCTTTCGTGGCTTGGGTGATTTAATCCATCTGGCCAGTTGATGGTGTCGAGGGGAGTATGTATTGGCCCTGCTTCAAACAACATTTGTTGGGTCCCTATAATACTAGTGATTACCCCATTACTATTGTAGTTATACCCCTTATTTATATTGTTGTGCCCTATTACCCCCCTATTGTTGTTAGTATAACCCACTTATTATATTGATGTACCCATGTAGTGCCCATATTGTTACTATTGTGCCACATAGAAGCCCACTATTGTTATTGTTGTGCCCTACAATATTATTGTTATGTAGGCTTTGATTGTATTGGGACCACTTAGACTCCTATATATAGAAAGGAGGTATTTTCATTTGTATGATCGGAGAATAGTTCATTTATGTAATGTAAAGGAGGTTGCCCCCTCGAAGAGGCTGAATTCTAAGGCGTGGATCTCTCTTTTCTATCTTTTTGTGAGCTGGTTTCATAACATTTGGTATCAGAGCTTTGGATTCTAGGGTTTCGCTGCTCCAAATAGGTCATCGTGGCATTTTCGCTATAACTTTTTTCTGTGACGTTTCAGAAGTCGCAAAAAAAACCCATTTGAGAAGAATTGGCGCTGAACTTTGGGTCCGAATTTCAGAGCTTTTAGCGCGATATTTTCGGAGATATGATCTGAGGAATTTGGCCTTTTTGCAGACTCCTGAATTACATTCAAAACAGGTGACCTGGGGAAAATCGTCATAACTCTCTCTCTGAGGATCGGATTGAAATTTCGTAAAAAGGTACAGAAAGAGGACGGACTGTAGTTTCTTGTGGGTGAGTTTCAGATTCAAAGGTTGAAACAGTGACTCGTGGCACGTCGTACAAGTTCGCTCTACTGAACCAGTCTAAAAGCAAGTCACTGTGGGAGATTTCACATAACTCTTCCTTGGAGAATCCAATTGGGCTCAGAATTGTGGCATTGGAAAGAGGACACAGAAGGCTACTACAGATACCAATTTCAGAACTGGATGATCCGAAATTACAGAGATACATCAGATTCAATATCAGGCTTCTATAAAGTGAAAAAAGGTGTGTAGTTTTTTTTTAAATTTTTGTGTAAGCTTGGTTTAACGGAATTCAAAGGGCATAGTAAAGCATTATTATCGGTAACTGATGCCCCGAGGAAAGAAAATGCAAACACCTAGTAAGGAACCTGAAAGCTCTAGCATGACTCATGAAGAAGAGGAAGAAATGCTACATGATATATCAAAATTACAAGAACAAGTGCAACAAATGTCACGCTCACAAAAGCTAACAGAAGCTAAGATAAGTGGTGTGGAATCTAAGATAAATGGCATGGAATCTAAGATAAATGGCGTGGAATCTAAGATGGATGGCGTGGAATCTAAGATGGATGGCATGGAAGCTAAGATGGATGGCATGGAAGCTAAGGTGAATGGCATGGACGCTAAAATTGATGGCATGGATGATAAGATGGATGAATTGAAGAAGTTGCTACAAGAAAGGGTCACTAATGGTGAAAAGGTAGTAAAGGAAACTCATGATGAGAACAAAAGAAATGTTAATCATGATTCCATAGACTCTAATGTTGGATCGAAGACTCACCATGTTCCAAAAATCGATATGAGGAAGTTTGATGGCAAGGATCCCGCCACATGGATATTACAGATGGAGCAATTCTTCGATCTCAATAATGTGCAAAACACACAAAAGGTACGTATGGCAACTTTATATTTGGAACCAAATCAGTTTGTATGGTATCAATGGCTTTGTTCTCGTAAACAATTTATCACTTGGGCAATTTTTACGGAAGAATTGATAGCACATTATGAGGATACAAAAAGCAACACTTTTTTTAGCCAATTGATAAGTCTCAAACAAAAGGGTTCAATAATGGAGCACATTGAGGAGTTCCAAAAATTGAACATAAGGGTAAAAGATATTCCAGAGGAGCATAGGATTGATGTGTTCATAGGGTCTTTAAAGGATAATATCCAACATGATGTGCGCCTTTGGGAACCTGATTCATTAGAGAAGGCATTCAGGTTAGCAAGAAAAATGGAAAGCAAAATTATGGCAACTAGGAAGCATACCATTCACAACTATAAAGACGGAAGTGTTGTTGCCCATAGTCTTCCACAACCTACAAGGTTGACACCACAACAATTGGAAGAAAAAAGAGCAAAAGGGCTTTGTTACAATTGTGATAGCAAATACACAAAAGGTCATAAGTGTGCTGAGAAGAAATTATTCTACATAGATTGTGAAGAGGAAGAAGAAAAGGAGCAAGAAAGGTCAAAAGAAGAGGATATATTCCAGGAACAAAGCCTAGATGAAGAACAAATAAATCCGACCATATCTTGTAATGCATTGGCGGGAATTACCACTCCTCAAACCATCAAGATAGAAGGACAAATCAAGAAAAAAAAGGTAATAGTGTTGATTGATTCAGGAAGCACCCACAATTTTATTCATTGTAGGGTAGC
This sequence comes from Pinus tabuliformis, assembly GCA_031772625.1. Classification (NCBI taxonomy): domain Eukaryota; kingdom Viridiplantae; phylum Streptophyta; class Pinopsida; order Pinales; family Pinaceae; genus Pinus; species Pinus tabuliformis. Next base: position 1,958,602,943 of record CM062819.1, read on the forward strand.
AAAAGAATTGAATTGCTTCCTATATCCAGCACCAGAGTGTCAAGTGATGATTGCAAATGGAGGAACAATAAATTGCTCTGGAAAGTGCCATAATATCAAGCTATCCATGGGAGAATATGTATTGACTAGCCCAATGCTTTCCATTCCAATGGGAGGTGCTGATGTTGTACTAGGAGTCCAATGGCTACAATCCTTGGGTACAATAGCTTTTAATTTTCAAGAACTTTTCATCAAATTTTCTTCAGAAGGAAAGGAAGTTGAATTAAGGGGTATTGCAGGGAAACCAGGAAAGATAATCAGCTCTAATGGTATGACAAAGCTTCTAAAAAGGAACAAAGAGGTGTAATTGCACAATTATGTTCGCTATATGTTTCCACATTGGAATCATCTATTTCTCCAGATCTCCAAAAAGTCTTGGACAATCATTCCAAGGTATTTGAGACTCCCAAGGGTCTCCCACCTATGCGTGATCATGATCATGCTATTCATCTGATTCCAGGAAGTGTTCCTCCAAACATCAGGCCGTACAGATATCCCTATGTCCAAAAAAGTGAAATTGAACGTATGGTTGCAGAAATGCTAGAGGCTGGTATAATTCAACCGAGTCAAAGTTCTTTCTCAGCTCCAGTAGTATTGGTGCACAAGAAGGATGGATCATGGCGCATGTGTCCAGATTATAGGGAGCTCAACAAGCTCACTATTAAAGATAAGTTCCCCATTCCTGTTATTGATGAATTACTGGATGAATTGCATGGATCAATTTACTTCACCAAGTTGGATCTTCGTTCGGGATATCATCAAATCAGAATGAAGATTGAAGACATTCCAAAAACGGCATTTAGAACTCATGAGGGTCATTATGAATTTTTGGTCATGCCTTTTGGCCTTACCAATGCACCTTCAACATTTCAAGGTTTGATGAATTCAATTTTCAAACCATTCCTTAGAAAATTTGTGTTAGTATTTTTTGATGATATACTAATCTACAGCAAGTCTTGGAAGGATCATGTTGAACATGTTGACAGGGTGCTACAACTATTGGAGGAGAAACAATTATATGCAAAAAGATCCAAATGTTTCTTTGGAGTCCAGGAGGTGGAATATTTGGGTCATATTGTATCTCATGAAGGAGTTAAGGTAGACCCTAGCAAAATTAAAGCCATTAAGGAATGGAAAATCCCCACATCCATAAAGCATCTGCGAGGATTTCTTGGGTTGACAGGGTATTATCGCAAGTTTGTTAAGAATTATGGGAGAATAGCAGCACCTCTAACAACATTATTGAAGAAAGATTCATTTTCATGGACTCCGGAAGCAACAAAGGCCTTTGAACATCTTAAAGAGGCAATGTGCCAAGCACCGGTCTTAGCTACACCGGACTTCACAAAAACCTTTATTGTGGAATGTGATGCTTCAGGAAATGGAATTGGTGCTGTTCTAATGCAAGATGAAAGACCCATTGCTTTTGAAAGTCGTCCAATCAAGGGAAAGTTTTTAAGCAAAGCTATTTATGAGAAGGAAATGTTGGCAATACTCCATGCACTTAAGAAATGGCGACCCTACCTAATGGGAAGACACTTCAAGGTAAAAACGGATCATGATAGCCTTAAATACTTTTTAGAACAAAGATTATCCTCTGAAGAGCAACAAAAGTGGGTCACAAAGATGTTGGGTTATGACTTTGAAATCATCTACAAAAAAGGGAAGCAAAATGTGGTGGCAGATGCACTCTCAAGAAAGGATGAGGATGTGGAAGCATTGTTGTGTGCCATTTCTATTATCCAACCAGATTGGATAAACGAAGCAAGGGAGGAATGGAAGAATGACGAAGAAGTGTGGGCACTTATTCGAAAGCTACAACAAGATTCCAGTACTTCTGATACATTTAGCTGGAAAAATGATTCGTTATGGTACAAAGATCGCTTATACCTCTGTAAGAATTCCCAGCTAAAACAAAAGATTCTTATGGAATTGCACACTTCTCCCTTAGGAGGGCACTCAGGATTTTTAAAAACTTACCACAGGGTTAAGAAGGAATTTTTTTGGGATGGCCTTAAATCAGATATTCAAAAGTTTGTGGCAGAATGTTTGGTTTGCCAGCAAAATAAAGTTGAAACAATTAAGACACCGGGTCTATTACAACCTTTATCCATTCCAAGCCAACGTTGGGAGGAGGTTTCAATGGATTTTATCACAGGTTTACCCAAGTCTGAGGGAAAGAGTGTCATCATGGTGGTAGTTGACAGACTTACCAAGTATGCACACTTTTGTGCATTATCACATCCATTTAAAGCCAGTACAGTTTCTACTGCATTTATGGAAACAGTTCAAAAGCTACATGGAAACCCAAAGATTATTGTAAGTGACAGAGATCCCATTTTCACTGGAAATTTTTGGACAGAATTATTTTCTTGTCTTGGTACTCAGTTAGCTCATAGCTCATCTTATCATCCTCAATCTGATGGGCAAACTGAGATAGTAAACAAATGTTTGGAAGGATATCTTCGTTGCTTTGTATCTGATAAACAGACACAATGGGTCAAATGGTTGCCTCTGGCTGAATGGTGGTATAACACTTCCTTCCATACAGCAACAAAAATGACCCCATTTATGGCACTTTATGGGTATCAACCACCATCCATCACATCATATTTAAGAGAAAATTCTAAGGTTCAGGCAGTGGAACATCACATCGAACATCAACAACAAGTCCTCCAACTCTTAAAGGATAACCTCGTGTTGGCACAAAATAGAATGAAACAACAGGCAGATCAACATCGCAGTGAAAGAAGTTTTGATGTAGGTGATTGGGTATTCCTACGGCTACAACCATATAAGCAAATGTCCCTAAAGCAAGCTAAGAAGGATAATAAATTATCACCAAAGTATTATGGTCCATACAAGGTGTTGCAAAAGATTGGTACTATGGCATACAAATTGGAGCTTCCTGCAGCTTCTCGATTGCACCCAGTTTTCCATGTTTCATGTTTAAAGAAGGTTATAGGTGACAAGCTCCCAATTCAAACAATATTGCCAGAACTTGATGAGGAAGGAAAAATTATATTGGAACCGGAAGCAGTCACAGAAACAAGAACTCGACAGCTACGAAATCGATCAATTTCAGAGTATCTTATCAAGTGGAAGAACTTATCCGCTGAAGATTCCACATGGGAGGATGAGAATTTTATGCAGAAGTATCCAGAACTACTCAAGCGTTGAGGACAACACTTTTTTGAAGGAGAGGGGCATGTTGGGTCCCTATAATACTAGTGATTACCCCATTACTATTGTAGTTATACCCCTTATTTATATTGTTGTGCCCTATTACCCCCCTATTGTTGTTAGTATAACCCACTTATTATATTGATGTACCCATGTAGTGCCCATATTGTTACTATTGTGCCACATAGAAGCCCACTATTGTTATTGTTGTGCCCTACAATATTATTGTTATGTAGGCTTTGATTGTATTGGGACCACTTAGACTCCTATATATAGAAAGGAGGTATTTTCATTTGTATGATCGGAGAATAGTTCATTTATGTAATGTAAAGGAGGTTGCCCCCTCGAAGAGGCTGAATTCTAAGGCGTGGATCTCTCTTTTCTATCTTTTTGTGAGCTGGTTTCATAACAACATTACTGAATATACTGCTATTCTTATTTTACTATTCGAAGCAATATCTTATGGGATTGATTCATTGGTAGTTTATCTAGACTCGCAACTCGTGGTGTCGCAGTTAAATAACACTTATCGGGTTCGCAATCCTTATTTATATCACCAATTTTCAAGAGTGGGAGTGTTGCAATGATCATTTATTTATATCACATATGTTCACATTCCCCGATCTGAGAATTCATTAGCAGACTCTATTGCTAATTAAGCATTAGATTGGCACATTAATCATTCATCAAATTAAATAAATCAAATATATATATATATATATATATATATATATATATATATATATATATATATATATATACATATCATAAAATCACATGTATATAGATGGAGTGTTCAAAAATAATATACAAAATTGGGACAGTATGCCCTGAAAATTTGGGCTTATGCCCATAATCATGTCCAATCATACATAGATCTATCTATCGCGCTAGCTCAAGATGAGCGGTTAAAAAGTTAACCACAAGGTTGTCTACAAGCCAAAGTATCCAGACCCTATCCTGTGGTACCCCTACCACATGGCGCTACATCTCCTTAGGCAGATCCTCTACAGCTATCATAGGTACCTGGTGAGTTAGTCTCACCAAGTTTCTCTGAACAACATAAAGAAATCTATCTGTCTTGGCTGCCGTCTCTTCGGCCCCTCTTCCTCGACGCCTATGCCTCGGAAATCCATCAGGTCTCATTGGACGCACATCTAGAACATGGTCATTATATTTTGTCTCATCATTTTTTTTTTTTAAAGTTCATTTCATATTAAAAAATCCAATTTTTTTTTAAAACTCACAAAAACTTAAAAATTGTTACCTATGTCTCCCCATGCTACATTTGGTGGTAATACTAAGTCTAGATCTCCTCGGAGATCCATGCCGACATATGGGTAGTCATCAACCGCGATGATCTGTTGATCCCACCAGGTGAAAAACTCATCATCGAAGGTCGTTCTGGGCACGTCACCGACCCAAGGCACTTCATCAAGTTCGACCATCTACCCATTCGTGGATCTCTAGGGCTGCTGATGGACATTGATACTTTGGGATGTAGCCCAGGTACCTTCTCGAAGAAGAATGAACACAAAATGGTTCCATATCCAAAATTCTTCGTGTGAACCTTCTGTATAGAGGTCAATTGACTCTTCATGTTATTCAAAAGAGGCGTGCACTAGTCAAATACTGTGGTAAGACATTCCACTTCCAGGCTCATAGATACTCATAATGCTTAATGCAGGGAAGCTGACCCATTTACCCGTGCAATGGTAAATAGAAAAATCCTCAAGGATAGACTTTCCACATATTTGATTGGAATTTGACTCCCAATCTTCTCTAGCTATCCAGGACAATATATATGGACATAGTCTTCCACCGAAAGACTACCTCTCGTCTTGCATGTCGAGTGCATGACCTCCCTTCTTCGGGAGAGACCGGTAATGAAATAGATATCTTCGACCTCAATCCGTAGAGGCATCTGGTCGATCATGAAAGCATCATCCTTTGCGCTCCAGTAGTGGATCAAAAGTTCTAGCAAGCGCGTATTGGCTTTCATATTTGGAATTTGGAAGAATTTGAGTAAGCCACAGCCTCTCAGAGCATCCAATGCATTTTGATCATTCATTACCTCATTATATATGGCGGTATGCTCTCTTTCCCTCCAAGTGATGGTCATCCTACAAAAAATTGAAGTTTCAATTGTTAATTTATATGTTAAAACTTTAACTTGCATACATGCGACTTCCCTTTATACACAATCGTGTGTAGGGCCATCGTATATGCGGGTAACTCACATCGAACCCGTGTGTACGCAAATTTGAATTTTTGGGCATAGTTTCCCACTGTCAAAACTTTGAAAAATCTTTTAAAAAATATCATAAATCATTAAAATTAAGATTTGAGGATTACCTGGAGACTTTGGTGTGATTCAAACGATCGAATTGTTCAGAGGAAAGCTTGATTAGTTTTGCTCCACAACTCTTTGCTCCAAACAGAAATGAAAAATCTGTGAGTCCAAAAGTCATTATATAACTTTGAAATTGCAAAATATTTTTTCAAAAATTGATTTTTGTCCCATGGATTTTTTGACCCGTGGGCTTGGATTGTCGAGAGTGGGTTGTTTTTACAGGAAATTTTGGAGACTTTTTCGAGATGTTGTTTTGGTCCCATGACTACTGACCCGTCATGGCAGGTATCATTCTCTCACTGGAACTTAGGTTAGGGAAAACCATTTTCCGCTGCATCTTGCATACTATCCTCCATTCAAAGATATATTAGTCGTAGGTTCGACCCCATCGTATCTTGCTCAACAAACCATTTTTACTTGCCGATTTTTTATTTTTATTTTTTATTTTTTAATATCATGATGCGATGGTAGAACCATCCTTTGCATGGGCATCTTAGTTAGATCCTTGCTGACATTGGTTGCCCATGCTGCTATACTGAGTAGGCTCGAGAGTCCTCTTTAGTCCCGCCATGGCTGTTGCATTGAAGACACATTATCCTTTATTCCGCACTAATTTCTGGCCTTATACCCTATAGGCTCCTTTGTGTTGAGTTGTACTGTTGCATTGCATTTTTACTATTTGCACCTTTTGGCCTTGAGCTGGGTTCACTTGGACTCATGTTTAAGCCACTTATTTGACCATGTGTTCTAAAAAGTCAACCATGCAATCATTTATCTTCTGCAACTTGACGCATCCTTTTACCTGTGGAAAGAGCATCCCTTTTAGTGTCCTTGACTAGTTTCGCCTCCCTGCATTAAGCATAGGAATGTTCCCCTCCCAGGAACTAGATCATCTGTTTCTCTGGCACTTGCTCTTTCCAATGTACTATAGCATTCTTTTATTCTTTTTCTAGCTTAAAGAAAAAGACAATATATATATATATATATATATATATATATATATATATATATATATATATTCCAAAAAGAGTGGGAACAGGACGACATTTCCATATTTTGTTGGCAGCTAGAGTCAGTCGTGTCGCCCTTGAACAAAGCACTCAAAAGAAGGTCTCTCCTCCATTGGGGTGGGATTTAGTTTGACTTAGGAGGGCCTTAACCTCGTTATTGAGTCAGTACTCCTCCGATTGGTTACCTCTTCCAATCATATGGAGAGTTTGTTTATGCCTCTTGCATGACAAACTTATACAGAGTTATCATATGCTGCCTTATAGTCATCAATAAGTCGTGCTTTTGTTCAAGGGAAGTAAACATGAGTCGGCCTCTCTGCAGTGTCTCTTGACCTATTTTTCAGTCGACCATCCCTAGTTGTCAGTGTCATGTTTTTCGTCACATCAGTTATATGGTTCCTTTGCTCATACCAGTTTGAGACGGTCTCCATTGACTTCTTACTAGTGGGTCTTGTCCTTATCGACTACGACAAATTGCTCTAAGGGAAGATTTAGAGCCGCACCCTGGCCCTTTTTTTCATTATTGATAGGTCACCTTGTGCTCAGCATCGATCAGTATCATGGGTCTTTGACTGAGTGGTTTCCCTTGTGTTCGACATCAAATTTCATTATCACACATTGGGATTCATGTAGTGCCTTGGTTTCCATTTGAACCTATTGGTGGATTCCTCGCCTTTGTGTCAGCTTTCATTATTGGTTGGTTCAGAGGGTTTCTATCGTGCGCTAGCTACATCTTGTGTACACCAGAAACGTGCGTCGGTTGGGTTAATACATCTTTTTCATCCGATTCCTTCCACATTATTGGCCTACAGGTTACACTTGTGCTAGATTGATGAAGGATGCCTTAATTCCTTCCTTCTAGCATATCTTTTCCTATCGACTACAACTCATTTGCTCTGGGAAAAACATCTAGAGTCCATTTAGCAGTACCTTGGGGTTTGCAGTCATCAGTGGTAGATTCCTTCGCTATCGACAGTGGGAAACCATCATTGTCTCCTGATTGATATATTCTTTCAACTGTTCGACTTCAGCTCATTCATTCAAACTTGTTAGATTGTACTGGGTACCTTGACTCTCATTATCATTATCGGTGAGTAGTATCACGTTTGTTAATGGTATACATCAATGACCAGTAATCAAACAATTTCTCACATGGACGACCTCAGATCATTCATTCCCATTATGTAGAAATGTACCGCAACGATCGGTGAAGACCTCGGGTCGCATCAGCATGTTTTGGTTAACTTGTCAGTTGCTTCTGTTGCTTCTAGTTGACACCATCCACCTTATATGCACCATCCACCTTATATGTTCCAATTCTTCACAACGACATCGTATTTATTCCATCATGTTCATTTGGTACTATTGGGATTAATTTTTGACATCAGTGATCAGCTTCATCCTTTAGCATCATTAATCGTCTTCTTATATGTAATACTCAGACATGTACTTTTTCGATCATGATCAGATGATCCATTATGTACTTTCAATTCCTTTATACTAGTATACATATTGGATCCGCTTGTACTTGATATACGGACATGCTTTACTTTCTCTGAGCATGGATATGCCCGCCTTAGACAACAGTTTCTTTCTATCTCTTTTGATGGCTTGGCAGGCTGAATTTTGATGAAATCCTTCTTAGTCTCGACATGATTCTTTCCATACACTTAATACATTTCAGCCATCATGTACCCCTTCTCACCTCATATATTAGGGGGCATATGTTATAGCACTATTTACCACTCTTGGTATATATGATGCTTTGTTTATGGCCTAGGGAAACCCCTCCTTCTAGACTTGGTCCAAATATAAAAAAAACAATATTTTATTCCCTGTACGCTACTTTTCCCTGAGCTAAAAGCATGTACATGCGGGTAAGTCACTACCCAACCCGCATATATGTATTAAAACACTTAAAAAATTAAATTTCCTTAATGTTGGGTGGAGTTCACGGGTTTTACCTATTGGTTACCTCTTATTGCCCGTGGCCCAATTGTTTCCCAACTAAAAAACTAATTGGGAGAGGTACAAATAGACCTCTATGGGAAGGCCTTAAGGGGAGGAGAAGAGATAGAGTTATTATGCTAAGATTATCCCTAACTGAGTATGATGAATCCCTGTGCCTCATGAACTTCCCCAAGCTTCACGAAACCCTTGTTTCCTTGATTATATATATCCTTCCTTTTTTTTGAGATATCATGGTGTTGATGATGGAAAAATATTGTTGAAGGTTGGGATAGGACGAATCCAGAGGACGGTCCCGCTTGGAGCCAAAGAAAGACTCATGGGAATTCTCTCCATGTTATTTATAACTTACTGCAATAAAAGAAAAGTTGTATTGTTTCCAAAATTAACTATGTCTATGCATCAAATTATGTTTTAATTCACAAATGAATGTTGTTTTGATGTATGATCAATCATTTGTTGATATAAAGTCAATTTTGTGAATATGCTTTACTTCTATACTGCTATGTATGTTCGAATTGAATGATTTTTAGGTTTGAAGAACATCGGGAGTTGCAGAGGGTCTGAACCTTGCGGACCTACTCGAATAAAGGAAATCTGGGTACGGTCACTCTTACTTAGTTTGATAATATAAGCATCTTGCCTGAGCTGTTTGAGTATTTCTTGTTGTAGTTTGCTTATGCTTTGTTGGGGTTCTAACCCAAAGCCCTAGGGTGCTTTCACCCGAAACACTAATGTTATCTTTAATGAAGGCATGAGTGAAAGAAAGAAAACATGGATGAAACAAAACAACACATGGATGCAAAAATGGAATATCTACCTCAATGTCTGTCCCACAAATAGTAAGGAGCTAAAGGATTTTGTTATGGAGAAATTTCGTAAAAAGGAATGGGGAAAGAGTTGGGTAGAAAGAAGAAGTACTACATTGAGGAATTCAACCCTACGTGTGATCTACAACAAAAAGAGTTCATTGGAGCTAGCATTTCGTGGAGGGCAAAGGTTCTTATTGCTCAATTAAGGACCAACTCACATCAACTTCGGTGCAAAACAAGACGGTGGAAAAGGCCTAAAGAAGCTTGGGAAGAATGGGTGTGTACATTTTGCACGTCTGGGGCAGTGGAATTGAAAAAACATTTCATTTTGGAATGTGATGCATTCAAAGACATCAGAGAAAGTTATGAGAACATGTTAGCCTCAGTTTCTTGGGATTGTCTTTTTAGCGAGGGGATTGTTGGAAGGTTGGGCCATTCCATCATCAATTTGAATCAGAAAAGGACTGAATTGCAAAAAAACGAAAAACAAGGAACTAATGGTCTCATAGACTATTTTTAGTCTCATGAACCTTAAAATATCATTTCATTTCATTTCACCAGAGAACCTGAGTTGTCCAATGCTTTTTTAGAGCAAGCGAGGGAGAGCATCGAGCAAGTTCAAAGTAACGTGCAAAAACTGGCCATGTGGTCAAATATGATTTTATAAAGGAAGACAAAATTTATAGTTGTTGATTTGTCAAAAACACTATTTACAAATAAAAAACTCACAGAAAACGCCTTCTACCTACCTACCTACCTACCTACCTACCTACCTACCTACCTACCTACCTACCTACCTATCTACCTATCTACCTGAGTCATACTTTCAATTAATTGAATGTGAATTGATAAAAAATATTATATATATCCAACTCATATATATCACCAACTCACAATTTCAATGAATTTTAATCGGTAAAGCATGTTTTAAGGCGTACTATTTTATGAAATTATGTTAGTAGGGTAACTCACAACTTTATCTTTTTTGAAATCTATGAAATTCTGTTGGTAGGGTAACTCACGACTTTACCTTTTTTGAAATCTAAGTGGACTCCTTAAATAAGAGTTTATGGTAAAGGTTATGCCCCTTTTAGTAATTGGTGGGACTTCCATGTAAGAAGAACTAGTCATGATATATCTGTACATTCAATCTGTTTTGCAACTTAAGGATGTCTAAATTTTTTAAAGTAAATGAAAATTTTAATTTCTTAAATAATTTTTTTTCGAAGATGTCTTTAACTTTAAAATTTTAGAATTTTTTAATATTATGAATTATTCACATAATTTTAATAAGGATGGGAGTGAAATTAGTGGTAGTTGGCTTCCTCTTATCTAACATATAAGTTTTTCTAGTTTTGTTTCTCAAATATAGTATTTCAGGTATAATTCTCTATCCTCATCTTGAAATTCTTTTATAATTAAATTAAATTAATATTAAATTTTCATTATTAACATTAATATTTTTCTACTTTAGACTTTATAAAAAAAATTAGTTCATTATTATTAATTAATAATTAATAATTAATTAATTAATTGACTATTAGTAAAGATTATTTAATTTTAATAATAATTATTTATTTATCACAATAAATTATTATTATTATTATTATTTATTTATTTATTTTATTTATTTATTTTTTGAGTAAGGTTAATTCTATTAAAAAAGAGGAAAAATATTTACATGTGGACCGAAGTCAGTGCATTGCTCTGAAAAGAGCCATAATTCCCAAGAAAAAACAGACAAGGAAACCAAGAGTAGAACCCACGCAGGGGATCGGGATGATGCTTTTCTGGAGTACCATAGAAACCCAAACAACAAAAACATAGGCAGACCATCGCCTTTTTACAATAGTACTATAGTAGACATGCCCGAAAAAAACCATTACAAAACCAAAAAGACAAATCCACGTTAGCGAGAGCAGACTAGTCAGCAGGTGGTTCTTCCACGATTTGGCACCAACCGAAATCTGGCACATCAGCAGCAGGAGCGGCGATCTGATTGGAGGGTCCAGGATCTACTGGCAACATCTCAGCATCCTGAGTGCTGCATCCTGGGGCGTCCTGTACATGCTGCGGTGCCACTCCAATTCCAAGTTGTATCGCAAAAAAAGGACCTCTGAGCCTTCCAACTGAGTTGTCTCATAAAAGAACATGGATATGTGGGCAGTTATCTGAGGCCGATGCAGAGAGCTGTTGAAAGTGAAAATGGCTGAGCCTGTCGAGGATGGAGGCCCACGATAGTGGCTAGAAGCCTGACGTCTCCCGCGCCCACTTCGGGTTCCAGGATAACGACCAGTGAATAGTTCACTGGTGGGGGCTGGCGAGTCCGATGAAGAACCAGTTGGAGCGCGTCGGGGTTGTCCTCTACGACACCCCATTCTCTGACGAAGACGAGCCATTGATGAAGGAGTAATGGATGGGTTGCAGACCGGCTGGGTAGTGGACCCGAGATTAAGCCAGTGGCGAGCAGAACAACAATAACGCGGAGACCCGGGAGAAAGCCCTTGAATGCCAGACACAAGCGGGAGCCTGCGGGCTACCTTTGAATTGCCCAGACCAGTCTCCCTCCCTCCCAACTTAAAGACCGGGCAGAAGACAAAACGGTTGAACAGGGGGACAGAAACTGTAAAGGGATTGCTCAGAAGCATTCCACAAGAACCGACGGCAAGAACAGAGAAAACGAGATGATAAACCAACCCGAGAACCTCCAGACTTAAACCCAGAGCCCCCCAATGGAAAGATATGAGCCAAAGGAGCTGCCCTTGGAAGGCCAAACAGAGCTTCCTCGTCAAAGGCACAGAAACTTCAGAAAGAACCGGAATTTGAACAGAGGCGAGGGGATGAGCCCAAACAAACAACTCGCAAGGTTTGAACGTGAACACAGGGCAGTGCCACTCCTTAAGCTTGCCAAACCTGTCACGAAAAACCACATTCATAACTGCTGCATTGATGATCGCCGTCATCTCTTGCAAGTAGCAGCGTGCGGAGGGAGGATCCATTGCAGTGGACAGAGAGAATGAGCCAGAGTCACTTGACGGGGGAATGTAATGACTCGCCTTGCGCGCATGCCAGGTGCTATTCCCTTCACCTGTATTTAACACCTCGTACTGGGTGGGCAGGTGTCGAGCTGCCTCGCCCCACCCCAGTCCTATCATGTTGAATGCCGCGTCAGTCACCCGCATCCGGGGAACCACACAATAAATAATTATTAATAAGTAAATAAATAACAATTATTAATAAATAATAATTAATTAATTAACTATTTATTTGAAAAGTAAGAAAACTTTTGGTAAAAATCAAATTATTAGAGTTTCATCAATATTTTTCAAACTATCCAGTATGGTTCATCCTCAGTCAGGACACTTGTGGTGATCATGAACCACACTGGATGATTTGAAACGCGTCGACACAACTCTGATGATGTAATTTTTAAAGAATTTTTTTTTTACTTTTCATAATATGGATTAGAGAAGCCTAAATCAATTATAACTATTTATTTATTTGTTACTAATAATTAATTATTTATTATTAACCATTATTTATTTATTCATTTATTTGGAAATAAATAAATAAATGAATACTTATTATGAAATAAATAAATTATTATTAATAATTGTAAATAATAATTTATTTATAATAATACTAATTATTTATTCATTAGAATGAATAATTAATTAATTATTAATAACTAAATAAAATAATTATTAATTATTAATAATTATTTAGTTATTTATTTTTATGCAATTATTCTTTTTTTATAAATTAATTTAGTTTTAGTTTATCTTAGGAATTTTTGGTCGGCTCCATTTTTAAATTATTTTTGTTCATTTATTATTTATTCACCCTTTGTTTCACTCTTTTTTCATTCACTCACTATCCGATGATGGATCCCCTTTGAGATTCAAAATGTCGATAAGATTCATCGGATCCCCTTTGAGATTCGAAACGTCGACTATTAATGTAGAAAATCCGAACCATCTTTCTCCAAAAGAAAACCACAGAAGTTTAAAATCTAACAAAATAAACAAAATTACATGAGCAACAACATTTTTATGGCTTATAGCTTAAAAGAGATATGTTTTTCTAAATATCACATCAAAACCTAAAAAAAGAGTGTCTACCACCATCCATAAACTAGGTGTTTGTTTATACAATTATTGTCTCGCTATAAGATCTTCCAAAAAAAAAAGGCATTGTTAAATTAATTCCATACAATATTCTTTTCAAAAATCAGTGTTATAATAACTATAAGTAAAAACAACATAGAAGCCAAATGTTTCATTTATTACTAAGGGTCAAGAAGATATTCTTGCAATTGTCCTGCCTCTTTTTTTGTGACCTTGCATGCACCTCGGTCCAAATTCAATCTAGTCTTTGAGAGGGAGTAAGCTTATGTATTCTTGTCATTGTAAACATGATCAAAAGAGATCTCATAGAAAGTTGCCTTTAAGTTCCATATTTTTTGAAACATAGGTAGAGGAGAATAATTCTTTAGTTGGGATGATCCCAACATCCATTTTATTATTGTATGTGAGTCCCCATAAATATGAAGACTTTGAATCCCTTGGTCTTTTGTTAATTTTAAGACTGGTTTTAAAGTAAATACTTCCACATAGTTGTTTGTAGTTGGACCAACCTTTGTCGAGATGTTGAAAGATGTGTTGTGATTTATATTAAGTATCCCACTAGCTCCTCCCATAGACGGAGATCCTTGAGCTGCACTGTTAGAAAATAGAGAAAGCCTAAGGGGAGTTTGTTTGGATGCATGCTTGATTTGTGTGGGAGTAAGCCTTTTCCCTTGTGGGTTTTTTGATATCTCTTGCTATGGAGAGACTATTGATAGTTGTTTTGATGGGGATTGGATTTTTGTCCTAAAAAGTTGCGTGATTTCTTTCAAGCCAAATACCCCAAGAAACCATAAGAGGAAGGGCCTTATGCTTTGTATTTTTTGTGTTTTGCAACCATTTTTTAAATTTTCTTCAACAATATTTGCATCCCAAGGAAAGTATTGTTTATCAATTTGGCTGAGTTCCTTCTAAACTTCTTTGGTGAATGAGCAATGAATGAATAGATGTGAGACTATTTATGTCATGGCGTTACATAAGGAACAATATCTGGCACCCTGAAAGGTTTGTTTTTGCAAATTATCCCAAGTAGGCACATTATTTTTAAGCAAAAGCCACATAAACAATTTAGACTTGGAATGATAGTTTAGTTTCCGGAGATTTTTTCTCCAACGAGTGAGGTCATGGGGTGAGTTTGTACTAGCAAGAGTCAGGTACCCTGTTTTTGGAGCATAAACACCCCTACGATTCGAGGTCCATATGAGTCTATCTTTAATATATCTGATAGTAACATTGGAGAATTTTAATCCTTGAATGTATGCTGACAAAGTTTCAATATTTTTGCCTTCTAGATGTATATTCTTTGCAAAAGCCCATTCTTATTATCCAAAGAAGGTTGGGGATGTTACTATATGATTTAAGGTGAGCCATCCTTCTCCATTAAGAGAGTGGATGAGGGGATCCAACAATTTAAACCAGTGGTGACTACCAATCTAGGGATCCTTGCCAATTTTGATATGTGTGCCATTCCCAATTTTCCAGCAAAGAAAGTCACGAATTGTAGGAAAGTTTTTATAAATGTCTTCTATATGAAGCATCCCTTTTTTATAGATTTATGGGTAGATCTAATCCAATCCAGAGATGGAGAGTGGTTTGATATATTTTTTTTGAGTGATTTGTGCCCATAAACCCTCTCCCTAAATGAATTTCCACATCCCTTTGGTAGCAAGGGCTTTGGAGGACCATAAAATATTTTTTATTCCTCACCCACCATGGTCTTTAGGGATGGCAATGGACTTCCATGCTGTGAGGGAAAATGTATTTTTGTCATCCCTAAAGACCATGGTGGGTGAGGAATAAAATTTCTAATATTTCCCAGAGAAAATTTCTAATATTTTTTTTGCATTTCTTGTATAATACCCAAGGCAATCCATATAATGAAAACCATAATACCATAATGGCTTCTAAGACCACTTCGCATAAAACCAAATGCCTTGCCCTTGATAACCATTTATTACACTGGATTCATATTATATTTTCCATCTTTCCCAATAGCCATCGCTAGTGCGATTTCAGATATCATATTGGTTTTAAAACAAAGCCTAGATATTTTATTCTAGAATCCAACTAATTGATTATAGTAGAGAAAACAACCTCCATATAGGCTTTGACCTGTTTGGAAGCCTCCATTCTTAGATGGAGGATTTTTCATTTTTTATTTTCATACTTTTAGTTTTAATGAATATGGATAGAAGATCTCTTAATGTATGTAGATGAGAAAAGTTCCCTTTGGAAAAAAAGAGAATATCATCTACGAAGAGTATATGTGAGAGGCTCCAACTTTTAGATATAGTGATCCCTTATAACCCCCTCTTGATTTTGCATCCATAATTAGTCTACTTAGACCTTCTATGACCAGTAGAAAGAGGAGAGGTGGTAATGAAAAACCCTGTTTGAGAGCTCTTTCTACATGAAAGAAAGGAGAGGTTGCTCCATTAATCAATAAGGAAGAGGAAATTTTTGTAATGTAATTCATCACCCATATTACAAAGGAGTAGTAGAAGCCTAAATGTATTAGGAGAAGTCTGAGGTAGAGCCAACCTAGTTGGTCAAAGGATTTCGAAAGATCAACCTTGTAGAGGATTGCTCTTAGCTTTTTAATGTGAATCGAATGGAGGCCTTATTGGAAAATACCAATTGCATAATGGATATGCCGATTTTACAGGAACCCAAATTGTTCCTAATATTTTGATGGACAAGATATCCTTGAGATGAAGGGAAATGAGCTTGGAGATGATCTTGTAGATAGAGTTGCGTAAGGAAATTAGACAGAAAAGTTCAAAGTATGTAGAAGAGTTTGATTTTGGGATAAGGGTGATGAATTCAGAATTGAAGGGGGAAAGGACATATCTTGAAGTTAAAGAGTATTTAATGAAAAAAAGGAGATCATCAACTATAAAATTGAATAATTCAAGAAATAATTATATTGGTAGTCGATCCAGTCTAGGACATTTCATTCTCTGAAAAATGTGAAAAACCTTATATATTTCCTCTTTTGAAAAATCTTCCATTAAAGAAGAGTTCCCTTCTTGATTGATGTATATAGGGAAAAGATTGGATACCTTCAGAACTCAGTGGATGGAGGATTTTTTGGGAGAGGAAAATATCTCTGAAATACTTGTAGCTTTCCTATGATATATGCTTAAAGGAGGTTGCATAGGAGCCATTTGGTTTCTTCATTTCCCAAATCGTATTAGCGGTTTTTCATTGATTTGCAATTCTATGGAAGTATTTTTTGTTTCACGCTCTTATAGCTAGATGGATTTACTCTTAATCCTCCATTTCTTTTCCTTATCTAGGGGTAATTTGTTTCCTATCATCCAATTCATTTATCTCAATTTTTTGGGCCATCAAGGTTGTCTCCATAGTATTTTACTCATAAAAAAGATTCAACCAAGCTTCAATGTTAGCCAAGGATTTGTTATCTACTTATTTTCTCCCATTTTCCCGAGTGATTATCAGTTATTTTTCCTTTTTTAGATTTCAATATAATTTAATAGTGGGGCACTTATGGGAGGAGGTGGAAATAAGGGTCAAACAATATTTCAGAGCTTCAATTGGAGGGGGATGTTACATCCAAGCATGGTTAATTTTAAAGGTCATAGGAGACTTGGATGGAAATGGACCTAGGCTTAAAAGGATGGGGAAGTGGCCATATTCCCCCTTGACTATGGATATTTGACCAAAATAAAGGAGTCCGAGAGAGCCTCTAAGATAATGAAATGGTCCAGTCATTTTGTAATTCGCTCTAAACCAGATCTGTGGTTCTACAAGGTTGGAAAAATCTTAGTGGGTGAGATGTCGTAGAATCCAATTTCTTCAATTAGATTAGAAAACAATTTTGAAAGGGGATATATTTTGCAAATGGTCCCCAAATTTCCACACCTCCCAGAGAGAATTTTATATCCCCGCCCAAATAAACCTTTCTAGAATCAATTAAGGAGGGGTTTGAGAAATTTGACTAGTGTTCCTATCAATCTATGAAGATCCCATAAAGATTGACGTAGAGGAGGATTTTGTATGTTTATTTCTAAAAATTGTCAATGGTAGCCTATATTTGATGTACTAGGCTTAGGAAATTTGGATCTATCTAATGCCCTAACCATAAGAAATTCCCCCTGATCTTCTAGACACATCTAGGGAAAGAAAATCCAAGGAGGGGATAATCGATTTGAGAGTTGAAATTACTTTTAATACATCTACCATAACCTTTTGCAAGAAAATTATTTGAGGGGAATGAAGCACCACCAATCACTTATAGCCAATTTTTTGGAGGCCCTTGGATAAAACCCTACAATTTAAAGAAATAAAATTCATATAGGAACCTAGTAGGGCCAGATTCTCAAAGATCCCAAATAATAGATTTCTTATTCCCTAATTTGATTTTTGTGTGAGCTAGATTAAGAGAAATTGATAGCAAGAATTTTTGGCCTCTACAAAAGAATTTTCAAGGGACCCTCGTGAAGGACCCAAACCTCTCCCTAGTTCCTAAAGAAAGGATTTTGAAGAATCTAAGGACAAGGAGGAAGGGGGGTGTGCAAAGAAACACAAATTATACATGGGGGAGTGAGTAGAGGGAATGGGAGAGGAGGGGGGGAACAATGGGAAATAAGAGTGTAACATAGGTAATATGGTTTAAAGAGGGAACAAGGGGGGAGTAAAGTAAGAGAAGAGTAGAGGGGAGGAAACTGGAAGAACTAGATTTTGGAGATTCATTAGATAAATTTCCTTAGAGAGAGAGGCAGAGGAAAATAGAGAAATTGAAGGCTTTGAATAAAATCCAATACCAAAAGTAAAAGGGACTTACAAGATTGAAGCCATACCATTAGAGTGTTAGACCTCGATTGGAGATGAAACTTGTAACCTAACATTTGCACTAGTAGATGGAAGAGGGATGGCCGATTTAGAGGAGGTATCTGTTGATTTTTGTAGCTTGGGAGTTACTCCAAGCCCTAGGGTCCAGTATTGGATGACAAAGCGCCACAAGAGTCACTTGTGGGCTTGGAGCCCACGGCTGGGGTTTTGCACCCATTAGGATTTGGGTCAAAACCATGATGATTTTGAGCATGAGAAAATTTGAGGTGAGAGAGCTTGGTGTGTCGATTCCAATGCTCAAAATATCACTCAAATAGAGATCTAGAAATGAAGTTATGAATTTTTGAAGTTGACAAATAATTTATGGATAGTCAAGTCATGTAGGCTTGGTCCAAAAGACATGTCCCTTCATCTAGTTCATGGAGTCGTCTTATGTGTATAAATAAGAGGTGTGTGAGAGTCATTTCTCTCATCCAAAAGTTACATCATTTCATAGAATTCTCTCTGAAATAGGTCGAGCTCAAGAAGGAGGATGAAGGAGATACAAAATTCTATTTTTAGGGCATACAAACACCTGTGATTAGGCCGAGCTGCTACAGGAGCTAGGCCATAGGGCTAAAGGAAACGTTGGGCATGATTTTGGGTGGTGTTTATGTTAGGCCCCTATACTACTAGTGTAACCCCTTATTGTTATTAGTACGACCCACTTATTATATTTATGTACCCATGTAGTGCCCATATTGTTAATATTGTGCCCCATAGAAGCCCACTATTGTTATTATTGTGCCCTTACATTATTATTTTTATGTCGGATCTGATTATGTTATGACCTCTTAGACTCCTATATATAGAAAGGAGGTCTTTTCATTTGTATCATCCAAGAATTGTTCATTTATGTAATGTAAAGGAGGTTGCCCCCTCGAAGAGGCTGAATTCTAAGGCATTGATCTATCTTTACTATCTTTTCTTGAGCTGGTTTCATAACATTTGGTATCAGAGCTTTGGATTCTAGGGTTTCGCTGCTCCGAATAGGTCATCGTGGCATTTTGGCTATAACTTTTGTTCTGCGATGTTTCAGAAGTTGAAAAAAATACCCATTTGAGAAGAAATCGCGCTGAACCTTGGGTCCGAATTTCAGAGCTTTTAGCGCTATATTTGCGGAGATATGATCTGAGGAAGTTTGTCCTTTTGCAGACTCCTGAATTACATTCCAAACAGGTGACCTGGCGAAAATCATCATAACTTTCTCTCTGGGGATCAGATTGAAATTTAGTAAGAAGGTACATAAAGAGGACGGACTGTAGTTTCTTGTATGAATTTTTTTAGATCCAAAGGTTGAAACAGTGACACGTGGCACTTCATACAAGTTCACTCTTCTGGAAAGGTCTATAATCAGGTCATCTTGGGAGATTGTGCATAACTCTTCCTTAGAGAATCCAATTTGGATCAGATTGGTGGCATTGAAAAGAGGACACAGAGGGCTACTATAGGTCGAAATTGTAGAACGTAAAGATCCGAAAGTACAGAGTTATAGTCGTTTTAAGGTCGAGCTCCTAAAATCAAGAAAAAGCAAGATGAGGAAGTTTGATGGCAAGGATCCGGTAAATTGAATACTTCAGATGGAGTAATATTTTGATCTACATGGTGTAAAACTGTTACAAAAGGTATGTATTGCATCTTCATATTTATAACCAGATCAATTTTTATGGTATGAAGGGCTTTGTTCTCATAAACAACCTGTTACGTGGTCAATATTCACGGAGGAAATGATAGCACATTATGAGGATACAAAGAGCAACACCTTCTTTAGAGAAACACCACAACAATTGGAAAGAGTAAAAGGGCTTTGTGACATTGTGGAAAGCAAAATTATGGAAAGCAGGAAGCGCACCCCTCATAACTATAAAGATGGAAGTTTTGTTTCTCCTAGCCTTCCACAACCTACAAGGGTTACACCACAACAATTGGAAGAAAAAAGAGAAAAAGGGCTTTGTTACAATTGTGATAGCAAATGTACTAAAGGTCACAAGTGTGCTGAGAAGAAATTATTTTACATATAATATGAAGAGGAGAAAGAAAAGGATCAAGAAACATCAAAAGAAGAATATATACGCCAGGACCCCACCCTAGAGAAAGAAGAAATGAATCAGACCATATCTTGTAAAGCATTGGCAAGAATTACCACTCCTCAAACTCTCAATATAGAAGGAAATATCAAGAAGAAAAAGATGCAAGAAGTGAAAGATCACATTGAGAAAGAAGAAATGAATCCAACCATATCTTGTAATTCATTGTTCGAAATTACCACTCCTCAAACTATCAAGATAGAAGGACATATCAAGAAGAAAAATGTTCAAGAAGTGAAAGATCACATCGAGCATCAAGAAATGAATCTAACCATATCTTGTAAAGGATTGGAAGAAATTACCACTCCTCAAACTCTAGAGATAGAAGGACATATCAAGAAGAAAAAGGTTCAAGCAGTGAAAGATCACATCGAGCATAAACAACAAGTTCTCCAACTTTTAAAGGATAATGTCGCTTCGGTGCAAAATCAAACGAAACAACAGGTAGATCAACATCGTAGTGAAAAATGTTTTGATGTAGGTGATTGGGTATTTTTACTGCTACATCTCAAGCAAGCTATTTATGATAAGGAAATGTTGGCAATACTACATGCACTTAAAAAATGGCGACCTTACCGAATGGGAAGACTCTTCAAGGATGAGGATGTGGAAGCATTGTTTTGTGCTATTTATATTATCCAAACAGATTGGATAAACGAAGAAAGGGATGAATGGAAGAAGGACGAAGAAGTATGGCCACTTATTTAAAAGTGGCAAAAGATCCCAATTCAAACAATATGCCAGAAATTGAAGAGGAAGGAAAAATCATATTGGAACCTGGAGCAATCACAGAAACAAGAACCCGACAGCTACGAAATCGATCAATTTCAGAGTATCTCATCAAGTGGAAGAACTTACCCGCTGAATATTCCACATGGGAGGACAAGAATTTTATATAGAAGCATCAAGAACTACTCAAGCGTTGAGGACAACGCTTTTTGAAGGAGAGGGGCATGTTAGGCCCCTATACTACTAGTGTAACCCCTTATTGTTATTAGTACGACCCACTTATTATATTGATGTACCCATGTAGTGCCCATATTGTTACTATTGTGCCCCATAGAAGCCCACTATTGTTATTATTGTGCCCTTACATTATTATTGTTATGTCGGCTCTGATTATGTTATGACCCCTTAGACTCCTATATATAGAAAGGAGGTCTTTTCATTTGTATCATCCAAGAATTGTTCATTTATGTAATGTAAAGGAGGTTGCCCCCTCGAAGAGGCTGAATTCTAAGGCGTTGATCTATCTTTTCTATCTTTTCTTGAGCTGGTTTCATAACAGTTTATCTCTGTTTTGGTTCTGAACTGACCTAGAAGGAATGTCCCATGCCTTGAGATGGATTTGGACACATGCGCGTAGAGTTTTGAGGGTTGTATCCCTATGTTATGAAGTCGTTATCCTAGTCTTTGGTTGCATACTTGGCCGCAGTCCTGTAAAGGATATTTGTGAGGACTGTTGTCCTTAATAAAGCTGAAATAGGGTTTCAAATATAGCAATGAAGGGAGGAGGATCTTGTGGAGGGAAGCCCACATTCTTATAGGTGATTGTTGGAGCATTTTAGGGTTGTGACATGTTCTGTGGGTGACCTAACCAGTGAAGAGCTACAACAACATGCAAAATCAGAGGTATGTTGATGATATGGTGTTGATTTGATGCTAGTTTGGGTGCTTTCCTAGTGTGGACAAGTTGCATCATGTGGGTGCCATTTGGAGAACCATCCATGGTGGTGTAGAGTCCATCCCAGGGAAAATTTTAAGGATGGAAATTTATCTTAAAGTTTAGAAATCTTGGCGAATCCCACTAATCCATAATATGAAATCTATAAAATGTTTGGAGATATTTTTGTAAAAATATTCAAATTTATAATATTTTTATATAGTCTATATATAATATTTTGTCAATTTTTAGGGTAAAATAATTTCATTCTATAAAATTTGGGCAAATAATTTTTACAAAAAATGGAAACTAGTGAATCTTTTTTTTTGGAAAAAAGTATAGAAAATTGGCCCATGGGCGAATATTAGCCCCTAAAATTTCCCTAGTCCATCCTAGGAGAAGACTCCGTTGTGAAGGATTGGGGATCATTGGTCTGGTGGAGGGTAGTGTGTTGATAGCGCAAAGTAGCCCTAGACAAGCTATCTTGAAGTGATGAAGAGGAGTTGAAGGTTGGGTGAATATTGGTGCCAAAGTGTAGTACCTTAATGGACTAAGGTGGCTGCTAGCCTGGCAGTTTGGAGCTCAGGAATTAGGCCTACCCAGAGAGCAGATTGGATCAACCTGTGTACATGCTACAAAAGTGAATTGCAGCAGTGTTAGGTGGAAGCCCTCCCAGAGTCTCGATGTGTTTTCCTTTGAATGACTAAGGGGCAACTAGTGAGCAGTACAAAAGTGAAGGACCAAGAGGAGAAGATACGACATCGAGTCTGTGCAACATGTTTGTCATTGTATCTTGTATACCATAGATTGTTATATTATTCATATTTGGTTTAATATAACAAATATTGGGTTGTACATTATTATACAATTTGTTAAAAAATGTTAATACTTGTGCATATGTGATTTACTATATATTTTCCGCTGTGCAAAGTAGTTCTGGTTGAGATTCTTGGTTTGGTAGCCTCTGTGATTTTAAGATTATAACCTAGATCCAAGATCGTGTAAATTCAACATGGGATTAGAGCATGCTTGAGCTATTTTGGAATTCAGTGAATCAAAGTTGTGCACAATGAAGTACAACTTAAGAGGGAGTTGGTCACATTGTAGGTGACATTGTCAAAGTTGCAAGCTAGTGTCTGTATGAGGAAAGGTTGAAGGGGTTTTCCAACTATAGTCCATGGAAGGAAAGGATTAAGCTGGTCTTGTAGGTCAAGAAGATTTGGGAGTTTGCCTAGAAATCCATCAAGAAGCCAACTGACCCAAAGAAGCTGGAAGTGTACGAGGATTTGGATATGAGGGCGGGATTGATCATCCTAGATGGTGTGAAGGATGCCCTAATACCTCATTTTTTTGGGAAGGACACTGCACATGAGATGTGGATGGATATTCAGTTTTTTTTTTCTAGAATAAGAACGAGAACCGAGTATTGGTATTGGAGGATAAGTTGAAGTCCACCAAGATGATAAAGGGTGAAGGCATGACTTCATATCTGATGATATTTTCTCAGGTCAAAGATGAACTTGCTATTGTCGGTGTGATTATTTCAGATGGAGATATGGTGAGGATTTCTTGGAAAGGTTTCACATAGGAATGGAAGACCTTCATCAAAGGAATCGTTTGTAGACAGAAGTTGCTAGATTGGAATAGGTTGTGGGATGACTTCATTAAGGAAGAGTTGCGATACGAGGATCTTCATTCAAAGAAGAAGAATTTTGATGATGACGTGGCACTTGCAGTGCGAATGAAGGGTAAGCAAAAGAAGGACTTGAGTAAGTCCAAGTGTTTCAACTGTGGAGAGCTGGGTCATTTTTCATTGAGATGTCCAATGAAGAAGAAGGGATATGACGAGGAGAAGAAAGGAAAGTAGGTCGCCAGTGTTGCCACTTCTACCGAGATAGATGATCTCACCAAGAGATTGGAGGAGAAGGACTTTGCCATGATCTCCCATTTATCAGAGGGTACTATCAATGAGAATGGTGGTACATGGATAGTGGTGTGATGAACATATGACAGGGTCACAGGAGGTTTTTCAGACTCTAGCTGAATGGGACTCGAAGTTGCACATGGTGTTGGGCATCAAGGGTCAGTTGTAGATTCAAGGATCGAGTACTGTGCCATTTAGGATGAAGACAAGATGTGTGATGTGGGTCCAAGATGTACTATTTGTGACAGGACTCAGATATAGCATGATTTCCATCTCGATGATTGAGAGGAAGGGGTTTGAGATCTTGTTCTCAGATGGGAAGGCAAGAACCAGGCCCAAAGGCTCTAGCTCCAATGGGATTGTGCTTCGAGTTAGAGAGCATGGTCTGTATAGGTTAACGAGAAAGCCTATGGATCATGTAAAGAAGTAGATGGAGTAGGTGCAGGTTCTAGAGAAGCAGGAGCAGGTGTAAGCTTTAGAGGAGCAAGTACAAGTTACCGAGAAGAAGGTACACCTTCCAGAGAAGAAATTCCAGGTGCCAGAGACTCAGAGGGAGTCACGTTGGAGAGGGATCTTGCAGTTTCAAAGGGAAACTTTGCAGTCCAAGAAGAGTGCGTGGTCAGTGGGGAGAAAGGGTGCTCCTATAACTTCTAAGAAGGAATCATGGAGAGAGTGGAAGACATTACAAGAAAAGAAGAAGATGCAGGGTGCTTCCAGCACTGACAACGACACTGCCAAGAAACGCGTAGTTCACAGAACAGGGATGTTGCGATTGTGAGCGCCAAGAGTTGGGAAAGTGTTGCAAGTAGTGATGATGATGATGATGAGTTACTTCCTATTCTTGGAAGTACCTCCCTCACTACGAGGGAGTGTTAATTTGTGTAGCTTGGGAGGTACTCTAATCCCTAGGGTTTAGGGATTGGAGGACAAAGCGCCACAATAGTCACTTGTGGGCTTGGAACCCAAGGTTGGGTTTTTTCACCCATCAAGTTTTGGGTCAAAAACATGATGAATTTGAGAATGAGAAAATTTGAGGTTATATAAATTGGCGTGTCGATTCCCATGCTCCAAAGATCACTCAAATCACAACTCTAGAAATGAAGTTCTGAATTTTTGAAGTTGACATTAATTTATGGACAATCAAGTCATGTAGGCTTGGTCCAAAATACATGTCTCTTCATCTAAATCATGGAGCTTGTTATGTGTATAAATAAGAGGTGCATGAGAGTCATTTCTCTCATCCAAAAATTTCATCATTTCATAAAGTTCTCTCTGAAATAAGTCGAGCTCAAGAAGGAGGACGAAGGAGATACATAAGTATGTTTTAAGGGCATAAAAACACTTGTGATTAGGCTGAGTTGCTACAAGAGGTAGGCCACAGGCCTAAAGAAAAATATGGACGTGATTTTGGGTGGTGTTTATCTCTGTTTTGGGTTCAAACTAAGCTGGAAGGAAGGCCACATGCCTTGAGGTGGATATGGACACATGTGCATAGAGTTTTGATGGTTGTATCCTTGTGTTATGAAGCCATTTTCCTAGTCTTTGGTTGCAGACTTGGCCGCAGTCCTGTAGAGGAGATTTGTGAGGACTATTGTCTTTAACAAAGTTGAAACAAGGTGCCAAATATAGAAGCTAAGGGAGGAGGATCTTCTGGAGGGAAGGCCACATTCTTATAGGTGACCGTTGGAGCGTTTTAGGGTTGTGACATATCCTGTGGGTGCCCTAATTAGTGAAGAGCTACAACAACACTAACAATTAGAGGTATGTTGATGAGATAATGTTGATTTGATGATAGTTTGGGTGATGACCTAGTGTGAACAAGTTGCAGCCCGTGGATTCCATTTGGAGGACCATCTATGGTGGTGTAGAGTCCATCGTAGGAGCAGAATCAACAGTGAAGGATTGGGGATCATTTGCCTAGTGGAGGGCAGCGTGTTGATAGCCTAAAGTAGCCCTAAATGAGCTATCTTGAAGTGGTGAGGATGAGTTGAAGGTTGGGTGAAGATTGGTGCCGAAGTGCAGTACCTTGATGGACTAAGGTGACTGCTAGCCTAGAAGTTTGGAGCTTGAGACTTAGACCTACCTAGAGAGCATATTGGATCAGTCATGTACATGTTACAAAAGTGACTTGTAGTAGTATTAGGTGGAAAACCTCCTGGAGTCTCGATGTGTTGTCCTTTGAAGGACTAAGGGGTATCTAGTGAACATTACAGAAGTGAAGTACTGATAGGACAAGATATGACATCAAGTATGCACACCATGTTTGTAACTGTATCTTGTATACCATAGACTATTGTATTATTCAGATTTGGTTTAATATAATGAACATTGGGTTTTCAATTATTGTACAATTTTGTATACTTGTGCACATGTGATTTACTGCTTTATATTTTCCGCTGTGCAAAGTAGTTTTGGTTGAGATTCTTGGTCTGGCAGTGTTAGTGATTTTAAGATTCTAACCTAGATCACGGATTGTGAAATTCACAATCTCTAGTTGTGAGAAATAATTTCCAGCCTAGTTTGTAGGAGACTACCTTTAAGGATGTTGACAGTGTTGGACACACCAACATGTCAGGGGATCTCTCCGGTAAGAAGTCCCAACTAGACCTCAGACCGTTTGGTGTAGGAATCCTAGCAATGGTTCGTGCAGTATCGCCTTGACCACGGTTTCACACAAAAGCAAGTAAGATGTCCTTGTTGGTAGCGAGGGTGTGATAGTTGCGACAATCCAAAGAAGGTGTATGAATAGTTCTAACACACAGAGGGTGATGTGAGTGCACCCCCTTGGAAACCTGTGATAGCACAGAGTTAATAAGGGAACACGCGAGCAAAGATGCATCACAACATGGAAGGAAAGTTAGCTAGCAATCCAAAGTCATGATTAAACCAACATCACATTTCAGAAAGATTCATACATACATATACAGAAATAGCTACACATGCATACTTAAGCAAAGAGATGCATATATCATTTAGAGCACTCGAGATAGCTGAAATACAATATGACATATGCATGAAACATGCTAGCTCTGTTATATTAAGAAGTGTAAGTTCTAGTCATACAATACATCGATGTCCAACCACTAGTTCCGATAGTGGAACGTTACAGCCACAACTGCCTGCTCCTCCAAAGAGATATACTAGATCTTCGTAGTGGAGAAGCCAAGGCTCGTTACAATACTATCCAAGCTTTCTCTAAGATATTCCTATTGGAATCTTGGGTGACCAAAAGCCCTTACAATGAGTTATGAGGTTCTATTTATAGCAAAGGGTTGGGCAACCCTTGACATTCCCCTTTGTGATCATTCATCTATCCTCATGACTCTTTAACTACTCTATGACTGTTACATTCAACTATTGACACTTGAACTTCCACTTGACGAGACGTTACATTACAATGCACATGTGCCCATGTGAGACAAAATGGCTTGAGCAAGCCATGCAAGACATCACTAACACTCAGACCATTATGGTGAGACTAACTCTTTGACATCCTTGTGATGGTGAAGGTAGTGAGCTGATGCCAAGCTTGGTCTTCCATGATGGTGTCCATGCTCTCAACAGTGGAATCTTGTTGAAGCGAACTCTTGCCTCTGTTACTTCTGGGTACACTGATATGGCACCTCCATCCAACTCATCTGATAGCATGCGCATGGTCATCCTGGGTGCGACCGAACCAACAACATGTTGATGCATAGTGTCTACGCTCATCTCCAAGCATGTGCTAGTGCCCGTGCGCATCAACTTATCAAAATACATGTTTAGCTCTAGTTGGACTTGCTTCTTGTCTTTGCCTCAGTGAGTGTGCCAAATGGGATGGATCGCATGCATCCGTATAATGACATGCATGCTACTTAATTCCCTTAGATGCGATCAACAACACTACTCACCTTGTCTGCTCCATGACAACTGTTGGGATGGATCTATAACTTGTACAGCACAATTTCATCTATATGTGCATGTTGTGCCCCTTGCTGTACCTTTTTCCGTCTGCAAATAATTCTCTCGTCTATGCACCTCTAGTTCTTCCTCAAGTTGTTGCTTCAACACATGCAACTCCTTCTATATTCCTTTCTCTACCTTCGTGCAATTTTTGTGTCATGCTGTCACCTCATAGCCTCGATCTCCAAAGTTGCTTTCATCACAAGTGGATCTGCTTGAGCTTGCAACTTTGTTCTGCCTTTGTGTTGTCAATAACCTTCCTCTTGTGTTAGTTGCGTAAAGGTATGTTGCCTTCAGCTACTGCTGATGGTGCTGCTTGCTGTGATGTTGTTGTTGTCTTATCTTGATGTCCTTGTCAACAAAAAACTCGATGTCTTTGTGGGTAGGCAAGTTCATAGACACTTGACACACTGCATCCCTAAGTGTGATCTGAACGGTGTCTTTGATTCTTCTCTCTTGGAAGCCATTATACCTGTGCTGCTGAGAGGCATACGAATACCTCTGATACCTAGAGACATGGAAACACTCATGAAAAGCAATCTATAAGTCGAAAACAAAAACAAACTTGAGGGCTGACTTGCAACATAACTGTGTGATTGATCGTGAAGGTTGCACAATTTCTGTAGGGAGGTTGAGAGACTAACTGTTAAGACTGCGTAAGGCACAGTCCAGGATGTTAGGAGGCTGACTGACTACTGGAATTGCGTAATGCACAGTACAACCTAGCCTACTGAGGACTGAGACTGCGCAATGTTCAATTGTAGTGAGCAGTGACATGCAACCAGCAAACTGCATTGTGCAGTTTGCGGGGCCAGCATGACACTGCATCTAAAAATTATGCAATGCAAGACTAGAGGTTAGTACTAGGCCAGACTTGCACAATTTTTGGAGGGAAGGAAGAGCCTTTTCTTTTGGAAATGCGCAGTGCTATCCAGGCAAGGCAGGGTCCGGGCCAAGGCAGCCTGGACTAGCCAACGGGCGATTGAAAACATGAGAATTCTGAATGCATGATGAAATGAATACAAACAAGAGTGAATGATCATACATGAAAAAAACAAGTGGAGGATTCATAAAACAGGAAAGCATGCATGTGTGTGAAGCGAGTCACCGCAACGACGACCATCCGTGCATAAACAGTGTCATGCATGCGACAACAGTGAGATGCGAACAAAAACTGAAATGGTGTTTCTACAAGCTAGCATACATCAAAACAACAGCAAGAATTCAATGAAATCAAGCAGACAACACTCACACAAAGAAAAACACAAAAAGTGACAAAAACACAGCGCAAGACATGAAAAGCGGGTTTACCCCAAAATAGATGAGTTGAATGTGTCGACGAATCCTAAATGCAATGTGGGATGTCAAAGTTGTAAGGTCAGTGTGAGGAATGAGCTATGTAGCGTCTAATTGATGAATTTCAATAAAATTGAGGTTGTGATGCACATGCCACAAATCTAGGAAAAGCGACCCTTGGCGGGAGGTTTTTGAAATGATCCTTGCATGTAACCTCCAGCTACTAAAAATAAATCCCTGAATCAAGGGATGCCTTTGCATGCTGCCTTGGAAGAAGCAATCCATATAGTTTTGCTCGGTCCTTGATGGAATTGGTCAACCTGAAGGCACATGCGACAACCTGCTTGACTGATGGGAAAATTTGCACATTTCTGGGAGGGAGTTGGGTTCGCTACCCAAAGGGATTGCGAAATTTCTGGGCTAAGCAGCTAACTGCTTCAAATAATTGCGTAATTTATGGACTGAGCAATCCTACTGGGATAGATTGCGCAATTTTTCTAGTGATGCTTGACAGGAATAATTGCACAATTCTGGAGCCCAGAAGGCTGGTAGTCAGGATTGTACAATTTCTGGAGGGAAGGTTGGTTCCTCTCTAGAATTGCGCAATTTATTGAGGGAGATGCTCAACTTGTAGCTGGACCAAGTCCAAAGAAACAGCCTGTGAGGGGGATGAAACAAGCTATCATGCACATGCTAGCAATATGCTAGAAAACCACTAAATCTTGTGTACTTGACAGTGCAAGACATTCTGCTAAGAATGGTTGGTAGGGATGTTCCAAAACGAAGCTAAGGAAAAATTTTGGAGGGTGGTTGTTGCTGCTACAACACATGGCAACACACTGGTAGAACTACAACTCTCTGAATGGACCTTGTTCATGAAAAGCAAGTCTAACAACTCGGAAGTATTTTTGAGTTCTCAGTTTTCCTTGGTTTCCACACTTTCTTGATTATAAGATCTAGCATCTGCCAAGCCCTTGGTCGGTCGACAAAAATTCCAAGCCAAGCCAACATAGTTGTTTCGATTGTTGATGAGGGGTATATTGACACATAAGAAGTATAATTGTCAGATTTTTAGTTTCATCTTTGGTGTTTCTCCATTGCCAGCAGGCCCCGACAGTACCCCGGCGGAGTCACACAGGAACACAAGCATCGCTCCGTTGCCAGCGAGCCTGGTCAGTACCCTAACGGAGTTACTTGCATCACCTATTTGTGTAAGAAGCCTTTCTCTTCTTTCGCCTTATTCATTTTTCATTTTTGATTTTCATAACTGTGCATAGGACTTATTCATTTCACAGGCAGAAGAGAGATCCCAACTTATTGAGAGAAGAAGAGGTTGTTCCTTTAGAGAAGTAGTTTATGTATACCTCTGACATGCTTATTAAGGTTTTCCCCCTGACCTTACTCTACTTGACCGAGCTGACAAGGATTAACCCGAAAACAACCAACTAGAGTAGGTGATACTAGTTTGCGTACAAGCGTTGTGTTTTCACCAAGGTTCACTTCGAATAGTACGTATTTTCCATTGACGTATCATGGTCTGAAAGTAACAAGTTCTTCATACAAAGGCAAGATGATAGATAGCCAAGTAGTGATAGCTAAACAAGGCCTCTTGTACTTTACCCAGCTTGTTTAAAGAGTCATATATGGTTTCATGTGAAACTAATCTACGAGCAGAAAATAAGCAAACAAACAAAAAACAAAGTAGAGGCAGAAGTAAATGCGAAAGCAAACTGGAAATCCAACAAGTAGGAATATAAACAAACATGCGAAGTAAGTAAGCAAACAAGCATGCAGGAAAACAACTCAAAATCAAACACTACTCCTACTCTTAAGCTAACAGTGCATGGGCTGGATCACGTGAAGTGATATTTCCAGTGTAGCCACCAACACATTGGTCGACTCATGTTGGTGAAGGCATGGTTCACGAACCTCACAGTTGCGCAAACCAACAAGCATGAAAGATATAATGATGAAGACGAACATGCTCCGAGCTTAAGTGCGTCCACAGAAAATAAGTAAGTGAAAGCACATGCCATGTACTATGTGGACTTGCCATGGTGTTGTGCTACATTGTCTGTAGATGTTGAGTGTATGCATTCTCTTGACTGTGAGATGCAAGCAAACATGAGACAGGTAGACCACTTACGTTGTGCAAGTGTTCTTGTTGTATAAGATTTCTCTAGTGTGTGAGATATGGGGTCGTGTAGTTGAGTGGAGGAAGTGAAATCTGGGTGTTTGGTTGATCATCAATGTAAAGAAGAGAGTGATGAGGAGCCTTACATGTTTCAAAAATTTCTTGATTAGAAGTGAAACCAACCTCAGTACGGCGAGGGCCTAACATAACCATAGTCTACAGGGTTTCGACTTCATTGACAGATAGATCATCGTAGAGTAGTGTTTTAGAGCAATTAAAAACGATTGAATCAACATCGTGATCAGATGAAGAAGTAGAGAGATTGCGACAACCAAGATTAGAAAATTCAGGATGCTTTTTAGCATCCTCATGATTTGATGAATCAGGCAAAGGGGTAGATGAGAAGCAAAGGTGTTCACCCTCTGTGTTTTCAGAAATGACAGATGACAGATTGGACAGATTTCTGGAGGAAGATGTGTCCTCTCCGCACTGCAATGACAGACTGACATCCAATGTGTCATGTGAACAATCGAAAGTAGAAACATCCAGAAATGAGTTTTCACCGAGGAAATCAATAGTGGCAGGATCATAAGGGATGTCAGGATAAAGCGGATGATGCACGGCTGGAAGGGAGTCCTCCTTCACCGCGGGTTCTTCTTTAGATTCATGCACACACTCATGATGAATGATGGTGCAAGCTAGCTACATAACACCAACTTCGTCGACAACTTGACCTTCGTTCACAGTAGGTGTGGAGTTCGGAATGGAAGAACACAAGATAGTACAATCTAGAGGATCAAAAAAATGCGGGGATGGAGGTTGAGGGAATGAATCCACGTGACAATTAATGGGCTTGCAAGCCAACTATGCGTAGATATCAAGAGTTGTTGGGATGGGAGGATGTGATAGTTCAACAGATGTGTGTGCCTGTTCTCCCACATCACTCTACGGTGGTGGAGATGTTTGATGAGGTGAAGGAGGACAGTCACTTGTGGCAGCAACTGTGCCTGCCTATGATTGTGTAGCTCCATCAACGAAGTGTGCTGAGTGTGGTTCGGATATGTGAAGAAGATACTTAAATATTCCAATGAGAAATTCCAAATCAATATCATCTTTGGGGAATCAGTATACAATATTACAAAAGTGTGTGTGAAACTGTTCAAAGGATTCATCAGGTGCTTTTCATAATTTCATAATTTCTTTTTTGAGTGCTTTACAGTCAAAGTGATTGAAATCACGTTCTATCTCTGCGACCCGATGAGAAAGAGAATAAATAGATATTTCAGGCAGCGTGGCACACCAATGCATTGGGTGCCCTCGAAGTGTGTAGACGAACAACGCACAGGTCATGTATTCTTCAAATATTCCATGTCTTTCGCAACGCTGACCGCATGTCTAACCAAGGCTACGTGGCCTCCACCATCATATGTTTTATGTGACAAGTTATTTGAGAGGTTTTTAGAGATAATGAAGTCGTTTCCATAAGACATACACTCCAGAAGAGAAACTCTGTAGTTAGTCATGATAGATATGAAGAGATTCAAAACATATGTGAGGACTTATCTTGTCATCTGGCCCTCCTTGTAGCGCCAAAATGTTGACGGTGTTGGACACGCCAACATATCAGGGGATCTCCCCGGTAAGAAGCCTCAACTAGACCTTAGATTGTTTGGTGTAGGAGTCCCAACAATGGTTTGTGCAGTATTGCTTTGACCATGGTTTCGCACAGAGGCAAGTAAGATGTACCTATTGGTAGCAAGGGTGTGACAGTCGTGGCAAGCCAAGGAAGGTGTATGAATGATTCTAACACACGGAGGGTGATGTGAGTGCGCCCCTTGGAAACCTGTGATAGCACGGAGTTAATAAGGGAACAAATGAGCAAAGATGCATCACAACATGGAAGGCAAGTTAGCTAGCAATCCAAAGTGATGGTTAAACCAACAACACATTTCAGAAAGATTCATACATACATATACAGAGCTACACATGCATGCATAAGCAAACATATACATATATCATTTAGAGTACTCAACATGGCTGAAATACAATATAACATATGGATGAAATGTGTTGGCTATGTTATATTAAGAAGTGTAAGTTCTAGTCATACAATACATCCATGTCCAACCACTAGTTCCGACAGCGGAATGTTACAATCACAACCGCCTGCTCCTCCAAAGAGATATACTATCTCTGTGTACTGGAGAAGCCAAGGCTCGTTATAATACCATCCAAGCTTTCTCTAAGATACTCCTATTGGAAGCTTGACTAACCAAAAGCCCTTACAATGAGTTATGAGGTTCTATTTATAGAAAAGGGTGGGGCGACCTTTGACATACCCCTTTGTGACCATTCATCTATCCCCATGACTCTTCAACTACTCTATGACTATTACATTCAACTATCGACACTTGAACTTCCACTTGACAAGACGTTACATTACAATGCACATGTGCCCATGTGAGACAAAATGGCTTGAGTAAGCCATGCAAGACATCACTCACACTTAGACCATTGTGGTGAGACCAACTCTTTGAAATCCTTGTGATGGTGAAGGTGGTGAGCTCATGCCAAGCTTGGTCTTCCGTGATGGCATCCGTGCTCTCAACGATGACATCTTGCTGAAACAGACTCTTGCCTCTATTGCCTCCAGGTACACTGATATGGATCCTTCGTCCAAATCGTTTGATATCATGCGCATGGTCATCTTGGGTGCAACCGAACCAATAGCATGTTGATGCATAGTGTCTACACTGCTCTCTAAGCATGTGCAAGTGGTCGTGCGCATCAACTTTGTCAAAATACATGTTCAACTCCAATTGGACTTGCTTCTTGTCTTCGCCTCATTGAGTGTGCCAAATGGGTGGGATCACATGCATGCACACAATGACATGCATGTTGTTGAATTCCCTTGCATGTTATCAACAATTCTACATACCTTGTCTGCTCCGTGCCAGCTGATGGGATGGATATATAACTTGTACGGGCGTAGTTTCATTCGTATGAGCATGTTGCGCCCCGTGTTGTACCTATTCCTGTTGCAACTCATTCTCTCATCTATGCAACTCCCGTTCTTCCTCGAGTTGCTGCTTCAGCACATGCAACTCCTTCTTTGTTCCTTTCTCTAACTATGTGTGATCTTCATGTCACGCCGTAACCTCACTGCCTCGATCTTCAAAGTTGCTTTCATCACAAGTGGATCTGCTTGAGCTTGCAACTTTGTTCCACCTTTGTGTTGTCAAAAACCTTCCTCTTGTGTTCGTTGCGTATAGGTATGTTGCCTTCAGCTACTGCTAATGGTCTTGCTACCATCTTATCTTGATGTCCTTGTCTACAAACAATTCGATGTCTCCGTGGATAGGAAATTTCATAGACACTTGACCGACTGCATCCCCAAGTGTGCTCTGAATGGTGTCTTCAACTCTGCTCTCCTGGAAGCCATTGTACCTGTCCTGCTGAGAGGAAAATGAACACCTGTGATACTTTGACACATAGCAACACTCATGATAAGCAATCTGTCAATCGAAAAACAGAAAAAACTTGAGGACTGACTTGCAACATACTTGTGTGATTGACCATGAAGGTTGCACAATTTCCGCTAGGAGGTTGGGAGGCTAACTGTCAATACTGCGCAAGGCATAGTTCGGGTTGTCAAGAGGCTTACTGACTGTTGGAACTGCGTAATGCATAGCCCATCCTATCTTGCTAAGGACTCATACTGCGCAATGCGCAATTTTAGTGAGCAGTGACATGCATCTAGTAAACTGCATTATGCAGTTTCTGGGGCCAGCAAAACATTGTCTCTAGGAATTACGCAATGTAATCATGGAGGTCAGTGCTTGGCCAAACTTGCGCAATTTCTGGAGGGAAGGCAGAGCCTTTGCTTTTGGAAATACGTAGTGCTAGCCGGGCAAGGCATGGTTTGGGCCAAGGCAGCCCAGACTAGCTGACGGGCGACTGAAAACATGAGAAGTCTGAATGCATGATGAGATGAGTGCAAAAAAGGGTTAGTGATCATACATGCAAATAAGAAGTGCAAGATTCATAAAACGGGAAAGCATGCATGTGTGTGAAGCGAGTCGCAGCAACGACGACCATTCGTGCAAAAATAGTGTCATGCATGCGACAATAGTGAGATGCGAACGAAAACTAAAACGGTGCTACTACAAGATAACATACATAAAAATGACATCAAGCATTCACTGAAATCAAGAAGACAACACTCACACAAAGATAAACACAAAAAGTGACAGAAACGCAACGTAAGACATAAAAAGCGGGCTTACCCCCAAAAAACTGAGTTTAATATGCCAACGACTCCTAGATGCAATGTAGCATGTCAGAGCTACAAGGTCGATATGAGGAATGATCTCTACAACATCCAGTTGATGAGTTTCGATAAAATTGAGGTTGTGACACGCATGCCACAAATCTAGGAAAAGCGACCCTTGGCGGGATGTTTCTGAAATGATCCTTGCATGTAACCTCCAGCTGCTAAAAATAGATCCCTGAATCAAGGGATGCTTTTTCATGATGCCTTGGGATAAGCAGTCCACACATGCAAACCAGTTTTTCTCAGTCCCAAAGGGAACCAGTCAACCTGAAGGCACATGCAACGACTTGCTTGACTGATGGGAAAATTTGCGCATTTTGGGAGGGAGTTGGGCTGGCTGCCCAGAGGGATTGTGCAATTTCTGGGCTGAGTAGTTGAATGCTACCCATAATTGTGCAATTTGTGGGCTGAGCAATCCTATTGGGACAGATTGTGCAGTTTTTCCAGTGAAGCTTAACAGCTAGAATTGCATAAAATTGGAGCACAATAGGCTGCTAGTTAGGATTGCACAATTTCTGGAGGGAAGGTTGGTTCCCCTCCAGAATTGTGTAATTTCTTGAGGGAGCTTCTCAACCTGCAGCTAGACTAAGTACGAAGAAAAAACTTGTGAGGGGGATGCAACAAGATATCATGCACAGGCTGAAAATCTGCTAGAAAACCACTGAAGCTTGCGTACTTGACAGTGCAAGACATGCTTCTAGGTATGGTTGGTAGGGAGGCTCCAAAATGAAGCTAAGGCAAAATTTTGGAGGGTGGTTGTAGTCGCTAAAATGCAGAAGAATGGGTAAAATTACCTTCATCATAGAATGATGGAGGAGGGGAGACCATATATAGGGAAGATTTCCTTATCCATCTCCTGGAAGACTTTCCAATTGCACAATCTTTGATAAGATGTCCATCAACGTGACAAATAGTGTATTTATATGGAGCTCCCTCAAGTACAAAATTTGTTTGTACTTTAAGGTTCTTGAGTTAATAGAAATAGGAGGGAGGCCTTAGGAATGATTCAAACCTACCAATATCCTAGCCATTCCCATATAACTAGTGTTATGAAAATAGTAGTCAACTTAATAGAAGAAAACAAGAGTATTATCAATTTCTTTGATGATATTTGCATACCTGAAAATTAGGGGGAGACTAAGGAGTCAAACCCAAATGGGAATTAATGCTTGTTTTTCTTTGATGATATTTGCATACCTGAAAATTAGGGGGAGACTAAGGAGTCAAACCCAAATGGGCATTAATGCTTGTTTCTCTTATTTTACATCAAAATATATTGTCCAGGGTTTCAGGTAAAGTTCCTGAGAACCCCAAAACCATCTTCCATCTAAGAGCTTCTGAGCATCCTTTGCTTTCTTTGTCAGCCACCCCATCCAACCTTTATCTAAAATTAAACATTTTGGAGCATAACCAAGCATTGGAATATTTTTTTCCCATCCATCACTGCAAAAACAATCATAGACAATATTTCACTAGAAAAATGCCCCATGATCAATTCTTTTTCCATGCCAAGGATCTCATTTAACTAAATGTCCTTATCTAAAACCACAGAGGGTTCCTTGGCCTTTCATTTTATACTTTTTTTTTCCCTTTGGCCTAGGTTAGTCGTCAACAGTGGAAGTGAGAGAAATTGAAGCCTATGGTTTTGATTGCCTCTGCTTAACATAATCCATGTAAGAAAGCTGCAAAAGAAATTGGGAAATGGGTTAGTGGACTGTTGACACAAAAGCACATTTGATGAGGTAGGGTTGCAATGAGAAAGCCAAGGAGAAGGGTCAAAGGTGTTTAATGACGAGTGAGGATAGAGGGGATCCACATGATGAAAAAAAGGACTAGGGAACAAGAGGGAATTAGTGGTTTTGTAATCTAGAGTAGGGAGGGAAATTTGAGGAGGAAATGATATGATTATAGGAGGTGATGTGGAAGGTAAGGATTGTACCTCCTGCCTCTGCCCTCAATAATTCCCTGTAGAGGCCATTGACAGATGTTGTTATGATAGCCCAGGATAATTTAAATGCAAGCCATTTACCATCCTCATCTACAATGACAGGGGTGAGGATCTCCAAATATTATATCCTTGAGGGGATCTTTTGTGAATTCTATCTCCTCTTCATACATCATGCGCATCAGAAAGAGATATGAAGTAAGGGTTAATTTCGACAAGGATAAAAGGGGAGAATGGGGCCTTCGACCTTGCAACCTAAACTATGGCATTCTCATAATTCAAACCCTTGAAAAACACCCTCTTAAGATTATGATTTAATTACACACCAACCTAGATCCATCTTAACTTGATCTAGCAATCACTGAGAGGGATCAAATGTTTTTTCACTCTAAAAGAGGTTTGCATGTCAGGATATTTGATCCCTCTTGGTGCTTGGTAGATCCAGAGTAAAAATGGACCCAATCTAGTTTAATATCCTCCTTTAAATAGGCTATATTCCACATGAGTACCATGGGTTCTCATAAACCTGGAGCTCAGAAACCACTAGTAACTTCACCAAGTCAAGTTTACCTTATTATTTTAGTTTAAGGTAATTTTTATTTTAAAGTAGGGTTACTTTCATTTTTATTTTATTTTGATTGAGTAAAAATGTTTACATTACATCAAAACATCTCTATCATACTGGGTTAGAGAGCGTCTCTCGACATAATGAAATTAATATATATATATATATATATATATATATATATATATATATATATATATATATATATATCGACAACTGAGTTGGTCTTGAACTCGCATGAGATGGGGTCGATTTTAACCCTTAACACTATAAATCTAGATGCATATGTGTGCCCATTTCGTAGGAAGAAATGAATTAGAAGGATGTAGACCTCAAACTTCTCACATATAACACCTCATTTTCATGACCATGCCCAATTGAGTTGTGCCCCAGAAACTTAAATTTATTAAATATTAAAAATATATATATTTTAATTTTGATTTTTAAAATTTAAACTTGGAAGTTATCTCACTCACGCTATATCCTATATATGTGGGATAAGATATATCATTTCTCAACATAAAATTTAATTAGATGAATTATGTGATCGAATTTGTATTAACTAGAATGGTTAAATATAAACCTTATTAATATTAATTTTAGATATATTAATTATGGTTAATTATTAATATTAATTAAAAAAATTATAATGAATATATAAAAATTATATATATGTGTGTGTGTGTGTGTGTCGGGGGGGGTTAAACTACAATACATAAAATTCATTAATATAACAAAATTACATATCAATCATTATTAAATTCACAAAGAACATGAACTAAGACCCTTATAATCAAAACTGAAGAATACAACAAACTACACATTTTCAAGGTGACATAAATGCAATACTTCCCCACAAACCAGATACCATAGAGGAGTGAACCAACAATGCACAAGTAACCACAAGTATGTTCAAAGCCGTAGGAGAAGAACACACATGAAATGCTTCTCATAGAAACCGCAAGTCCGAGCCCCACCTGCCATAAGCATTGTAATTGGATGGTTGTCAACATGCTCATATATCCAAAGATATCAATACCAAAGAGACCACCAAAGTGACCAAAACTAATACCCAATTTGACATAGAAAATTTCATGATTAACATGGACATGACAGTGAAAATACGAAGCCATGATCACACATAATAATGAAAATAATGAGCGTCTCAATCTTGCAAACAATCCAGAAATATTGTCTCACATCTGACAACCATGACTAATAAAAAATGAATAACACTGAAGATACCTTAAATTTATAGAAATATAATTCAAATTTCTCCATGACAATGCAATCCCAAAACATGCACTATTACACAACATTTTTTCATTGTCCCTGTACTCCCCATTCCTTGATCGGGAAGGACCTATACAGTGAACCCTGCATGCTTTGCCTTCATGGAGAAACTCTCATTATGTCCCTCTTCGTGAGCGGATCATTTCCCTTTTGTACCATTTCCCTTGAAACTTTTGTTTTGCCCAGTTTACAAGACCGACGCTAATGGCCTTTGTCTCCCCCAAGTCGATGTGCAGAGATTAGGACTACTCCTTGCACTGACCGGAGAAACTGAGATGTGTTTCAGTCACATCGGTCCTGTTATGGAAAGTTTTTTAAATTAGAGCCGAAGCTTCCAGCTCTAGAAGCTCCATAACGAAAGTTTGGTAAATGGTTTGGCTGGATGGGGTCGAGGATGAAAATTTGGGCTCCTTTCCCCTATAATGATGGAACTACCTCAAGGGATAAGTCCTTCTCCTATGAGAAGAGGAACCATCTCCCATCCATATTTCCTATATGAACCTCCCTTCTTCCCAAGCACAAACTAGTTTGAATGTTATAGTCACAGTTGATAGTTTTTGGTTGAGTGTGAGTATACTATTTTGGATTAGACAAGCAAGCTATTACTAGTTGTAGCCATCTATTTGTGTGAGGGAGAAGTGTGTTTGGTTTAGAGTGAAGCCCAAAGGGAAGAGCCTTAAAACTATTGTTGTTTGAAGCCATCATGGAATGCTAGCAGAAGTGTGTGGGAACTTGGTCTTGTCAAAGGAAGACTGTGACGTCAAGACAAATGGTTGTAATCTCTCTTTCATATTAATATATGCAACTATCGATTGATTTCTTACATGTTTTGTAATATTACATATCCATGTATTAATATTTCTTGACTTGTTAAGTCGGTTGAATTGCAATTTGTCTATTATTATGTTTGTGTTTTGTTGTTGTTCAGTTGTTTCAGGAGCTTGAAGAAAGAAGCGATAGATTGCTGGAGCGAGCAAGCGAGGACATCATCAAGCAGGATAAGTGACCAAGAGGTAGGCCCTCTTGATTGATTCTAACCTAAGGAAATATTCCATAGAATGTATCTATTGTGGCTAGACCCATTATTGGGCTAGAGAAATTTACTCATGTCCGCACTTATAATTTTACTTCACCACAAATTGGTGACTCCACTGGGGATCCCAATCCTTTTGTTTGTCTTGTATTTCATGATTTCGTGAGAACTTTTCTAGTTTCACGTTTTCCCTTTGGTTCTGTTTCTTTTCTCCTACTTACTGGCCTAAGTCTAAAATTCATAGTAGCAGATCTGGTCCCTATGTTGATTTTTTTTTTCCTTAGTTACCTTGGCTAGTGCGCTTAATCCGCTGACAGTCACGCCGACCAGCCTCTGGCACTTGTTGTCAGTTAGGCAGTCATGCCGATGCCTGTAAGTGAAGATTAGGGCTTGACCCCAATCTTGGCCGATGTGTTTTGCTCTTGTGGTATTGACCCCGCAAGCCTTTTGGATCGTATTCTCCCTAACTAGAAAGCTTCATTTAGCTTGCTTCATGTGCTTTCTTGGTTTAGCCCACCCTCTAATGTGTTAAGTCTGGCCCTGTGTGAAGTTCTTTTTTTTTTTTTCTTTGAATCCCTCGATTAGTGCTATTTTTGGCCAAAAAATTCACGTCGATCAGCCATCATCAATAGTTGTAGTATTGGTCAGTCATGCCGATTGACGTTACTTTTGGCCCAGGAGTCGCTTCGGTCTCAGGGGTAAGAAAAAATCAAAATTTATCCCATTCCACTGCTAGTGTGTCTTGACCTTCAGACTCTCTTCGTCTGTGCAGAAGTGACTAGGATTCTTTGTTTTCAATTGAATGAGTGAAAGAGTCTCGTTTGTTTTCTTATTTCGAGTGTCTATTTTCTCTTTCCAAGCATAGATTACATTACTTGGTTTCTCGATTGAAGCATTATGTGTTTGGTTTGTTCAATTCAGGGAAGAAGATAATTGCAGCTTCATTTATCATGCTTTGGATTTGATTGATGCGTGTTTGTTTAGAATTGTGAAAATTTTCATTTAAAGTGCTTTATGTGAAAGATTCGTTTTGTATTTTATGAAAAGGAAAACATCATTCTAGTTTACTTAAGCAAAAATATTGCATTAGTAGTGTTATTGAGAAGCTAGAATTGCATCATCATAAGCATTGGAAATGAAATGAAACTTCTTATGTTGTTATAGGAAGATTAAGTGCATTTAGGAGATTTTTTTTGCATTGATTTTGTGTTCCCTATCTCTAAATTAGTGTTAATTTTCATTAAAGACAAAGATCTCTTTTCTCATATAGCTGCATATAGGAGTTTTCAGATGACAGTGGTAGGGCCTTGTAATCGAAACCTAATTCAAGATCAACCATTAAAATTTATCGAATTAACCTAAGGAAGAATTGAAACTTAACACTCACACTTAGAGGTCTAGGCTAGAGACGTGTTCCGACATCTTAAAACCTAGTAATTGTCATTCACTTCGGTATTAGACAACGCTAGTACGGATTTGTGCTCCTTGTACTGTCGAGTATATAACAGGAGGCCCCTCTAGGCTGCAATCCATTTATCCTTAGGAAGCCGATTCGGCCACCTTGCAAACGTGATACACCGAACACAGCATTCAGGGAGATTGTCTGCTCGTACTTCTTGGTTCGCCAGGAGGTATTCCGCAGTTCACGGTTGCCTGGTAATCCTGTTTACCTAGATCATGCAGAGCAGTCATTCGATATTTTTGACTCATTAAACTTAAAAGATCATCCGAGCACTTGTCCTTTCGAGCTCGTTTCAAATTGGAAGTGATAGATTCACCTTTCGTCCTTTTCTTGACTCTTAATATGTGAAAAGGAAACGTTTTGTTTCGATGTCTTAAAGTTAATTTCCCATGAAATATTCCTGGTTAAAGTTATCTTCCTTAGTGATTCTTGAGGGTCGTTTCCAATGGCAACATTTTTGGAGTCTACCAATCAAGGGTTCCCCTCGGATGGGAATCCTAGTCCTTTTCCTTCTTTTGGAAATGCTAGTATTCCTTATATGGCAACGTCGTCCCTCCTTGGGTTAACAATTGGTTTACCTGTCTGGTTATTTTCGACCTCGGTGGTCCTGAGTGTCCCAACTCTTTCCCCACCATCTCATTCATTTGAATCACGTCACGATGATTCTAAGGTTAGCCCCTCACCTTCTTCCCCCATTTCTTCACCCTCTTCTTCTACTTCGGT
The DNA here is from genome assembly GCA_031772625.1 of Pinus tabuliformis. NCBI lineage: Eukaryota > Viridiplantae > Streptophyta > Pinopsida > Pinales > Pinaceae > Pinus > Pinus tabuliformis. The sequence goes on from CM062819.1 coordinate 1,958,645,686, forward strand.
TGGTGAAAGTTTGAAATCCAGTAACCAGGAGGCTAAGAATAAGAAGAAGAAGACGAAGAAGAAGAAGTCAAATAAGCGAGAGGTCAACCGTGCAACTATTACTCCAAATGCACCCCTCATCGACAAACCTTTTGATCCTTCCGGAAGGTAAAATTCCCTTGCAGGCTATGTAAGGGTGACCATCTCCTTCTGGATTTTCCGCGCATTCCCAAAGTCTTGGAGGCATGGTCTCAAAATCTGGATCGACCAACCCCATCGACCTTTGGATCATGTTGATGCTACACCTTCAGCTAATGATGGTAAGAAGAAAGGAAATATTAGATTACCCTGTAGGTTATGTGAAGGAGAGAATCTTCTTCACCTTTGTCCTCTTATGGATAAAGCTTCCAAAGTTTTGGAAAAACTTACAGCTCCTCAACCTCAACTTCATGTTGGTTATTAGAGGCTTTCTTATAACCCTCTCCCGGTTGGTAAAGAGATTGACTTGAATTCATCTCTTACCGGTCCTACTCTTCTTGAGCGTGACTCTCTTGTGTCTGTTCCCGACCAACCATTGCTCGAAGAGAGTGTCGACTTGGCTCCTCCTTTAGTTGATCACTCTGTTTCGAAAGAAAGTGGTGATCATACCGCCCATGTTCTTCTCGTTTCCTTAGATTCTCACGAATCAAAGAGTGACCCTCCCATCCCATTTATTTAGGAGAGTCCTTCTCCTATTCATGTACAGCAAGGGGGCAATCATATGATACCCCCACCAAGTAGTTATGTCATCTCTTTCAATTGGGGTCCATTGACTGCTTTCCGCCTCCCATCTTATGTGCCTTTCCAGATCACAGTACAAGCCTATAATATGGTAGTATTTGGTACTATATTAGATGAAGGTTCATATGTTAGCATCATGTCTTATACTACTTGGCAAGCTTTGGGTTCCCCATAACTTGTTCCTGTCACCCAGAATCTATTGGCTTTCAACGGAGGAACCAATCAACCTTTATAGATCCTTCTGAAGTTCCCTATTACTTTAGGAGGAAAGACTGTCTATATAGACATGATGGTAGTCCAAGGTCCCTTAGATTTCAATATTCTCCTTGGACGCGACTATGTTTATGTCATGGGAGCTCTTGTTTCTTCACTTTTCCATGTGGTTTGTTTTCCACACGAAGGGAGAATAGTGACCATTGATCAATTGTCGTTCATTGGTCACCAGGCACCTTATTTGCAACCATCATTCCCTATTGACTCTTGTTTGCATGCAGTACCTTCCTCACCACAGGTCAATTATGTGGCTACCCATTCCGTCTCCACATCTGTTGATAATCACACAAGTGGTATAGTACGTCATGTACTTGGGGCATTGGAACCCAATCTGTCTATGCTACCAATTGACATGTATTCCTCCCAGAGTGTGGTTCTTCGGTCTAGTGAAGACCTCTTGGGAGCCATGTTCTCGTATGGTTCATGAATAGATGTGATGAGGATAGTTCCTGGTCTTGTGTCAACTTTGTTAAAAAATTAAAGAAAGGCAGAGCATAGTTCCTTGTCTTGTGTCAAGCTCATTAAAAAATGAAAAAAGGAATCATGAGGATAGTTCCTGGTCTTGTGTCAACCTCGTTAAAAAATGAAACAAAGGGCATGAGGATAGTTCCTGGTCTTGTGTCGACCTCGTTAAAAAATGAATCAAGATATGAGGATAGTTCCTGGTCTTGTGTCAACCTTGTGAAAAAATGAATCAAGGAGTCCGAGGATAGTTCTTTTACTGTGTCAACCTCGTTAAAAAAATGAAGCACCTCCCTTTTCCAAATCGAGTCTTTGATTAAGATCTCGTAAAATCCCAGTCGAGTCTTTCGTGGATCTCGAGAGTGAATGTTCCTTCCATCCACCTAGTTGATTGAAATGAAGCTTGGGGGGCATGTACTTCGATTGAGTCATTATGCTGGGGGCATGCAAACTTAATCAAGCATAGTTTTTCATTTCAAGCTTGTTTAAAAATGAAATCGAATCCAAGCAGAGTTCTCCATGGTTCAAGCTTGTGTAAAAATGAACCCATGCCCAATTTACATCTTGTGATTGCCGTTTTAATCAGCTGATTTCTGCTAGATGAGCCTTGGTTGTTTTATTCCATCGCCACCATCTCTTCGGGCGATCATATGCTTTCACTTTTTTGTTTTTCCTTTCCTGAGGGACTGCAACAATGAGTGGTTTTTTTAGCCAGCCTCTTGAACATTATGTGTTTTGAGCAGTTCCTCCATTGCTGGAACCAGATGCTACCCTTTATACCACACGTTCCTCCAGGACAAGTCACGTTTCAGATATTTTCTCGACTTGTTAAGCTCATATGAAAAGATTGCCAAGTATTTTTCCCTTTTTGACTCATTGAAGAGAATAAAAACGGGGGGTCCACTTTCAGCTCTTTTCCAACACTTTAAAAATGAAAATATGGGCGAACCATTGTCGTTTCAAACTCACTAATGGATGCGAAATGTCGTGCGCCCAGTACAAGTTTATCCCTATTTCGGGCTGGGATGCACTATTTATGAAAAAGGTACTCCTTGACTGAAATGGTCAAGCGTTTCTCTCAAGTATAGTTTTCTACCTTTTCGGGCTTGAGAGACACAAATGTACGAAAAGGGACCATGTGGAGTTTTCTTTTACGTGTATTTTTCAAACTCTCTAAACATGAAAAAGATATCGAGTTACACCTTTGTCGGACTTGTTAAATTATTAAACGACATCGGATTCTTCACCATGACGAACATGAGCTTCTCCTTCCTAGTGCTCATTAAAATTACTAGGTCAGATTCATCCGAAGGATGAACTTACAGTGCAAGCATATGATATCCCCTTCAAGCTTGCGATTAGAAAATAATTGGGGTACTTGCCAGAAATGGTGGGGGAAAATTTTGAAATCTATCAGTTATGTTGGCAGTTCACTCTTGAACATGACACTCTTTTCTTCGTGTAGGGTTGGGACATCCTCCTCTGTATTGTTGACCTTCCTGGGTTTGGGCCATTCATTTTTTCCTTCCATATGATCTCTGCTATGTCATCATGATCACCGATCCTATGGATCCAAAAGCTACCAAACTTCCAATTGTGTCGCTGATATGTTCAAGAGTTGTCTTTTTGTAGTTACACTTACCTCTGATTCTCTTTATCATCCAAAATCATTTTGCATCCTCTCGTCTCGCATCGATGATGTGGGATTCATTATGGCCCTCCTTCGACACGGTCACTTTCCATCGACTTCAACTCATTATCTAGGAAGTTGACCGAGAGACTCCCTTCCAGTACCTTAGAGCTTGCATGCCCTAATGGTAAGTTCTTCGCACTCAACGACAAGTTCACATCATTCGATTTGGATCGAGTGATTTCACGAGTGTTCGAATTCAGTTCATGTATTCACATTCCATGAATTGTGCTGATAGTACCCTTGAGGACCATTTTCATTATTTGTGGTTTCTCTCGCGCTTGTTAACAGTTTATGTCATTGACTGGTAATCAAGTGACTTTATAGCATGTTCGATGTCAACACATCTATTTGCATGCTAGTATTTGTACTTTGATCAGGTTGTGTTGGAGCGCAAGACCTTGGGCTCAGATCACAGAAGTCTAGGTTGCAAAGTGGTGTGACATGATTGTGATGATATGCATGTCTCTTTCAGATGGATGGTTGCGACCATACCTTGGTTTCATTATGATCCTCTTTGACGGATGGATGTGCCCATACCTGGATCCGTTTACATGATCATTCTCTAGATGGCTGTGTCCATGCCACGATTAATGTATCATTTTACAAAGATCTCAGTTTATGTATATGTATCTATACTTGCTTGCAGGTTTTCCGACGACAGACCAGTTCCCCGCACTGATTTATAAAGCATTTCATCCCTCACTCCAGCTCAGCCTTCGCGCTTTAGGGGGCATCTATTACACAACATTTTGTCATTGTCCCTGTAATCACCATTCCTTGATCCTGGAGGACCTCTAAAGTGAACCCCACATGCTTTTCCTTCATGGAGAAACTCCCATTATGTCCCTCTTCATGAGTAGATCATTTCCGTTTTGCATCATTTCCCCAGAAACTTTTGTTTTGCCCAGTTTACAAGATCGACGTTAATGGACTTTGTCTCCCCCATGTCGATGTGAAAAGATTAGCACTACTCCTCGTGCTGACTGGAGTGACTGAACTGTGTTTCAGTCACGCCGGTCCTGTTATGGAAAATTTTTTAAATTAGAGCCAAAGCTTCCAGCTCTAGAAGCTCCGTAACGGAAGTTTGGTAAATGGTTTGGCCGAATGGGGTCGAGGATGACAGTTTGGGCTCCTTTCCCCTATAACGATGGAACTACCTCAAGTGATAAGTCCTTCTCCCATGAGAAGAGGATCCATCTCCCATCCATATTTCCTATATGAACCTCCCTTCTTCCCAAGCACAAACTAGTGTGAATGTTATAGTCACAGTTGATAGTTTTTGGTTGAGTGTGAGTATACTATTTTGGATTAGACAAGAAATCTATTACTAGTTGTGGCCATCTAGTTGTGTGAGGGAGAAGTGTGTTTTGTTTGGAGTGAAGCCTAAAGGGAAGAGCCTTAAAAATATTGTTGTTTGAAGCCATCATGGAATGCTAGCAGAAGTGTGTGGGAACTTGGTCTTGTCAGAGGAAGATTGTGACGTCAAGAAAAATGGTTGTAATCTCTCTTTGATATTAATATATGCAACTACCGATTGATTTCCTACATGTTTTGTAATATTACATATCCATGTCTTAATATTTCTTGACTTGTTAAGTCGGTTGAATTGCAATTTGTCTATTATTATGTTTGTGTGTTGTTGTTGTTCACTTGTTTCAGGAGCTTGAAGAAAGAAGCGAACAATTGCTGGAGTGAGAAAGCGAGGACATCATCAAACAGGATAAGAGACCAAGAGGTAGGCCCTCTTGATTGATTCTAACCTAATGAAATCTTCCATAGAATATATCTGTTGTGGCTAGACCCATTATTAGGCTAGAGGAATGTTACACTAAAAAATGTCACCATGACTACTTACAGTTAGTATGGCTCAAATCAACAGTCATGCTACCCTCTTAGGCAAGTCTTATGCCTCTGTTATCCATCTCAAACTCAAAGAAGAGAGAAAGTCTTGTAAAAAATATGTTTATCTCTGGGGTCGCAGGTTCTCTCTAGCCTTACCTGCGGGGACGCTGACCATGTTCACAAAGTCTGCGTCTTTGGACGCTCTGTAAGTTAAAGGACAGGTGCGTCCTTCTGTAAAAGGCAAAATGCGCGAGTTTCATCTTAAAAAAGTTACTTGTGGTTACTTCTAGAACTTTCTAGAGGTCGGTTTGATGATTTGGATGCGCCTCCAGTTGGTTCATGTATCTCTATTAAGGGGGAACTTATCCCATCAATAAGGGAGCTATCCCACCCAAAGAGGGGGATTATCCCATTGATGGTGGACCTGAATAACCTCTTTACAGCACTATAAATAAAGGCATTGAGCCAGAAGGAGGAGAGGTTGAAGCTATACATTTTCTTTGGGTAAATGCTGCAGGAATTAGGACTCCCATTTAGAACCTTGTGAGGAGAGATTGTCTTTGCTTGATTCTACTTGGAAGTGGGTGAGCTTTGTCAAAGTAGAGGAAAACCCTTGATGGACCCTGGGAGGAACTTGCACAACACCAAGGCCAGGTTGTAAGAGTTTCTTTGTTTCGTTATTAATACAAACTGGTTTATTTTTCTCAATAGCTTGTGTTAATGAGTTATTTCATGTGTTCCTTGGTCTGCATGTTGAATATATGTTTTATTATATGAAATGCAAGTGCTTGGTAATTGTTTGATTGTTTGTGGTTGCAGGAATTGATGTGAAGGAGGAGCTCATCCGGATCGGCAAGGACGGACTACAACAACAGCGTTTTGGAATAAGGTAAGCCTAAACACTTGTAGTTTTCATGTTTTAAAAGGTATATTTAGAGAAAGATCACTCCATTTTGTCTTGTTTATCGCTAGAGAGTTTAGACTCCTAGGGAGGTCAGTTGTGCCCGCACAAACGACTTTTTCCGCCACGACAAATTGGCGACTCCGCTGGGGAATCCATTAATGAGAAAGTCTTTTCCTTTGTGTGAACTTTGCTCTGAGAAAATCATTTTTATTTTCTGGTTTTTGACTGTGAGAATTAGTATTTGGGTGGCTTAGCTTTAGCTTTAGTTAGATTTGGTTTTTCTTAACTTTTCCAGAGAGACGCACCCTCTGAGTTCTGCACAGTGCGTCTTTGGACGCGCTGTTGCCGTCTGCACAGAGCGGGCCCGCGCCTGTTATAACGGGTTGCCTGCGTCTTCCTGTAGAATTTAGGAAAACTCCATTTTTGCTTTAATTGCTTTTAGATTTTGTTTTTTCTTAGTGTTTTCTACCCAGATCCTTTAGTACCCTGTCAAGAATTTTCACCTAGACTTGTTTTGTGAGCTTTGAGTGTTTTAGTGGATTTCAACGAAGTTTAGGCCTAGGGTTTGATTTTTCAATAGGTCCTGTAGTGACTTTGACGGTAGAAAGTTGTCCAACCTTAGATCTCTCTGGTTTGTCAGCCTTCTTAGAAGTCGGGCCTGTCGTAAAGTCTCCTTGTGTGAGCAGCTTGCCATTTAAGTTGTCTTTTGGGTCAAATTTCGAATTACTTGTTTATAAAGTGTTGATTTCCATTTTACAAAAGAACAAAAAGATTAGAGTTTTGTTTTGACTAGTTTTTGGTTCTGCAATAAGCTAGTCCTTGATTTGATTGTGATCAAGTAAAACACCTTAGAATAATCATTGTTGGCTTTGCCTCATTAGGATTAATTAGGGTAATTTCCTTTTGATTTGTTTCGTTTCTGAGTGAATTTTTCATAGATTTCATAGTTTGCAATTGATTTTTATTAAAATAGATTTATGTTTTTCGTTAAATAGGAAAATACAAAAACATCTTCTTTAGAAGTCTTGTTTCAAGTAGCTTTTTGTTTTTGAAAGAGAAAAAGAGTTTTTTCGTGCAAGTAAAGAGTGGTCATGTTTTTATGCTTGGAAAAGACAAACGAATTGTTTCTTTGATTGTCCTTAATTAAGAAGTTGCTTTTATAAAAATTGCATTCTCTCAACTTTTTAGTTAAGCAATTCATCGAAAAAGTAAAGTAGTGGGTAAATCATCCTAGGTGCATTTTGTAGTGGTTTCGAGTCGAGTCAACACACCACTGGTTTCACTTCCATCACCTTTTGACTTAAGAAACAACCTTAAAAGTAACGCTTAAATTAAAATCAATCTAGTAATTTTTATTTTTCTAGGGCTCTGAAACACCAACATAGCTTAGGCTAGGGTCTTGGAGTAGGTGAGTACTTAACTCTCCAAGACTACAAAACCAAACAGATAGTTTATCTTGAGTAGATTAAATCCAATTGTTTCAGTTATACTCTGGGAAAGCTCCTCTTAAAGGAGAAGCACGAGCTCGTGTCCGAACCAGTGAGGGGATCATTCCCCCCTCGTTGGGAACGACGCCAGACAGTACGTATTACAAACGGTAAACCTCGGATTAACCATTGTCGAGGAGCCAGGGGTCACTTATCGATAAACCTTGGATTGTTGTCAAGGAGCCGGTAAGGGGATTGGAGCTTGTTACTCTGCCCTTGCGTGCTGTCGGAGTTTAGACTGTTCCCCCAGGTGTAATTGTTGTGATTGGTAACTTTAGTGACCATAATCTTTAGGGTTCTACCGAGGTGACGGTGGAGGGAAGGTCCCACTGTACCTGGAGCAGACGTCGGTTATACTCACTTGGATTTTCCGGGGGGTTCACTTCACTTCGAGACGGTTAAAGTGGAGGAACTTGTGCCGGTCTATTCATTAAGCAGGTTGCCGGGGTAACTGTTCCACCCGCCATTTCTGTACTGAATCCAGCGAGGTTGGATTTCATCACCAACTAGCGCTTTTGGTCCGGAAGACTACTGTTTGTGTGTGGTTTGACGCTCTAGATTATTTAGGCGTGTGCTTCAAATTTGTTTGCTTCTTTAGAAGACTTTAGGTGGTTTGATTTGAAATTTTTACTTTGTTTTCGTGTGTTGTAGTTAAAAATCTTTAATTGTGGCGGAATTACCGAGACAGTCCCGTAGACTTCGGGGCAAGTCTCCTGAGATTGTTACCGGAATAGATTTGTTAAGAAAACTCCGTAAATCGCGGGGTGAATCTCCTGAAGACATTCCGGGTAATTTAGAAGGTTTAAAGGTCCTTGTAACTCCTCCTAGTGACAGTAGAGTAGGTTCACCTGAAGAAGGAGAATCTTCCTTGGTAGTCCATCCAGATTACCAAAGTTTAGAGACAGGTTATAATCCCGAAGCTGTTACAGTTTCCGAGCTTGCTGGTAGTTTTTCATCTACCAGTGAAACAGGCGAAGAACCTGAAATATCTGAACCTGTTACTCCAACTTCTAGTGTTCCAGATTCACCAAGAATAGAAAGAATTATCACCGAAAATCTTCCTACTGGTTTGATTGCTATAGAAGAACTTGCTCCAGAGGAGGATATAGGTGTCTCTAACCTTGAAGGTCAACTTACTATTGATCTAAGGGAGCGTGAATCCATATTTTACAGTCCTCCTAGAAGTACTACCTGGTACCTTTCGTTAACCAATTATTTGGACAACTCAGGGGTAGGTTTTTCTCCACCTCGTACTCCTTTTCCGCCTAGAGGTATTTACACTCCTGTAAATATGACTGGTCAGTCGTCCGTGTTTACTCAAAGTCCTGAATCTTTTTTACACGGTGGTCCTTCTGTCCCCACTGGGTATCAGTCACTTTCTGGTACCTTTGCGGGGGCATCTCCTCAACCCATTGATCATGGGTTATTTGCTGGAAACAGTGGTAATATACCATTGAGTGTAGGAGACATTTACATGATGTCAGGTTCAGTTCCCGTTTCCCAACCTCAAGGTGGCCAATTACCGCCTGGGGGGCAACCGCAGTTAACGCCTGGGGGGCAACCTCAAGGTACACAAATCGTGTCTGGGGGGCAACCTCAAAGTCAGTATGCACCTATGGTGCAATACGCGCCTCAAGGTCAACCCCAGCCTCAATATGTACCCCAGGGTCAACCTCAGTATCAATATCAACCTCAAGGATGGCAACCTCAAGGGTATCAACCCCAAAGTTATCAACCTCAAGGTCAAGGTCAACCCCAGTATCAGTATTTACCTCAAGGTTATCAACCTCAGGGTCAATACTCGAGTCAAGGTTATCAACCGCCTCAAGGTCAGTCATATGTTCCAAGTATGGGAACTGCACCTTACAATTATCAATCCTACCCTCAATCTGGTTATGGATCTCAGTACCCTCAACCTGTTACGGGTCAGTACCCTGGAATGTTAGTGTGGGATCCCTCACAGGGTCAACAGGTGTTGCAGCCAAGTGTACAGATGCTTCCTCAAGCTGGACAACCCGTAGTTTCTGGTTCAACCCAGCAACCGCAACCTGTCCAGCCCAATGTTCAAACTTCTGTAACTTCGATAGTTACTCAGCCGCCAATTGCACCTAGCACTCCATCCCAAACGGCTGCTGCAACTACCGCTACATCTACCATACTTACTTCTGGAGTATCGACGGCTCCAGTTTCTACTGTCCCTGTTACCGCACCTCAGACATCTTTACCGTTGTCTGGATCTACGATTCAAACCACGGTCCAGATGCCTATAGGTCAGCCTGGTATAAGTACGGTTGTTACTACTCAACCTCAATTTGTTCAACCTCCGTACCACGGACAGTACCAACATGGGCAAGCTGTCCAACAACCGGTTTACCAGTATCAACCGTATCCTGGGTATACTTATCAACAACCTCAACAACCCCAGTACGGTCCGGTTAATCCTGGTTTTCCAGGAGGATATAATATCCCAAATGCGACTCCTGTTCCTAGTTATCCTGGATATCCTCCTCCTGGGGCTGGTATTGTGACCCAGAGTTTTAGAGATCCTAACCGACAGTTACCGTTTATCGCAACTTTAGATTTACCAGACTTGACGCGCCTAACGAACGATCCAATTCAATATCTTCCGTTCTGGCCGCCAATGCCAAATAAGTTGCCCAGTGATATACCCAAGTTTGAAGGTAAGTCTGGAGAGGATCCGTCCAATCATGTGATGACTTACCACCTCTGGTGTGCTTCGAATTCTATCTCTGATGATTCCATCCGCTTACGTTGTTTAACTCACGAAGAGGCTGAGAGAGTTTTGAATGATTGTCACTCAGGAGCATGTGGCGGTCATATGTCTGGGTATGCCACAGCTCAGAAGGTGTTGCGCGCTGGTTATTTCTGGCCGTCTATGTTTAAAGATTGTATCATTGCAGTCAGGAAGTGCCACAACTGTCAAGTGTTTGATCGCAAGATGCGCGCTCCACCTGCTCCTCTCCACCCTATAATTGCCGTTGGTCCATTCGCCAAATGGGGTATCGACTTTATTACTTGTAACCCTCACTCGGCCGGGGGGCATGCGTATATCATCCTTGCGGTTGATTATTTTACTAAGTGGGCCGAGGCGATGCCTACATTCGACGCAAGCGGCAAAACAGCTGCAGTTTTCGTATTCAATCATATCATAACTAGGTTTGGTGTCCCACAAGCAATCATTACTGACCATGGGAGCCATTTTCGAAATGTCATGATGACTGAGCTTACAAGCCAGCTTGGTTTGCGCCACGATAGCTCTACTCCTTATTATCCGCAAGCCAACGGTTTGGTTGAGTCTATCAACAAAGTTCTGGTTACCATGATCCGACGAACCATTGGTGTTCATCGGTCGAATTGGCACAACATGTTATTTTCAGCACTATGGGCATACCGAACCTCAGTGAAAAATTCAACAGGGTTCACTCCTTTCCAGCTAGTTTATGGCTTAGAAGCTGTGTTACCCATTGAATGCGAAATCCCATCACTTCAAATGGCTGTCGAATTACTTCCAGCTACTTCCGAAGAGGAGACACGTTTATTGTACTTGGCTAAATTAGATGAGACTCGACGTGACGCTACATTGGCAATCGAGACTCACGCGAAACGAATGAAAGCTCAGTATGATAGAAATGTAACCCCTCGAAGTTTTTCGGAAGGAGACCTAGTATTATTATATGATCAAGCTAACGATAAGCTAGGTGCCGGAAAATTCATTCCCATGTGGCATGGGCCCTACATTGTAAAGCGAAAGCTAGCAAAAGGGGCTTATGAGCTAGTTGACTTTGATGGGGACTCTTTGGGTAAACCCAGAAATGGACTTTACTTAAAGAGGTATTATGCTTAAATGGTGGATGGAGAAATCTTTAGATAGGTTAGATTTTCTTTCTAGCTAGCGTATTTATTAGTTTAGCCAGTGTGCTTAGCTTAGAGAGTGTGTTTTTTCGTCGTTATTCTGGCTTATCTTGGTTTTACTCTTGATATTGCAGATGTCGACGCCTCTCCAAACATATATTGGATTTGCTGATGGTGCTTGTCGTAGTACATGGAACATCTCTTCCGCAGCTTGGGTTATCTATTCGCCCTCTGACGAGTTAATTTCTATGCATGGGGTAAGCCTCGGTCAAACAACGAATAACATTGCAGAATACAGTGCAGTGGTTGAATTATTATCCGAATCTATTTCATTTGGAATTCAACTTTTGATAGTGAGGTTAGATTCTGAACTTGTTGTATTACAGCTTAATAGAGTTTATGCCATTAGGAATCCTGTGTTGTTAAGGTTGTTTTTGAGAGTGCGTCTCTTGGAACGTGAATTTGATTACATTGAATATCAACATATTCCAAGGTCTTTGAATACATTAGCAGATGCAATTGCTTCTCGAATGTTGGACAGACATTTACGATAGTCATGCAAGTAAATTTAAAAACATTTCATCACATATGTTAAACAAGATAAGCCGGTAATAGTGATATATATAGATAGGAGTGTGTCAAAAAATATATACATCGTCTTCGATCATAGGTTGAAAAACACCTTATGATCGGCAAAATGATAAGTACAAAAAGTCAAAATGTCACATGTGACTACAAAAGTGACTAGTCAATCACCGGTGGTGCTCTCTGTATGACACCACTGCACGGGCTACCTTACGCAAAAATCTCCTAAACGGTCCAGGGACCGCGACTACAAAACGCTGAAGTCTGATAGGAATGTCGTCCATAGTAGTCTCAGGTATGTCTACCGTGAGACGCTCTAGATCATGCTCCAACTCAGCTAGTACGTCTGCAGCCGCGTCCTGTGGGGCCGGTACCGGTGCAGCTGGATGTAGTCTATCAAAAGGCCGGAGGTTGGCTGGACGCTGTGGACCAACATCTGCATTTTGAAAATTTTTACTGTTAGTTTGAGACGATATATATGAAAAATAAAAAAATACATAATTAGAAAACGTGTGAAAAATAAAGTACCTCTGTCATCCCATTGTTCTCCCGGTGGAAGAACCATGTCCGGATCACCTCTAAAATCCACTCCGGCATACGGAAAGTCCTGTATCGAAAAAACCTGGTCCTCTAACCAGTGAAAGTAACTATCTGAGAATCGAACCACTGTCGCACCCTCGTCAGGATGCCGGGCCATTACCGCAACCCATCGTATCAGCTTTGGCTGCCGAGGACCCAAGGTATCAACAGTGAGTTGCTGAGGGATCAACATTGGAACTCTCTCCAAGGCAAAGCTCACGACTATAGGCCCATATCCAAAAGTCTTTAGTCGTCCGTTCTTTGCCTTGGTCAGTTGGCTCTTCATATGAGCCGACACAGCTTCACACCAGTTGAAAATGGTGCCTTGGTAACAGTCAATTGCCATCCGCATTTGGGATCCGGAAGCAATGTGTAAAGCGGCCGCGCCGCAAATTCTGGTTACCGTGAACGCTATGACTTTGAGTTCCGGTAGAGTGATGTGTTTTATCTCTATGCCTTTTGAATGGTGAGCCCCACGTGTGCACCAATCCTCGCGGAGACTATCAAGGGATTGGCCACCCGGCCTAGTCCCCGCAAGACTGAGTTGCTCACCTCTGTTCGGCAAGCCAGTGAGAAAGTATACATCTGAGGGCTCTATCTCGAGCTGGTGCCCTCCTATGTAAAGGCATTGTTCTTGGACGTTCCATCGCTCAACCAGCCATTCCAAGAATCTTACCTGGCCCCTCATGCCCGGTATGGTCCAATATTTGTATAATCCGCATGCTCTTAGGGCATCCAGAGAAGGTTGGTGATTTATTGCAGCTTCATCTTCCTCTACATGCTCTCTTTCTCTCCAGTCTAACATGGTTAATACCCTGCATATCAAAAATAGCAATTAGAAATTGATTTGGGAATTTTTGGTGGTTTTTTTAGGGAGTTGGGGTTTTGAAATGCGCACTTCTCGGAAGACGCACCCCGGCTTTGTAGCACAGGGCGCCCGGACGCGGCTGGCCTGAAGGCGGGCCGCGTCTTCCAACCATTTTCCCGTATGAGAAAAAGTCGGGGGACGCGGGTCACCCGAAGGGCACCCGCGTCCGCCGAGAGGCGCATTCCAAAACAAAAACCCCCCCAAAAAATGAAACTAAGACCTAAAAATTAATTCTAAACGGATAGAAATGCAGAGTAGGATGTGTAAAATACCTGGATGAGACGGCGTTCGATTCCGACAGTCAGATTTTCCGCAGCGACCACGGGAAGTTTCTTGTCAAAAGCTCCTTTTTCAACCTCCAAAGTCAAACGGTAAAAATGATATGGTAAAAGGTCTTTTTATAGGTTTTTTGGATGAATTAGTTCATTTTTCACCATGAAAAGATGTTTTTCGATGTATTTTTGCCTATTTTAAACAGGTATGAGTAATGTGTTGCTTTTGTGCAGGACAAAGGGATCTCGAGGGAAATAGTAATTTTTCACAAACAAAAATATCAGAGTCATCTTTAAGCCCTTTTCTGACTCCTAAAACATGAAAAGATCGCCGAGCGTTTCTTTTACACTCGTTAAAACGGAATTAAAAGACGGTCCTCTTTTAGCTCTTTTCTGACCGCAAAATCAGGAAAAGATTGCCGGGTTTTTGTCGTTTCAAACTCGATAAGGAAATAAAACGACGTGTCCTTGATCGCTTTTTTACTTTTCAGGTCAACGACACTATTATGAAAGTACTCCTTGGTCGCAAGATCAAGCGGTTCCCCCAGGTATTATTTTATACTTTTTCGGGCTTGAGGGACACAAATATACGAAAAAGTTCAACGTGGAGTCTCCTTTAGTTTTTTCAGACTCTCTAAAATTGAAAAACGCCGAGTTTCTCCTATACTGGGCTCGTTAAACTTTTACAGTAGAGGACCTGTTCAATTACAAACAGGAATGAACCACTCCTTCCTAGGGTTCGAATTTAAACTAGGTTGGACTCGTCCGAAGGATGAGCTTATAATCAAGCATATGTTATCCTCCTCAAGCTTGTTAAAAATAAAGAGGTACTTGCCAGAAATGGTGGGGGAAAAGAGAGAAGAATGAACCTGTTTGTTACCTTTTGTCTCGAAAGAAACTTTATCACCGCTCTTGAACACGACACTGTCTCGTTCACCTGGGTTGGGAAATCTTTTACCTCACAAGTTGATCAAACCACTTTGAAAGTCTTTAACCGGGTTCGGGGATTAACTTTGAGTTATTCGTCACCAAGCCATCTGTTGTGTCGTTATGTGTTCAAGAGGTCTGCAAGCAAAAACTTTCATCTGCAAAATACTTGTCATCCATTTGACCATCCCTGAGTCAGTCCTTATGGCAACATTTCTTCAACTTGAACAATGATTTCGTGTTGCGGGCTTGCCTGCAACGGGTCGCTTTCTATCGACATCAACACATTATCTAGAAAGATGACTTAGGAATCGACAGTACCTTGAAGTCTGCATGCATCAATGGCAGGTTTCTCGCCTTTGACGTCAGTTTACATCATTGACTTTCGATCAAAGGATTCCGTGAAGTGTTCGACATCAAAACATCTATTCACATTTCACGGGTTGTGCTTGGTACTTTGAGAACCATTGACATTACTGGTGGTCTCTCTCACGCTTGTTAACAGTTTACATCATCGACTGGTAATCAAGTGGTTTCTAACATGTTCGACATCAAATCATTTAATCACATGGCTAGAATCGTACCAATTCGGGAAGTAGAAGTGAAGACCCTGGATCTAGTTTCTACTATCCAGGCTGCGAGGAGTTTTGTATTCATTGTCTATGTAGACTAATCATAAATAGATGGCTGCGTCCATACTGTATCTACAAAAGTCTATAAAAATGATGTACTGCAAGATCATTCCTGTATCAGAATAGTTAGTCCATTAGTTAAAGTTTTGAATCTGAGTATGGGAATGCCTACCTCAGTAATGATATAATCTTATCCATGTATTTTGTGTTGAAAATTGCAGGTTCCGACCAGGCCATCCACAAGACAATCCTTGAAATGATAAAGCGCTTCACCCTTCCTAGAATTACAAAACCCTAATCTATTCCAGGCTTCGCACTTTAGGGGGCAATCTGTTACACTAAAAAATGTCACCATGACTACTTACAGTTAGTATGGCTCAAATCAACAGTCATGCTACCCTCTTAGGCAAGTCTTATACCTCTGTTATCCATCTCAAACTCAAAGAAGAGAGAAAGTCTTGTAAAAAATATGTTTATCTCTGGGGTCGCAGGTTCTCTCTAGCCTTACCTGCGGGGACGCTGACCATGTTCACAAAGTCTGCGTCTTTGGACGCTCTGTAAGTTAAAGGACAGGTGCGTCCTTCTGTAAAAGGAAAAATGCGCGAGTTTCATCTTAAAAAAGTTACTTGTGGTTACTTCTAGAACTTTCTAGAGGTCGGTTTGATGATTTGGATGCGCCTCCAGTTGGTTCATGTATCTCTATTAAGGGGGAACTTATCCCATCAATAAGGGAGCTATCCCACCCAAAGAGGGGGATTATCCCATTGATGGTGGACCTGAATAACCTCTTTACAGCACTATAAATAAAGGCATTGAGCCAGAAGGAGGAGAGGTTGAAGCTATACATTTTCTTTGGGTAAATGCTGCAGGAATTAGGACTCCCATTTAGAACCTTGTGAGGAGAGATTGTCTTTGCTTGATTCTACTTGGAAGTGGGTGAGCTTTTTCAAAGTAGAGGAAAACCCTTGATGGACCCTGGGAGGAACTTGCACAACACCAAGGCCAGGTTGTAAGAGTTTCTTTGTTTCGTTATTAATACAAACTGGTTTATTTTTCTCAATAGCTTGTGTTAATGAGTTATTTCATGTGTTCCTTGGTCTGCATGTTGAATATATGTTTTATTATATGAAATGCAAGTGCTTGGTAATTGTTTGATTGTTTGTGGTTGCAGGAATTGATGTGAAGGAGGAGCTCATCCGGATCGGCAAGGATGGACTACAACAACAGCGTTTTGGAATAAGGTAAGCCTAAACACTTGTAGTTTTCATGTTTTAAAAGGTATATTTAGAGAAAGATCACTCCATTTTGTCTTGTTTATCACTAGAGAGTTTAGACTCCTAGGGAGGTCAGTTGTGCCCGCACAAACGACTTTTTCCGCCACGACAAGGAATTCTCTCGTGTTCACACTTATAATTTTAATTCACCACATGCACCAGTAACCTTCACGATGAGCTTATGAACCAAGTTGAAAGCGTCATAATGAAACCATACCTCGAGATGGATGACCAAAATTGAAGCAAAAAGAAGAAGACCAACAAAAGTTAATCTTAATTAGAGAAGATAATTGTCAAGTCCTATGGATTGTCCATCAAAGGTTTAGTGAGATCTCCAGACAAGTTAGTGAGGTCACCTTTAGCTAAATCCAACACTAGAAAAATTTCAACCCTAGCTAACCACAAATCCACGTTATCTAGGCAAAATCTTTGATTCTTGACCATACGTTTGATATCTTCAAGAGAAGAAACCACATTATAATTCTCTACTTGCTTAATATCCCTAAAAATTAAATGCAACAAGGTATCCATTTGTTGGTGAAGAGCCAAGGAATTTAGGAAATGAATTCTACGTTTCTTGAATCTGCCAGGATAAAGGACCCTAGTCATATCTTCTCCAACAATATCTAAATATGAATGATATAGAAGTTCACCAAACTCCTTTGAATCCAATAGGAGGATTTCCTTTCTCACTTCTAAGGGAATCACATTGAAAAAATTCTCAACTGAATCATAAGCAAAAGAACGAATACATTTATGCTCAACAATACCCAAGTCGCCCCTTGTGCTCAACATTCTCTCGCGAGGAGGCATAACCATAATGACAAAATAACAAATAGGACCACTCAGAGACCCTCTACCCGTGAAGCAAGATGAAGAACGAAGCACCAATCTTGAAACCCTGACTAAAATATTAGCAGGTCGTGACCCACTAGCCACAACAGAGGACTAAACCCCAACAAATTATCAAATTCCCCACAACACAAAAGCATGACACAATACAATCTCCAATACCATACAAGGCAAAGATACTGACTCAAACAAAGGACAAGAGAAAACTCACTACTCCTACTGAGGGCAAGGGTGAATCCAAACCTCAAAATACTCAGAACACTTGCAAGGTGAAACCAAGCACTGCTTGATATAAAATCCAGTTCATAGATCCAAACGATAACAATAACAAGATACATATGTAACCAAAGAAAACGACCTGGAGCACTGATACACTAATTAAAAAAAGTATGACCCACACATAGACATTAAGCTCCCATAAAATAAAGGAACAACCTTTAACACAATTTAGAACTAGAAGAGGGGAAATTGTTAAACACATATGGCAGCAACAACATAGGAAAGATAAACATGAGAGTGCATTTATTATTAACAAATGATATACATTTATAGTGCATGGTGTGACCCTTGGATTCATATTCCAAGTGGTCTCTTGGACTCCTTTTGGTTGTTCAGCTTCCACACCAACCCTTAGAGGATTAGGTGTCTAACATTCCCCCCCTTAATCCAAAGGGTTATGTATGAGCCCAAGAAGAGAGTTGTAATACAAAATGTGCAAAAATGCATGGCAGCACTAGGTTGAATGTGCTCTCTGAAATGTTGGTATAAAGGGCGATGGTTTAAGGATGACCATCAACACTGGAACACTTAGTGCAGTTCCCAGAACTCTTCCAAGTCTGGCATGAAGCTCAGGTCTTTTGCTAGAGGAAGTGCTTGTGATGTTTTGAAGAGGGAAAAATTCAACCAATAAAGGGAGGTCTCACTCCGCATAAAAGGGAGAACTTCAACCTGAAAAGGGAAGTCTCAAATTGTGATGGTTTAAGGATGACCATCAACTCTGGAATGCTTAATGCAATTCTTGGAACTCTTCCGAAACTAGCAAGAAGCTGAAGTCTTCTGATAGAGGAAGTGTCCCTAATTATATTCCTGGAACTCTTCCGAAACTGGCAAGAAGTTGAAGTCTTCTGCTAGAGGAAGTGTCCCAAATTACCAATTGAAGGCATTCTTAGGGGCATCTTTGTCTCTGGCTACAACTCTGAATCTCGTATGGCAGGTTATGGCTCAGGCTCGCTTGATGTGGCTTTGAAGCTTGTAGATGACCATCATTTCCCCCCTTGTCATATACAAGGTGAGATGATGGAGAAAACTCAACTGCAAGACTGTTCAATACTCTAGAACAAGTTCTGACATGTGACTCGATAATCTTCTTGGCTGTTTATGCCCATTGCCAAGAAGCGATCCATCCAAGATGAATCTTTGTTCTTGCAGGAGGTTTGTTTCTGAAGCATCTATTTGAAGAATGACTGTTTTATGACAGTGCTTACAGGGATGAAGATCAAAACAGTGATATTTCAGATGGCCAACTCGGTCACAGTGTTAGCATTTCACAATCTATTGTTGTTGTTGTGGAAGAGGGGCAGAGTCTGGAACAGCTGGAGATGAACTATCATGAAGGAATCCAACACTCTGAAATTATATTGGTTTGGAGTAGTATGGAATATGAAAAGACACCTCCTTGTCATATCCAAGACCAGTTCTGTGATTGTTGTGTACAAGCTCTTTCCAAGGTCTGATGACCGACTTGGGAAGTGCAGACTGAATTTCTGCATCTACATGTACAATTGCTGCTTCACTGGATACTCGATCTGATTCAACTTCAATCTTACTAATTTCATCACTTGCTGGTTGTTGATGGGTGTTTCTTTTAACCTTGAACAACATATTGTTTTGAGCAGAAAACAATTTAGAATGACAAATCTGCTGAAGCTCATCTTGCTGGAACTGAGATTCTAGTTGCAAAAAATCAATCTTTTCCTGTGCATTATGCAGGTAAGTCTGAATGTCACAGAGAGTGTCTTTGCTGACATTTATTGTATCATGAATAGTAGAGTGTATTAGAATTTTCAAGAACTCTAATACTTCATCAAGTTTGGCCATTTTTTTTTAAATAAAGACTCAACAAATGATGAGGGAAAATACCCACTTGTACTCTCAGCACATCAAAAAGAAGAGAAATTGATATAAGAAACGTTGTTCATTTTGCTGAGAATAAATAATCTTTCGGATACCGTGAATGTGATTGAAAGACCAAAATCTATAGAGGATTCAATGTGCATGAATGGTATAAAGGGAACAACACACCATATGAACCCATATTATAAAACCCACAAGATTATATTGGGAAAAGCCCGATATAGTAGGGAAATAAAATCTTCCATAATATCTCAGTTGTGAATATCATTCCAAGGGTAGATTTAGTAAGGCTCCACCTAAGTCTGTAATAAATGAGCCAATTCAGCAAATAGAATTTTGCATATAAATTTTGATGAATGAGCAACGATGATAACTAGAGAATAATCGCTGCAAGTGCTCTTTCAACAATTATAGGCTACTCTTTTATCCAAGATAACATGTCGATCAAAGCTAACTTTGCCCAATACCTCTTGATCAAAGCTCACTTTCCCAATACCTCTCGTTGCTGGGCCTACGGTGCCTTGCTTCGGATATTTTACCAAGGATGACAAAGTTGGCTGGATTATTTTCATTAATGACTCTCCTTGATGACTGTGCAAAATTACTCACACCAAAGTTTCACAGAAATGCATTTGGACATCATTGCCACACACTTCACATCTCCAACTTTACCTGATTACCTTTTTCTTGTCAATGGTGGCGCTACACCTCATCATCCCTCGAGGAGAAGGCCAAGTCAGGATTCCAATCTTCAACTGCCACAACCGGTTCAGCTCAATCTTTTGATCACCGTACACATAAGCAACATTCAATGCACAAATGCTTCATTCACAGTTTCAGTGTCAACTCAATACAACGTCAATTTTTGAACACAAATATAATTCAGCACATAGAGCAATCTTCAGCAATACCACCTTCAATCTTCAATGCAAATACCTTTATATCTATATCCTTTCTAAACACTGTCAGCAAGACACGACCATTTGAATACCTACGACTTACCAACCTTGGAGCGATTGCCGCACTTACAAATGCTATCAATTTTCTACTTTCTATGGAAATAATTCCACTTTGGTCTATCTCTTCAAAGAATGTTGCATGTTCACATGAGTTCATGTCCCACTTGGTGTGCACTGAGATGTATCTCTAGCTCAGGTTATCGGCATTCAAATTGCTTTGATCGGTATAGAAAACCCTAGAGAAATTCTTGCTGGGTCTAGGACCTTGAGGTCAGAAGTGTTAGCGCTTGAATTTGGCCTCAGGCTGAAAAAGACAAAATCCATGGCAACATCAAACCACTTAGCCTCGTAGCTAGCCCTACGGGGATAGGAGAGGGATCTCTCGGCTAAAGGTCTTCAACGGGCGGAGATGACCAATAAAGAACACTGATTTTAGGCTAGTAAACTGATAGGGAAAGTTTGATTTTAAATTTTTAGAGTTTTGTTGGAAAACTGAGCACATCAATTTTGGGTGCGGGGATAAGACACAGTTTTTGTAAAGGTCTTTTTGGGACAAGGTAGGAGATTGTCTTGATGCCTTTGAATTAAGTGAATGGATAGGAATGACCGGTGAGGAGCTAAAGAGAGCAAGAAACCTTCGAGAGTTCTCCTTAGACAGATGAAAACATAGATATTAAGCAAACTTAAAGGCAGAGCATAGAAACCATGAATTCTACCTTAACACTTCATTTACTTAATGTGCAGAAAAGAGGAGTAGGAAAATGATACACATAAAAAACTTACAAGTACATGAGAGAAACACACCATCAACACAAATCACCACAGGAATCCCAAATAGTGCTGCAAAACCCTGGTCTTTCCTTTGCCAAAATTGTAGAGATACAAAGAGTAATACAGTCTAAGCTTATCCCTCAAGAGTCCAACCATGAAAATGACTAAGAAAGTACATAATATAGGCAAGCTAACACATTTCCTTGCCTCTAGGGGTCGAGCTCATCATCCTAGGAGCTATTTCAACCAATTCTAAACTGAGCACTACAATCTAGGCAATCAAAACAACTTGCCTCTATAAGCTAGGAAACCAATTCATTCATTAATTTTTTGCCATTTTATGAATGAATCTTCTAGAATAGGTAAAAAAGTGTCATGTCAACATGAAATTACATCAATTACATCAAATATAATGAAAAATCCCACCAAAAAGTCAAAACTAGTCAATGTTGCGTTTTCCTGAGCTGAAGGTGCAAAACTGGCAAATTTTCCCAACGCGTAGCGCGCCATTTCTCAACACGTAGTGCACCTTTCAGGCCACTTTTGAGGCACTTCCCGGCATCCAAATGAGGCAAAAGTGGGCTTTTTGGAAAGGTCTGGATGTCTACTCTCCAGCCCAAGTGGCATTTCTCAATTTGGTGGCCATTTGCCCCTCCAAAATTGCAATCTCCCAAGACTGCTTCCTGTGTGTCCAAAAAGTGGCAGAAGGTCATTTTTTGCTTGTTTTTTGACCTTTTGGGGGCTCAAATCTCCATGAAACTTCTTGGAAGTGGCTGAGCAAGTGTATTTTTTCATGAAAAATCCAAAAATGCTGAGTTTTCGTGAAATGGACCTCCCCAACTTAAGGGTAGCGCGCAGCGCGCTACGCGTTGAGGGCAAAAACCTGTTTTTGGCACAAAAAATTCAAAATTGACCAAAATTGCTCCAAATTTCCTGAATTTTGAGCTGGAGGTGTATCATTGAGCACCATGCTCCTTCAAGGTGGCTTCAGCCAAAATCTGAAGCGGATCGGGCCTTTTCCTCCGTTTTAGTGCCTTGGCCAAGCGTGCTTTGAGTACCCTCATTTTTGCTTTGCACACATGCATGCGGGCCCAATAATGGTTCTTCATGTGGCGGAGCATGTCTTTGTCCTTGTTTTCCTTGGCTATCAACTTCTCTAAATGAGTGTTCACCTGAATGAGCATAGAGCTTTTCTCCTTAGGTGTCAAATCACCGGGTCTCTTGCGAGCCAAGTTCCGGTCTTCTCGGATCCTCCGCAACTCATCAAGAGTGTGTTCATCCTCTAATTGCTTGTTGCGCTACTCTAAGTATGTGATTGTCCAATTTGCCATTTCCAACTTTTGCTGCAACAAGTCATTTTCAGCCCTTAGTTTCTGGATGATCTCCTTTGGCTCTAAGCTAGGAGAACTGATATCAAGTTCAACAATATCTATGCCCGGATCACCTGATGGCCCCTCATCAATCTTGGGCTGCTTGCCTCTCTCTTGTACATGTGCTGCTGTCGAAAGCGAGGTCCCTTCCACCTGATGTGGAGATAACACTCGCTGTTCTGATGAAGAAGGCGAGACCCCTTCCACCTGATGTGGAGATAATACTCGTCGTGCAGATGCAAATAAGGCCCTGTGGCCTCTCCGATATGTAACACATGTTGGAGGAGCGCTGACATGCTCTGGCTCAGGAATGTCAAACGGTTGTGAAGGCCCTCCCTCGTCATGGACAATCTCAGGAGGTGGCTGTGGCACCATGAAGAAGTCGCGAGAAATGAAATCCTCCCAAGCAATACCCTGTTGTGCCAACTGATGCATCACTATGATCTCGATCAGTGCATAATGATATATACTTTTGAGCTGATGTGCGGGGTTCTTCCTTTGCACTACGGGCACCATCTTCTCTATATTTCGACACATGAAAAATGGAATGTTCATCATTCGTACCCGGGTGAAATGCATCAACAAACGGATATGGTACGAATATAAACGTGAAAATCTGCCCTCACAAGTGAAATAACGCATAATGAGCCTCATCAAGGGTGCATACTCATCCCTTAGGAATCTGAAAGGAAAAACAGCAGTAAGGTGCCTCATGCATCCGGGTTTGATGTATGGTTGATAATGAAATTTGTCTAGCAGCTTGCGCTTGGTCCACTCTTCCCCAACATTTGGTATCCCGGTAGCTTGAGCAACAATTTCAGGTGATAAGGTGA
This sequence comes from Pinus tabuliformis, assembly GCA_031772625.1. Lineage (NCBI taxonomy): Eukaryota > Viridiplantae > Streptophyta > Pinopsida > Pinales > Pinaceae > Pinus > Pinus tabuliformis. The sequence continues at coordinate 1,958,669,034 of CM062819.1, forward strand.
AGTCCACTCTTGCAAGGTTCACATGGCCATTGTGAAAATGTAGGACAAACAAGCGGACCAATTCTCTATGGTGTTGAATTTGTGAGATCCTCTCACAATATCCAAAGCATGATTGATACTGAAAACATGACATTGCAAGTGGACAGGCTTGCAATTGAGCCAAAGAAGTGGGCTCTTCCCTGACATGCCGACCACCCTTACCACCCTTGTGATGCCTCCTTGGCACTTCTACCTCTGGTGTTGAATCACTGTCATAACTCTGCTCATAATCTGATTCGGTTTCTGGCATGGTTTTGAAGGCAATATGGCTGAAATGTATTGCTGAATTTGCACCCAATTAACTGTTGTCTGACTTTTTCAAATGCTGTCACCAAGGGGACATAAATACAAGGGGATTGTTAGGGAAAGGGGCACATGAGGGAATTAGGGACAATAAACAGAAAAAATGAATTTAGGGAAGGCAAGCATGGGAAATCACAAAATTATGGGATTTTAAAATGAAGTAGGGTTTGGGAAGTTAAGTGTGTTTTAGGAATTTTAGAGAGGAGAATTATGAAATTTCAAGGGAAAATTTGAGGGAGAAAGGTGATGAAAATGAGGGAAAAGGGATTTACAAATGGGCAACCTTGGACAGCAAGAGAAATTTGAAACCCTAGTACCATTGAAACTTTAAATTTTCCACAACAAGGGAGGGTTTTGATTTATCATTTACATAGCATTTGAACATATTAATTCTCTTTTTCATCTTGCAAAACCAAATCTAGGCATGGAGGAGAAGCCTACCTGCAATGGACTTGAGAGAAAAATCGATTTGATGGCTTGTTGGCAATTTGTTGAGCAGAAAACCCAACGCGTAGCGCCCCTCTGACGCGTAGCGCATGTGCAAAATAACACTGAGAAAAACTCCCTGATGCGTAGCGCGCCTCTCCCGACGCGTAGCGCGCCTCTGAAACTGCCCACTTTGCTCAAGAACTCCTAAAATCGCCTTTGCAAGGTTACACTTAGCTTGTGAGAGGCAAATGAGTTGCTAATGAAGAGTGATGTGCTTTTATAGGCTTCCTTTTGATTTTTACTTGCCAAAAACCCACTTTGTAATGTTTTGAGTGTGGACACTTTTTGAATTAATTAGCTCTGACTTTTGGTTACTTTTCTTTGAAAAATTGGTTGAAATGATGATTTCTTCTGAAAATTTTTGCAGGGATAGCTTCTAGGATGCTTTGGCAAAGGAGACCATGGCTGCACTTCGACATTTGAAGAATTTGAAATTTTGAGAATTTTTACAAAAATGAGATAATGACCTTTGTTTTCAAAAACAGAGTTTTTGAGAACAAGGTGAAAATTTAGCTGTACAATGATGAGAATTTTTGAAATAATGTTTAATGAAGGACATCCCTCTGGCCTGCTGGTCCTTTATGACCTCTCAAGACAAAAATGGACTCAACCCTAGACCTAAGACCTTAAAACTTAAAGCAAGATGAATGACCCTTTGAGGATTTTATTTACTTGAACAAACCTGAACCAGCAGTGCCAAACAATAGGGGAATAAAGACACAAACTCCCTCCACCAGGATTATGGCATGCCTAACGAAATGCAACATGATCACACTGATGGGACACCTAATCATGAAATGCAAAGAGCTTTGATCTCTGGTGGAGGGCTACTAGACCGACTCTAACATTGGCTCCAATGGGGATGGTAGCTCCTTGGAGGTGCCAAGAACCGCAGACCTCTGGGAGAGCAGACCAGTGCTTTCAACCATTGGGCAATGAAGTCATTATTTACTAATTTGACATAAACTCTGACAGCTTTAGTGACTACGGATTTGACTGAAAATTGGACACAACTTTGACCCAAACTAACTCAATTGTGGACAGAAAATGGACTGATAAAAACACCTTGACAAACCTCAAACCAACCAATCTCCATCTTCAGAATTATAGCCTTCACCGCGGGCCCCAGACTGAGGATGAAAGATCAGCACACACATGCGATAAAACATAAGTAAAACGGTATATACAATGATGGTGACAAGAACAGAAAATGCTCAGACATGGTACCTCTTTAGCAACCGACCATTGATCGACCCTCCGGGATAATCATCTCCGTTCATTTCCTTGAGAAGAAAAGCATTTTGGCCACGATATGCTACGAACTTATAGGGACCCTTCCATAAATTATCAAATTTGTCGTGCTTCCCTTTGTCTTCATTCCGAGCATCCCACTTCAAAACCACATCATCTATTTGGAAGTCATCTGATTTTGCTTTCCTGTCATAAATCTTCTTTATGCGCTCTTGCAACTTGAGAGTATTGTGAAGAACCTCCTCCCGTGTCTGCTGTAAATGAATCATTTGATTAATCCGCCTTTGCATGGGATCTTCCTCACTATCAGCTTCTTGAAGCAATTTGACTACCGGAATAGCAAGCGAAGTAGGAAACATTGCATCTGTCCCGTACACCAACTCAAACGGAGACATGCCAATTGACTTTTTATGACTTACCCTATCAGCCCACAGTGCATTCACTAACTTTTTATGCCAGCTCTTCTTATTGATTTCCAACAACTTTTTAATGATATTTACCAAGGACTTATTTGAAGATTCTGCCAACCCATTTCCTTGCGGATGGTAGGCGGTAGAATGCCCCAAGCTGATATTGTATTTGTAGCAAAAGTCAACCATTCTCTTTGATTTAAATGTTGATGCATTATCTGTAATTAACTTACTTGGACAACCAAAACGTGACAGTATATTATTTTCAAGGAAAGAAATAATTACCGCATCCGTGGCCTGCCGGGTGGGAATGGCTTCAATCCATTTTGTGAAGTAATCTGTAGCTGTCAATATCCATCTATGCTGTCTTGACGATGCTGGATGAATCTCACCGATAAAATCCAAGCCCCACTGCTGAAATGGTGCGCTGACTTCAATTGGTTTGAGAGGCAATGGCTGCAATTTCTGTTTCCCTTGAAAAATTTGGCACTCATGACAACTCTTAACAGCTCTATATACATCTGAAAACAATGAAGGCCAATAAAAACCTGCCCTTAGGTTCTTATTTGCTGTAGTCTTCCAAAACAAATGACACCCACAGTCACCTTTATGAAAATCTTCCACCACTGTTTTGGCTTCCTCCTCAACCAAAAAATTCAGCAATATTCCACCAGGGTCTTTCCAATATAGTGCAGATTTAAGGATGCAAAACTTGGCTGCTTTCAACTTCAATGTCCTACTTTTATTTCGAGGCATCCCGGGAGGTGAAGACAAATTTTGAAGTACATATACAATATCAACATACCAAGGAGAAGAAATAAAGATGTCAGATACCTGTTGTGCTGAATTCTCCTCATCTTCATCGGACATGGCAGCTATCAAATTGATGTCTAGGACATGTAGATTTGTTTCAGCCATCAATTTGGCAAGACCTTGCCCTTTGATCAACTTAGTGGGTTTAATTTCCACATCATACTCCAATAATGCAGCAATCCACTTTCCCCGCCTTCCTTCCGGTTCTGCCTGTACCAACACATCCTTTACTGTCGCGTTAGGAACATATGCTATAATGTGGGAATGCAATATATACACACGGAAATCCTTCAGGGCCTTCACAAGCGCAAGTGCTTGTTTTTCGATGATGTTATACTTCAACGCTTCGTCTCTTATAATACGGCTGAAAAAAGCAATGGGCTTCTCAACTCCATCTCTTTTTTGCATTAATACAACTGCCAATGTGTGCTCAGAGGAAAATGAAAACAAAATAAAATCTTGTGTGTAATCCGGATTGATTAGAGCAGGGGCTGAAGATAGAACCAACTTTACCAAATTGAAAGATTTTACCGCCTCTTTGGTCCACTTTAGCTGGCTGTCCTTTTTCAGCATGTTTGTGATTTCTCTAAGGTGCTCAGCAAGATTCGGAATGAAGCGACGCAGAAAATTCAGCTTACCATTAAAGGACTGTATTTCTTTTTTGTTCCGGGGCTGCTCAAGTTGCTGAATAGCTTCAACACGTGCAGGATCTATACGGATGCCATCTTTGGAAATGATGTGACCCAAGAGCTTGCCTTCACTCATGGCGAAAAGAATTTTCTTTGGATTCAGCGAAATACCATATTTTCTGCACATTTGAAAAACAATTTTCAAGTGATATAAATGTTCTTCATCAGATTTTGAAAATACAGTCAAATCATCAAGGTAAACAACTAAAAAGACATCTTTCTCGTTGGCAAAGGCCATGTCCATCGCACACTGAAAAGTGGCACCTGCATTTTTCAAACCAAATGGCATTTTTGCATAATGAAATGTTCCCCATGGAGTAGTGAATGTCGTTTTGTCACGATCATCCTCATGCACCAAAATCTTATTGTACCCGGAATAGCCATCGAGTAGCGACATCCTTGATGCTCCAACTACTCACTGCAATATATGATCCATTTTGGGCAGCGGATAATTGTCCTTTAAAGACACCTTATTCAAATTTCTGAAGTCAATGCATAAACGGATCTCACCGGTCTTCTTTCTTACGGGTACCAAATTGGATATCCAATCGGAAAATCTGATAGGTACTATGATTCCAGACTTGTACAACCTATTCACTTCTTTTTCTATCAATGGCAGCAATTTAGGATTGATTCTCATCAACTTTTGACAGAAAGGTTTTTGATTTGGCTTTATAGGAATAGTATGCTAAATGATATTAGTATCATATGTTTTCAGATCTGAATAATCCCATGCAAAGACATTAGAAAACGAAGACAACAATCTGACATACTCCTTCTTTACCTTTGGTGACAATGACTTAGATAGCTTTACCATCTTGGGATTCTCAGCTGCTCCAATGTTTACCTCTTCAACACCTTCTTCAGTTGGTCTCAATGTCGGCTTGCGGGCCACATCATCTTGATCAAACAGCTCTTCCAAAGGAATCAATCCTTTAGGAATAAAATTATCCTTAAGTTGCAGCACATCCATTTGATTTACTTCATCTGGTTCAGTATCTATGGAGATGTCTTTAAACTCACCTTCAATCTGCAGAAAATCTTTCATTTCTTCATCATCCTTGAAGACTTGCCAACATCGTTGATTATCCGGAACTGTGGGGTGGTGTTTCACATAAATCTCGAATTTGTTGCTGGAATTCATTGGAATTTTTAAGTTACTTGCTGCCTTGGCCAATGCATCAGCAACACTATTTTGTATGCGGGGCACACATGTCAAAGTATGTTCAGAAAATAATTTCAAAATATCTAGGACAACATTTCGATATGCCCTCATGCGAGGATGCTTGGTCTGAAACTCACCTTTAACTTGCTTTATCACCAACTCGGAGTCGCCATAGATTGAATCTTCTTTGCTTTCAGCTTGCGAAGAATTTTAAGGCCAGCAATAAGAGCCTCATATTCTGCCTCATTGTTTGAACAATCAAATGCTAGTTTATAAGAACAGACTCTCACCTTGCTTGGGACTTTCTCTCGGGTAGAGAAGGGACTTCGAATCCACACACCAATACCAGCACCATCGCTGCCCACAGCGCCATCGAAATCCATAGTCCAAAGACCATCTTCATCTTCTTCCAACTGCTGAAACTGTGTTGCCTCTGTTTTTTCTGTTTGCTGCCCCTTAGTTTCAGTTGTTCGCTTCATGGCAGCTGACTTTTCTTCTCTTTCCTTTTGTAGAACTTCTCTAAAATTTTCAGTAATCTTTGGTATATCTTCTACCTGAACTAACTGACTATCTATCTCATTAAAATTATCAGCAAACAAAACAAATGACTCCAAATCTGTATGTACATAATTTACAGGATGATTTATTGGCTTTTCTTTGCTAGTTATCATGTATTTCATCTTTTGCTCCCGATATAACTTTCTCATTTGACTGAAGACTGGAATTGTAGCATAAGAAAAATCTAGCTGAAGTGTACCTTTCAACTTAGCTCCCCAAGATCTTGAAAGCAACATACCAAAACGCGTAGGAATATCCGCCAAAACCACATCCATCAAGACATTCTTAGCTGGAATTTGATCTAGGCTTACCACCAAGTCCTTGATCAATCCGATACACTTTACATGGTTGGAATCAAATGAATACAAATCATGATATTTTCTTGTGATGTCCAATCCCAGCCTTTCCATGATTGCTTTCGGCATCAAATTGTGCGAAGCACCCGAGTCAAACATAGCATTATGTAAAACATACTCGTGCAACCTCAAACTGATATAGAAGGGAGGAACATCATTTTCAGGAGACTCACCATTTAAAGAAGGCTCAAAAATTAATTCCGGCTGATCATCTTCTACATTTACCATGTCAAGCATTGGATCAATATTCAGAATTTTGGAAATTTGACCTTGGTAGGTGGTGTTTTTCATGATTTTGGTCAATGGAATAGACACTTTCAGCTTTGAAATTTCATTCTCCAAACTAAATGCTGAACCCTTTTCACCTTCTTTGGCCAGAACTTCTCTTCTTTCAACTTTATCCCTCATTATGCCTGGTGGCTGATTTACCTTATCCGCTGAAGATGATTGACTTGCTGGGGGATCAATTATATCTTTTCCTTTTGTCTGTGGGGAAGCTGAATCATTTTTTGCTAAAGTATCTTTCCTCTTCTGAAAGGGATTTATAGGAACAACTCAATTTCTTAATTGTCTCTGCTGAGCGGACAAATCATTGAGATATCCTCTTTGGTACTCCTCCGATTCTTCCTCAAGTGCTGCATCATTTGATAGGATATAATTCTCATCTTGATGTATGATGGAATTTCTCACCAATTCTTCTTCTTCTGTAATATAAGTAGGCAAATCATCAGGAGTGAAAAAGTGATTTTCCTCTCCTATAGTATCACCTTCATCCTCGGATTCTTGGCTAACAAAATTCTGCTGAAGTGGAGGTTTTATTTGCTGCTGAATTGTTGTTTCTTGTGCCCTTGTTTCACGCTGCTTAATTCTGTATTGTGGCTACTGCGGACCTCGGAAATTAGGATTACGGATCTGCGGTTCTGGCTTGTTGAGATGAGTGTTTTCGAGCAACCTTTCTACCCTTTCTACCTTGCGAAGAGTTGATCTGATGTAGAAGCTTCTTCTTTGATTTGTCACTCACTTTTCGGCTTTCA